>JAREYC010000001.1:215302500-215925000 GCA_030015325.1 Cryptoblepharus egeriae
TATTAAATTATAGATTATGTATTTTGAGTGAGCTGCAGACTTAAAAACATTTTTCCATAAGTATGGCTAGAGGTAAACAACCAATTTTAGACCAGAAAATAGCTTCTGCTTCTGTCAACACGTTGTTTATTTTCTCCCTGAGATAAAAAGTTCAGTTTTCTGATATTTGTACCAAGATAAAGTCAGTAAACAAGATTAATATAGTGTGGAAAAGGTTGTCAGCAGCTCTGGCAAAGGAAATAAGTTGCCTGTACACAGAACATACTGTAAACTGAATAAAAGTGTCAGGTCCACCATGAGATAATGTGATCATGAACCTCTAACAAAGCATGACATAGGCACAGTCGGCTTTTCTTATAGCCACGGTGTAGAAAATGGATTACTATATTCCAGGGATACCCACTGGAATAGCATGAAAACCTCATTCTGAGATTAATGTGGGATGCAGCTCGAGAGCTCTGCCAAATGTTTACCTCCCGCATTAAAGTAACTGTTGGGTTGTTAACATTTTAATCAGTCAGTCATACAAGTTACAATGTTATTTCAGAATCCTTTAAATTTTAAAGTCTATACACTATCCAAAAATGGGTGAAAATAGTCAGTTGTAAAGAAGGTATGAAAATAAAATCTTTCTTTTTCTGTTAATGTTATTAAATACTAGTAGAACGAACCCACTGTTGCAGGAGTAAAATTTCAGAATATATATGGGCCCTGAGCAATGGTGGGCACTAGGCAGTGGCTCTGGGTGGTGGGCACCATCAGGTATTGGCACCACTGGGCAATGATGGGCAGGCACCAGTGGATTCTGAGGGGCAGTGGCAGGAGCAGCAAGCACCAAAAAGCAAATCTACCAGGCACCGTTGGGGAGCACCAGGCAACACCATGCCACAGGCAGTGGGCAGCAGTGGACAGAGGGCAGCAGCAGGTGGCAGCAGGCACCACCAGACATCAGGCACCCCTACTGGGCACCATCTCACAGCAGGTATCACTGGGCAAGCGCAGGAACAACCTGGCACCAGTGGGTAGCAGGCACCTCCAGGCAACATTGGGCAACAGGCATTCTTATCAGGCACTTGGCATGATATGGCACCTCCGGGCACTGCTGGCACCGCCAAACAGTGGGCAGCGGGCACCTCTACTGAGCAATGGCACCACGTGGCAGTGGGCATTGGTCAATAGGCAGCAAACAGCACCAGGCACCACAAGGGATCCTTACTGGGCATCTGTGGGCACAGGCATCAGCAAGCAGCACCAGACAGCAGACACCATCGGGCACCACCAGGCACCAAATCAGTTTTTAGTGAGTACTTAAATAGGCTCCTCAAATATTCCTCCCCAGGAGGAATAGGCTCCCCAAATATCATGCTTCTGAGTACAAGATTTGGTGCTGTGTGTTGATAAGTCAGTGTTCAGTGTTAAGTATCAGACAAAAACTCGTTGCGCCCCTTTTCACCTCCTTCTGGTCTGAATTTCCCAATTTTGGTTCTTAGTTGGTGCCTACATCTCGGAAGGAAGACTTTCCCCCATTTCATGCTACTAGGTCCAGCAGTTTCAGCTGGGCACTGATGTATGAGTCAGTCAGTGACAATTCAATTTTCTATACAGTGCTACCTTGGTTTTCGAGCATAATCTGTTCCAGAAACATGCTCATAATCTTAAATACTTGTAATCAAAAATGAATTTTCACATAAGAAATAATGGAACCTCAGACAATTGGTGCTCCTCCATCTGTCTGGGAGGCGAAGGCAGCCTCTGCTATGCTCTGCGACATGATGATCGCACAGTTGGAGGGGTGGGCGGAAGAGGGGAGCAGCGCCTTTGCTGCTAGCACAAGCAATGAGTGATGCTCTTTTCATTGCAGTTGAAGGAATGGGTGGTGAAAGCAAACAGCACCTTTGGCTCCTTGCATCTTTGGCACTGCTCCTTTACCAGTCTGGAGGTCGAACAGATGTACCAGGTTGCTTGTTTTGCAAGGCACTGCTCATTAATCAAGCAAAGATTTCTCAGACGTACTTTGTACTCAAGTACTCAACTCAACTCTTTAACTGCAATTAACAGTAATATTTCTTTGTCTTGCAAAATACTTACCATATGGGTCTCTCATTAACCAAGGTACCACAGTATATAGATTTATGTTGGTTCCTGAAGAAAAACGTGATACAGTGATGCCTCACGTAACAAATTTAATTAGTTCTGGAGGCATGTTTGTTACGTGAAACGTTCTTTACGTGAAGCGAATTTTCCCATAGGAAATAATGGAAACTCAGGCAATTGCTTCCACAGCCAAAAAATATTCATATAAAAATATTAACTGGATGTAAAAATGATGACAGAACACTGGGATTGAATTCAAAACATGCATTCAATGTGCATGATCTTATGAAGTCTACTTAGGTTACAGTCCTAAAGACACTTTCCTGGGAGTAAGACCATTTAACACAATGGGGCTTACTTCTGGGCAGACATGATTAGGAGGCTGAAATCCAAGACACCTTCAAAGTGTCTCCCCACTTTCTCCTTCTCTTCATCCTGAGCCTCTCTCTCCCCTGCTCCCTTCTGGCCAGCCCTGAGCTGCTTCCCTCTTCTCCACTGCTCTTTTCTCCCTCTGCCCAGTGGACACCCGGCCACAGGAGGAACAGCATGGAAGTGTTGCTTTCACTATGGGCAGGTGCACTAGGCAGCCCTGACGCTTTTTAAACAGGCTGCCGGCTGCCCCAACTGTCAACGAATGTGTTCTTTACATGAAGCACAGTTTGTTATGTGAAGCAGAATCATAGAGAAATTTTTGTTTGTTACATGAAACATACTTTATGTGAGGCACCACTGTTTTTTGCTTGCTGTAAGTATTTTGCACACTTAAATATGTCTACAAAACTTATAAAAACTTACTTATGTTTCCATTAGATTACAACTCCAGGCTCATGCAATAAAAAAACTGTACATCTATCCCAGGAGTCTCATCACCATGAGTAAGTACTTGCACCAGGTTTATCATTATTTCTCTGCTCACTTTAAATTCAACCTTGTTTTAATTGCATTTTGAATTTTAAACCTAATTGTCTAGTCTGTCAAGATTATTTGGAATTCTAATCATGCACCTATAGAAAATGCAGCCTTCCAAATATTGTTGGCTATAAAGATATTAGTGAATTAACCCCAGAGTGATACTGTTAAGACTTTTCCTCTACTATTTCTGTGGGTGCAGAATACCACTTTTTAAAAAGTGGATCCAGATGAGAGGAGATATGTTCACAGCTATGTCTTTGAGTTCAGAGTAAGGTGAAGGCGCACACTGGCTGGGGTTGGGAGAGATATGCATGAATTACTTGACTAAATGAGCTACTGGATTGTAATAAGATGTAGGACCAGTATACACACAAGTGAAAATTTAGTCCCATTTTTGCACCGCAGAATGGTAAATCCAGTAGTTCCGTCATGCAGCTGGATTTGATTTAAAAGGCTATGTTTCCAAACAAAGTTCTGCAACTACCTCCTTACCAGCTAAGGGTCAATCTGGGTATGCAACACAGATATTGGAGGACTTTCTGAAAACAACTCCAGTGTGTTCATTCTTAGTTGTGCAGGCATAAAGTACCTCTTATTGGAAGTCATGTTTCAGGATTTGTTCTCCCATTCAACTCAGAAGTTCTTATGTGTGGTTTACCCTTAGCTTGACTGTGCTCATCATTACTTATCTATCCCTTGGAGGTAAAATCTCTCCATTTGAGTTCAAGTAAATAAGCTCAAGGTTGCTGTGAAAGTTTTATCTTAAAGGAGACTACTTTGGGTCTTTGTTCAAGTCTTTCAGCATGCCTTCCTGTTCCCTGCTGTTATCTCCACTTACAATGTCTGTTTCAGGACCCTTTGAGGCAGTTGATCCAGAGCTAGTGGAAATTAAGAGCCTTCACATTACCCAGTGGAATAACACAGGAAAACTGTACTTTTTTAGGCTTGATCTCCAGTATTTTATTGCATCAAGTGTTTTTTTTACTTTCTCCAAAGTTTCTGGTAATCCCAGACTATACTGCATTTTAAACATACTAAACTGTGTGTGTGCATGCATGTGCATTTGCAATAGAGCATAAGTCTTCATTGCAAACTCCTTTAATAAAGAACTAATGAATAAACATGCTCATGTTAACCAACACTTTTGAGCTTCCTTTTTACAATTTGTAATTAGAACTTCAGTAGCTCAAACACAATGAAAATATTATCAAAAGGATGAGTGTAAAAAGGATTGCTGAACGGCATGAAACTTTGAGATTGGTTTCAACTGTATTTACTTGCCTAAGCAGTAGTAATCAGCAGAATGAGATAGGTTATTATATTTGTATGAAAACTGCTACAGACCTTGAGAGTTCTGTAAAATATCCCATTTAAATAAATCATAGCCAAAGGCTACATTTTTCTGGTGGACAATAAAATATCCGAGAGCACGCACAGGCTGGTCATATGACAGCTCGTGCTTCAGTTCGCTATGTTACTAACCCCTTTTTTTTCTTTGTCTCCCATAGCCATTGGTTTAGCCCTGGGGCTAGGAAGGAACATAGCCAGGTAAGAACCACTTTGATCAAGACCAGTTTATTTCATAGATTTGAAGGAATTTAACTGTTACTTATCCAGAGCAAGGGACACCAATTTATGGAAACAAGGAGAAAGAATCTAAAGCTATTGCAAGTCTGTATTTACAGTATCTTTGATCGATTCTTGGACCCCTGCTTATACTAATTTTGCAGAGAAACAAATCTACGATGTTCAGTCGCTTTCTCCTTCCTAAGCTTAGCTTCGGTCTCCTCTGGAGTGCTTTCTGAACCCTGGAAAGGGAGCTTACATATACTCACTGCCTCTCCAGGCTTTAGGTTGGCCCAGTGAGGCAAAAAAGGCACTTCCAGTTCCCATTCTATTTCCTCTTTCCAGTTTCAATCCCAGTTTCCAGTAGCTTCCCTGGGCATCAGAATGCCTTATTCAGCCAAAAAAATGCCTATTTTGTTTTCCTTCAGGAAACGAGAAGTGGCATTTTTTCACCTCTCCAGGCTATTCTGAAGCCCAGAGAGATAGCACACAGATGTGCACTGACTCTCCATGCTTCAGAATGCCCTCCAGAGAGGACTGGAGCACACAGAGTATGTGGATGAAAATTCCATCTCCACCTGTATTCATTTTTGTCTGTTTAAAACATGTTTATTTAAAACACTTCCATGGCTCTTTGGCTGAAAACTTATATGGTAGCTCACTAATTGTGAAATTAATATAATAACATAAATTTTCACAGCAAAACATAATCAGCAATTTAATGACAAATGGCCTGACCTGGAATTTTTTTGGGTTGTCTGAGGTTATCAGAGTCCTTGTTCACTCCACTTATAGTAGCATGAATGAGAAGAACTGTTTGTTCAAAAGTAGGTGTAGCCAACTATATTATCATCAATTCAGGGTATTGATGTTTTTGTTTCTGAAGATGGAAAGCACAGATGTACACAAAACCAAAGCCTTTGGCCAGTATATAGTTTTTTAATTCACTTCAGCCATTCCTCACATCACATAGGTGCATGCACATTTATATTATTTGTGGTTTAAGTTGATACTTGAGGAATCCTTGGTTTTAGGTTTCAAGAACTTTCAAGGGTTCTCTAGGGTCTCCAGGATCATTTTCTCGTGACTGAAGTTGCTCTTTGATATCCCTTATGCTTCCCATCATTTATCTCTTTAAAAATCATCAACAAAGACCTCTCTTAATTACTGGTACAGTGACGTGGCTATCTATTTTTGGCCATGAATTATGTTCAACTTTTATTTTCATTAAACCAATAATCTTAAGTGCCCTTTTGAGATTTGTTTTCCTGTTAGTGAGTATATATAGCTATATTTGTTTAATCATTTAGTAGGCAGCAGTGCCTTGCAACTCTCATAATTTACAAGTATCAGTCTTCTAAACACACACTTTTAATAATAACTAATGATGTGGTTTAAGCTTTGATAAGTATTTTAATGTTGCAGCAAACTGTTTAATTTTGTTTGAACAATAGGATAGTTATGAAGTTTATGCAAATTTTAAAATCCTTCATTCAAATTAAAATCTGAATGTTGGGAGAGAGGTCATACTTGGAGAAGCAATTTTTTTTCTCCTATGGAATATTTAAACTTTAAGTAATTCATGTGTGTAATCTTACAATGCAAAAATTTTGCTGAACTTTGCTATCTGTCTAACAATCCCAAAGAATTGTAAAGGGGAGGGGCACTTGTGTATTTTCAGATGCTAGTTTTATCCATTATTAATATAGGCTTTTATCACTGAGCATTTATTCATTCTTATAATAACTCGGTCATGTTATTATTGTTTCCATTTTTCAGAATGAATATTAAAAAAGATGAGTTTATATTTGAACCCAGGCCTCTAAACACAGTCCCCTCTCACCGCAACGTTGTAGCAATGTTTTTAAAATTTTGAAAAATTGTTTTACAATATTTGTTCTATATTTTATAGCTAAAGAGCTTGTAGTGGCACAGCATTTTCTATATTAATAATTAGGCAGTTAGAAACGTTATAGGACAAACTCTTACAATAAGAGCTGGGTTTTCTGTGTAAGCTGAAAGAAAAGAGAAAGGAAAATCAAAATAGGGAACTGGAAAAAAAGTCTAAAATAAACCCAAGTTTTTGGGTTCAGACTTACAAGTGAAAACGCATACCAAGAAATGTACCTCAAAAGCTCCACAAAGAGCGCAATCCTCATTGTGTCTACTCAGATGTAAGCCCCATTGTGTCCAATGGGTCTTACTCCCAGGAAGGTGTTTTTAGGATTGCAGCCAAATTTTATGAATACTTCTTTCTTAAAATGCTTTGCTAAATTTTGATATGTTTTCCGTAGCTTCAACTACTGCGGGACAACCGTTCAGAGAGAGGACACAAGAAAAACAATTCAGTGAAAACTGCAAGCAGGTAAGCTTAATATGCAATGTATTTTACATGTCTGTTTAATAAACAGTCCAATAAAAATAATCTTACTGAGGACCAATAAAAATTGTCATTATTGCCACCTTCTCAGCTTCTTAAGAGTCCTTAAATGGCTTTTTTCTGTGTTAATTAGCTTGGCATGTGTTGTTTTAGGGATCTTATTACTGGAGGTGGTGAGATAGTACTATATAACAAGAACTAGTGGAACTTACCCTTTGTTGCAAGAGTAAAATATAAAGAATGTTTTTGGGCCCCAGGAACCAAAAGGCTCTGGGCACAGGGCAGTGGATACCAGAGGCCAGCGGGCACTACTGGGCACTGGTAGGAACTGGGCAATAGCAGGCACTAGACAATGGGCACTGCCTGCACCACTGTGGGCACTGCAGGCAACCAGGCAACTGCGGGCACCACTGGGTATTCCTATCAAGCAGCGGGTTCTAACTTGCACTACTAAGCATCGGGCATCCCTGCTGGGCACCACAAGGCATCACCAGGTGGCAGTGGGCACCACACATCTCTACCAAGCACTGGGCAGAAGCAGGCAGCACTGGGTGCCACAGGGCAGAACTGGGCAGCAGGCACTACTGGTCATCCGTACGAGGCAACACCAGATGCCAGAGATCCATGCCTGGCACCATCAGGCACAGGACAACACTAGGCAGCAGATACCCACTGGACACTGGGAATAACCAACCACCACCAGGCGGCAGTGGGCAACACTAGGCATCGCTAGGCACTGAATATAAGTACCAGGAAGTGGGCACTACTGTGCACCATTCAGCACCAGGCATCCCTGCTGAACATGGGGCTCCTCACATTCCTATCAGGCACCTGGCAGCAGCAGGCAGCAGTAGGAGGCACTATTGGAGAGCAGGAACCACCAGGAGGCACCAGGCACAACTGGGCAGCAGACACCACTCGTCATTCCTGCTGGGCACCAGCCACCACCACATACTAGAGATCCCTCTCAGACACAGGCAGCACCAGGCAGCAGGCACCACTGGACATCACTGGGTACCACTAAGCACCAAATCAGTTCTTAGTTGGTTCTTATATCACGGAAGGAATATGCTCCCCAAATTTCACACTTCTAGGTCTAAGGGTGGCGTTGATGAGTCAGTGAACAAGTCAATCTTCAGCATATCCCTTTTCGCCCCCTCAGGGTTTGAATTTCTAAACATTGGTTCTTAGTGGGTGCTCACATCACAGAAGGAATACCCTCCCCAAATTTCACGCTTCTAGATGTGGCGGACATTGAGGAGTCAGTAATTCTTCAATATTAAGTATTTTCCACAAACACGTTGCACCCCTTTTCATCCCCTTCCGGTTTGAATTTATAAAAATCTGTTCTTAGTTGGTGCTTATGGCTACAATCCAGAGTAACTACAGGACTTTTTACACCGATGTAGTTATAGTGCCACCTATATGTATGGGAAATACATAGAGCAATCCAGATGTCTTCCTGTTATGTCTTCCTCTTATGTCTTCCTGTATCTGGATTGTAGGTTATGTCACAGAAGTAATACCCTCCCCAAATTTCACTCTTCTAGAGCTTTGTTGAGTCAGTCAGTCAGTCAGTCAGTCAGTGACTCTTCAATTTTACATATATACTGTAGATAAAAGCCTAAATTTTCCTAGCACCAATGCAATCACACATTTGTGGCACCTGTTCCATCATGCGGGGTTGTTTTGAGCTGTGAAGACCTCTCTGAGGTTAGGGGTCAGCCTTTTGCCACCTGCTGGACTTAGACATTCTTGCACCAGCTGTTTTGCTGGCTAAAGTCCAAGGGCCCATGTAGGTGGATCAGGGCCAGAAAGGGGGATCAGATACTTCCCCGTTTTTCAGCCTTGCTGTTTCAATCTCCGCCCTGTTTCTCCTCCTTTCCCCCCTTATTCTTCTCACTCACTGCCCAGTCTCTGCACCAACCTACCAACTGTGAGGCTTCTGTTGAGGCACAGGTGAGCAGCTATAGCCACTTACTGTTTGCAGTGGCTGCCACACTTCACAGAATCATGGGTTATGTTTTGTGGTTTATAAAGCACTCTGCACCACCTAAATGGTGGTGACTCAGTAGGTTTGGGGCCAAAACTCTTAGATATACCGACTTAAGAACAAACAAGTATTTTCTCACATATTTTCTCTTCATGGTGATGCTGGCTAATTTTTACAACTGCTGTGCCTATCCAATAATCTCTGACTTCACAACTATGGTTTCACAACTTCAATTCTATCAAATTAAAGGCTGTGCATTAATTTTTTCCCACAAATACCTGTAGTGCAATTATTTCCCTTTTTTTGTTCAGAGTACTGAAAGTCAGAGCATGAGTCTTAACAGTGATCTAAAATTAAGACATTAATTCATGGCTAGTAAATCTGTTGCCCCACAAAAAAATTTCTGGAGAATCTGAATCAGGGCAAAAATAGGCAGCTTGCTTGTAGGGTGGAGCAAAATGTGGTCCTTATTTAAGTTTACAATATATTCATTTTGTTTCAGTACATCTTTCGTTCTTTTATTTTCTTTAAAAATGTCAAAACTAGTGTTTTGATGGTTCCTGAACTAAACTGTATACACATATTTATGGGACAGTATTTATGTTTTGCAATTACAGGAATTGTTATCTACAAGTTATTAAGTGATGGCAGGGGCAGAAAAGTGGCAGAGCTGTGGTTAAAAAAACACTTTATTTTTTCCTTTAGAAAGCTTTTTCCCATCAGGTCTGTGGGAAATCTGTTTCCCCCTGAACAGATCTTGTGCATATTCTTCTGATAATACAGATGACTATATTTTGTTACACAGATATGACAAATAGAATTACAGCTGCTTTTTACTTGATCTTCTAAAGAGGCAAAGATGTGCAAGATTTGTGCATTCTCCCTTTTTCCCACCATGTCATCTGTTGTTTGGGAAAGAGTCCTAATTTGTAATAGATCGAAAATTATTTGTCACATTGCAGGTTTGCCAAAAATAAATGAAACCATTAATTACTACATTTTTTGAGCAGCTGTTAATAGATTGGGATAGGAAAACTGTACATTACGCTTACTGGTTAATTACCAGAACTATAATTGTTTAATGTGGCTTTTGTGGAAAGTAATGACAGTAGAAAGAGGTAAACTCTCACTACTTGTATTCAAAGTGAACACAGCATACCTTAATAGCAATCTGGATGCATTCATTAATTTTTTAAAAAATATAACTTGTTGCAGGGGCATTACAAGAGTTTGCATCACCCAGTGCGGGAGGCCAGCGTGTCACCCCCATGCAGGGACATTATGGTTATGTGCCATTAGTTATGTGCCATTGCCCCGCCTCCGTTTATTTTATGACCAAAACATTTTGTGTGGCAAAAACGTGGCCATACGTTTTGTTGGAATAAAGATATTTTAAAGTGGTTTATTTCACTGCATTCTGCTGCACATTACACATCCAACAGTATATAAAATGATGGGATTATTCCTAAAAACCATGATTTTTAGCCATTTTGTTCACTAGTGGTGTCTCCCCCTCAAGGGTGCCACATTTCAAACAACTTATTGCAGTGGTTCTCAAACCATCCAGCTTGGGACCCACTTTATAGAGGGACAACCTGTCCAGGATCCACTAAAAGTGATGTCATGGCTGGAAGTGACATCATCAAGCAAATTAAAACAAATGTCATTGTAAATACTTTAAAGTTAATCAAGTAAATAACCTCAAAACCCCACCCCCACTCAAAAAAAATTCAGTAAGATTTTCAACACCCAGTTCAGTTTTTAAGTTCACTATATTACTGAATATTACATTTAAATTATTACATAGAATTTAATACATATACAGCATAATCATATCTACTCAAAAGTAAGCCCCATTGTGTTCAAAGGGTCTTACTCCCAGGAAAGTGTCTTTAGGATTGCAGCTACAATAAAGACACTTTCCTGGGAGTACGACCACTGGACACAGTGGGACTTACGCTTAGAATCATAGAATCATAGAGTTGGAAGGGACCTAGTAGGTCATCTAGTCCAACCCCCTGCCTGCAACAGGAAATCCCCCTAGAGCATCCCCGACAGGTGCTCGTCAAGCCTCTGCTTGAAGATCCCCAGTGAGGGAGAGTCCACCACCTCCCTTGGCAATCTGTTCCACTGCCGAACTGCCTGAACCGTCAGGAATTTTTTCCTGATATCCAACAAGAATCTCTTGCAGTTTGTACCCATTGGTTCTAGTTCTGCTTTCAGAAGCAGCTATGAACAAATGAGCCCCTTCCTCCCTATGACAGCCCTTCAGGTATCTGAAAAGGGCAATCATGTCTCCTCTCAGCCTCCTCTTCTCCAGGCTGAACATCCCAACTTCCCCCAACCTTTCCTGGTAGGGCTTCCCTTCCATCCCACTGATCATTCTTGTCGCTCTCCTCTGGACTTGCTCCAGTTTGGCTGCATCTTTCTTCAAGTGAGGGGCCCAGAACTGAACACAGTACTCAAGGTGAGGTCTGACCAATGCTGAATAAAGAGGAACTAGATCTTCTAGCGACTTGGAAGCTACAGACCTCTTAATGCAGCCTAAAATGGCATTTGCCTTCTTTGCAGACACATCACACTGCTGACTCATGTTCAGCTTGTGATCCACAGCGACTCCAAGATCCTGCTCACATGTTCCAAGCCAAGCACCCCCCATTTTATGCCTGTATTTTTGGTTTTTATTGCCCAAGTGCAGAACCTTGCACTTCTCCCTGTTGAAATTCATTCTATTTGTTACAGCCCAGTATTCTAGTTTATCCAGATCCTCCTGGAGGTTTCTCCTATCTTCTGTTGTGTTTGCTACTCCTCCCAGCTTGTTGTCATCCGCAAATTTGATCAGGCTCCCCATAACCCTTCCTCTAAGTCATTAATGAAAATGTTAAAGAGAACCAGTCCCAAGACAGAGCCTTGGGGTGCCCCACTTGAAACCAAACTCCAGTTTGACACAGAACCATTTACTAAAACCCTTTGAGTGCGGCCGTCAAGCCAGTTGCGGATCCACCTAACGATTGCCCCGTCTAGCCCATATTTTTCCAACTTCCCAATTAAAATGTCATGTGGGACCTTGTCAAATGCTTTGCTGAAGTCAAGATAAATGACATCCACAGCATTGCCACTGTCCAGTAAGCTCGTAACCCGATCAAAAAAGATCAGATTTGTCTGGCAAGATTTATTCTTGGTAAATCCACGCTGGGTTGTTTTGATCACCGAGTACCTGTCTAGATGTGCACAAATTGTGTTTTATGATTTGCTCTAATATCCTGCCCGGGATTGAAGTCAAACTGACTGGTCTATAATTTCCCGGGTTTTCTTTTTTCTCCTACTCAAAGTTTGGGACTACATTCACCCTCTTCCAGTCCAGTGGCACTTCTCACTCCTCAAGGATTTCTCAAAGATAATTGACAGAGGCTCTGCAAGGACATCTGCAAGTTCCTTAAGAACTCAAGGATGCAGCTCATCTGGTCCAAATGACTTGAATTCATTTAGGCCAGTTAAGTGATTTCGAACCAGTTCTCTGTCAATCTTAATCTGCTGTTCTGCACCATCCATGTTTTCATCACCTCTTAGGGGATGCAAGCACATCCCCGCATCAGCCAATGATCCCGCACGCCCATTTGCACAGCCCTCTATCCGAGAATAGACGGACGCAAAGTAGGAGTTGAGCAGCTCTGCCTTCTCCTGGTTTCCAGACACCTGCTGTCCTTCTTCGTTCAGGATCAGCCCCACCCCCTCGTCTCTCCTCCTGTTCCTTTGGGCATATCTAAAGAAGCTCTTTTTGTTATCCTTGACTCCCCTGGCCAGCCTCAGCTCATACTGAGCTTTAGCATTCCTGACCCCCTCCCTACAAGACCGGGCTATCTGCCTGTACTCCTCCCTGGTGATCTTTCCAGTCTTCCACTCCCTATACTTCTCTTTCTTTAACTTCAGCTGATCCCCACGTTTCTTGTGGAGCCAACCTGGTTTTTTCAGGTTTTTCCCCCTTTCTTTTTCATGGGAATTGTTACTGACTGTGCTTGTAGAAGCTGCCTCTTAAGGAGCTCCCACCCATCTTGGGCCCCTTTCCCCATTAGATCATCAACCCATGGGATTCCACCTATGACTCCTCTAAGCCTGTTGAAATCAGGTTTCCTGAAATCCAATGTATAAGTTTCACTCTGCACTCTTTTTATTTCCCACATTATTCTAAATTCCAGCAGCTCATGATCGCTTTCCCCTAAAGTTCCCGCCACGTTGACCTGGTCTATCAGTTCATCACAATTAGTTAAGATCAGGTCAAGGGTGGCCCCTCCCCTTGTTGCTTCCTCCACCTTTTGGACCATGAAGTTATCTTCCAGGCCCCTCAGAAATCTACTGGAGCTTCCACGTTTGGCTGAGTTTGTCTCCCAGCAAATGTCTGGATTGTTAAAGTCCCCCATTACTACTACCTCATATTTCCTTGCAACACCTGCCAGTTGCTCCAAAAAGACATCGTCTACTCCTTCTCCTTGGACTGGCGGTCTATAGTAGACGCCCACCACAATGTTTTGTTTCTTGTTTTTCCCCCTAACCTTTACCCAAACACACTCCACAGGGATATCCGGACCAGTTTCCTGGATTTCAGAGCAGGTATATATGTTCTTGACATATAATGCTACTCCGCCTCCCCTTATGCCACTTCTGTTCCTCCGGAACAGCTGATAGCCTTCCAATTGTGTGTTCCAGTCATGGGAGTCCCACCAAGTTTCAGTTATTCCTATCAAATCAAATTTCCCTTCACTTGCTAAAAGCTCCAGCTCATCTTGTTTATTTCCCAGGCTCTGTGCATTTGTGTAAATGCAACTTAAGCCCTGGAGGTTGCAACTCAATGCATTTCCCTCCTTTTTTGTAAGGCCAGGCCCCTCTAAAGATTTTTGAGTTACAGCTGTGCCCTGGCAATTTCCATCCAGAGCATTTTCCTTATTCCTAGGTTCCCTTTGGACGTAACCCACCCCCTTCTTATTTAGTTTAAAGCCCTCCTGATAAGGTTGGCCATCTCCCGTCTGAAGACACTCTTCCCCCAACCCGTAAGATGTAGTCCATCCTTTACTAGGAGTCCTTCCTCGAGGAAGTTCATCCTGTGATCCCAGAATCCAAATCCTTCTCAATGACACCATTTTCGAAGCTAGCTATTGACTTGGAAAATCTTGCCATCTCTCTGAGGACCTTTGCCAATTACTGGGAGGATGGATGAGAATACCACTTGGGTATCCCCCAGATCTTTAATCTTCCTCCCCAAAGCTTCATAATCCCCAACTATGTGCTTGAGGAGACATAGTTAGGATTGCACTGTTTATTGATTATTATTAAATTCAAAATTATTAAATATAATTTATTACATATAATTGATGAATTACAAGCGCACTACATGATGTCTGCTCACAAGGAAATGGAGGACAAGGAAGGCTTTTCCAGGATATGGCTTAAAAAGAGATGTCCTGGAAAAAGAGGACATATGGTAAAATATATTTAAAAAGTCAAAACTGCCTTAAACCACCACCCCCCAAAGGTAATAAACCTTTGATAAACCCCTTCCCAGAGGGAAGAGGGTTGGAAATCCAGATGAGTTTTGAGTAGAGGGAGAAGAGAAGTTTGGACTTTACAGAGGCTTCAGAAATATTTTTTTTAATTCCTTTAACTGCTGAGCCAGTTTCAATGTTGGGGGATCTGCCTACCCGAGTCCTTTCAGGAGTCCTTCTGGAGTCTTTTCAGGCTCCAGGTGTGGGACCATTCTGAAGCCTTGCACCCCCCTTGGACTGGACTGCACCCCTTGCACCTTCCAGACCAGCCAAAGCAGGTCTGGTTACTCACAAGTCAACAATGGACAGGGGAACATTTAAGGAGGGAACTTCCTCCTGGGGTGATTGTGGGGGCTGTAGTTCTTAGATGTCCTTGGATTCCCCTCAGCCTCCCCTTTCTGGCAGACTAAGGGCAAAATCCAGAGTAACTACTGGGAGTCCTTGCTCCAGTGTAAGAACAACTTACTCTGGATTCCAATATGAATTTTCCATAAGTTTTCACTAGGTGGTGCAGTAACTACGGGTTGCAGTAACTATGGGTGGTGCACCACTACGGGTGCAGTCTCTTACATGCTCCCGTAGTTACTCTGGATTTGGGAGTAAGGCCCGTTCACCTACTCATGCGTAACCCTACTCGCGCCTAAGCCAATATGTAAATTTTGAGACTTGAGGGGATACTGCGCACCATAACAAAGTTGCGTTTTGGGGGTCGCACAGCACTCCCTAGTGCGCATCACCCCCCCTGACGCGTCACCTCCTGCACCGCCCTGGTGATGCAACTGGCTAGTAGCATTATTCCTTCTCACAAAAGGAAATGAACAGAGCAGAACTGTTTTAGGCAAAGGTCTTTCCTGAGAAATCAAACTTTTAAGGGGCCTAAAATTCAAGGAAGTAGGCAGGTTGGGAAGCTGGCAGAGAGGAAGAAGAGTAGGAAACAATCCTAGCCAACTTTCCTGTGCCAATACAGCCATGCCAACAGAGTATGTGCTGAATCCTGTGGTGGTGATGGTGGTGGAAGCAGTCATAGAGGTCTCCTCAAGGTAAGGAAGTGTTTGTTCCTTTACCTCAGGACTGCATTGTGGTTGCATTTGTGCAGGAAAATTAGATAGGATTGGACCTAGAACAATCTATCCTTGACACCTAGAACCTTACAGCATGTTTGCAACACCCAGCATTGGCACTGATACAGCTTTATGATTATAAGGCATAAAGAAAGGTTTTGTGTGTCCGGGTAACTACAGAATCAAATTTGAAAGAGGCGTCAAGGAAACGTAATAGCTAGCACTCAATATTTAACCATCTTATAAAATATTTATTTATTAGATTTGTATCTGCTTTTTCCCCTGAAGGGTACCTAAAGTGGCTAACAATCAGAGGTAACAATCAGAAATTCCAAATTCCAGAAAACTTTGAGTTTTACAATTAAGCATAACTTATTTCAGGTTTTTGGAATAATGTCCCATGCCTCCATGTCACTGCACAATCCACCTCCTTTGTAGTGCTGTAATCATAGGGATGGGTTCTCCGCTTCATCATCATATTAAGGAGAGTCAATCTCAAAGGAGATAGAAAGTGATAATGTCACATTTAGGCTGCAGTCCAAAGAGCACTTTTCTGAGTGTATGCTCCCTTGAACTCAATTGAACTTACTTCTGAGTAGATATGAATAAGATTCTACTGTTAGTCCCAGAAGACCACTCAGAGTTCAAATAAAAATAAATGGAAAAGTAGGTCCCAGATCTGTACTATGTCCCTGATTCTATGTTGTTACTTAGGATAAAATGTTTGTTTTTAATTAAAACTGAGGACAGGCTATTTTTTAAATGATTCCTAAGGCTAGATTCAAGGCCATACTCAATGTATATGAGATTATCCCTACAATCCAGAGTAACTACAGGAGCACGTAAGAGACATTTACGTCAACGTAGTTACGGCACCACCTAGTGAAAAACCTCTGGTAAGTTCATATTGCAATCTAGAGTAAATTGTTCTTATGTCGGAGCAAGGACCCCCGTAGTTACTCTGATTTTTTAAAAAACAATTTGTTTTTTCTCTGTTCTCCGAGTTTCAGCCTAGGTGTCTTGCACATTGATCTCTGATCATGTCAGTTTAATAACAGATTTTGTTTTACCTTTGACTTGTTTGTGCAGTGAAATGTGGGTTTGGATTTGCCTTTGTCTAATTCATATACTTTTGATCAATTCCAACTCATGCCCAATTATATTACATTGCATTAACATAATTCAGCAGATGTTGATATTTAAATGCTTTCTGGCATTCACATCTTGGACAGCTGTCTTAGAGCTTGGGGAAAAGGCAAACATTTAGAGTTAAATGCTGAACATATGCTTAAATTACTAATTAGAAGCAAGAAAAAACAATGCATTATCCTTTCTGAGGACAGTAAGACTCTAATACAGATGTGTGTTTTTTCTAGTCTTTTTGGTTGGCATAAAGTTCATGAGCCTCTGGAGGCAAGTGGTGTAACACATTAAGAATAACTGTACAATTTGACTTCATTTCCTAGGAGGTTTTCTTTTTTAAAATTCCAACTTTCTTACTGCAGGTAAACCTGAGCTTAAAAAAGGTTTGGAACAGCTAGGAGGTGTTAGAGTACTGTATTCAGAGATGAGAAGGTCTACTGGCAAGAGAAATGCATTTCTTTTCTCATTCCTAGTCACATTATGTTCCTATTCCATATAAAACAAATATGTCACCATTAAAGCCCCAATTCTAATATACTGGCATTAAATGAAAGGACTTTGGCAGGGCTGAATTGTTCTATCACATCTGTTTAACACTGGATTTTCTTTTAAAAAGGAATGGTTGTTGGTTGATACAAAAGCAGTCTCAGTAGCATGAAAGCAGATGTTGCAATGTGCATTATGCTGATGATGTCATTTTTATAGATAAACCTGAAGAAAGGCTGTAGAATAAGGCAATCCAGTAAAGGAATTCAGTGTGAAATTTCACTTACATCTGCCAGTTTCAAAATAACCACACGTGTATAACCAGCAGCATCAGTTTAGGAGTTTATTTATCTGATGTCTAATATAGGTTAGCATGTATATTCCTATTATGCATGTTCCTATTACTTACAAAAGTAACCTGAGACAAAAACGATAAGAGAGCCCTCTCATAGTCACCCACCCACAACAAGGGTTGAGGAAGAGGAAAAAATGCGGAACCTCCGTAAGTAAAAACGCAAATGAAAATTGCTTGGAAAATCATTTATTATCAAATGAAGTCATTTATTACTTTTTATCAAAATGCTGCATTTCGCTAAGCTTCACAACAGCCGTATAAGGCAGGAGAAATTGGGACTTTTCCAAGGCCACCCAAAAGGAAGTTTTTGTTGAGTATAAGTTAAGCTTCGGCTTCCCACATGAGAACACAGCTGTCTAGCATCACACAGCATGCTACAATGATTATTTAAATAAATATCACACTTTTAACTAGTAGCCCAAATGATAAGGTTGTTAGTGTACCATTGTAATTGCTGGAAGTCTTAATCATTTTTTAAAAGGCAGGCTCATTTCAGGTGAGCAATATAAAATAATTTTAGTTTACAACCAGCATGTCCATCCATGTACCCTCAAGAGTTTCCATGAAGCCACTAGTGTCACCTCTTGTTGCTTCCATAAAAAACTGTCAATATAAGCAATAGACCCTGTCATTCTTTGCTAAGAAGGCTTGGGTGGATTTGAAAGTACAGCAAAGCATTTGCATGTAGTAAATAACGAGAATGAGGAATGAATGTCACACTTTCTCTGCTTTTCTGCCCCCAAAGTTGTGGAAAATTGTGGAAAATTGTGTATAGTTTGCCAAGATGGCAGCTGTCAAAACTGCATCTGTAAACATTAGAACTGAACTAGCTTTTCATGGTGACACTGATGCTCACAGCACTACCAGACAACAATGCCATAAAGTTTGCTATGAAAGAGGCTTGAGATTTTTGACACTGATTTGACGGAACAGTCGAACATGTAAGATGAAAATTCAGTATTTGGAATTATTGTTTTTTGTAAGAATTAAATATTAAGATTTTCAGAAAGTCTGCTTAGAAAAATGCCTTAAACATATATATAGTAAGTCACTGACTTACTAACTCACTGACTGACTCATCATCACCCAACCAAAACTGCCTTGAAGAGTGAAATTTGGGGAGAGTGTACCTTCTGTGAGGTAGACCACTGGTGTTCGGGGGGGGGGGGGGCTGGGTACCATCCTCAGGGGAGTGATACACTATGGATGGCCAAAATCACAAAACAAGTGCTCCAGAAGGCAACCTCACTCCTTCCCCCAAAAATAAAACAGAGGTTTAATTGGTAAGGTGATTTTTAAATATGAAAATATTAATATATAATTGATTATATTAATTAATACTGATAATAATTAAATAATTTTGATACATATTTGTGACAAAAATTTGTAGGCCCTGAGTGCCAAATGATATAGGTATGCCATTGATGTAGGCACCTGTACTGAGAGCCAATTTTGAGAAAGTCAAACCAGACGGGGGTGAAAAAGGGTGCTAAATGTTTTTGTCCCTATATTTTACACTGAAGAGTCCTGACTTATCAACACTCAGCCCAAACTCACGGACCTAGAAGCATGAAATGTATGGAGTGCATTCCTTCCATGACATGAGCACCCAATAAGAACCAGTTTTTAGAAATTTTTAGAAAATCACCACAAAAGGTTGTGAAAATGGGTTGTTGTTATACTTAACATTGAAGACTGATCAATACCCATTCCCAAACCCTGGACCTCAAATCATGAAATTTGGGGAGCATGTTCCTTCTGTGGTTTAAGGACCCATTACGAACAGATTTGGTACCTAGTGGTGCCTGCTGCCTGGTGTTGCCCACTGGGGCCTGGTGCACAGTGGTGCTTGGTGTCTGTTGCCAGGGAGGGATGCCTGGTGCTTGGTAGGGATGCCCAGTGTCTGTTTTCCACTGGTGCCTGGTGGTACCTGGTGATGCCAAGTGGCACTCACTGTCTGGTGCCTGGTAGGGGTCCATGGTGTCCTTTGGTGCCCAGTGCTGCCTGGTGATGTCTGCTGGTTGTCTGGTGCTTGGTAGGGATGCACGGCGGTGCCTGCTGCTCGATGGTTCCGTTTGGTGCCCACTATTGCCCACTGCCTGGTGATGCCCACTGGTGTCCACTGCACACAATATGGTGGTGCCCAATTGTGCCTGGTGCCCTGTGCCCAGTAAGGATACCAGTGCCTGCTGCTGCCTGCCACTACCTCCTAGTACCCTCTGATGCGCAGTGCTTGTGCCATCCAGTATCAGTGCCTCACTGTGCTTGGTGCCAACAAATATTCTTGAAATTTTACTCCTGCAACGGTCAATTCTGCTAGTATTAAAATATTGTTTTGAAGTAGAATTCTATACATACTATATAGTTCATATAACTTGCGGGATGATAGACAAATACAATGGAGAAATGCCTGCAATAGCAAGTCAGCTAGGTATAGGTAAAGATGGATGTAGTCTGATGAACTTGGGCAATAGTATGTCTATCAGAGTTACCACTGTCTTTTATTAGAGTGAAAAGTAAAATAGTTTTTTTTAAAAAAAATTAAAAAGCGTAAGAAGTGAGCAGAAGTCATCTGCAGGCATCATTCATTTCAAGGACTTAGTATTTTGATTTATCAGTGTAGTCAAGATATGTTGTAGTGACTCTGGTTTACCTTGTTGACAGAACAGTACAGTCAAAGGCTCTGAAGTCCAGAGAGCTTCACGTTCCTGTTGTGATTGTCATGGTATCCCAGACCAAAAAAATCTGTCACTCCCAAGACACTTCCTTATTTTGTTATACCTGATTTTGTAATCTGGCATTCAAGAAAGAATGCAGTAGACGGTTGTCTGGTTATGCCCTTAGAATAATTTGTGTATTTGCTACCTTTCAATTGAAACAGTTGAGGTAGCTGCCTCAGAGTTATTCTGTGAACAGAAATCCATTATGTGAATGGCAGTAGAAGGGCACAGTATATCATCATGTGGGCTTCCACATATAACATGTGGAAGACTATCTATTTTTGCATCAGTAATTTTAGAATTATAGGATAATATAGACAATGCTGCATTTCAAGGAACATGTTCTATATCAGGCATCTCAGTTTGCAACCATTTTAATTTCCTTTTCTATGTTTTAGTGCATGCCAATAACAAATCTTCACTGCTCCCATGATTTTATGCCTTCCTCCTTGATGCTTTCCCTCTTTTTGTTTTGTTGTGGATTTTTTTCCACATTTTTCTTGATGCAGACGACATAAATAGGTAAAAATATAATGTAGCAGTAGGGAAAAGGGAAATGCATATTTTATGATGTATTACTATTTGTTCCTTTCAAGATAGTAGTCTGCTTTTAAATTGCATTGAAAACCTTCATTATCGGTTTTAAAACACAACTTAGTAGAAGTCTACCTTGAAAAGAAAGAATGGGAATAAATCACATTTATTCATTCTATAATAAATTGTTCTAGAATCTATATAAGGTAGAATTTCAGGAAATTCCTGATAATACTTAAAGATCAGAGAATAGTATGTTTTTTCAAAGATTCCTTGCAAGTTAAAGCTTGGGAGAATTCAGGGTCCAATCCTAAATGTGCATTTCAATCCTAAATGTGCATTGTAGCCAGTGCTTCATGACATAAATGTGCTATAACACATTAATTTTTCCCAATACTTTTGTATTGGCAGTTCAATTAAACCAGAAAACAGAAATACATATTCCTTTTTAGATGTATTTTTACATGTTCCTTTGACTGACATGTTCCTTTTTAAAACAACCACTTTTAGAGAGAACTATCTCACTAACAGGATGGACATTCATCAACTTGTCCCATCTTTTGTTCCTGGCAAACAAACCCATCCAGTGCCTTTCTGAGAATTATTTCATGTTATGCTTTAGAAGTAATGACTCCTGAGCTCTTGTGCAGGAAATCAATCCTAAGAAGCAATGTAAAATGAATTCAATCTTATCACCAAGAAGCTGATTCACATTTCATGTGGCAGTTGTATTTACCATGCATACAAACATCTTCTGGTGTATAGGGGATATGTGTCTGCAAACACACAGGGAAATGTGGTAAACATGTGCTAGGAAGCTAAACAGGCTGCAGTAGTCTAGCATGTATCTACCATACATTTCTAGACATGTCTGCCCTTCACACTTAATGGTGATAAACCATGGCAAATTTGAATGTTCCATCAAATTGAATCTTTCCAGGCACTGGGTCAAGGGAAAGCTCCCTTTAGGAACAGAAGAGCCATCAAAATGACAAGTACCCTCTGCTTTAAGTATTTGTATTAAAAAAATTGTAGTAGAAAAATAATTCAGTTGGTGATACACTTCTTTATCATTCGGTATATTTCAAGAATTTAAAAAATTAAGGCTGCAATCATAAAGACACTTTCCTGGAAATAAGACCCATTGAACACAATGGGGCTTACTTTTGAGTAGACATGGTTAGGATTGCAATCTTAGTATCAGATATTGTAAAAACGGCTAATATTCTTTTCTTTTCATAGCAGTAGTCACTGTAGCAGCTCCAGATTACTTCATTCTTTGTTCTTACAGCTTTTCTCATCTATAGGCTTGCACCAAAACATGAGAGTTGGATTCCTTCAAATTGGTTTCCTGCCCACAAAGTAAATGTTTTGACATGGTCTTGGGAACCTTAGATCCACCCCATTCCTGATCGTTGTTTGCCTTGGGATAAGAAAGTGTTTTAAAAACTGTTAACAACCCTAGAGACTGCTTCTGAGCCACAGAAGTGGGGATGGGCAGGCAGTGAATCATAAAGTGCTGTTAAGGCAATATAAATCGGACTCATAATCATGCAGAGCTTTCCCATCACATCAAGATTTCTAAAGCAGTGAGTTTTCAGGGCAGCGTGTCAAGCCATAATAAGTAAGTACAACCTCTTGGTTTTTAGAAGTTGGCTGTCTTTGAATGCCAGGCACTGGCACCGGGATGCAAGACTTCTGTTGTCTTTTGTGCTCACTGAGGCATCTGGTGGACCACTGTGAAATATAGGCCTCTGGCCTGATCCGGCAGGGCGCTTATGTTCTTTCCACCTCTCCTTCCTGCTTTCCTTAGGAATTTAGATGTAATGAAGAGCAGTAACTTCACAAATGTACAGAGGAAAGAATTTCCACACAATCAGCCTGGGAAAAACCCTTAGTTGTCATTATTCCCCCTATGTACAGTTGGTCCAAAGCTATTGGTCCAAATATGTATAGTTGTACAAACTATGTACAGTTGGTCCAAAGCTTTTGGTACAGTTGGTCCAAAGCTATTGGTACAGTTGGTCCAAAGCTTCCAAAGCTATTGGTCATAATTTTCATATAGGAATGTGCATATTGTACATGATTGTACATTGATTGATAAATGTACATGATTGATTATCACATGCTGAAACAAGGATGTAAACAGCTATTAACCTGATGCTGTTCTTGTGACCTTCTGATAGGATATTTTGTCCTATATAAATTAAATATCAGAAAAAAGGGGAAAAGTAGTTGAAGAATACAGAGTTGGGCTGTGTCACTGGAATGCCAGTTGCGGGACAGGACTGCACCTGACCATCCCCAGGTCAAAGTGGCCCAAGGTCCACTTGCTAGGGGAACCCTAGCTGTGAAAGCAGGAGCCATGCTGATGTGTTTCCTTCCTCCATGTTTCCTGATGTGCTGATGAGTTTCCTTCCTCCGTGACCTCAGTGCCAGGTTTTGGCACACCTATAGAGCACACCTATAGAGCAAGGCGCCAGCCAAAGGAGAGGCTGCTTAGCCAAGCCATTTCGACAGTTGGCTGCAGAATGGTGTTTGGGAAGTTGGCTGAAAAAGCCCAGCTGGTCCTCATACGGCCTAAGATCTCAGGTAGTTGCAGGAACAGGAAGGGACAGAGCTCCCTGAGCCCGGAGCCAATTCCTGAGCCATTTCATAAGGGCTGGGTGTCTAAGGGGGAGGTCACCCCTCCTAAAGTGCAGTAGGTAGCATAGGGAGGATAGTCAGGTGTAACTTTGCTACCCATTTGTCTTGCCCCAGATTGATCCATACCTTGGGGAACCAGTCCCACTCCTTCAAGGATTCAGCCCCAAGAAGAACACATCCCGTTGCAGCTTGGGGCTATAGAGTTCCTCAGGATGAGGAGCCATGCCCCTGGCACTGCTGTCACCAACTTGTGGGAATCTTCCACAACATGGCAAGGGCCTAGCCATCAGCAGCCACTCCTGCAGCAACACCGGGACCTCTCTCAGCTAGCCAGGGACCCAACATCTCAGGAGGGGCACCATGTTGAGTCCCCATAACTTTCCAGGAACTTAGGTAGCCACAGCTACCTCGGCACCCCCAAACAGACTGAATAGCTTTGTATAGGAGTGTATAACTACAGGTCAGAACCAGGGACATTGGGGGTTTCCTTGCCCAGGAGGCCCAGGCAGCTGATAGTCATGTTAAAAGTGCATGGAGTGCCTTGTGTTGTGAAAGAGGGCTCAATGCATGTAAAGGCCATTACCAGAATAAATTGCACCTAGAAATGAATGGGAACCTTTTTGAAATTGTCTCATGATCCACCCAGTGGGTCCTTACCTACAATTTGAGAACCACTGTTCTGAATAATACACAATTCTGCATCTTTTTTTCAATAGCAGCTCTCACAAACATTAGTCACTATTGCATTCCTGTGCATTGAAGGTGTTCATAACTGAAACGATCGTTGTCTTGAATCTTGGTGGTCAGAATCACTGAATCATTTTGAACTGAATTCCTTGTTACATGCCGTGTAATATTTCTTAATAAATGCTCTGGCAGCCTGCTAAAATTGCCTAAAGAGACCATTTTGTGTTCTGAATGAAAAGCATTCCAGCCTTTCATATAAGGAAATAAATTTCTCCTTTATCAAAAATGCTTTTCCATCCTTTTTGAGGTGAAGAGCACTCAACTCCAGCCGTTTTACATTGTCCTTCTGAGACCATCTCTGAAATAAACTCTCTTATCATGCCTACAAACTAACTACAGCATCCAACAGGGATAAAACCAAAGGGTTCTACAGCCATCTGCAGGAACTCATTGATACTGTGCCAGAATCCTGTTGTTGTTTTCATAGACTTTCATGAATCTAGTTGGATTAAAAGAGTTGTTAAGCATAGCACTGAAGTGTCGTGCAGAGTAAAATGAAAGAAAACAGAAAGGTGTTAAACATGTTTTCAAAGATGCACTAGAACAAGAGCTTCTTTTACAGTTCAGTAGTTATTAATTTTTTCATTGTTTCAACAACAAATTCTTCTGAAGTGTTCGTATTCATTCAAAAGATTTACACCCTGCCTTTCCATTCTTCCAAGAGCTTAAGGGAACTTACTAATTTTTTAAAAATCAATTTAAAAAGTACAATAAAATTCACATTCTAATTAAAAGCACTGCAAAATGAAAAGATTTTTAGACCCCAATGAAAGGAGATTGTAGAAAGTGCAATCCTAAGAGGGAGAGAGTTCCAATTGCCCATCACCACAACAGAAATGGCCCTGCTGTCTGCCACCACCAGCTGAATGTCGGAATGCAATACGCCCACAGTAGGGGAACCTTTGTTTCTGTGGTGTCTGTTGGTGCTGGAAATTTGAGCCCACTTATTTATTCATTCATCTTAAGTTCCATCTCTAATGTATTTATTTAAATTTTGTATTAAAAATTGGGGGAGGGAGGTTCAACACTGTGCCAGATATTTGATGCAGACCTCTGGCTGAAAAATATAGAGTAAACCTATCCTAGTCACCGAAATAAACACCTCCATTCATGGCATGATCAAGGGGAGACCTTCCTTTATAATCTCAGCTCTGAACCTTTAGATCGTTATAAATTGTGCTTGGAGATGTACTGCACTTACAGTGCAGTCCTAAGCATATCTCCTCAGAAGTAAATCTCATAGTGTTTAATGGTGCTGACTCCTGGGTAAGAGTGTTTAAGGTTACAGCCTTACAGGACAATCCAGAGCAGCTAATCTGTCCACATAAGAGCCCTTAGGTTGCCCTATCTAACACTAGGTTGGAGCAACTGCAAGATGCTCCAGCCCAGTTACTCTGGAAGAGGCTTAGGGCAGAGCAAGTCAAGATAGGGTGCCCTAAGAGAGGTGGACCTGCTCTGCCCTAGCTGGGGCAGCCTAAGCAGCTCAGGAGAGGCAAGTTGAGGGCATGTTTAGCATTGCCTAGGGCAGAGCAGTTACTCTGTATCCAGAGCCTGTTTCCAAGGCAGAAATGTCCTCTTCCAGCCCTCAGAGTTATATCACCTCAGGAGCAGGTATAGTAATGAGTAGACCCATAGGGGTCCATGATAAGGCCCGAGTAAGAATGGCGGTGCTGACCAAAAATCTGAGTTCTTGGCCAGCCTAACTGCAACCCCTTCCTCTCAACCTCAGGATATGGAACAAACTACGGCTGCCCACAAACCTCAGGATACAGCAGGCCACTCCAAGAAGCCCCTTGTATTCACTGTACAATGTACTGGCATCTCACCAGGGACTCCTTATAAGGCAGGCACCCAGTGGCGTCACCAGACTGGTGCGGCTGGTGTGGGCTGCATTGGGTGATGCGCTCCGTATGGGGTGACGTGCCGGAGGAGTTTGACTGTCCTTTGGCAGGCCCCGGGCGTCAGCACACCCATTCAGGCCTGCTCCAAGGCAGAGCAGCAGCCAGAAGCTGCCACTTGTCTGAGGAGCTGGCCTGAACGGCCATCTGAGGTGCACTGCGCAGAAACACACTGAGCATGCCGAACAGCTTCAGAGGAGACTTCCTTAGAGCAGAGAAAGTTCGTGCCTCTGCACAGCCATTCGGCCCCACTCAGGAGGCGGAGCGGCAGCTGAATGGCTTCAGAAAGAGTACTGCACAGGCACCAACTCTGACGCCTGCACAGTCTCCCCCGAAGCCAAAAGGCTTCAGAAAAGTATTGCGCAGGTGTCAGAGATGGTGCCTGCGCAGTACTCTTTCTGAAGCCAGTTGGCTTCAGAAACAACTGCGCAGGCGCCAACTTTGGTGACTGCGCAGTCCAGGTAGGGGGACTGCGCAGTCCCAGGGATGACGCACAGACTTCCGCACCAGGTGATGTGCAGAGTCATGTCACCACTGTAGGCACCACAGCTGTTCCTTGTTCAGTGTGATCTGAGGGGTGTCTCCTCAGGAGCAAGTCTTCCCCTTGTGTCAATTACTTAGCATGCTCTGGAGCAGTTAGGGCAGCCCAGGCTTCCTGACTCTCTGGATTCAGCATAACTTTCTGCTCTGGATACAGAATAGTTAGGAGAGTGCAGTTAGGTCAGAGCAGGCTGAATTTGCTCTGGATTGTGTCCTTAGTGAAAGTAAATTAACAGGTATATGCCATGGTCACATCCCCTTTCTCCTTTAGGAAGCCTAACAGCTATTTTCTGTACTAATTGTAATTTCCAAGCAGTCTTCAGTTACAGTCCTATACATCACAATACAGTAGTCCAACATTGATGCTACCAGTTTGTAAGTAATCTTAGCCAGGTCTATCTGATCCATTAAAGGTAAGGTTGCCATCTGTCCTCAAAAACAAGGACAGTCTTGATTTTTGAGTATTGTGTTCACATATTGGCAAATGGGGCAGAGAGTCCTGTCCCGATTTTGTGAAAGAGAATTATGGCAACCCTAATTAAAGGACGAAGGGCACAATCCAGAGTAACTACGGGAGCACGTAAGAGACATTATGTGCACCCGTAGTTACTGCACCATCTAATGAAAACCCTAAGAGAAATTCATATTGCAATCCAGAGTAACTTGTTCTTACTCCGGAGCAAGGACTGCCCGTAGTTACTCTGGATTTCACCCATAGTTGGTGAACCAGCCTAAGCAAAAGAAAGTGATGATCATCATACTTGACTTCTGACAGTCCTGGAGTAAGTTTCTATCCAGGAGCCCATCAAGTCCTATCCTAAAAAATGATGTCAGTCTATAGTATATCTCAAGTCAGCAATTTGCAAGTCCTACCCTAAAAAAAATGACAGTCTACAGTATATCTCAAATCAGCCGTCTCCAAGCTACCAGCACCTCTATCTTCTTGTGATTTAATTTACACCTGTTTGCCCTCATCTGGTCTATCTCTGATTATCATTAAGGAATCTGTATTCTAAAAGAAAGGCTTCTAATACTTTAAGAAATCTGAATTAAAGCACTTTTCCACCAGGAGCTCTTTGTGCAGTTCCCAGGATCTGAGCCAGCATGTTAGGATGCTTGAAAGTGGTGCGAAGGTTTGAGTTAGTACAAAATATGGGTATAGGAAATCTGTGTCCTGTGAGTACATGGCAGACCTATATACCACCTTAACCTGAGAAAATAAATGAGGTTGAGAGAGAGAGAGATTATCTCTATTGATTATAGGATGAATATTTCTGAAGAAATTCTTAGTGATCCATGCAAGTTTAGCAAGTAAAAATACGGTATTATGCTTCTTGATACATAAATATAAATTTGGAGATGAATATATAATAAAATCACAATATTTAAAATTTAATGTGATGATTCTTAGAGGTGATGGTATAATGTTTGTTGAAGCAAGAGATCCATGCTGCATCTAAGCAGAAAAAGAGATAAAGTTATTAGATTACCACAGAATCTCACTTGGTTGGGAGCAAAATGAGTGCCCCTCATTTGGACCCTGAAAATAATAGCGGGACTCATATGTTGTTTCACTTAACAGAGCATTTTCTTAGCATTTAAAAGCACAGTGATGGCCACAGCTGTTTGAGGAAGTTAAAGGAAATATTTATTTGCCATGCTATATAATAAAGTGTGAAATTAAATTGTAAAGGAAAAATACTTTCAACAGAGACAAGAAAAAATAAAAAATGTCCACATCAAATAACAGATGCAACATATAATGCTAAATCCACTAAATTAAACCAAAAAAGGTCTGATTTCACAGCAGTAGTTGCTAACGGCAATAGTACATTTTCCTTTATCATAAATTTTCCTAGTTCTATGTTTCTTAAAAACATCCCTTACGTTTTTTCCTCCCTATAATTATGTATATATAGTTTAGAAAACAAGTTCTAAACATTAGAGGTAAAATGGAAAGGGCATTTTAAAATTTGGCAACTGTTTTTGCCTTCTTCCGTAATTGCTGTGTCTTCACTTAATAGGACAAGGCATGACAATAACATAAATAAATAAAACTGTGGCCTACCAGTCTAAGTTCACACCAGTCTGGCTTTTGCAGCCCTTTCCTTTCCCTCTGCCACAACTTTGCCGCTGCCGTGACACTTGCAGGCCTGCTTCACTGTTGTGCAGCTGATGCCCTGTCCAGGCTTATATTTTTCTTTGTGACAGTGAGTGTTCTTGCCAAATGCCAGGGACCATAGTCACATCTGTTTGTCTCCCAAGCTTGTCTGAGGCTGCTCGGGAACACTTTTTATCCAGGGGGCAGTTTTAACTAGGCCTAATACTCCGGAAAACCCTGTTTGTAAATGCATACAATGAGGCGACATGTTCCTGTTGTCTTTTCTGTAAAATTATTCCCTCTGACACGACTTGCTCGAGTCCCTGTCACCAGCACGTCAACAGCCAAGTTTTCAGGCAAGGTGGTCTTAACAAGTTCCATCCCCCCTGCCAAAAAGCATGCCTCGCTTCCTACACAAACACTATTTATAAACGATAGCTTGCAGCAAGCTATGGATAAGTATTGTCGAGAGGATCGGGAAAATAGCTCTTCAAGGATGTGGTTTCATATTAAGGAATGGCTTAGCAGCGCTGGCCAGATCCCAATAAAAGAACTTAGGAATAAAATTGCATAGGTCAGAAATGCAGGACAGACGCAAATATGTCTGCTAAATAAAGAGTGCAGTCCTGTCTTAGGCCAGAGAGAATGGCCCAGCTAAGCTGGCCTTAGACCATATCCTGAGCAATTAGGTCAAATCCACAGGGTTAGGAGGCCTCTAGGTTGACAGCCCAAAGCCACAGGGATAAGAGGACTCTAGATGGGCCTAACTGCTGCAGCACAAAGGGCAGCATGGGTTGGTGTAGTTGTGCCATATTCTGAGTTTGAGAGGAAGGAGTAGTAATTAGGCTAGCCTAAAACTTAGAACTTATCATGGGCCCCAACGGGTCTACTTAGATTTATGTCTGCTCCTTAGGTGTTATAACTCTGAGGACCTGGGAGGGGGCATGTCTTCCCTGGAAATAGGCTCTGCATACAGCCTAACTGCACTGTTCCAAGCCATGTCCCACATGCCTTCAACACACCCCAGCTGAACTGCCTAGGCTAGCCTTGCTAGGCTGGCCCAGAACCATCTGTCTTGGGCCAGCCTATGTAGACTTTCCCTTTTATAGGTAGGCTGCCCTGTCTTGCAGTTAGGCCAGCCTAGTGAAAATAGGCTAGCCTAACTGCACTTCAGGGTTGTGGCCATAGTGGATTTTGTCTCTTTGTTTCTTCTTATGGATATTGTAGACCCAGACTCCACAAAACAACCCTTCATCCAAATATACTTCAAATATTTTCTTCATGTTTTCATGTTCCTATAACCACAGGGAAAAGGCAGACCTATAGTGGCTCTCACTATTTGGGTGTCTTCCAGGTCCTTTGATGAATAAAGACACAGCACCCTATTACTTTTTTGGGATGGATTAATTTATATCAATGCCGAGGAAAATCTTAGTGGAAATCCATTAATGCTATATTGCTTGGAAAAAAAAGAACTAAGAGCCCTATCCTGAGCTTGATTCACAAACTTAGCACCAGCGCACACTATCACAAATGTGTCATAAAGCATGTTTGCATGATTTAGTGTTAGTCCAGTGTGAGATGACACTAGGTGGGAGGCCGGCGGTCTGTCATTTGGTAGTTGCCTGATTGCTGGGTCGTAGAGAGGTGAAGGTGTGGGGTAGAAGTGTGGTGTGTGGGTGACAGGGGAGGGATCTTGGGGGGCAGAGGGGGAGACCAGCATCACTCAGTGCTGGAACCAGAGCCCCTTGTGTCAGGCTTCATTACCCAACACACAGGCTCTTTTTCTGATCTAGTTCAAGAGATGCTGTCGAAGGGTGTAGCTACTTACCTTGTAGAAGGGGATAAAAGTCCCCTTCTCCGAAGCAGCCACCCATGGCTCTCTGGCAAGCACTGAATACTGTGGCAGCCAGTTTGGCTCTGCAGCAGGCTGGCAGGCCGGGCAGTTGAAGATGGCTATGAATAATTTCATCGCATATTTTACTTTTGGATCCTTTGCATGCAACAGTGGAGGTAAAACTAGATGACAAGTAAATTTTGCTTTCCTCTACAAATTGGAACACTCATGTTTCTCCAAGAGGAAAATGTGTAGGCTTCAGGGACAGCAGGGACTGCTCAGTTGTATATTTTTTGCATGTTACAATTTGCAAGGAAAAAGAGCTGAACTGTAAATCCTGTAGATATGCAGTTTTCTCTGTGAGTTGATAACATACAAAAGAGCCCATAATTTTTAGACTGATTCTGATCAGAGCTAATTGGTTGTCTTGTGAGAAGGGATGGGAGATTTTCACAGTATTACAAGCTGGTCTGTGTTGGTCCTTTGTAATAATCCTAATTGTTTCTGGCAGGGAAAAAAAATCTCACTGCTTTTCCTCAAAATAGTAGCAAAAGTTGCTCTCACCTTGTCTAGTGATCAAGTTGTTGTGCTTTGCAAAGACAAATGATTCATTTGTGCTGAAGGAACACAGCTGCCTTTCAGACATTCATTGATTTTAAATTAAAAAGTAACTGCTATGTTCTACACACAGGGTGACAACAATAACAAAGTAGTCCTTACTTAGTGTTATTTGTTGAAGCTCCATTGCAGGTGCCAATGGAAAAAAGCGGGGAGGGGAGATCCAAGTTCCATAATCTAACTGATCAATAATCTAGATATCTCAAAGCAGTGTAACAGATAATCAATGTGTGTAGAATTACTCAAGCACAGCTAGCTGTTATCCCTGGAGCTAGGGTCTTCAGGTTCAATTGGCTGACTTTATTAATTTTTATCTTTCATCCTACTTGAATTCTTGTTTCCCATCTTTCCATTACTTCTCAAGCTCTCTTCATTATACCAGTCCTAACAAATACTGAATTTCATTATAGTCTGTGCTGCGTCCAGAAGTCTTTTTCTGACCCTGTAATAATATTAGGAGCTATTGTGGAAAGAGGAGAGAGAGGCTTAATGTTTCTTTGTGTAAATTCTATTTTATTGCATATGCTGTACTATTATTTATAGGTGAACAATCTTTTGGGGACTGAATTAAGACTTTATTTGACTTGCAAAGTCTAATTTTCAGTTACAATTTAACTTTAGACCTGTTTGAAGCATAGGTGATGTAACATAATTGTGGAACGTTATAGAAAAGTTTATTCCTGAGTACCAAGTATCAGTCTTTCATGGTCCCCAAAGTATGATCAACAAAGAAGAATATAATACAAATGTCACTTGTTATCCGCTAAGGAAACTTCCAGGATTAAAAAAAACAGTGGAAAAATAAATTTATGGATCCACTTCCAGGCTTCTTGCTCCTTCATTGCTCTTAATGGAATAGGATTCTGCCTCAGTAGCTGTATGGGTTTCATTCTGGGACTCCTTGTAAATACCAAAAATGTGTTAAATAAAAGCAGTTAAAAAAATAAAAAGTTAATTCCTTTACAGTGGTTTAGAAACAGCTTTTCTGTAGAGAAGCAGTCAGCAATTAGAATGCAAGGGACCCCCTGCCTTTGCCTGGCTTAGCTAAAGAATGGAATGATTTCTTGCATAACTACCTCATTACAGCAGTAGAAAAGCAGTTTTTAAAACTATAATTTGTAGTGGTCATTTGTGTTTAATCAAATCTCTGTATTAAAAAATCAGTGTATAACAAGGTTGGGCCTGTTTCTTGTTAGTTTGAGGAGAATGAAGGCTACACAAGACACAATGATAGTTTTGTTTTGTTTAGTTTTGCCCTTTTTGTTTTTTGGAAAAAGGGGATGAGGGTCTTAATTAAAGGAATATATGAGACTGGGATGCACACCTCCCTCTCTGTCTCTCTCCTGCACCTTTCTCCATGAGGTCTCTTGCTCCAGCCACTTTTCATCCCATCTTCCTGTAATTGTACTGAGAATGGAGAAAAGGACCAGGAGCAATAGGAGGAGAGGTGAGGCACAATCACATACATGGTTCAGCAGCTCTCTTCTTTTTAACGTTGATGGCTCTGTCCTGTCAGATTTGGCCATTTCTGTTGGGTTTCAGTTCTAAACTGAATTTCCTTCCTCCTCTGAGCTGGTATTATCTCTGGAAGGGCACCAACTTTTATATATTGTGTGTTTTAGCTATGACTATAATTCACCTTGGGCATCTGTTTGATAGAAGAAAGGCGGGATAGAAATTGCATGCATGCATGCATGCTTACATACATACAATCTACAATTTCATAGTGTATTTTAGGCAAATTTAATCTCAGTTGTAAAACTCGATTAATTAAAACTCAATCTAATCAAAGTGTACCAAATTTCTCTTGTCTGAAAGTATAAAGAGATGGGTAAAAAAAAGACTTCCAATGTTGGTGAGAATGCTATAAAATTATGAATATTGTGGAGAAAGAATTATTTTCTTGAAAAAGTACCTTCCAGAATACTGCAATTCTAGATCACCCAGTGAAATAGATTAGAAGTATTTACTGGGCAGACAAATAGAAAAACTTCTTCATGCATTGTATAATTAACACAGAATTACAGGTTGAGACTCCCCATTCTTGACTGTTGGTTCCAGTGATCCCTGTGAATACCTATTTTCACTTTATACAAAAGCAATTATCCAGTGAGGATTCATTAGTCAGGGAAGTAATGAATCAGTTTCCTTTTCCATGGTTTAAAACAACTCCCTTTCAGGCTGTTCTCTTTTTCTTTACTTGCTTGCAAATGGAAGGCAATTATCACTCCCTGGGAAGGGAGGGTTCCTTTCAGCATGGGGGTCTTAGACTGAAACGGGATCCTTATTGCAGACACAGAGTGAAAAATTTACCAAGGCTAGCAGGCATTTTCTAAGTCATTTACTGCTAAAGAGACATCATTTAAAGAGCCAACCCCATTCACTTTGAGACAAAACCATATATAAATAAGTCATATATAAACAGATTACACCTGTATTTACCACAAAATATGCTAATGTGACAATTAATGATCAATGGTGTTAGAATACAGACTATTGTTCTTCATATGTCTCATTTTAAAATTCACGAGGAAGACAGTTGAAAATAAGAAGGCTTTGTTAGTCAGAAATTTATATCCTATGAAGGCTCCTTGTTACTTTAAAGGAGAACTGATGATGTTTTGCCATAATAAATGTTGTTCTAACAGCAGGCATTAGTACCCAACTGGTAACTCACCAACAATATTGTGATCAGTGTAGATCATTAATCTTTCCCATTTTCTTGTCGGGAGCATCAGTATTTCATTTTACATTGAGTCAAAAAGATTGCCAGTTTTGAAAAATTAAAAGCATTCCCTTTACATTATTTATTCCAGAAGCAATTTATACTGCATTTTCACACTGAGTGCTTGTCAACAAACTTAATTGGGTTTCAGTATAAGGAGGATTCCAACAGGCAACTTCATCTTTATTGAAACTGTGTTAACTAAAGTGCAAAATGTATTATGTTAATTGTTCTCTTCCAGTATTTCGCTTACCTTTGTGTTAATAGATCTCTCTGGTAATTGCTTTCAGACAAACAAGTGTCCATTTAGGATCCTTATGCATGGGAGATATCAAACGAAGAAGAAAAGCTGCACCACTGCCAGGACCCGCTGGTAAGAGGATTTCACTGTGCAACATACCACAAGTTTTAATTGTGCCAAACAGTATGGGCAAAGAATGCTTGAATCCATTGGGGCTTGCCTGCATAGTACAGTTCAGTTGAGAAGATATTTTGCAGTATGTTTTAATAGTTGACAGGATCCTAAGGTATGTATAAACTGCTGTGATTTGAGACTGAGAACAATCAGATTATCTGGTGTGATTCAACCACGCACTAATGCCACAAAATCCACCCTCCCACTCCCTACTAGCCCTGCTCCCTGCCCAGAAATCCTATCGTTCCTAACACTACCAGCCCCACTGCCACTTTAACTTTCCCCAACATGCGCAGCCCATGCACATAGCCACCAACAGTTAGCCAGAATTGGCTGCCCCTGTAATATTGCTATATTTCCTCGAATTAATTAGCTGAAGTAAAGGGGTAGTTTTATATTTTGCACAATGTTGCCACTCAATTAAACTCTATAGAATCATTGTGTTGTCCATCTTCTTTTTTAAAAAATCATTACCTAAGAAATAAAAGTTCCCTTATTATGATGTGAAAAATCATTACCTAAGAAATAAAAAGTTCCCTTACTATGAGGTGAACTCCATGATTGGTTCCCACCATAGAATACAGTGTGCACTGTCAATCAGTGGGAAGGGGGGGTTAGAACTGGAGTTAGAAATTTTTATATTATTATGAAGCATAAAAATACAAGTTCATTCTTAGAAACTGTGTTGCACATGAAAAGGCTTGCGTTTACCTGAAAAATTACTTCAAATTATATCACAACTCTTTTTGTGTTGCACATGAGACACTTCAAATGATACAGATATGTTCCTATATATGCTAAAAAGTCACTGCATTCCACATTTTCCATAACATATGTATGCTTTTACAGTGCAATCCTAAGCCTTTCTACTTAGAAGTATGTCCTATTGCATTCCATAGGGCCTACTCCCAGGAAAGTGTGCTTAGGATTGTAGCCTTAGTTCTACAGTTCTTATCAGTCCTGTGGAGCTGCTCCCTGGAGTTATTTAACTTTGGTATTCCAGTAGAGTATCTTTTGATTTTCAGTGTTTCAGCCATCAATGACAGAAACAGACCAAGAGCAGTCTCAAAAATATTGCTAAAGCTCCTTAGTGGCAGTAATATGGAAACGGAGGATGTCTAGGTCAGGTCCTAAGACTCTGAACATATGTGTAGTGAGAAAGAAAATGCTTAATGGCTGAGGAGAGGATAATATAATTATTTCTACAAGGTGATTTTAACTTCGCAACTATAAGTGACAGAAGGAAGTCATTTTGTAAGGTGTACTTGAATATAAAACAGAATAAAATTAACTTTGGTGTACATTTTAGCCTGGGCATTCCACATATGCAATGCCTTATTATGCTTGTGAAAACTGACACTCCTGCAGTCTTTTTTTTCTTTTTCTGGAGGTGGCATGAAAAGTTACATATGACCTGATTATTTTCTTAGACACAATTTAACAGCAGTAACATCACAGTTCATTACATGGCTATTCCACAGTAAGTCCCATGGTTTTCAGTTGTACTTTCTCCCAGGATTGTGTGTATGGGAATGCAACTTGGGTGATTAAATATAATTTTATTTTATCTTCTCATTTATTTAGATGTTTATTTCCCACCTTATTCCAAAGAGAAAAAAAGTATAGTAACAGAAGGTGGGAAGACATTTGAACATGAAGAAAAGATTTCCATTGCCAGATTCATAAATGTCTGTTACTGACAAATGGTTTTCCCTATCTTTGTATGCAGTATGTTCAAAGCGCGTATTTATGCATGTTTGGAGGATAGATAGCAAGGCAGGTCTAACAGACTGTTGGAATGAGGTGTTTGTATGTTTGTGAATCCTATATTCAGCACCTGTGCCACTGTGTACCTTCAGATACGTTACAAGGCTATAGACTACTGTAGCTAAAAGTGTTATTGGTTAAACATTTATTAATTGTGACAAGAACACCCAATTTATTTCAGCGCTCTGGCTTATTTACTGCTCTTTCACCTTTGTATTTTGTATTGAAAAAGTAAAATGAATATTGATAGAGTTAGCTATTGATTTCTAAATTTATAGCCTGTTCTCAGCCTTGAGACAAAGTCACATACCAATAGTACTGTGTGTATTAGTAACAAAGGATGTAGATTTACTCATACAGCAATGAGAAACTGTTGAAGCAAGAAACTTTTAGCACTGGAGAGAATTTTATAGTTTGAAAAATGTCATCTGTAAAGGTGAACTACAGCAGTAAGAAAAAGAAGGTGAATTTTAGAAGAGAATTTCAGAATAGATGAAAAATAGAGCTCTAATGTGGGGAGAGGGTCGGGGGAGGATGAAAATAAGAAGTCAATGATAATGTTCCTTTTTAAATATTTCAGCAATTAACCAGCAAATTTGCTACCTCAAACCGATGACTCTCACGTGTTGCCTATTGTTTACATGTGGTCTTCTTTTCATGTAGTTTAATAGCAATGCATGGTTGGAATGCTTTATTCCTCTTATTGCAGTCACAAACCTTTTCCAGGAAATAAACATGAAGAGCACAATCTTAACCATGTCTACTCAAAAGTAAGCCCCATTATATTCAATGTGTCTTACACCCAGAAAAGTGTTTTAGGTTTTCAGCCTTAGGGAATTCATCTGATGAGAATTATATTTTTCATCTTTCAAGGCCATGTTCACCAAGTCTTGATAGTATTGTGATGTTTTGTCCTAAACTCTGTAGAGCATTATCAAGTAAATAAAGAAAAATACAACTGAACTGGCCTGGAAAGCCAAATACCCACCTAGGAGCAAGAGTATCACGTTGCACCTCTTATAATGCAGTGCTGCAGTACTGTTCTGTGTTCTAGGCATCGGCTTATTTATATTTTTCTATTCCCTTGCTTTTTTTATTCCCTTATTTTTCTATTCCCTTCTATTCATTCAATAGCAGGATTTCTCAAATTGGCTGACAACCTGGTTTTTGGGGGGGGGGGGTGTTGCAAAGCTGCAACTGACAGATGATCAAAATGCATTGAAATGAAACTAAACGTGTTGCTCACAAGTACACAAATATAAGGACATTAGATGGATCAAACCTCCGCTGGATCAAACCAGATCTAGTCCAGCTTTCTGGATCTCACTGCAGCCCACAAGATGCTTCAGGGAGCACGCAAGGCACCTACATCCATGTTCTTCCCTACGTCTGGCATTTTGAGGTTGCCTTCACCTATCCACACACACACACACCCATGGCTTGTAGCCTTTCCTATAGGAATTTGTCCAATCCCTTCTTAACGGCGTTAAGCCTAGATGCCATCACCACATCCTGTGGCAGGGAGTTCCACAGACTAATCACATTCTGGTTAGTCTGAAATTTTTTTCATTTGTCAAAACTAACCCTCACAACATTCAATTTTAGTGAACGTCCCCTAGTTTCTGGTGTTGTGTGAAAGGGAAAAGAGCATCTCCCTATCCACTCTATCCATCCCTTGCATAATTTTGTCTTTCTCAGTCATGTTCCCCCTCAGGTGTCTCTTTTCTATACTGAAGAACACACAATGGCTGAAATATGTTTTAAAATCCTTCCTAACCAAAATGCAGTAAATTCTGGCACATCACAATAGCTCAGAGGTTGCCAATGATATCTGTTCAAAATAAATGCTTTGATATTTTGTCTGAGTATTTTGTAGGCTACATGACACGTTTCAGGCAGATGCACTTTGAAATGACTTGAGTTATCAACTCAAGGTTTTATTTATTTATTTTTTTAAGAATGTGTTTTAATGAAAAATCTGACAGAGTCTCAATTATGGCATGTAATATCAAGTACTGCTGTAAGGTCATCATGATTCTCCTTAACAAGGTAATCAAAAAGCTAAATGTTTTCATTCCGTTTAAAAATTGCCAGCAAAACTATTTTGCTGATGTTTAATGTGGTGGTGATTAAAAATCAGACTTGAATATGTGTGGAGTCAAAATGATTTGAAAATACTCTGATTATGCAATTCCAGAAGAGGTTGCAAAGGCCTAGTTTGTGGTGAAGGTCAGCCTTCTGATCTGTTTACAGAGAGAAGACAGATTTGGGTTAGCTAAACAAGCTGGAGTAAACTTTCAGTGTATTGGTCCTAAGACGTTGGTTGAGGCAACATCCTGAACCCAGTAGCCATTAATATTTTTTTTCATTTGTAAACCGCTTTGTGAACTTCATAGTCGAAAAGCAGTATATAAATACTGTAGGTAGGTAGGTAGGTTCCAGTGCTGGCTGGGAATCTTTAGGATGAAGCTTCCATTATTTCCAGCATTAAGCCAAAATTCCTGTTAGTTTAAAATCCTGTTTGAAACAGGAACCCTGCAAATTGTGTCCCCTCAAATTACAGACTCTTGACATATCTCAGATGTCATAAGCACCGATGCACTATGAATTTCCAGCAGGCTTTCTCCCCCAAATTCAGTCTTCCTGCTTGTCCACAAGGTATATTGAAACTTGAGAGAAAAATCAAAAGTCGTCTTTGTAGTAGCTTCAAGTCTTTCAAGTACCTTCTAACAGAAGGAAAGAGAGAGACCTTGTTGATGGAAGAAGCTGCCTTATACAGAGTACAAATTTAGTACATACAGTAATCGGTATTCCATTTTTTTTCATTTAGGACTCTAATATCTTAAGCAGAGATTATTCCCAGCCATATTAACTTATATTTGTTTAACTCGAGATGGCATGGAATGATTCACAGATGCAAATACATGGTCGACCACTAAGATGTTACCATTAGATGATATAAATGATAACATAAGAATCTCAGATTTGATGTCTGAAATGCACACAAAATGGAACATTTGGAAAGAAGTAGTAAAAATTTTAAAAAATTAGTGCTGGAGTATTAGTGCAGTCAGTATGCATGGTAAAGATGGCAGTTGCATATTACCAACTATTTGAACCTTATTGAGTTTATTCTTCTTCAGTAAAGTTCCATTGACAGTATACCAAATGGGAACATGCACAGATGCACTCACAGATGCACTCACGGATGCTCGAGTATATATGTGTGCACCATGAAATGACGTACTCTGAGTACCACAAAAATAGGCCAGTTGTGTTTGAAACTTCAATGTAAATGATTGGGCTACATTTTAACATGGTGTAATAAAGAGAAGAATTTAGGAATTAGGCATTTTGAATGACATGGATGCTTGAAGTTTGAAAATTGTGATTTTTTTTCCTTATAAATGCTCATATATCTAGTAACTGATATATTGTTTGTATATTAACATCAGATTCTCTTTTTTAAAAAATATATTCACAGCAGTTTCCCTGCTCTAGGGAGCCCTTCAGGAAAAATAGCAGAGCAAAGCTTATGGTTTTGAGAGCAACACTATGATAGCACAGCTTCCCTGTATCAAGATCAAAGCTGTCTGTTTTAGACCTTTGCATTTTGCTAGCTAGTTTAGCCACCGCAAACAGAGAACTGAAAGGAATACTCTGAATATTAAAAGCCTTCAGAGAATGGGGGGAAAATGTGCTAGGTTATAAAGCAAAGCAGCATGTATCTCCCCGTTTTCCATTGGCTGTTTATCCAACATCAATACAACACTTTAGGAGCCAAATTACTAAACAAGCTGCCAATTAGACTTGCAGTCAGCTGGATAGATTAGTGGCTAAGAGAGGCAGATACAAGATTTTCATCTCTTGAGCCAATTACTCAAGTGAATTACCATCCACAGTGCTCCTTGGGAATTTAAGGGAGAAAGACTTACTCTGCTGTGATCGGCATAAGTGAGATCCAGGATAGGGGGTCAGGGTTATCAGGCCACATAGTGCAAAAATTGTCCAAGCAAAAAGAGATCCTTCTAGGAAAGTACTTAAAGGATTTAAAGCTGCCAGGAGGGCTGGAAAAGCAAATAACTGTTGTGGAGTACATTTTTGCAGCAAATATGTTAAATTCACATGTTAATGCTGTCAAATAAATATAAAAAACCCAGCATAGGTTTTGAGCTTTTCATTCTTTAAATTAAAAAAAAATGAGATAAATTGGGGCTATCTTATGAAGATACAATTGGACTCTGTTCCATTTCTATATAGTTGTAGATCCAGAATGATTTAATTCCTTCAGTATTTGCTGACATTTACATATAACATGCACCGTCTTCAGTGTTTGTCCCATGTGGTTGCAGGGTCTGCTTTTTCTGGATTGGATTCATCCAAGCCATGATTGGGAAAACCTGGCCAGCCCATCAGAAGGGCTATGACCAGAACATTGTCTGTCCATTGAAGTGGTACTGATTTATCTACTTGCATGTGCATATTTTGAACTGTTAGTTTGGCAGGAGCTGGGGTGAGTAACAGGAGCTCACTCCATTGTACAACACTTGGGTCTTAAACAGCTGTCCTGCCAAACTTCAGAATGCCTTAAACCACTGAACCACTGATTCCCACAAAAAGGAATTTTGCTCATGTTCTGCCATTTCTCCTAATTCCATCCTTCTGTTTGTACACAGGTTTTACCTGAAACTCAAGGAAAAAGTTCTTATTGAGTAAAAGAAATCCTCATTGGTGCATCTCAAGTGTAAATTAACCAGTTTCTATTTGACTAGCAGGGTATTTCCTAGATTATTATAGACTTCTTTACTATCTTGGGTATAGAGGTGGTGATGATAATCTAAAAATCTATGGCTGAATTCATGGTATTTTGCTTGGCAAAAAATGCCTCAGATCAAATAGCCAATGTATTTTGAAGCATTAATTACCGGTATTTTTCCTATTAATGAATACAAAAAATTGCAGTTAGGATGATACCATATTAGAAAGAGTAAGGTCCCTTCTCTTAACTGAAGGGAATGCTCTTCTGGTATCACACCTATCCTGACACATGCATTTACCTTCAAAAGCAGAAAGTTTTAAAAATTCAGAACCATTATTTTATTCATGTTTTCAGATAAATTAATGGGATGCTTAAAACTCATGCTGTTAATTAACTTTATCCAAACCCTAACTAGCTTTCCAGCACCAGTGCAATCCTGATGTAAGGGAACACAAATTTCCTTATCTTGAGAAGGCCTCCATGACTGTCTCCCTTCTCAGGTTCCAGGGCATTTCCCACAGGCATGGATGCATTGGCTGCTGAAAGCTGGATAGGATTGGAGTAGTAAAATAGATTTAATCAGAAGACAACCCTTAGAATATATTGCATATGTCAAATACTGTACTACGTTTGATGCATTTAAGTAGCTCATGAATGAAGACGTCTGAGGATGTTTCTTAAAGATCCCATAGCTCAGAATATATGTCATTCAAAATTGACATTCTTTATTATTTGAAGGCATTTCAAGCCTAACTGGTCTAGCATATTTGATTAACGTGATTGTTAATTTAAGTAGTGTAGCATTTTTTCTATGGACAGAGAATCCTGATCACATATCCAAAACCATAAGTTTTCACAATTACTTTTCCTAGAAAGTAATAGAATAATAGCATTAATCTCCTATTAAGGGGAAAGCAAAACTTATGACATGTTAAATAAATTGCAGATAAATTTTCTTATGGGCATGAAAATGAAGAATATAGTCCAGCTGCACCATTAGCGTTAACACAGATTCAGTCAAAAATATAAGTTTTTATCTCTCCCACTTCTGTATTAAGCTAGAATGCAATTTTGGGTTTTTAAACATATAAAACTTGAGTGGTTTTTGTTTTAGTTATTTAAAAATACATTTCTGGTTAAAAGGTATAGAGCACAATCCTAACCAACTCTACTCAGAAGTAAGCCCCTTTGTGTTCAATGAGTCTTACTCCCAGGAACTGTGTTTAGGATTGCAGTCATAGACACTTTCAGGGTTTGAGAACATGTGTTTCTTACTGAAATTCTCAAATCATAGTATGAAGCGGTTTCTTAAATATTAAGCAAATGTGAAACCTGAACTTCAGCAAGCTGGTGTATCCCGAAACGATTAAACAGATGTGAAGCCTGCAGCAGCATTAGACCTCTGATCTGATTTTTAGCTTACAGATGGAATTAAATTAATTCATGGCAATCCCTGTAAAATCAAGGGTATGGCACTGAATGCTAGTGCTCTGTTTAACCAGAATGTACCTGTTCCAACAGCTGTTGAGAAAAATTACATGCCTTAATTTTCATAGAAATCTACCTTTAATGACATCATAAATATTATTTTGAAATAAAATTTTAATTGAAGGGTTTGTTTCTCTTTTTGTTTTTTAAGGAATGCCCTGATTTACAATATGCAAACTTTATTGCCTTTTTCTTTTATGGGCTTTGTATGAAGTCTCCAAAACATGTGCATATGTAAGGATTGTCCCCAAAAAATTGAGATGGTATGCATTGGTTTGATTGCAAGACTATACATTGTGGCTTGCTGTGATTGGCTGGTGAAATCACAGGAATTTTACCACTTTACTCTGCCAGTGGATTCCATTAAGCGTTAGTATCCATCAAGTGTGGTAATGAGCATTCCAGTGAGCTGGCCACTTACTTGGCAAATCAAATAGTATTTATTGTGGTTGTGATCAAATTTTGTGGGCTGTAAAAGGCCAAACAACCCATGTGCCTCTGAAATGCCAGCAGATTATGTGCAGACATTATTAACTCTTTCTGCTTGTTCTCTTCCTCTGAAACTGCTGGAACTTCTCTCTGCCCTTCCCAAGCAGTCTGCATATCTGCATTTCTTCTAAATGGCAATAGATGTTCACAACAGTCCTTTCTGAAGCCAGTGTGCTAGAATTCCTTTAATCAACAATAGTCAACAATATTTAAACATCCTGGGTGAAAGGCAAAACCTTTAACTTAGGTTGCAATCCTAAAAACACTTTCTTGGGAGTAAGACCCATTGAACACAATGGGACTTACTTTTGAGTAGACATGGTTAGGATTGTGCTCTGAGTAAAAGATTTATTGCTCTGATGTTTCAAGGTAAATAAGGTAATAATGTTTCAAGGTTGTTTTTAGACCATTTTGAAAATAGTAAAATATTCCTCACCTTGCAGCTATTGGGCACTGAGAACTCTTACATTTGATTTTTTTTCTCACCAGTCTTAGGTGGCAGAAATGAACTTAAGGAAATAAGATTATACTAATTGCTGCATTAAATAGAATTCATTGTGCAGTATAAACCATTTAAGATAAAATTAAATTTCTACCATTTGCAGAATCATTTTAGGAAGAAAATATTTCATTACTCAGTGTGTAAATAATCCATGGAACTAAATGAGATTGGACAGATTTATTGATAAAAAGTCTATCAAAGGTTACAACCTATGAGAAGTAAGCTGTCCGTGAATGCCAGATGCAACAAAATACAGATATCTCCCTGAAGCATCTAGTGAGCTAGTGTGAGATACAAGAAGCTGAACTAGATAGGCCTTTGGTTTGATCCAGCAGGAGTGCAGGACTCTTCTTATGTTTTTATGAAAGCTATCAGAATGAACGGATTCTCCACTGGTGCTCAGGGACTTTACAATTGCGCTGTAAGAGAAGCAGAGGAGAAAGGAAGCAAATTGAAACAGGTTATTTGGGAAATCAGTTTCTATCCTATTTTAGTAGAATGTTCTTTGACTGATGTAGGGTAAACATGTTTTGAACTACAGATACAGCTCAGCCAAGGTAAATTTTTTATGTATTCTGCAGTGCACATTAAAAAAAAAGAATGAAAAATTCTTGAAATGAAAAAATTTTTTTTTTCAATGTTTTATTCTTGTAAATGTGACGCATTATTGTTTTATCTTTAAAAGCCATTGCTATCATCATTGAAAATATTAACTGTTTTCTTTCCTTATCCTTTTGTGTCATGCTAGCTATAAGCGAGCCTTTTAGCATTCTGGCATTCTACATTTAGAATAAAGGCGTTCTGACTTCACAACAGTCTTGTAAGGAAGGTTATGTTGGAAAGCTTGTCAGGCACCCAGATTGCTTTTTGGCTGGACCTAAATTTGAATCAAAATTGTATCAAACAGCATCAAAATCCTGAATTTGATAACTGGCAGGAACATACAAGCAATAGAGTTTCTTCTTGTATATTTATAGATGATGGATCAAATAAAATTCACAGGTTTCAAACTCTGATAATTATATCCTATGCTAAGGAGAAAAACTTACGACATTCTATAATAAAGTACTTTAAGTATCAACTAAAAACAAAACTCTTCCAAAGTACCTGTCAATCAGAGAAAATTGCATATATTGTATTGAGTATATGGTATCAAAAATAGGAACATCATTTTTTGAAGTTATACATTGTGGAGTACAAGTTGTTCTGTTCTGGCTGCAATCGCCTATATGTAATTGTTTCTGTTAACACAATAATTTGTGGCTCTTATTTTAACTTTGCTAGTTTATTGTCATTACTAGTCTTAAGTTTTACTGTTGGTGTTGAAGTCTCATTTTTGCTATTATAGACCTGTATGGCTGACATTATGGAGGTGAAAACTTTTATTTTTTTTAATATTTACTTATATACCACTTTTCAACAAAAAAAATTGTCCCCAAATCACTGTACAAAGAAAAACAATGAAATTATTGTGATTGTGTCCCAGAGGAGGTCGCAGTATGAAATGCAAGGAGACACTGGGGAGCTACTTTGATTAGGGTGATAATGGTTGATAAAGTTAGCATGCATGGGAATGTGATTTTTATACCATTTTCAGTTAGTTTAGAGCAGATACAACAACTTTGCTAGAATAAAATGGAGAAATATACAGATGTTTCTACTACAGTGACTTTTCCCCACTTCCTAGAGTCCCTTCAATACCTTTTTCCTACTGCGAGCATTAAGGAGGATTTTGCTACTCAACTGGTGCTTGCAGTTGCAAAACTTTAGGTGGGTTGCAGCTTGCAACTGGAGAAAAGATATCAAAAGAATCCTAGTCCAAAAACTTTCATGTTTCATGACTCAAAAAGCTGAATTTTGGTTTTGATGTGCTACTACACCTCCTAAATATGGATTACACAGGATTCTGCATATTGTGGTACCTGCACACAACCACCTTGGTGCAAGTTTTAAAAAGCAGGTTCACAACATGGGTGAGGCTTTTCCTACCATTGCCATGGGCAGAATAGTCAGCCGAATCTCCCCATAGATGTGATTTGAGATGCAGCTGCACTACCATACAGCTTGTTAGATTCAATATTCCCATACTGAATGAAAATTCAATATGAACTTTAATATATTCATAAGGTTTGTGTGTTCAAGATATATGGTATGATTTAAGAGATTTGACCAATATTTCCATGTAAGTTAATGCATTCTTGTTCCTCTCTCTATTTTTTTAACTGTTCTTGAACTCAGTAAGTCATGTTGGAATGTTTTAATTAATGTTCTACCCATGTATCGTATTAAGAATTTCTATCATTTTTCCTTTTGAAATAAGGGAAATTAGCCTATAGCATTCTCAAATCAGTATGCAACCTTGAGGTCAGCATGTACAAAGACATGCTGTTCTACCAATCTATTAGATAAATAAGGAGAATAAGAAGGTTTAAGGCTTTAAAGGAGATTATCCTACTCTTCTGCATATGGCTGTGCTGATTAATGCTGCGTTGTTGTTGTTGTTTTAATCTCAGGGTTTGTAGGTGAAAATGCTCAACCAATCTCAGAGAGCAACATTGGCAACAGGATGCTCCAAAACATGGGATGGACACCTGGCACAGGTCTTGGACCAGACGGCAAAGGCATCGCCGAACCACTCCGAGCAATCCAGAGGCCAAAGGGACTTGGACTTGGATTCAGCTGACCAACAGGCACTCTAGCAGCTGTTCAGCCATCAAGAGTATCTAACTTGGAAATAACTGTAAAGACTCTCTTTAGTTGTCATTGAAATATTCAGTGATTCTTACTGTAACTCTCGAAGGCAGAGGCTTCAGTCTTTTCTATTACAGCAGCAAGGGTCAGCCTTTAGGGCAGTCCCAGTGTTTGAATCCTAACACTAAAGGTGCTAACATTTTAAATTGAATTTTTTTATTTTCTGAGGTCTTAGCTATTTATATTGTGAAAAATTCCAGCAACCACTTATTAGATTCACTCTCCTTTCCCCATTTAAAGCCCTTGTCAATACTACTGTTACCCTCAAAGTAACTTTTTCCAACTCTTTTGTATTCAAGGCCATTTTTCTTGTTTTTCATTATCATGGAGTATTAACACTTGAAAGCTATATTATTACTGTTTTTATTGGTGAAGCTTCAGTTCAGCCAGTGCTCAGCTGTACATCACCCATCCATTCCAAGAGGTCTTGTTTGAGAACCATGGATAAATTCAATTTGCAGTAAATGCAAAATGTTTTGCAGAAGTGTTTGAGTGGTTATAGACTAAAATCACATGGAAAGTGGTTAGAAAGACTGCTCTCACCTTCTTAGAAGATACCAGCCCTATCTCAGTGGCTTCCACAGTTGTTTCCATTCTTTTCCATTCAGCCTCCACCATCGTAATGTGTTTGCTCCATTTCAGGCCAAAATTTCATGTGGTGTGCAATATTTTGCAAATGTGCAAATCTCTTTCTTCCAAGCATGTGATTTTGCATGAGGAATGCATGCCAAATGACCGATATTTGTCCCAACAGTTGCAGCATGTAATTCCACCATCATCTCTTGCATAAATACATATTTTGCAACTATAGGTTTATTTGGTGTTTGCATTTTAGAGTATATTCTTTTAAAAGCAAAGATTGGAAACAAATTAATACTGCCTTCTTTTACCTGAGCACTGTGTACATGTATTGACCCATGCTTAGGTCAGTTGATTTAAAAAGGGACACTAGTACTGGAGCCTGTGACTTTGAGTTCAGTTTTAGGAATATTTCTTAATTTAGAATTGGCAGCTGCTTAGGGGAACTTACTATCTTCCCAAGCATGTGTTCTTAAAAAACTAAGCTAAAACATTAAACTGGACAGTGTACTGATAATATCAACACTCATAACCTCCATCTTAATATTTCTGCTTCCCTTATGCTAACAGGTAAAATTCACTAAAGTGGTCATCTCATACCAAATGATGGATTGATTTCAGTGAGTCCTTCTAGTTCATGGATTTGTTGTTCATGGTGAAGCTGCAATCTATGAAATTTATATAGTTGCATTTACAATGTGTAGGAGAGCAAAGAGAAAAGGGGATGTGAAGAAGAGGTACGTGTTTCAAATACAACACATGTTTTCTAAAAGTGAACTGATACAACAGCAGTTGCCAGAGCACATAACCCAAAGATGAGGAAAAGAGAAGTCACAGAAAGCATCTTCAGGGTACCAAAACTGCAATCAGCACCAAGAAGCAGGCAAGCAACATGGGAAAATAGAAGATATTAGTATTCCCTAAACTATATGACTCTGTGGATAGAGTTCTTTAATGGGTGAATTGTCTAAGCACTTCCCAAGGTCAGGATACTGCCAAGGAGTTGACAGGGCAATTGCTAGTTAATTACTGGTACTACAATGAGTTTATGAGCAGGATTCTTTCTTTACAGCAGAAAGCACAGGCCAACTGATATAGAATACAGGATGAAGAAGGTTTGTAGGCATATCCATGCCTGTCTAGCAGTTTATATATGTGAGATTGTTAATCTTTGTGGGATGCCTAAGAGGTCAGAACAGTATGCTTGAGGTCATGCCTGTATGTATGCTTGTGGCTGTGTGTTTTACCAGATCCAGAAAAATCTGATTTATAGCCCTAGGAAAGCATTTGATGGAGGAGCAGGCAGTCATTCGTGATGGCAGTACTGACACAAATTGCTGCCAACTCTTCAAGTTCTGCTATAGTAGGCTTCCTCAGTGGTTTTTCTTTTAAAGCCCAAGACACATTGTGGAGGAGCAAAAATATTCTTGTTCTATTTGGGAGTGGCTTCCCCACCCCAGTTTTCCTGACCCTTTTTAAAAATCAAGGACATGTAAGGGATGCTAGCAGATATTATCTCCATGATAATCAATATGCCTTGTGGATTCCAAATGGTGAGAGAGCTTAATAAGAGTGCTGTGGCACACTTGGGTACTTCTGTAACGTTTTGGACAAAACAATTTCTGACAGAAAAAAAGAAAAACAGTTATTTTAATTGTGATGAAAGAAGCATATTGTAAGCAACCTGGCAAAAGCAAACCATATAATGTTCAGATGGAGCTGTTAGCCCTCCAAACAGTCCCAACTTCACTAAGTGTGCTTTAATCATTGAATTAGCTTATATAGTCACTCTTGCTTGTTGTGCTTGCTTTAATTCTTTTTTTTAACATAAATTTTATAAAAAGATTTAGATTGAGATCCTACTAGGGACAATTTCTAGTAAGATTCCTGTATACTGAACCTACATTAGAATACTTGACTGTAGCTATCTAAGTCAACTGCCAATCTACTCTTGAGACAAGAGCCATCTTCAGGAACTGCCAACAATTATAAGTGAGAAGCTACAAATGGACACACTTTCAACTGGATGCCTAGAAGCCTCATTGAACTCACCTATAAGTCTTTTACAATTCTGGGTGACTGCCCATCTGAACTGCTTTGGAGAAGTACCATTGGAAAACTGAGAAAAAAGGAGGAAGTTAACAGATTGCATTTGGGGAACTGACAATATTTGTCAGAGGAAAGAGGCCCTTTTCATAGCCATCCCCCCCGCTGCCCCATTGGAGCTGCATAGGGAGATAGTGCAGTTTTGCTTGGCTTTTGTGGCGGTGGCAGCCATTACCCCCAATCACCACCCTTCTCTTGGACCTATTACATTTCACACAAAACTACCATACTTTACAAAAAGCAGAGCATAAAGAATGAAAGTGGGCAGGAAGAAGTGAACATGAGAGGCAATGCAAGAGTTGAAAAACATGAGGGATTGCAGTAGGATGGCTGCAGAGATGGGCTACAACAGAATAAAATTGAAAGGGAGGAAACGGCTAGTGAGTCAGATTACAGATAATTTGAATTATAACTTATTTACCACAGTGACACTACAATTGAAATTGTCCCTACATCATGCTACAATCATGCCCTGCCTTCCCCTACCCAATCCCTTCTCTCAGCCTCTTGCAATGTAATGTTATGTAGGTAGAACAAGTGACCACAGTTTGCTGTGAACGTGAAAAGAGGCATTTTAGAGAGTATAAAATCAAATATTTTGAACTGGTGTATATTTTAGATTTTAGACTAATTTATTTCAAGACAAGATCTACCTTAATTCCAAGCTGCTATGCCCTGTGTTAAAATATTAATGTAGGGCTTTAGATGGTTAAGATGTGCTTGAAGACAGAAAAGTTAGGCACAATCATAACCTGTCCTTGGACCAGCCCAATTCCCTTGCACCAACCAATACTGTCACAGATGTGCTGTAAAGCAAGTTTACACCGACTTGGGAGTCGGGATGCAGCGCAAGAAGTTGAACTGGCCTCCCCACACTGGATCCAGCCCCAGTGGGTTAACTTTGCATTGGCTGAAGTCAGCCAATGAAGTGGGTTTGCAGGGTGTGGGGTGGGTGGAAAGGAAGCAGAAGGGACGCATTCCAAAGCAATGGGACAGAGGGCTGTGGAAGGGAAGTGGGAGGCAATGCCAAAGATTGTGCCAGATTCTAACCCCTTTCCTAGGAAAATTGGAACAATCCTGGGCTGCTTGGATTTGCGCCACCAATTAAGGTGCAACAGATCTGAATAGCCCCACTGGGATGGTAGTGGGTCTCCCCAAGGTAAGGGGGAAAGTATCTCCTTGCCTCAAGGTGAGCCACTGGGTCCCGGAGTCGTGCACTGGATACAATGCAGGCACGCTGCTCTGCCTGTTCCATTACAGTTAGGATTGCGCCCTTAAGCAGATACTTTTTCTCATGGTGGAGTAAAAATTTAGAACTTGTATGCGTGGGATAGATAATGGGAAATCAGCTGATAACACACTTTATAAAACTTTTTATCCAAGTACAGTAATACCACAGTAGTGTACATATATGGAAAGTTTAAATAATAATAGTATAACACAGTATATAGTATGTGTACAGTACAGTATGCAGTATGTGTGTTCAGTATATAATCAGCACATTTTTGTAACTTGCAATGTATTTCCCATTTTTGTGAGTTAATTAAATACAGCATTTTCAAGTATTGTCTGAAGTAGGGGATCATTTTCATATGTGTGTACCTACCATTTGTCTTTCCATTTTGTTTTAAATTCAGGATAGTTTTTTTTTCATTGAAATCCAGTTGGCAGAAATGAACTAGAAATCCATGTTGAAAGTATTGTCTCAAGCGTGCAGCCAACAATTAAAGAAAGACCTGGTGATTCTGGACTTTCTTGTCCTTTCATTTGAAACAATATCCTTGTTTAGATGTGTGCATAGAATGTGATCTAAATGCTGTTTCAAATCATGATGTATATAAGTAATGTATATATGGTATTGGTACATACCACATGCTGACATTTCATGAATGTGGGCTGGAGCAAATATTACATGGGGCATTCATTTTTTTTTATTTTATTGTGCTGCAAGATAAATGTAACCTTATTGATTCTGTGCCTGTACAGATCTAGAGATTCAGCGAGCAAGATATAAAGGAATACATCTACATCCTGTAAATGTATATGTACATCAAAAAAGACTATCAAACTAAGACCCCAGTCCGATAGGTTTGATAAGACTATCAAACTAAGACCCCACTAGAGCATGCAGCCATGCCAGAAAATTACACACTACATGCTATTGAATGGGGAAGAGCAAAGTGAAGGCAAATAGGAGACGTATTTAAAACATTTAACATTTTTAGTTACCTCTATATAAGCCCACTGGCTAATTATGGGTGACCACAGCTGTCCCAGATGGTTGAGAACTTAAAAAGTAAGAACCAACACCTTCAACTGAACCTGAAAATGAATTATCAGTAATATGCTCCAAAAAAGCCCATCACAACTCGCTCTCTAGCCCTAATATTTTGCACCAACGTTGCTGGCCACTTTTTAAAGGCAGACTCATGTAGAGCATTATGTATTTTTTCCTTCAGTGTTCAAACCTGTCCACATATATTATCACAATAATCCTTATGATAATCATGCATCATAGCCAAATGCATCATAACCAACCTAATGAGTCAGATCCATGTTTATGGTAGGGTGAAAGGAATAAAACAGAACAGTGCTGTAGAAACACAGACATGGGATGTGCTGATGAAATTTGGTAACATCTGCTGGGTTCAAGTTTTTAAATATGCCTCAAAGTTGCCACCAAATAGTGATGAGGAGCAGATGCAAGAAAAACAAGCTATTATCACTTCTTGGCTCTTGTCAACTTTCAGAGTATAGGGCAAAGGGGCTGCATGATTTAGGGTGCAATCCTAACCTAAGCCGGCACAGCTCATTGATCTTCCTGTTCCTGTGCTGATGTAGGAAGGCAACTGCATGCCTGTGCACTGGCCTGACCCTCCCCATGGGTAGCACAGAAGTGTTTTATGGCACTTTAGTGACACCCCCAGGTTAGTATAAGACTTATACTATTATTATTGGCATCCTTCAGTCTCGAAAGACTATGGTATCGTGCTCTGATTGGAGGTCCTGAAACAACATCTAGTGTGACTAAAGAGGCCAATTTGAGAGTGGCAATCCCTTCCACACTGAGGACAAATAAATTCCGTCCCCTGCCCATGTCCCAGGTTTCGCTGCTTTCGGGTCTGTCTCTTTGCTTCAGCCTGCCGAACAAGTGTCTCTTCCAGTTGGAGAAGGCCATGCTGGGTCTTTTGCCTCCACGCTGAACGGTCAGAGGTCAAGGTTTCCCAGCTGTTGATGTCCATTCCCAAGGCCTTTAGATCCCTCTTGCAGATGTCCTTGTATCGCAGCTGTGGTCTCCTTCTTGGGCACTTTCCCTGCACTAATTCTCCATATGAGATCTTTTGGAATCCGACCATCAGCCATTCTCACGACATGCCCAAGCCAGCGTAGACGCCGCTGTTTCAGAAGTGTGAACATGCTAGAGATTCCAGCACGTTCCAATAATGCGTCATTTGAGATTTTGTCATGCCAGGTGATTCCAAGAATACGTCGGAGACAGCGCATATGGAAGGTGTTCAGCTTCCTCTCCTGCCATGCATAAAGGGTCCAAGACTCACTGCAGTACAAGAGTGTGCTCAGGACGCAAGCTCTATAGACCTGGATCTTTGTATGTTCCGTCAGCTTCTTATTAAGCCATACTCTCTTTGTAAGCCTGGAGAATGTAGTAGCCGCTTTACCAATGCGTTTAAGGTATTTTATTTTAAGGTACAAGTTGTATAGTGACTTATACTATACTTGTACAGTATACTTATAGTTTACTTATACTATACTTATACAGTACAGTACTAACTGGAGATTAGGATTGCAGCCTATGTGGCACAAGTCACCAACGTCAATTCTCCACCTCCTCCAACCTATCTCTTGAAGTCACCTCCCAGCCTCCCAAGTGGGCCAGCCCTGTTCATATTGCTAGATAAGATGCAATCTCATACCTTTTGTCGTAGTATGAACCCTTTCAATAATCCTTAAGATTGTATCTTAAGAAATTTTGATATATTAGAATCACAAATTGTCTTAAGCATAAGAATGGTTTTCTCTTTTCAAAAAGCAAGTAATTAGGTATTAAATACTCAATGATTTAACAGGTTTGCTGAAATATATATTCAACTGACAAGTGGACCATGAAGATTCCTTCTGGTGGTCCCTCCTAAGCACACACTCATTACTTTACACACCTGACATTTTAAATAGATCCAGATTTCTCTCTAGTGAGTCAGTCCCATTAACTGTCAGTGTGATGATCTACTATTGTCACTTTTGGTTTTATCTGTACATTAGACTTGTCTCCAGTCTTTGAATTGTTAGATAGCATATATCATCTCCCTGATTCACACATTGTTGGATTTGCAGTGAAACAGTGAGACCTGATTTCTCATCAACTGTTTCAGAAAAAAATGTTTGTGTTCTCTTGCAGTTGCATTTTTATCTGTGCCTTCCAGTTGGTTACAGCAAAAGTCCGGTGGGTCTTGAGACAAGTCTAAAGTCGCCTCCCCTGCAACCCAACTTGAAAACAAGTCATAGCAGGGGCATGTTCCAAGATTCCCGGTTACCCCTTCATGACATTTCTAGGGCTGTGAAAAGGCAACACAAAACCTGATGGCACAAGATGAAACTTGCTGCTGCCCACCACCGTCCCCTGATACCTTCTATGCCTGGTGCCTGTTGTTGACCAGCAGTGCCAATGCCCACTGGTGCCCAGCCATGCCCAGGGCCCACAATATTCTTGAAATTTTATTTCCACAACAGTGGATTCATTCCGCTAGTACAATAATATTCTATATTTTTCAATGGGTAATTTAATGAAAAATGCAGTGAAAAAAGCTGTTGATAATCTGTTTATATCAAAGATTAAGGCACAATAATCAAATAAGGAAAATACATCTGACTTGTGTAACAAAAAATGGATTTCTTTCCAAATTGACTAATGAGACTGGGAGCCAAAGTGCCCTCTAGGTCAGTCCAAGTGCCATGTACCAACCTAGTACTGTTGCAAATGTGCCATAAGGCATGTCTGCACCAAAGTGAAGATAGTTAGTTGGGAGGGCAGAGAGCAGAAGGTGAGGCTTGGATCCAGGAGGTATGCCAGATCCTAGCCTCACTTCCTTGGCAGCCTTACTTTTGTGATATCCCCAAGCCATCATAGGACTTGTGATGGCCTCACCAGTGGTGGGCACTTACCGGTACGGGCCTACGCGCCCGTACCGGTTCTTCCCGTTTTCCTGCTGCTAGCGTACTGCCAGCGACAGGGAAATGAAAAACATGGCGGACCGGTACGGTCTGCCATGTTTTCTGCCCACCGCCGCCTGCCTAGAAGCGGGCAGGCCGCTTCTAGGCAGGCTCTGCACAAGCACCGACATCGGTGCTCGTGCAGACCATGCCTAGAGGTGGCTTGCCCACTTCTAGGCAGGCTGTGTGCGAGCGCCGACGTCGGCGCTCGCACAGAGCCTGTCTAGAAGCGGCCTGCCAGGCCAGCTTCCAGGCAGGCTCTGCATGAGCGCCGGTGTCGGCGCTTGCACAGAGCCTGCTTGGAAGCCCGCCTGCCCGGCCAGCTTCCAGGCAGGCTCTGCGTGAGCGCCGGTGTCTAAGCAGGCACTGCGCAGGCGCCAATGTCGCCCCGCCCCTCGCCCCTCCTCAGTCCCGCCCCTTGCCCCGCCCACACCCCCTGACCCCGGCTGGCCCCTCCCACTTCCAGCATACCAGATCTTGGGATGGGGCCAGCCCATCACTGGGCCTCACCTGTGGTTAAGATTGCACTGTCAGTTGTAATCCAGTTTCAATATTTCCACAGGTCCAGAGCAATTAAGGATTGAGGCATAAAGCTCAGTTCCTTCTTCTCCACCATACCACCAATGTAGCCATGCCAGAAAAGATACATGCTGTATCCAACGGGGATACAGATAGATGCTGTATCCAGTGGGGATGGTGGATTGGGATGCTTTAGAGGGGAAACGGGAATTATTTCCCAGCAACAGGAAATACCTGAAATTCAAATTAGCGCAAAGTTTTCCATTATCAGTTTTCCTTGTGATGAGTGGGATTTGAAAGGCAGGCAGCAAGTCCTGTGGACACTGTTGCAGGGATGAAAACACTGTCAAAACAGACCTTATGGTGACTAACTGATCCTTTGTTTGCCCTGTTTATTTTTTCTTCCACCACAGCCTAGTCACGACTCTAAACTGGTTATTATCTCATGCAATATAGACAACCGTTATTTCAAGTTAAGACAGAGGTAGTTGATGAAAGATGTATTTCACAGAAAATGCCTTCTGGCGATGAGCATCTCAAAGCCTTGCATACGGAAATGTCTTTCAAAAATTACAGAATGATTTGAAAACAGAATGCTGATTGTGCAACGTGAATGTTGAGAGGAGGCACGAGAAAAGCAGAGGTCACTCCCCTCACACACTGTCAAGCAGCCTGCATGCACTTTGCGCCGATATCCTTTTGATGGCATCAGTGTTGGGCTTTTACATGTGCGGAACGTTCCAGAATATTGAAGCAGTCAAAATGAGAAAACAACTGATGAGAATTTGAAAAAGGGGAGGAGGGAGACCCTCCGTATGCCTCTCCCACACCATTGTATTTCGCCATTATGTCGGTTAACAACTACACTAGAAACAAGCAGCAGATTTTTTCCACTCGGTGAGTAATTGTCTGCACAGCAGTGACAGATGTGCAATATAGCAGCTTCTTCAGGAAAAAAAAATTAACAGTTTGTCCAGCATGTCAGCTCGCTCTTTTTAGTGCTTCGGAGGTCCTGGCCCCATTATGGATGATTTAGAAATTGAGGCAAGCTAAGACCAGCTGCCTGAGTTGAAAGCCTTAGTTAGTAGGCCTCATCTGCATTCCAGTATTCACTTACATCTAGAAATTGGTAGGGCCCCTCTGGCCACAAGATGAGTGCAGGCTGACAATGCCTTGATTTGTCGAGAGAGAGAATAAATGGGTTTTTCAGAAGATGAGGAAATATCACCATTACTGGCCAATTTACAGCATTTTATCTGTTCTTCAAACATGTCACTTTTGTTATTGTTGCATGGTAATTACATAGTGAAACGGAAAGAAAACAAATTCTGGTTACATATTCAGATGGATTGCAAAATCATATAATCCTGATAAATGCCCATTTATGATACACACGGATGAAAGGTTCATTTTAATTTTGAATAGCTAGCACAGCCATAAATACGATATAGGATTAGATCCCGTTGAATCCGATTACCAAAAACAAATAGTATTTTTTCCTTACTCTTTTTCATAACTAGCAAATTTGCTACAGGGAAGGTCTTTAAAACAAATGTTTGTTTTTTTGCTAGTTCCCAAAAATAAAAAAGCATTTTTTTCTCCAACAAAAAATGCTCTTTTTGAATTATTGCACTTAGGGCGCAATCCAGAATAACTACTGGGAGTCTTTGCTCTAGAGTAAGAACAATATGCTCTGGATTGCAATATGAATTTCCCATAGGTTTTCACTAGGAGGTGCAGTAACTACGGGTACATGTAATATCTCGTAGTTACTCTGGATTGTAGGGTTAATGTCACTGAAAGTGTGTATTGAAGGATACAGCTTCACATTTGAAGGCAAAGTTTTGTGGTACACATAAAACCAGGCACTCTGGATGCAGACAGAGCTTCTGTTTATTAGAACTCAATAACAAAGGTGATGATGATTTTAAAAGAAAAAGGTTCTACAATACCAGTTTTTATGCTCAGTCTTTTAAACAGAAAAGTCAGATACTAAAATTGGGGGGGGATGATAAACAAGAGAGAAAATCCCACACAAAGTTAAAGCTGCTATTAATGGATGGGTAACAAAATTCCAAAGAGATCATTACACAAAATATTGCATTTTCCCTTTTGTTGGTGACAACTAAGGGGTATGATCCGCCTGAAGAGCCATTCTCAAACTGTGGGTCTGGGACCCACCAGTGGCTTGTGGCGCAATTTTGGGTGATTTGCAGAACTGACAGGGCAAATTAGGTCATGTGCATCAAGAGTTAAACAAGCTGCTACTTGGAGAGGAGTATTGCCCAAATCACTATCATATACATTCCTTGATATTAATAAATCAGGCAGTAGCAGGAGTAGGCAACCAAAGGATGTACAGGAACTACTTAAACTGGCTAACTACCAAAGATCTACTGTGATGTATGAAGTAGAAAAATGGATTTTTTAGAAGTTGAATACTTTTTAGTCCTGATTAAAGACTGGACCAAAAAGTACAAAGTCTAGTTTTTTTCAGACACTGTACTATGCATGCCACATTAAGGCTGCAATCTTAAAGACACTTTCCTGGGGAGTAAGATCCATTAAACACAAAGGGGGTTACTTTTGAGTAGCCATGGTGAGGACTGTGCTGCAAGCCACACATGCCAAAAAAGGGTTTAACACTCATTAGAAGTTGCTTTGTGCAAACATAAGTTTGATTGCAAATACAAAAAGAACAACACTACCTATAGAAGCCACTGCCTGTAGAGAGGTGATATCTCATGAGGAGTTGGAAATGAATGTAAAGCGCTGCTATAAAATGCCAACACAAACATAACAGCTATAACAATCTCTGCCATTGCTGCTAAACAGCACAGCCACCACTCCTGCTTCCCCCCCCAAAAAAAGTTCATCACCAGTCAGTGCCGGAAGAATGCTAGCCAGCCAGCCATGCAGTACTGAGGCTCAGAGATTGCTGGCACTGGTGCAGTGCTGGCACTCCCTCCTCTCCCAGTGCTGTAAGCGTGCCTCACATTATGTTTACAATAGTTATAGCTGGCAGTACACATGCACCACTCAGGGTGACCAGATGCCAAACCGAACCCCCCCCCCCCAAACTCCCCAAAATTCCTGTCGCCCAAGCCAAAATTCCTACCCGGTTAAAAAAATGTAGGACACCCCAAAATGTTGGACAAATGTAGGGCATGTTATAATAAAGCAAAAATACTCGTATTTTGATTTCCTGTACTTAATTTCAGCACTTTTAAAATTGAAAACCTTTTAACATACATGATTGTGACACATACATGTAAGACACCCTCATAGCAGTGTGCAGCAACACAACACATGCAACTTACTTAACATACATGATTGTGACACGTACATGTAAGCTGCCCTCAAAGCAGTTTACAGCAACACAAGCCATGCAAGAGGAAGGGAGGTGGGAGAGGTAAGTAGGGAAAAGAAAGGGAGGTGGGAAACGTAAGTTGGGAAAGGAAAGGTAAGTAGGGAAGAGAAAGGGAGGTGGGAAAAGTAAGTGGGGAAGGGAAAAGTAAGTAGGGAAGGGAAAGCAAGGTAGGAAAGGTAAGTGGGGAAGGGAAAGGGAAGTGGGAGCAGGGAGGGGTTGGCTGGGGAAGTGGAAAAGCGGTGGGGCTGGGGCGGATGGGTGGGATGGCCCGCACCATGCTGGTGGCCTTCTGGCCAACCAGTAGGTGAGGGAGAGATGTCCTCCTGTCACACCCCTCAGGCTCCTGATCCCCAGAGCTGCAAGCAGTAAATTTAAAAAGACGATTGGGGCAATGCCTAGTAAGCCCAGTAAACTCTGCCTTTTTCCAGAGTCCTCCGGGCATTTACAGTGAAATGGGCACCCTGGCACCATTGCTGCAATGGGCTTCAGAACTGGGCCCTTAGGCAGAGTGACCATAAGTGTTCTTTTTCCAGGACATGCCCTGGATTTTAGCCTTGTGTCCTGGAAAAATTAAAGCTTTCCTTTCTCATCACATGGCTGTTCTTTATGTATGCCATATCCGGAAAAAATTCCTGACGGTGAGGGCGGTTCGGCAGTGGAACAGACTGCCAAAGGAGGTGGTGGACTCTCCCTCACTGGGGATCTTCAAGCAGAGGCTTGATGAGCACCTGTCAGGGATGCTCTAGGGGAATTTCCTGCTGCAGGCAGGGGGTTGGACTAGATGACCTACTAGGTCCCTTCCAACTCTAAGATTCTATGATATTTTATATATCTTATTTTTCTGGCAGTGAGGGTGAAACCGAGGTGATCCTGTCATCTTTTTTGAAGTTATTACAATAATGGTGAAGTCATTTGTCTCGCATTGAATGTGGCTGGCAGTTTTCACAAATAGGAGTAAGTTGAAAATTATGGTATTTGTTTAAAAACATATTTCAGGGATTTATACCTCAGCAGCACATTGCATAATTGTGATGAAGCATTATTAATTGACAAATTAAAGTTCAGTAAATCACCAGACTCAGATGGCATCCACCCAAGTGTTCATAGGGAACTGAAGAATGAAGTTGCCAATCCCTGGTCCCTTAAAACGACCATGTTCCAGAAGGTTGAAGGATAGCATTCCAGGGATGGGTAGAGAGCAGAAGGCAGTGCTGGGATCCAACAATGAATGTGAAAGAACTATTGGATATTAGTTCAGAAGACGTTTGATACGATCTCTTATCTAAGACAGCTGAGGAAAATCCACAGTTGGGGAATTAGAGGGCAGACTTCTCATGGATGAGGAACTGACGGTGAAATAGAAAGAGGGTGTCAATGGGCAATTTACACACTGGAGAAAGGTGAAAAGTGGTGTGCCCCAATCATCTGTCTTGGAGCGGGTGCTTTTCAACTTGTTCCTAAAAGACTTGGCTAAGCGAAGTGGCCAAGTTTTCAGATGACACCAAACTTTTCTGCATGTTGAAGACCACAAGAGATTGTGAAGAGCACAAGAAGGATGTTTCCAAACTGGGAAAGTAGACAACAAAATGGCAGATGCAATTCAATGTAAGTAAATGTGAGCTAAAAGTTCCAACTTTCCAGGACTGATGCAGCTGTGTCAATGTGCTGCATACTGAGATAGGGGGTATCATAAAGGCCTCCTCAGTGCAAGGGTACATTACCTCAGGGCTGCTTTGCAGCTGTGTTCGCACCAGAAAATTAGCCGATACTATGATTTGAAGTCATGCACATTGGGGTAAAAAACCTTTCAGTGGTGAAGTACCAAACAAGATTACACTGCTATTCTGTCATGATTCTAAAGTTATACGTGTGCATGCAGAGACCAGCTCTTGGGCCTTTCTGTCCTTCAGCCAGCATGTGGCTTCCCCTGCTCCTCAAAGGGTCTGCTCCATCCCTGCACTGCTGTGGGAGCTGGAGATCCTAAAGAATAGCCGGAGCCGGAATCCTTGGCATGCCTCTTGCAAAGGGGTTTACTTCTGAGTAGAGAGGTGCAGGATTGGGCTCTAAGGAGTATGCTTCATTGACTGCAAAGGGGCTTGCTTCTGAGTAGAGAGGCACAGGAAAGGGGGAACTTGAATGGGGCAGAGCAGCAAGGTGCTCTTTCCCTGATCCTACACAGGGCTCCAGCTGCTGGGCCAGCAGAGAGGGCCCTATTCTGCCCCTCTGGCCTCCCTGGAACGCTGCCAGCATTACCCGCCTGCCTGACCTCGTTGCCTCCAGACAGGCCTGCTGCATCTTATCTGGCCTCCAGGAGGGCTTCCAAGTGAGGCACCGCAAGGAATGAGGCTGGTCCTTGAGTGCTGTTCTCCCAACCTGGCTGCATCCAAACTGCACACTTGCTCTCCTGCAGAAAGCTCCAGAGGGCTCCTCTCTCTCCCAAGGCTTTCCATTCTGATGGCAACAGGTTGAGGTGATTCTGGGCACCAGTGGTGGTGAATGGTCAGCCACCTGCTGGCAATTGGGGCTGTAGAAATAGCAGCACCCCTGCCAGCTGGGCAAGAGGCACTCTTTCAAGTGAGTTTCCCCCCTTTATTTAGCAGGGGGAGAGTAACTGGCCCTACAGACCTCAGCAATGTCTGTTCAAGTGGCATCTGCTGGTGTTCTTGCATTTTAGATTGTGAGCCCTTTTGGGACAGGGACCCATTAGCTGTTAATTAGCTTTTTATTTGTAAATCGCTTTGTGAACTTTTTAGTTGTAAAGCAGTATATAAATACTGCAGATAGCACTCCCAGCTGTGTCTACCAATGGTGCCTTGGTGTGCCAGTAAGCACCATTTCACATGTCAAGCTTGGCAGACATGCAAGGGTGCAAGGGGTTGCTTATCCCTGGGCGAATGAGTTCTGAAGTGTCTGTGTCAGATTAGGAAAAAGATCTTGAGATACTGGTGGACAGCTCAATGAAAGTGTCAACCCAATGCATGGCAGTGGTGAAGAAAACTAATTCCATGCTTGGGGTCATTAGAAAAGGATGTAGTGGAAATGGAAAAGGTTCAAAAGAGATTACTGGGTTGGCGCACCTCTGTTACAAGGAAAAGCTACAGTGTTAGGGCCCTTCAGTCTAGACATGACTGACACATACAAAATTATGCAGGGTATGGATAGAATGGATGGAGAGATGCTCATTTCCCTCTCACACAACATTAGAATAAGGGGAAATACACTAAAATTGAGTGTTGGGAGAGTTAGAACAGACAAAAGAAAATATTTCTTTAGCTAGCAAGTTGTTAGTCTATGGAACTCCTTACCACAAGATGTTGTGATGCAATCTGACCTAGATGCTTTTAAAGGGAATTGGACAAATTTCTGGAAGAAAAGTCCATCACACGTTACAAGCCATGATAGTTATATACAACTTCCCTATTTTTGATGTAGGCAACTACAGAATGTCAGATGCAGGGGAGGGCATCAGGATGCAGGTATTTTATTATGTGCTTCCTGAAGTCTTTGCTCGGCCACTGAGATTTTGGAAGGTCGACTAGATGGGCATTTGGCTTGATCCTCAGGACTCTTCTTATGATGTATTCCTCATCACTGTAAAAAAAGCAGCCACTATAGAAAAAGACAGTCACTATAGCGTCCTATCATACAGTCAGAAAAGCCACCATTCGGACCTGTGAGCCTAGAGAGGGCAAGAACAAAATATGTACATACACACTCTCTACAGTGGCACACTGAGGGCAAAATGGCTGTCCATTAGGCCCACCTACTCTGCAATATGCATGCTTAGCTTAATACTGAGTTTCCCAGATTAAAAGAAATGCATATTCTTTAGCATAAACAGAATTTTATCTGCATTGCTGCATGTCTCTACTTACAGAACTGAGATCTAATAAAGATGTTCTATTGTGATTGTGTCACAGATAAATACAATTAGGCAGTTGCTAAATGCTTACCTGCATCAACGTCAAGTCTGATTCATTTTTTGGCTATTCTTATTTAAATGTGTCATAAATATGTCTAGGTGCCAGCAGCCTGAGCAACCAGCCTACAGCTAAATCTGCTCTGAACTGATTAAATTATATCTGCCTGAACTTCCCTGACCATGTAATCATTTAAAGATTTACAGTTTTAGGTCAGGTATTACAGGTTAGATTACAGTTATAATAAGCCTGAGGTTGATACAGGTGAATATTATAAATGACTGGTATCATTTTTAATCTTTCCTCCTAAACCATGTGCACCTAATAAGGTAACCTTGTCCCTCCTCCTGATTTGGACAACCGTATCAAGTTGCTGTCTTTATTAGGCTGGATCTAGAATATTCCTTCATGACATGCAATAATAGAAGCAAAGAATCAACTGAGCAGAAAGCATCCGTCCAGAATCCTGTTCTATTTCCAGGGCCAACTGCCTGATTAAATGATAATTATCATTATTATTTGATAAAATACATGAAGAGTGTGGCAGTTGTATTTCTGTGGAGAAGAAGGCTGCTTTTGCACTGCTTGTTTAGACAGAAAAGTAATTATATAACTCATAGATACATCTACTTAAAAGCCTAAACCCTTTTGTGTGTCCGATGCTATACCACATTCAGCCACTAGATGGGGTGAATAATAGCATATAATGGAATCTGAACTGCGAGGAAGGCCAGATTGAAAAGCGATTGGGAGGCAGTTGAGAAAATCCAGTGAGGAGAGAGGTGACCTCTTAAAACCCTCTGAATACCGGGATTTTTTTTTTAATCACATAAGACTGCACGGGTTCATTAGACCCATACAACCCTGTACTATTGTTAGGTACATATAATTAATAAATGTTGTGTCAAGTTTTAGTATAATTATTTTTATTCTGAAATAATGATTTTTAAGTAAAAGTTTAGCTTAGAATACTGGAATTTTTTTATCACCTAATACTGCATGGGTCCATTAGACCCAGATTTTTTTATCACCTAAGACCGTATGGGTCTAATGGACTCATTAGACCCGTACGACTCAGTGAAAGGCAATATGGGTCCAATAGGCCTGACCCGGGATAATATGCATAAATTGGAATTTACAGAAAAACTGTAAATTCAAAAGTTTCATGCTTTTGGATTTGTAACTGTCTAATTAGCAGTAAAAAAGTTAGAAAGTCTTGTCAAGTAATAATAATAAATTCCAGTAAAAAACACAACACAAACTTCCTGGTGGGTCTAATTGACCCGGTTGGTATTCTTCGGGTTAAGACGATGAGAAAGGGAAGGTTTCCCCTTAAAAAGTTTTTTTAATGATGAAAGTTGTTATATTGTACCTCCACAAGTGACAGCTGCAGACTGTTTCTATTTAGGGTAATATCCATAATTAGTTATTCAGTTGCCAGTGTATAAATCAAGAGAGAAATCCAAGAATGAAGGGAATTGTCAACATGAAGGGAGAAGGATAATTATTAGTCCACCACAAATGCGGACGCGTGCCCTACAATTCATCACAATTATACACACAGGAATCTTTCACAAAGCCTATAAGGCATCAGAGAAAAGAGGGAATAACAACATTGTGAGTAAGGCAGGGAGGGACACTGGTTGAAATGCACAGTCACACTTATGTTTGCTTCTCCACCACCCTCATTTAGTACATTGTTACTGAGGGTGATAAACAAACACAGGGAACCTGCTTCACAATCGCAGCCATATCAGGCTGGCAGCACTTGTTTGCCTCATCAAAAGGAGATCTTGCATACAAAAGCGACAGAGACAGTGGCTGGTGCTGCTGCAGCACATGCTCTGACTTCCCATATTGTTGCCTGAGTTTGTTTATCACATCTGAATCCATTCCCAGTGCATCACCTTGAAGTGGAATTGGGCAAGGTCAGGCCTCTCTAAGGCACAAAGGCTGCAATTCTGTGCATGTCTACTCTGAAGTAAGCCCCACTGGGTTCAATGGGGCTTACTCCTAGGAAAGCGTTCTTAGGATTGTAGCCAAAGCCACAGCAAGTTGAAAGCACCGAAAGCTCAATGCAGGCCCCTGCATTCAGTTACCCCAGTCAATCTGCATTCAGCACTGCCCATCCTACTACTATATCCATGGAAATGGCTTAGATCAGGTTCTCAAACTATTTGCCTTGGATACCCACTCTCTCATCCATGGTGGATCCAGGGGCTGTTGAGGTCAAGAAGCTGCAACCTAAAGTGTTACGTGACCTGGAAATAGGGTTGCCATATGACCCGAGAAACAGGAACAATCCTGATTTGGGGGGGATTGTGTTCACATACTGGCAAATGGCACAGTGGGTTCTGTCCCAATTTTGTGGAAGATAATTGTGGCAATCCTACCTGGAAGTCACTTTATGATTATGCCAGATTATCCCAAGTGATTATGGGCACAATCCAGAGTACCTATGGGGAGTCCTTGCTCAGATATAAGAACAATTTACTCTGGATTGCAATATGAATTTCCCATAGGTTTTCACTAGGTGGTGCTGTAACTATGTCAACATAAATGTCTCTTATGTGTTCCTGTAGTTATTCTGGATTGTAGGGTATGTCACTTGATGAGTCAATTCGAGATTATGCCAGAATGTGAGCTGCTTCAATGGCAATGCATACCATTGTTCCCAAAATGTGTTTTGTGACCAAATGGAAGGCTCCAACTCAATTTTTGGACCAGAAAATGACTCACCACAGCCACCGAAACCAGTTAAGCACTCAAAATACTGCTGGATTGCATGCCGTTGTAGGTTTCAGCTTCTGAATGTGGGGCCTATGATGCACCAAAAATCAGGACATGGTCCATAGTAGACTCAGTCCAACAGACCAGCCCGAGATGTGCATGCATTGCAATTTTGAAATAGTCTGAAATCCCATTCGTCAGGTGTTGGGAGGGAAATGGAATAGGGAAGAAACATAGTGAATTCAATCCTGAATGGCTAATTGGCAGGAGTGCTGTTAATGACACAGAGCACACAGCCCCAGCTGTTGAATTGGGTCAAGGAATCATGAGCACAGCTCCCATTTATTAAGAATACAAGTTCCCATCCAGCGAAGAATATGTGTGCTTCAGGCATTGTTGCAGAAAAGATGCACTAAAAGAAAGAGCTAATTTTCCCCGATGCCATTCTTTCCCTAATAGCTGGGTTTTGTCTGTTAATGTTTCTATTGTTTTAATATTCTTGCTGTTCTCATTCACATTCATACGCTAAGAGATTATTGTTAGTGCCAACTCATTTGATTTATCATTTAGCGAAAGCACTTGTTCAAAAAGTCAGCACTGGATATTAAATGATGATTGCCTGCAATGAATTTCTTCTCAACATCTGCAAAGACAATTTTGTCTTTTCTTCTGCCACTTAACTCTAAGTGAGAGATCTTAAGCATACTTAAACAGGATTCATAATATCAAGTTCGCAGGAAATTATCTCTAAATCTAGGTTTCTGTAAAACTAAGTAAAATTATCTGCTTAAAAACAAAAGCGATTCTTGAAGCGAAAAATAAGAGAAGGAAAATATTCCGGTTTCTTGCATTCCTGTAATTGGTCCATTGTAACAATTTTAGTGAGCTAGTGTCTCATCTAGTGTAAATGGAACTTCTTTCATGAAGTAGATATTTCTTAGTGATGCCATCAGAAGCAGGCCTCCGTCAGTCTTGAAAGACTATGGTATTGTGCTCTGTGCTGCATACGTTGCATGCGAAGCACGAAAGCCTGGGTTAGATTGTTATGGTGGATAGGCTGTTACCCAAGCAGCAAATCCCCCTCTCCATGCCACTGAATTAGTCCAATGGAAAGGCAAAGCCAATACGATTGGATCCAGCTGGCATCGCAGAACTGGGCTAAGGACAGGAGTTCACCCTGTCTTGTGGGGCCGACCCGGGAATCAAACCCTGGCCTGCTGGTTAACAGGCACAGTGTCTTAGCCACTTGCGCTAAGCCACTTGCGTCAACCACAGCTTTGATGCCATCAGAATAGAAATTATAATTAACTAGTAACAGCCCGCAGCTGTTGCTTGCAGAGGTACAATATAACAACATTCATCAGTTGGAAATGGCAGTTAGAAATGGCATGTGGAAATGGTCGAGACTCTCTGATTCTTGATGTCCAAGGTGTGGAGAAACTGTGCTGCACTCATTGGAAAATGCTTGAGCTCTTCAGGACTCTGCTTTTCTGAAATTCTGTTTGTATAATGTGACCAAATGTACGTGATGCATTTCCTACCAATGAACGATGGTGGTCCTGAACCCTTACAGATGGAGTGAATCAACATGAACGCAGTAGCAAAGTGTGTATCTGCCTACATATGAATGAGCACACATCGTTTTCTAGCAAGCATTCTTCTTCACAGTTGAGATTCATTTAAGTTCCATGATTCATCCTATCTAGTATCATCCATCTAGTATCTGAACATGGTATAGCATCGGACCCACACACACAAAACCATGAAAAGCTCACACACAAACACGCAGGCCCAGAAACGTCCATGTCCAGTCCCCTTTGAAGGGGTTAAGGGGTTGAAAATTGCAGATTTAGTTATCAATGATTTTTAGTATTCCCAAGGAGTCCAAGAATGAATCCCCTGTGGATATCAAGATCCCATCTGTAGTAATCATGTTAGCCAATCCTATCTTCAACATGTGCCATCTACTTTGCACTGACTTACTGGCCCTGAGGCTGCTGCTGCAGCCGACATTGTGTGTACACAGATGCTTGCCATTTAGGTTGCTGTCCAGCCCATACTTTTTTAGATGCTGTACATCTATACAGTACACTGCATCACTGGAATATGGTTTCTGATGATGCAGCAGCCCCAAAAATGATTGGGCCAACACTTGCTCTATCCAACAAACAGAGGCATAATTAAATGAGCAAACAAAGCTATGAACTTCCAAGCAACAGATCAGATAGGCCGCTCTTGAACACTGGCTCCCAACATAAAATCCTGAACACAAACATGAATTAGGGATTTCTACTGTGATGAAGGTGGGTAGAGAGATGGAGTATAAAACAAAAGATGAGTTATACCAATTAAGTAAATTATGAAATCAATTTTAATTCCCATTGATTCCAAGGTAACCAATCTAATTACAATGAATAGCCAAATTATCCAAAAATCAAAAGCTATTTGAAGAGATATCTATACCTATGTCCTCAGTAAATATACTTTGGAAGAAATCCTATTCATTTCATAAGTTCAGTACACAAGTCCAAAACACAGCATTTCCGCTCACAGCACTGAAAAATGTGTAACATAAAAAAATGAAATCTAAAGGATCAGTTTGGGGTTAGGAAATGCAGGAGGTGTTTAAACACACATTTTGAGGTTGTGTATTAATTTCTGGCGCATACGGTATCTAGAGAATAAAACAAAAGCAAGGGGAATCTGTTGTATAGCAATATGCTTTGAATGATGGTGAGCTGATTGTGATGCAGGATATGAAAACTGACATATAGTTATAGTTTGTTATGCCACTAGTAAGGTAACATTTACAGCTCAAGCTTTCAGCCAAGATGGAAAAGCTACATCAAATGTTTTGCCAGACTTACAATATTTAAACCAATAGTCAGCAAACAACAAGATGCTTCTTAACATGTTGATGATTCAATATCCTGTAGTGACTCCTCCTGAGCCAATAGAATCTGTTGTATAAATGTGTACCAACACTCTGAAACATATATTAACCGGATTCATTGTGATTTCCTTTGATTTGCATGTTACCGTCAAATATAGTTTGTTGCAATAGTTGGGCTTCTTTCTCACATTTTATTACATCTTGCTAGTGGCATCCTGTCTCCTTGCCCACTGCCATGCCCACCACCAAGGCCTTTCCCACTGCACGGAAGAATGTCCATCATGGGGACAATATGTTGGACTCCTTCAGTGGGTGACGCAAACCCTAGTGATGTCTCTGCACCTATTTTTTTCTTTGTACATTTGTACTCTCCAACTCATCTTGTGCTCATCATATCATATGCACATGTTTAGCTGTGCCTCTCTCTCTCTTTCTCTCTCTCTCTCTCTCACACACACACATTTTAAAAATGCATATGAGATCTAATGGTGAGGGAAATGAGAGGACAGAAAAGAGAGAAATGAAAGTAGAGAGGCAGGGAATACTTGCCAAGTTTTGATTTCTGCAGATATTCAGATCAATCCCCTTTGATGTTGTTTCCTTTAATAGCTTCCATTCCTTACAACTTCTCTCCCTTCCACATCAAATGACTTTAGCTTCCTGAACTGTACACATAGATGATCCCAGCAAATCAGGATGACATATTGAACAAGACGATATTGAAGTACATTATTATTACTGATGTGGTGATGTGTTGGGAAGCATAAAAAAATAAAATCACAAGGAATCAGATATGACATCACTATGAGTAATTTTAAACAAACATCAAGTAAAAATAAATAAATAAAGCAGAATAGAAAATTATACTTTTGTCAGTTCTATAAAGCTTCTTGGAAAACTGTCAGTTATATTGTGTCTGACCAAATTTCAGGAACCCACACAGTCTGTTATGTGTTTTATATTTTGACCGAGGCTAAAGCGAAACCTGTCATATTTTAGCCTAGAGCTATCTTTCCTAGTACATGCTGATAAATCCATGAAATTGCATCAAATCCTTAGCAGCAATTGCATAGGGCTCTGTTTTCTGATGCCAAACCAAATTGTACTTTCTTTCCTCTATTAGTTAAATTGCTGATTTTAAATTCTTGCAGTTGCCTTTTCATTGATCCCATTTTGACTTGTCTTTTTTTTAAAAAAAAAAACAGAAGTTTGAGCTTCCACTACTGCTATACATTGCCTAAGGAGCACAGAAAGGTTTAGATTGCATCTTTTCAATGCATTATGGCATCGCAGCCTAAAGCCATTACTTGTTTTTAACTGGCAACCTGCCTGTACGAATGGAGGAAGCAGATTGCCTCTTTGCTGAACACTTAGACAAGGTACTGATTTAACAACAGTGGACAAGCAGCTGGGAGCTGGGCTGTCAGCCTGTCACACACTGACAAATCTGTTGTTCATATTCAGGCAGGATGTTGCAGTTAGATTGCCATACGTACCATCCATCTACTATGGGCATTCAAGGAGTAGAAGCATTCTATTGCATACCCAGTGACAAAACACTTGGTGCGTCTTTTGAAGGCATCTCAAAAAAGAACAACTAATTTGCTTCTTTTAGCCACTGCCTTCCTCCAAAAGAAAAAGAAGAAAGCTCTATATTTTCTTTTTTCCTTTATTCTCACTCTCATGAGTCTTCATTCAGTTTTTGATGAGTTTCAATATACCCATTCAATGCCTCAGACTTAGAAACTGTACACATCCCATTAGAACCTTACTTCTTTTGTTGCAAAGCTTCCTTAAAAAGAACTATCCATTTCCTTGTAAATAACTAAAATTGCTGATTTGTCTTGTGGCTTTCATAACAGCTGCACGAGAAACAGAAAATTAGCAGGGAAAACTTTTAGTAAGGAGCTGAGTTAAAGGACATGAAATGATCTCAAAATGTCCTAGCTGAATTTTTATCATTGATGCAGGTATTAAAGATGGGAAGAAAATGCGTTCCTCTACAGGGCTCTGAATTTAGGGGTGACATTTATGGAGGAATACACATGGCACCTCATCTCAGTGTCCTGAGTAATGTTGCAGATCTATAGCAGCAAAACAGGACCTGAGTAAGCTCATAAGGGACCAGGAAGTGGCTGGAGACATGAGTCAATTTTTTTACTTATGTCCCCCGGCCAATCTGTCTCGCTTGTACACAGGATACAGTGGCACTTGCACTAACAGCCCTGCATCTTGCACAGCAGCATGGGATAGCACTTGTTTGCTAACATACATATGCATTAAAATAACACAATATTGCCTCCCTTTGAATGGTCCATGTCAGCATGAAGATGAGAGGTTGCACAGTTGATGGTCCCATATGTTTAAAAAGGAAAAAAGAAGGAAAAAAGAGTAATGTTTCCTGCATGTAAAAAAAAAGCATGAATTAGCACTAGGTTAGAAAGCCCTTTATGTCAATGCCCCAGTTCATACCTATTTTTAAAATGCACATGATCAGCTCCTCTAGCAAGTTACTGGCCTGGCAGGAAATTCTTGGAGCTGCTGTAGCTGTTCCAGTGACAGAGGCAGGATGGTGCCAGCCTTTGCACTGGCATTCAGGCAGTGCAGTACTGAGATAGCAGCTAGAAGGTGCTTTCTGACATGTTTTCAGCTGCCAGCTAGACCCCACAGGTTTGGGCTTTAAAAGGCCTCAAAGGATCCATCTGATTCAATACTTGAACATGGAAATGTGTCAGCAAAATCTAGTTCAGAGTCAGATGGATAAAAATTTGAAAGAAAGAAAGAAAGAAAGAAAGAAAGAAAGAAAGAAAGAAAGAAAGAAAGAAAGAAAGAAAGAATTTTTTCTTATACTAAAGGAAGACAAGTGAAACAACCCTTTCGGATCCTCTCATAAATTTCTACCTGGGCAAAATCCATAGCAGTTACAGGTCCACGCAGTTTCATCACCCTCTAGTGTTATCTTATGGAAAGTCATCTTAACTGCTCCAGAGCGAGGGGCTTAATTTCACTTTACGATATAGGCCTAAGTCTGCGTTTTGGTACACAATGTGATAACATCATTTTCCCTTTCCATAAAATCATTAGATGTTCTCTGCTCACTGCTGAAATCACCCTGAATTTTGATTGACTGAAAGATTATAATAAACCTTCTCCACAAATTAATTAATCGCTTAGAATACAATGCTAAATTGGCAAGCATTAAAAAGTAAAAGAGCTGGGTGTTGAAGAGATCATTTTCATGTGCCCTTAGTTAATGGCCAAGTATAGTCTAGGGAAACTACGTAGCTAATAAGCTCTCTTCTTAATCAGATTTGCCTGTTTAGGAGGGAGCTGAATAGCATCACATGTTATGCTCTGCACAGCCACTTACCCACTAATAACCTAATCCTACTGGCTTTCCACAGCTGCAGGTATCTCACAATCTTCTGTCATAAAAGGACTAGAAATGGCATAAACCTGTGCCACTGTACAACTAGGATGGAGCATCTAGCAGTTGGGTCAGCCCTGTGAGAGATAGGGGAACCCAAGTGCACTTCTGGATTGTGTCCTAAATTTGGCTGGAAAAGGTGAGCATTAGTTTCCAGGAAATATGATATATCCCTTTACGCCTGACCAGTGTAGGGCAGGGCAGCTTAGTATTGGGCTGCGCATGGATAAATACAAGAAACCATGTTTTCATTGATTTTTCCATTTAGGGCTTTGGATTTGGGGGCACAAACTATTGAGACTCCTCAAATCCACATGCTCTACCACAGCCTCCCTCAAATTTAACCATAATCTAAAATCAGTAACTAACAGAGTCAATCCCAATTACCCCCCCCCATTATATTTTCCTTGGTTGGTTCTGATGCCTACCTGTGTGATTTTACTCTCAACTTGTGTATAATAAGCTTTGCCTGCTTGTCTCCATCTGACCCCCAGCTTGCGATAACAAGGGCTGGAATTGGAAGTGGACACATGGATAACCTAATTGTTCTTGATGACAACCGTCTGCCGTGCTCAAATCACACACGTCCCATTTCACAGCCACACGACTGCAACACTTCCGGGGATTTGAATGAGCAGGCCGCTGCTTTCCTCCGCCCCCCTCCACACCTCGCCTCCCACCTCTTTCCCTTCCCTATTTTCTCCTTACTGCTCCGACTGGAGAGAAGGGAGCAAAATTATTTATTGTGTGCCTGTTGAAAATGAAAGGCTTTTACATTTTAATGAGCACTAAATAGGAGCGAGGAAATATTGTTCATTAGCTGTAATCTGAGGAATTGCTTGAGTGAACTTCCTTTGGAGGCTGCTTTAAACGGTTCACTCAAGTAAAGCAGTTTGTATGGTAATTAAGGGAGCATTTTTCTGTCAACATCTGTGCTACTATTTATAACGCTGAAGGTATCTTATTACTTCACCGGAGAAGCATTAAGTGAGAGAGGTTTGGTGAAAGGGAGTTTATGTTCTTCTCTCATGGATAGATAGATTGATTCCACTGGATCAATGCCGCTATTACATCATTCTGACATGGGTTGCAGCCCTCCATGATTGGAGATGACTACTAGGGAGGTGATGGTCTTTCCTTCACAGGGGATCTTAAAGCAGAGGTTAAACAAGCTGTTGGAGGATTCCCTGTTACAGGTAGGGGGTTGGACTAGATTATCTACAGAGGCTGCAATCCTAAACACACTTTCCTGGGAGTCAGCCCCACTGAATATAATGGGACTTACTTCTGAATAGACAGGCATAGGATTGCACTGTAAGTCCCTTCCAACGCTATGAGTCTACTGGGTACAATGAGCAGTCCTGGAAATTACAACCAGGGTTCCAGGAATATCCAACATTATATCATGTTGGAAAACATCTCTCCACAAAAGAGCTTCCATCAGAGGTGGCAACTATGTTCTGATATCTTTTCATTGTCATGGCTTTTGCTCAGCAGCCTGATTGAGCCGCCAAACTACTTAGCAAAATTGGAGCTCTGTCCAAGGATTGTATACACTAATTTGCAATGTCCCTGCTCTAGCCCAGGTCTCTGCATCATTTTAGAGAATAATGCATGGGGAGGCAAATTCTTCTCTATTGTAATAAGTAGACTATTCCTTCCAGAGGCACATTTGTGGCATGCCACAACAACACGTGGTGTCATGACATCATCTTTGCACACACCCGGCCACATGTAGAAAAGCCATGAGCACTCCGACTGCTAGAGCATGCATGTGCCCTCTGCCATCAGCCAGGGAAGTTCTCCAACCAGCTGCAGAAGGCAACTGCACTCTCAACAGTTGGTTGGGTGTCCTGCTTGACTGTCTGCAAAGGGTCCATGCATGCTCCAGCCAACAGAGCACAGGTATCCTCCACAGTTGACTGGCTGTGGAGAACTCATGAGCACTCCAGCCACTGGAGTAAACACGTGTCCTCCAAACTCAGCCAGGCAAGGCCACCATGACTAGCTGCAGAGGGCACATGCATACCCCCACAGCAAGGGTGCATGCACCCTTCACAGATATTCCAACAAGCTATGGAGTGTGCCTGCATGCTCCCTGGACTTCCCAAAATGCAGAAATCATGGGAGTCATTGATTCAGAGTTGGAAGGGATGCGTGTATCATCTCGTCCAAACCCCAGCATGTAGCAGGAGATCCTCATCTTGTGGGGACCCTGGTCTCCAACCCTAGCCTGCTTAACAGTCACAGTGTCTTAACCACTTGCACTTAACAGTCACAGTGTCTTGACCACTTGCACCACCAGAGGACCTCATGGGAGCTTGTGCACATCCTCCTGTTAGTAAACATGGGCATGAACCAATTCATGCTACATTGGAAGTATGCCAGTGATTCCTTCCTATTGCCCATGTGGTGTTTTAAAATTGAACTATAGTTACACCCCCATGTTCTGTGGTATTTCACATTGTCTTTTTCTCTTCATTCTGGATATATATCTGGTGGTTGTGAGTCTGTCAGGGAGATAAGGTTGTCAGCTTCTTCAGCAGCCACTACTCCTGTGCCCTTAACGCCAGCTCAGTTTGTAGTCATTGGCAGATGAACTTTATTACTAGACCATGAAGTTTTCCCTGTTGCTGTTGAAGGCAGAAGAGCAGGCCAATCCATTTTTTTCTACCTCTGTGGCAACTCTAAGGTTAGACCACAAATTATACTATGCCAGAGAGCTGAACACCACATGGAGTTGTGATCAATGATCAGTGCATCCAGGGCAAAATGGTGGTCTGTATATCAGCAGACAAGATTACATTTATAACTACTGATCATCTTATCCAATTCTCACTCCTGATCTGTCCAACCTCTGCCCCCCCATCTGTCACTTAACCAGCTCCAGTGGAGCGGCTGTGGTACCATGGCATCTTGCAGCATTGCACACAAAACAGCAGGCAATGGCAACCAATGGCACATTGGTCTTAAATGCCTCTGTGTGCCATCCCTCTTCTAGTTAGGACCAGGATTTTAATCAGAAGTACGACAATAGCCTATTTCTCCCAACAGGGGCACTTCTGGAAAAATCTCAAAAATCTAAGACAAAATTAGTCGAAGGGGTGGATCAGTGCTTTGCATTTTTCCTTATCCCTCTTTGATGCAGAGCGAAATAAAAGCAACCAAAAGAAACCAAAAACAAAAGAATCCAAGATTTTGGATTTGGAGAATTTAATAATGATTACGTTTTGCAATTTCATAATTCAGTACGGAATTATCAGTCTTATTCTTCCCACTTTACAGATGGAAGGGGAGGCTGAGAGGTAGGAATTTAATCCAGGCGCATCCAGGATTGATCTCTAGAACAGGGATCTTAACATAGCAGGGTAAGAAGAGGCACTTCCCTGCTCTCACTGCCACTTCTCCAGTCACCCTTCCTCCCACCTCCCGCCTTCTAACATTTGCCTCCCTGGCAGTACATAGGTTGAGTAACTCACAACAAAGCCTGCACTCCTTCGGGGTGGAATCGTTTGCAGCATGCCTAGGCATAAGAGGCGTGATAATCATTTTCTGCCACTGGCTTATTTCTTTATTAGAGAGAGGACTTATTTCGACACCCGACAATCTACTTCATTCGCACGCGTATGCACAGGGACACAAAGGCAATTCATCTTTTAAAATCAGTGGCGTTTCAAGGGGTCTTTTTAACTTACTTTTTATTCCTTACTGATAATACAGCATTGCTGTACAGCACGAGCACACGGCAAGGCATGTTTTAGTGGTTCATTAATACCCGTCGTGGATGTGCAGCCGCACACATTCAGCTGCCTGAGGTGTATATTAATGGACCATTAAAAAATGCCCAGGAGTGTCTTAAAGCTGTTACAATATGTCTCTGCAATTTTAAATTCAATTTTTGGTGTGTATTTTTTCAAGAAAAAAAAACTTTGTAAAACCTCTGGTTTTTCTTCCTGGTTTATGAAGTTGTTGGTGGTGTTTTAATATCAGATGTTTCAAACACTTTAAAAAAAATCCTGAGTGCTACTTCCAAGCAGTGTAAGCAAACCTCAGGGGTTTATTGAAAGACTCATGAAATTTATGTTCTTTAAAACCACAAGTTGGTGGAATAATATGATTATGTGAAACTCAAGGGTACTTAGCATATTCCAGGATGACAACAGATACAGCAGAAGGTTGCAGCCAGTGCACATGAAGGTACATGCAGCTAGAACATGTATTTTTGCATGTATGTGATATTTAGAGTACAGTAAGAGCTGAGATATATTAGTGCACTTTGTACTCTAAGTGGCTGTGGGTGGCGCAAGCGGTTAAGTCGCTGTGCCTGTTAACCAGCAGGCCAGGGTTTGATTCCCGGGTCGGCCCCACAAGACAGGGTGAGCTCCTATCCTTAGCCCAGCTCTGCAACCCCAGTTGTATCCAATCGTATCAACTCTGCCTTTCCATTGGACTAATTCAGTGGTGTGGAGAGGGGGGATTTGCTGCTTGGTTAAAAGCCTATCCTCCATAACAATCCAACCCAGGCTTTCGTGCTTCGCATGCAGTGCATGCAGCGCCAGGCACGATACCATAGTCTTTCAAGACTGATGGAGGCCTGCTTTGTAATCCTATACCAGGAACCACAATCACACCAACCAGCAATTTGTCACCAGGCCCCAGAGAACAAGCCTCAATTCTGTTCCAGCTCTTCCTCCTAAACAGCTGGTTGTGTGCACAGCTCCATCTCTAGAGCAGGTCCTAGAGCAGGACTTCAGGGTGCAAAAAGTGAGAGGATGAGCATACAGGAGGAACCGGGCAATCTTCTTGTGGCCAGCCAGGGCTCTCCTGTGTGCAGCAGGCAGACCTACACACACCACTGCTGCCTACACCACTGCTAATATTAGAGGTATTATTCTCCTCATTCCACCCCCACCCCCATGCAATGCTACTTAGACTGAGAACTATGTACTCAGCACCTGTGGCAGATAGAACAAGAACAGGCAGGGCAGAGTGAAGTGAGGCCAAGATGTGATCCTGAGACTCCTGGGTAACCAAGCACAACTATGGGCTTCTTGGAGCTGCTGCATTACCAAGGGTAAGAGGCATGCATTCCCCTTGCCCTTGGCTAAGTTGCAGGTGGCCACAATTTTGCTCTGGATATAGTGCAGGCCGGTTGGCCTCCCTTTTCCTGTGCAGGTTAGGTATGAGCTGTGGACTTGTCAGTAAAGGTAAAAGGTGTCCTCCACAGGTTGCCCTAACTCTAGGGAGCAGTGCTCATTCCCGTTTCTAGTACCATAGACCCAATGTTTGGGACAACAGCATCTGTTCTTGGTGGTATTGTGTCTGTATGCTGACATACCTTTAAAATGTACAAGAAAGGGGCCAAAAACCCAGTGATGCTGGCCCTCAGCTATTTGTAGGCTCCTATGCCAGGAAAGAAATCCTCAATTGTCCCCTTGAAGTCTGATTCACACTGAACACTGCAGTGTGACATCTAAGGGCTAAGGCCCTGTCCCTTGTGGTCCATGTCCATGTTACAATTATGTCAAGAGACATGTAGTCCATCTTAAGTGCGGTGATGAGGCAGGTGGCCAAAGGCCTTTGAAAACAGAAGGAATGCGGTTTTCTGCCAGTGAAGGCTACTGGAGTAGTGAAACTCAGCTTCAGGGAGTCTTTACATTCACAAAGTAAGAGATGTATGTTAAATATCCTGGGGCAGGGAGGGAGAGAAAAAAGGATTGGACATATCTTGGCCATTACTGTCCACACATAATTATTATAATCAGGAACTAATGGAATCATTAGCAAATGTTTATGCAACACGTTGCAAGGGGAGGAAGAAATGATGTGCTAAAGTACTTTATAGAGCTAAGTATTATTTTTAGTATTAATGATAAATACGGGTATGACATCTGTCAGCAAGCTCTAATTATCTCTAAAGCTATTTCAGAAAATGATTGTGTCGCTTTTTAAAGCACTTCAGGAGGGGAAAAAAGCATACTGTACTGCTCAGGAAAAAAAAGAATTCTTCTGTTAAGAAATAATTCCTCTGTTAGCATCTGCTAATCAGAACTGATGTTCTGGAAGAATACAAAACCCTGTCTGAAGGAGACTGTAGATTGACACAAATTGGTCCACAAATTGATTAATATGAGTGTACTGTTCCCATTAAGTGAAACTGCCTCCTCCCCCAGTCTTGATATCTCTTCCCACTTATGTATCCTTTTTGCTTTCTCTTCCACCCCTACCTTGTTATTTCCTCTTTTCCCTCATTCTCATTTCACTTTGAGCAGGTCTTTAATTATGATCTGCACAAAAAAAGAAAGAGCCCAACTACATCAGACAAGAAGTCCATGTAGGCTATAATCCTGAGCAACACATGTAAATCTCTTACCTGGGAGTAAGTCCTATCGAACACATTTGGACATTACTCTGAGTGGTTTTGGCATAAGATTGCACAGGGGCAGCCCAACAATATCAAGGGCTTATGCTCATGGTTTGCATAAAAACTGTTTTGTCATTTGGGCTGCAACGCCAGAAACAAAAAGTCTGAGCCTGCAATCCTAATCCCCAGTTAGGCCAGCACAAGTCCTGTGCTGACCTGGGTGTGTTACAAAAGTGCCTTCAGGCACACCTGGGAGGGTCATGCCAGTGTGTTGGCTTCCCACACCATGGGGGGAAAGGGGAAATGGGTGAGTTGTAGTGGCCTAAATTGGTTAGGATTGTGCCCTCAGGCCATGCATAGGCAACAGTGACCCAAAAGTGAACCTCCTGTATTGCTCCATATACTGGAAGAAAATTGGCTAGATCAGTGTTCCTCAACCGGTGATACAGTTACCACCAGTGATACCTGCGATGGTGCCTGGTGGTACTCATGGGACCCTTCGACACCAGCCACCAGACAGCAAGACCAGGAATATTACACCACAAACAGCAGTAGAAAATTCCAAAGCATGGTTTTCCATGCTCAGAAGAGCCCTCCCATCCACCCTCAGCCTCTTACCTGGCCTTCCAACCCAAGGAAGGCCAAGGTGTGTTTCACCTGGCCTTCCAACCCAAGAGCAACTGGCATTTTTCATCACCAGTTACTTCCTGTGGTTTTTTGAATAGGTGGATCATATGAAGTATGGCAGAGGACAAAGCATTGAAAAGCACTGGGCAAGGTGGTTCATGTGTGTCTGGCTGCTATCCTAATCTCAAGGGGCCAGTGCAAGTCCTCCTTTCTATGGAAATTCCTAGGCATGCTGCACTGTGTTTCTTTTCCAGTTCTGTGCATTAAATCTGGCCTTATTAGACTACACACACTAGCCTGAATAAGGAATGTCAAATTTTGGCTCATTACCCTATTCAATATGACCAATGGAAGTTTAATGTTCCTATTAATTACAGATCCTGTTCTTCCACATGGGATAGCCAACTTTTATTCTATGTTAAAAATCACCAGGCCTCAATACTGAAGTAATTGAAACAATGGATCAATTGGCAGCATATAGACTCATTTAGAGGCTGAATTCTTGATACTGAACACCAGGAACACTCTGGCTTAGCCAAAACCATATGCTCCCCACTGTATTTTCAAATATAGGGGGATCTGGTTGTGACATCTGTCACCCCATTGATCACCAGCGTTGATTTGGCTGATACGGCTGGCCAGACTGTGATAACATAATAAACAGGTACTTATATACCCTATTCAAGGCAGTTTACATGGACAAGCTTCTCTAAGCCTGTTCATGAATTAACAATCAACGGAGTTCTCTCTTTCAAGAATTAACTTCATGTGAGGTGGAACTATCCTTGGTCTGGACACACACTCTGATTGCCAGTCTGATTGCCATTAGGCCTCACAGCTGACTCTTTTTGGCTGCCACCCCAAATGTTCTTCACTCAGCTTGTCAAGATTGCCACCCTGGATTCTTCTGGTGATCTTGAACAGGCAACCGTCAGATGAATTATCTTTGGCAATGCTGGCAGACCATACTACCTGCCCAAGGTGACGTATACATGAAATCACAACACTGCATTTGCCTTTAATCACTTCATAATTGTGTAAGTATTTTCATATTTCCCACCCATCGGTCACCCATTTGTCATAATTTTTTTGCCTTCAAATCTATTCTGTCTTGTCTTTCTTTTGAATATCCAGCTAGAATGAGGAAACTGGTGCATACTTGCACATTGGCTTTCCTGTTTTGTATCACATTTTCACTTTCCATTTATAGAAAACATTTGCATCAGCAAACCATAGCAAATTTCTGATCTTCCACCACCTAACATGTACGCTAACCCCAGTCTTGTTATCTTACTAGAAATATTATCTATCTAGCTATCTGTGTGCATTCATATTACATTTCCTAAGATGGGGGAGGGCAGGGCTTTGTGCTACTGAAACTAATAATTTATATGCAGTAATACACCAGCTTTGGTAATCCTCATCTATAACTTTTATTGTACCAGTTAGACCAAGACCCATAATACAGGATTATCAACAATAAGAAAAGAGTGACATGCCTGCATTCCCATTAAAGTCACGTTTTCCTGGGAGTACTCTACAAGAGAACAGAGGCAGGCAGAACAGAGAATTTTGAGTAATAGTGGATTATGGTCCAATATGGTATGTTTTGTATCAGTGCTAACATAATGATACTTTCAGACTGGGATACAACCTGCATGTCATGACTATTTTGCCACCAAAATTAACAAATGCTAAGATGAGATACAGAAGGAGACGAAAACATGAATGCTGGCTGCCATCTGGCACAGATATCGCTTAACACTCTTCATGAATCAGGCACCAGTTAGATTTATTTAGGATAGTTAACACTACATATATTCTTGAGAAAGCATAAGTAATAAAGATATATATTCTTAGAGCATTTTAGTGGTTGAATTACACAGCTGGTCATTCTTTCACATAGATCCAAATCTAAATGGTTATTTCATTGACAAATTATGCAGACATTACATTTGTTAAGCATTTGTTATATTATAAGACCTCAGTACGCTGGAGTCTTTTGACAGTATATTTCCCATTCTTATCGCCAGCTGTTTTTCAGAAGTCTCAGAGTGGCTTACATGGGACTCCCAGAAATCTTTGTATCGACACTGAGATGTCCAAGCCCAACCAGCCTCAACACAGTTATAGCAGTGGAGCTTGAACCAGTCACTGAATCATGAAGCCTAAACCAGTCTCTCTCTCTCTCTCTCTCTCTCTCTCTCTCTCTCTCTCTCTCTCTCAGCCTCACCCACCTCATGAGGTTATTGTGACGATGAAGGACAGAAAGAACCATGTACAGTGGTATCTCTCATAACAAGCGTCTCACATGACAAGCGTTTCACATAACAAGTATAAATTTCCAAGAAATCTTGCTTCACATAACGAGTTCCGCTTCACTTAACAAGCAAGTGCTCTATGGGCACACATGCTATGCAGTCCTGATGTGTGGAGGCTCTTTAAAAGAGCTGCTGGCCAGCACTGAATGCTTAACAGACTTAGAGCACAATCCTAACCATGTCTACTCAAATGTAAGCCCCATTGTGTTCAATAGGTCTTACTCCCAGGAAAGTGTCTTTAGGATTGCAGCCTTAGGTTGCTTTGGCTTGATGCAGAATCAGATTATACATGCAAAACGGTAATAATCTGAAAATGTCCATTTTGGACTTGCGTTCGTCTGGCATTAATTCTCTGCCTACCAAGCCAAGTCTCCTTCTACAGTTTATTGTGTCACATTCCTGGTCTTGCTACCATGTGGCAAACATCCAGTTGTCCCACGAATATCATCAGACAGCACCTCAAGTACCAGAAGTGATACCCTATGCCACAGTTTGAGACCATTTGTGAAATTCATTTAGGATTCACATGCAAATAACAACAGCATTGAGGCCCAACACATTTATGGGGCAAACTGGTCACCTCAAGAAGAAGGTTGGTGTGGGGCTCCCATCTCTGTCCTCATACTTGCCTTCACCTCTCCTTTTACTACCATTTCCTGGATTGAACGGAGAGGGAAAGTTAATGTGGTGGGGAAGGAGTGCTAAGCATGGAGAACATGGGAGAGTGGAAGGAGCATAGGCTGGCACCTCAAAAGAAGGGCAGCATTTGGTATTCCCATTCAGGTGCCAGGAAGTCATTTAGCTTGCCCTAGCAGTAACATACAACATTTGCCCTAACGGCTTTAGCTTGTCCTAACTAACTTGCCCTATTCAATGATGTTACAGAAAATGTCCAAATATTGGATAGCTCATTTTTTAAACCTGTATTCTGGAGAAGTGGGTAAATAAGTTCAATCATTGTCCTTCATATATTTCCTGGAAAAATTTAACTGGCCTACTACATTATCCTTCAATATAGGAATTAAATTAACAGACAATACATGATACGTAATGAGCCATATTAAATCACAATGCATTTACGTTATGTTTTTAAAGCAAGAAAGTCTAATCTCAAAAATGCTTTTCCTATTGTATTTTTGAATAGTTAATTGTGGAGTTGAACTGAATGAGCTATCACTCCCTTATAAAATACATAGTGCAAACCGTTTACAACTCTCTCTCTCTCTCTCTCTCTCTCTCTCTCTCTCTCTCTCTCTCTCTCTCTCTCTCTCTCTCTCTGTGTGTGTGTGTGTGTGTGTGTGTGTGTATGTGTGCAACTATATGGGTGCAATCCAGAGCAACTACGGGGAGTCCTTGCTCCGGTGTAACAACAATTTGCTCAGGATTGCAATATTAATTTCCCATAGGTTTTCACTAGGTGGTGCAGTAACTATGGGTACACGTAATGTCTCTTATGTGCTCCCATAGTTACTCTGGATTGTAGGGTATGTTACCTTTTTATGATTTTATCAAAGCTTCTTGCATCAGAAACAAAATTAATAAACCATTCAATAGTCAATCATGAGAGTGACCAAGGCATTATAGTAATCAGTATACATCAGAAGCAACAATATTTCTAAGCAGTTCCGAAGCGTAAGTTTTGTTCAAGTAGCACTAGACAAAGGTTGATGGATTACTAAAATATTTAAATGAAGCTACATCCAGGCATATGTTTACAAAAGGTTTTTGCTTTAGCTGCTTATGGAAGAAAGGAAAGCCATGACTTAAAAGAGGAATCTGAATATCTTGCATTCATAATGGACCTGATTTGACTAGAAATCCTATACACAATTAAATCTTCCCCTAATTTTGTCATATCCTTTAACAGGATATGGAGGTTTTCTTCACCTCCATTTGGCTGTCTCTTAAAACATGGCTATGGCGAAGAGCCATGACCTACGCCTTCCTATTTATTAGAAATTTCTACCTGTTCTCAGTAGTCCAAAAAGTCAGCACTCAGTGTAAGATTTTTAACATGTCTCAAGCGTTTCAGCCTGGGTATCCCCCTTCTGAGAATGACAATTTGTTTGGGACCCACACACACACACCCAGAAGTGATATCATAGCTGGAAGTACATCAGACGTGAAGGGAGATCACTGTGGTGCCAGGATTCCTCCATGTCTCCATGAGACTTACTCCTGGGAAAGTATGGATTGCAGCCCAAGTTCCCCATTCCAAGATAGTGGTGCCCAGTGCCCGATTTCAAGATGGTGGTGCCCAGCTTTTTGTAATCCTCCTGAAAAGAAGTTGAGAACCCACCAAGGGGATCCTGACCCTCACTTTGAGAACCGCTGTTCTTGCCATAGAACTCTTGTATCCTGGAACAAGCCCATCAACCATGAAAACATGAACTAATTCACCCACCTCTTCATCAGCATTTGGTTTTAAGACATAAATACCAACACATCCCTTACAGGCGGGAGTCTTAAGGAGGGATAAGGGGATTTAAATTCCCCTTCTCTTTCGGTGGCTGTGCCCATTCTCCCACACTGCAACTGTTCGTGTGGTGGGGTGAGAATAAGATTCAGAGGCAGAAAGACATTAGGTGCTGGATTTTGAGACAATAGTATGGTAAAAATCACCCCTTCAAGAGCATTCTGAAGTTATTTTGGTATCATATGACCCTTGATAGCTATTTCATTCCACCTGTTTATGTTAACCTCCCTTCACACTTCATAGGCACAGCCCCTGGTGGTAAAAGGCTAGCAAATGTGAATCCAGGCAAATATGTTGGTGCCAGTTGTCTCTCCTGATCCCACACTAATAAGACTTAAGTTTAAAAAAATTGATTTTATTTTATTGTTTGCAGTTGCAAAAGCCTTATTGCACACACTCTCTATGACCAGAGCATAAATCTTTCCATCTCTTCCTTGTTAAGAGTGAGTGTATTTAACCTGCTTATTTTGCTCCTGTGTTTGTTCATGCATTTGAATTTCAAACATGTGAGGCACCCTGGCTGGATGACAAAATATATTCATCTTATTATACTCTGATTAGTTTCCATCCGCAACCCTCTGGACACTTAACTAATCCAATCCTGTGGTGGAATCTTTTCAGTACACTTTACCATTCCTCCTCCTCCCCGGTTCCCTCTCCCCATCTTCCCCCCAAAAACGCCAGGTAGTTTAAAACTTATTCTAGGATTTAAGGCAGACAGATATAGACATGAAGAAAAGGAAAAGACTGATAAAAAAATTAATAGGGGAAAATAGAAATTCCTTTTAAAGTGAATTTTGCCACCAAGTTCACTTAAAAAAAAAAATTCTAGGATTCCCTGTTAAGTGTGCCATTTCTAGGCGCAGTAATGAGATAATGGCACAAAACAGAGGTCGGAATAGGGATGGAACCTAAAGATAGCAGAGTTGCAACACATCAGTTATGAAGCCTTTTTTAAAACACAGTTGCTGCTAAAATTATATTGTTAGCATTAACTACTTTGCTAAATGTAATTTCAGAGCAGCCTGGCTATGCTGGGACCAATAATGTTTCAGCAGATGTTAACAGTGAGGGAATTTAAAGATTACAGGGTTTCATGGGTGTAGTAAAGCTGCAGTGGGAGCAGAAATATTACCATAGCTGTTATGTTCTGAGTGCATCACATTTACTGACAAGTAATACATGAGTGATAGTGAGGGCCAAGGGAACAGAACTTTATACTGACTGGTCAGCAGCATATAAATTCCATAAATTAAACAAAGTTTTATGCATTTTTCATTCCTTTTCAGAGTGATCCTCTCTGAGGACCTGTACTTCATATGTATTGCAACCACAAAGCATTGCTCTAAGATATCATGGGTCTGGGCTTTTATTTCCCTAAAATATATGGCCAACACTCCCATCATCTTGAGGTGGCTTCTGTACAGACACTGTATATTGTAATGACTTCTATCATGGGGTAAGGTCATGATGGCCTGTATCCTGAGTGGGAGAAAATACTGATAACAAAATAAAAATACATAATACTGCTTTCTGCACTTCTCATTTTTGTAAAGGAAGTGTGAAAAAAAACCCTGGAATCTGCCCCTCCAAAACTATTTTATTTGTTTTTTATTTATTAATTAATGGGTGCTGCATGGGTAACGACTGTGGCTGCCTTTCCTGGCACAATAACACCGATATTACATTTCTCAATCATTTCCAACCACTTGTTGGACACAAATGTGTGCCACAAATGGTCCAGAGGTGTGTCACAGTAATTTGGGAATTACTGTGCAGAGCACTTTTGGGAGTAACATGTAGAATATGAGGGTAATGGAAAGGCTTTTCTGAAACCATGAAACCATGAATATAGATGCTGAAGCATCCAATAAAGCAGTCATTTAGAAAACCAAATGGCAGTCCCTACTTTTCTTGCTGATCTAAATAGCAATTATATGCAATTAAGTGTATGGGAATTATAATTACTGAGAAATCCTTTTATGAGGTCCAGAAGCTGGTAAGTGTATACTATTTATGCTTAGGGCACAGGCTGGTCTACATTGTTCTATGGGCAGCATGTAGAAATCTTCTGTTCCAGATGGAACCTTTCACAACATGGTCATCATCATATCTGGTATCAGGGAATACCTTCAAGATTCCAACAGGAGTTGTCAGGTGACAACATGTCAGTGACATGTTCTAGCTCTGTTGATGCATGACAGCTTTATCAAATTGCAGTCTCCCATCCTGGTGCTGCCTGGGTCCTACCCTGCTTAGCATTCTTCGGCAGCCCTGCACTCAATCACCAGATCGTGGCTGCTGTCAGTGATCTAATTTGGTGATCTACAGTAACTAGGCTAATCTGATGCTTGTGTGTTTCTCTCTGCAGCATCTCTCTCTCTCTCTCTGCATGGACACCATTACTGCGCAAGAAACACTTGAACTTCTCCTGAGGACATTTCTCAGACAAAATGTTTGTGGTATGAGAAACCACAGATGGAAAATGAAAATGGTTGCGACAACACAGAAACCCACTAAATTCAAATGCTACTTTTGAGATCTTCTTATAAAGGATGATACTTTGGTCTTTTTCTTAACAGAAACCCGTATACGAGTGTGTACTTTCCACATTCATTTCCCTACAAATGAGTACAAGGTGATGTGGTTTGTCTCATCAAAAAATGAACACAGGAAACAGAAATCGGGTTCAGCAAACTTTGTGTGGAAGGCTGCAACCTGGGTGTTACACCTTTTTGGACTCATTTTTGGGTATTTTAATGTTTGGCTCAGAAAAGATTTTGTGGATCAGCTTCCCCATCTGCAGGAGTCTTAAGCTGATGCACACCAGATTGTATCCCCTCCATTTTTAACTGTCCTGTCCCATTCTCTCTTTAGACATACATCACGAAAAACTGGCATATGTCCAAGGAGTCCCATGAGCAATCCTGGGATAATTTTTTTTGCTTACCACCTATTTGCCTTTAAAGCCCTACCATCCACTGGCTTTAGCATATGCTCTTTTTGCTTAGCTATGTTAGTGCTGGTGATATGGAGTAAAACTGAGTCCTAAGGTGGCTTTAAAAATGGCAGAAAGAATCTGGTAAATGGATTAGTAGAAAAGTGGATTTAATTTATTGACTACTAGAAAATCAGCTTTCATGGAAGATATCTTTTCAGGAAATATTCCTGTATATTTGGAAGAAAATTATAAGTGCTCTTTTTGTACAGTATTCTTGCATTTGTAAAATATTTATATCCTTATACTAGATGTATTAAATATTATAATGTAAAACAACCCAATTATCTATGTCCTAATATGCAATTATGTAAAGTAGAACAATCTAGTGAAGTTCTGGGTGAGGCTTCTGTTGCTAATCTGTCTCTGCTCCTAATGATAGCAGTATAAATCCATTGTATTCCCAAGAGATCCTTTGCCCATAACATGAATCACTGGCCCAGCCTGACAGCTAACAGACAAAATTCCCACTAGCCCCTTGTGGGAATGGATTTGTATGTTAGCAGACACTACCAGTACACAACATTTGCACAGCTCTCCCCAAACCCAATGATAATGCAGAAATATTCACCCTGATTCTGCACCCACTTTATCACTTTTAATTAAATAACTTCCCTTTCCCATGTGTTTCTATCAGTATTTCCAACACCCATTTCTGAATCAACAGATGATCATTTGTACGGTGCTGACTTTGTGACGAAGTCCCTTGTATGCCTACACTGACACACTTGTGTTCGATATCAATATGGTTCATGATGACAAAATAATACAATCGATTAGTGTTGCTCTGTAAGGAGTAATAATGACTATAGTGAACAGATTATCACTGGCATGCTTTACACAGTGCGCTAAACCTGTTCCCTGATTGAGTCAAATGTCTTTATATAAAAGAAAACAATACAGGAAATAAGAAAACAGGAGCGACACAGTGCTGATTAAGAAAAGAGACACCCCATATAGGCTGAAATCCTTTTTATTTTGATGGCACTATTTCACTGTCTATCATAAACTTGGTGGAGCAGGCTTTCTCTATCCAGCTCTCTTTTTATTGGGCATAAATCACTCCTGACAGGAAGTTTTATGCCTAAATCAGTTTACTGTCCTTGTTGGTAGTCTTTAAATTAATATTTATAAGCTGAGAAAGGCCTAAAAGGATGCAGCAGTAAAATATCTAAATGCTTCAGTTTGGCTTGAACGGATTTTCCTTCTTCTTGACCACTGACATTCCTTAATTACCACTGACCCAGGCTGGCATTGTCTCTGCTCTCTCAAGCTCGCAAATCACCGTCTTTGATGGTATTGCGACTGACGAAAGGGGCGGATGAAGCAGAAGCTGCTCCTCTGATATATTGGACTAACAGGCATCGGTTCAAGGGAAAAAGGAGATACAAAGATACATCACCTAAGAAGCCTTGGACCAATGAGCCCAGTGTCTTTCAACCAAGCCTTGCACTTCCACTGCAAAATCAGAAATATTTCACATTTATGAAATAGTACCAGCAATTTGAAGATCATGTTTTCACTTAATCAGTGTTCTGTTTGCATACCACGTAAGCACCACTAAGTCCATTCACATCTGAAATGGAGCATCTCAAACATAGAAATATTCCACTAAGAACAGTCCTAACCATGTCTACTCAGAAGTAAACCCCATTTTGTTCAAAGTGTCTAACTCCCTGGAAAGTCTGTTTAGGATTACAGCCTTAATTAATGTTTTCATTGACGCAACACAGAGGACCAATTCAGTGTCAGCCAGTCCTCCCACATCCCATAGCTGCTAAATGTTAATTTTTTAAAAATGCATTTTAAAAAAAGCAGGCCTCTGTCAGTCTTGGAAGACTATGGTATCGTGCTCAGCGCTGCATATGCTGCATGCGAAGCACGAAAGCCTGGGATAGATTGTTATGGAGGATAGGCTGTTACCCAAGCAGCAAATCCCCCCTCTCCACGCCACTGAATTACTCCAATGGAAAGGCAGAGCCAATACAACTGGATCCAGCTGCGTCGCAGAGCTGGGCTAAGGACAGGAGCTCACCCTGTCTTGTGGGGCCGACCCGACAAAAATGCATTAAAATTAAAATAAATGTATATAAGGAGAGGATACATAAGGAGAGGAATATAAAGAGAGGATACACATCTCATATTCGATGAATTCCTTCATCAGAAGGGTTCCAATTTGCTTCTACCTTCTGGAATCCAGGTCAATATGTGTAAAGACACTGGGATAATTTCTGGTTATTATTATTCTGGGTCTCATGTTTCTGTATCAGAGCCTAATGAAAGTGTGGGCAACTCTCAAATGGAAGTTTTAATCAGAACAACCGTTAACTTCTCAAGCACCCTCTGAAGAGCAGAGACTAAAGTTTAGACTTGATGTGGAATGCATTAGAAATTGATGTGGTTTTTTATTTACAGATCTGGACGGGGCAATTATTCAGATCAGAACTGCAATGTGGCAAAATCCTAAAGCTCCCCCACCTCAATTGTGGTTCTATCCATTTGGCTATCCTAACTGGGGTTTAAAACAACAAGCCATTACATTCTATGTAATCTCATTTACTCACTTCTCCTGAGCACCAAGCAAGCTGGGCAAGTAATGTCTGGGTGTCAGTGCCGGTCAAGCAGTGGAGGTCATTAAAATAACCACCATATAACATTGAAGTTCCTGCTGCATTTTGCCCCGAGTGATATGTGAGATGAATTTGGAATAACTAAAAGAGGTTAAAATAGCAACAGTGTAAAAAGCATCCATGTCCATTCAGACATATGTCCTGTTGAGATCAATGGAATTTACTTCCAGGTAAGTGCTCATTGATTGCAGCCTAGATTAGTGAAATTTCTCAGGCAACATAAGAAGAGCTCCCTGGATCAGGCCAAAGGCTTAGTTAATCCAGCTTTCTGTATCTCACAGGGGTCAATCAGATTCTACAGGGAGCACACAAGATACCTGCATTCTGGTGCCCTCCTCTGCACATTGCATCTAAAATAAGGAGGATGCACATACCCTTCATGTGTTGTGAATTTTGATGGACCTTTCCTCCAAAAACTGGTTTAATTCCCCTTAAAGTCTTCTAGGGAAATTTGGCACATCAGTATGATTGATTGTGTACAAACTATTAGGATAACATGCTCAGATTTCTTTCTATCCGTTCATTTTTCTTCCTTTTCATGTGCCTAATATCCTCTAAGGACAATGTAGTTCGCTTACTTTTTGTGCATGCAGTGAACATTTGCTTCCTTCTGACAGTTCCACTCCATGTTTGAATCTACATTTTAAAGAGTGTTTAAAGATGTTGGACAAAAAGATGTTGGGCATATTGGACACTTCAACTTTGTTGCTATCATCCTTGTCACTTCTTGGGAAGCCTCTCAGCCAGCCACAGTGCAGCTGGCAGAAATTCTGGCATGGCCAAGGAGCTTTTCCTCCAAGGCCAGAAGGCATTCAAAAGTTCAGTTTGAACCACCAAATTCCCCTGACTTGTGGTCTGAATGGATATGTGGGAACAGTGTCTAAAAATGGCTGAAAAATTTGCATCTTTTTATAAGAATGTGGCTAGATGAGAGTCAGAGACACATGCTTGGCAATGCTCCAAACCTATGGTCATCATTCACACACCTCATACTTGTCCTTGACCGTTCTGACATTACAGTTACCAGTTTCTCCCCTGTGAGATGGTGGTGACCATTCCCATTCCAAAATGGTGATGGCCAGTGCCAGATCCCAAGATAGCAGCGCCAAACTTTTTGCACCCCCGTTCTGACATTACCTGTTATCAGTTTCTCCCCTGTAAGATGGTGGTGGCCATTCCCATTCCAAGATGGTGATGGCCAGTGCCAGGTCCCAAGATAGCAGCGCCAAACTTTTTGCACCCCTTTGAAATGGTCACAACCCCAACGGGGTCCTGACCCCCACTTTGAGAACTACTGGCTGCATATGTAATCCTATCCTTACTGGAAACACTTCTACTTCTGAGTCTTGGGCAGCAGCTGCATTTATTGGTATCACCTGAAACCGAGCATGCCAGAAACAGACATATGTGCAGTAGGTAGTTAGTGACACATCCTGGGCTTTTGCTCTCATCTGCAAAAGATTACATAGAGTGTCTGCTTTCCCCCAGGGCTGGACAGAGAGCTCCCTGTCACTTTGTGTTGCACCCTCACTATTCCTGGGGATGCTGTTGACTGGTTTGAAAAGTCAGCCAGAAATGCAACCCTTTGTGTTTAACTGGAGGGGAGGTTTAATTGCTACAATGGACTTGAAAGTGAAGAAGTGGGAAATGAATTTTAAGAATAAGGAAGGACAGATTCTTGGAACTGCAAAAGAGTGAATGGGTCCTGTCCTACCTCTGGTGAGTTTCTAGTTTTGGGGTAAGAGATGTTCATGTGTTGATCTCTTGACTGCCATGAACAAGGCATCAATAAAATTGCAGCACACAACATCACATGGAAGTGCCTCTGCCATTTCAGTACCTCTCCCCATATGAGTGAGTCAGTGAACAGGATCCAAGGTTTCCCTGAGGGCATTGTTCAGCAGCAAAGAATATGCCTTGCAAGCAGAAGGCCCCAGTTTCTGTGATAACTTAAGGTTTCAATCACATGAAGATCACTCTGAAGAATGAATAAATTTTTAAGTACCAAAAAAGAGACCATTTTATTCAGCTTTTGCTCAGCCTCTCCAGGAATCCACCAGACCTCCATGTTCCTTATAAGATGTGTTTCTCCAGATTAAAGTACTATAGGCCCTATAGGATCAATTCTGAATAACTATAGGTACAGGCAGCCCAATCCAGACTAGCACTTGGGTTGCCCTATCTATCACTAGGGTGGAGCAACTGCAAGATGCTCCTCCCCAGTTACTCTGGAAAAGGCTTGTGGCAGAGCAAGACCACATAGCATGGCCCAAGAGAGGTGGACCTGCTCTTCCCTAACTGGACCAGCCTAGGCAGTTGGAGGCATATGGAGGACATGTTTAGCATTGCCTAGGGCAGAGCAGTTACTCTGAATCCAGAGCTTGTTTCCAAGGCAGAAATGCCCTCTTCCAGCCCTCAGAGTTATACCACCTCAGGAGCAGGTATAGTAATGAGTAGACCCATAGGGGTCCATGATAAGGCCCGAGTAAGAATTGCAGTGCTGACCATAAATCTGAGTTCTTGGCCAGCCTAGCTGCAACCCCTGCCTCTCAACCTCAGGATATGGAACAAACTACGGCTGCCCACAAACCTCAGGATACAGCAGGCCACTCCAACAAGCCCCTTGTATTCACTGTAGCAGTATCATCAGGGACTCCTTATAAGGCAGGCATCACAGCTGTTCCTTGTTCAGTTTGATTTGTGGAGGGTCTCCTCAGGAGCAAGCCCTCCCCAAGTGTCACTGACTTGATGCCTACTGAGCATGCTCTGGAGCAGTTAAAGCAACCCAGGCTTCCTGACACTCTGGATGTAGCATAGTGTTCTGTACTGGATGCAGAATAGTTGGGGCAGCCCAGCTAGGGCTCTCCTCACTGCCCTTACTCTGGATTGTGCCCATAAGAACATAAGAAGAGCCTCCACTGAATCATGCCAAAGGCCCATCTAATCCAGCATCCAGTATCACATAGCGGCCCACCAGATGCCTCAGGGTGCACATATGATACAGCATCTAGGTGTCCTCCCCTGCATCTGGCATTTTGAGGTTGTCCACATCTACACACACCCATTATGGCTTGTAACCCATGATGGTCCTTTAGGAAAGATTCCTCTATGGCTGGGCAAAATTCCCATATGAAGTAAGTAGCATTAGCTGGGCAGTTCTACAACCAGGAGGTGGCACATATCATGGCTTGTAACCAGTATTTCTTCTAGAACCTGCCCAATCCCTTTTAAAAGGCATCTGCATTGGATGCCATCACCACATCCAGTGACTAGGAGTTTTTCAGACTAATTACACATAAAGAAACATTTTCTTTTATCTGTTCTACTATTATTTTAGTGCTTTTTAGTAACAAGATGTTGGACTAAATAGAACATGGATTTAATGAAACAGCACTATTTTTGCATTGTATTTTTACCAAAAGAACAAGAACCAGTCCATAGACTGTATGTAAGATGCTTCTTGCTGGCCTGATGAACAGATGGTTGGCCCTGTCAGCTCTGACAGTACCTCTTACCTGTTTACAGGAGTGGGACTGGACCTCTTACTCTTCTCCTTCCCCAACAGATAATTGGCAACTTCTCCCTCCCCAATAGATGATTGGCAACTGTCAACCATCTGCTTCACTGCTGTGCTCTAGGATCTGTAGAAGGCATATAACCATATTCTATTTATGATGCTGAGTGGCTGGCTGAAAATGATAGTAGGCAGGTTATTGAGAAGGATGGAGCAGGGCCAATGGAAAAAGCCATGTCCAAACATTTCAGTTCTGAGGTCTTTCAAAGGCAGTTATCGCACCGTGATTTTGGCCTGGGTCAGGACACCAGTGAAAGACAGTTTAGATACCATGGCCATTCATTTGGCAGGCAGCTCACAGTGGCAGATCATCTGGATCTTTTAGATTTGTGCACACCTAAAAAATACTTTTTCATGTTGCCACAAGAACAGGTTTCATGGAAATGACATCTTCAGTCGGGAAATATTGGCAGAAAAAAAGATGTTCTCATGATCACGAGATCCATTTTCTAAATTAGCACAGTTTGAACTTTTTGCTCTGTCTGAGTGTAATTCTGAAACTTGTATGGCAAAATAGCTAATTTACCTAGCATGAAAAGCCGTTCCCTATGAAAAGAGTGAAATGGATCTCTTTTCAAATATCTGTCTCAGGCACTTCTTTCTGAAGTCTTGCCTTAAGGCAAATTCTGTAGAATAAGGCCAAATTTTATTCTCAAGAAATAATATTACTGTGATGAGAACCACCAATGGAAGTCTTATGGTAAACCAATTCCTGTTTCTCGTGTGATGATACCTTTAAGAAGTGATGTTGTTCAATGTAATTAGGGCTGAAACAAATATTTAGAGTGAACTTTGGATTTGATCAAGTCTGTAGATTTACATGATGTGAATTTGATTTGGAGTATTTATTCAAGAAACACAGCCCAACCGCAGTTAGCCAAATAGCCAGGGAAGTATGCAAAATGCTCAGATAATATGAGACTTGGAGAAAGGTTTCATTTGATTTATTGTAAAGGTATAAAATGATCTGCGGCTTCAAAAATGTCACACATTTGGCATAATAAGTGTATATGTAATAAGAATGTTGTTATGAGCTAATTTGTAAGTTAAGACCATCTTCTGTTTTCAACACATTTCCTCTCAAAAAAATCCTTAATCAGCTTATTCAAATTAAGTACACACTGTAACCAGTGATGAGAGTAGAGGCTTTGGAGGGTAAAGGGAATTTAAATCCTTTTACCCTTCCATAAAACTCCAGCTCTTGAATCAGTCTCCTCAAACCTGTGCAAAGATCCAAGGAGAAAAACTGGGTAGGCTGGTGTCAGAGGGTATAGGCTCCAGTGTGCAGCCCATCCCATCATGGAGCCTCCCTAGCCTATTCCCTCCTCCTTTGTGCAGTTTTACCCCATTCCATAAACTTCCCACTTAGGTCTGCTACTAAAGGCACAATCTTAACCAACTTAGGTCAGCACAATTCACCCATCTCCATGTTCCCATGGTGGCATGAGGAGACCAGTGCATGACTGTGCACTGGCCTAACCCACCAGGAGTGGCAAAGAAGTGCCTTAACGGGACCTGTGCTGAAATTTGGGCTGGCCAAACCAGGGGTTAGGATTGGGCTTGACTTACCTACTCTGACAAGCGACCAGTGGTCTGGAGTTGTATGTAGGACAACCCTGGCCATCCTGTGGACACTCCAGAAATGTGCTACTCAGGTGCTGCTAGATTGCCTTTTACTGTTGCTTTTCAGTAGCCAGTACAGGCAGAACATGCATACTGCTTGCAGGGTTGCCAGACTGTAACAGATTCTAGCTAGAGAAACTGGTCAATATGTAAATGCGATTGCAATCCTAACCCCTACCTAGGCCAGCATAAACCCCAGCACAAGTCCCATGCTGGCCTGGGAGTGTCACAAAAGTGTCATAAAACATTTCTGCACCACTCCAGGGGCTAGGTTAAGCTAGTGCCCAGACATGTGCTTGCCTCCCTACACCACCACAGGAATGGGAATACCAATGAGGAGGCTCACCTGGCACCTCATATTTTCTTGGTGCCAGGTGAAGATCTTTTAATTCAGCCAAGTTTCTATCTACATAAGCCTTGACCATTGTTTTATTGTGTCTGTATCTTCCCTGTCAATTAAACTGGCTGAGGTTTCTATTTCTATGGTCGTCTGCTGCAGAAGAAGTGAGCAGTCTCTATTCCCAACTGTCTCTATGGGCGCAATCCAGAGTAACTGCGGGGAGTCCTTGCTCTGGTGTAAGAACAATTTGCTCTGGATTGCAATATGAATTTCCCATAGGTTTTCACTACTTAGTGCAGTAACTGCGGGTACACGTAAGGTCTCTTACGTGCTCCCGTAGTTACTCTGGATTGTAGGGTATGACAGAGAATAGGCCAGGCTGATAGGGAGAGTCCCTGATTCTATACCTGTATTTTATTTCACATGGTTTTTCTTATTTTAAATTGTATTTGACTATGCTGTATGCTGCTTTATATGAGCCATAAAAAGCAGCACAAAAAAATTTTAAATAGAGAAATGTCAAAGATGTGTACAATTCTTTATATTAACTTGTTATATGAAAAAATGTAGTCTTCTATAAATTTAGGGTTAAAAAAATAGTTTAGCAATCCTTTGCCTTTCACAAACAGGAGCCTTTTCGAAGGGATTTGAGTCTCTTTTGTAAGCAAAGGTATTTGAATTGGATCCTTCACTGGAAGTTGACCTATGGATGTCTAGGGATTAGGGTGATTCAGCAGACAAATAATTGCCTCTTCACCTCTGAGATCCATGCTGTAACTCAGCCATTGACGAAAATACCCGAAGATCATTCAGATAATCATTGTCCTTATTGTAAAATGTGTACTACTCCAACCTGTATTAAATGGGAAAGTACATTTCGCAGCTCACATTGCAGAGGTCCAGAACCCTTTATTTAAAGTAGAGATGAAATGTAAGCTATAACACAACTCTATTACACCAGGGTGATTTGGTCCTAAATAATTTCATCAAAAAATACCCTTGATGTATATAGGAGCACAGATGAAAAAACATGAGTTGTATCATCTCATATAGATATTTTTTTTAATTGTCCAACCTCTTACCTCAGGCTGCTGCCTCACCTTAGGCTGAATGGAATGATAAGGTCTAGCTTGTCAAGGCCTATTACTTATTCACTACCCCATCACACCTTTGACACATCTGTCAGTTTTTATACAAGAGCCAAATAAGCTGAAGTTTCCTTTTGTATACTGGAGGGCAGTCCTTTGCAACCACACCCTAAAGGCTTACATGTCAGGGTATACTTGCAATGACAAAGAAGCACAGGACAGACAACAGCTTTCGCTTCTAGACAGATTCATTTTTAGCCCTGATCTTTTGGGGGATGAAATTTTTCCTTTTTAATTTCTAGGCCGAAGAAAATTGGGCTAGAAGAATTAACATCAATATTTATACCTGAACTGTAGTGGAGGCCAACTGTTTAAATTCCAGTACTATAGACAATGCTTGCTCAGAGTTACTACAAAAATCATTATAAAATCTCTTCCCGATTGATAAAGGAATTGCAGTTCCATCAGTACGTACAAACAAAAACTATTTGTACTCAGTGTTTTAAAAACGCAGTAAAAGTATAGAAATAAAACCACATATCTCATTTCAGGCATTCTGAAATTTTAATTGGAATTGTCAGCATTTAACTGAATATCGAGGGGGGGGGGACAACTTCATATCTGTGGATCTGAGCATTCAAGTAAGCATTCAAGTAAGACGTTAACTTCTTCCTATTGGTATCGTCCAGTTATTAATGCTTCTGGCAGCCTAATGATTGGGCTTTTGGGAACTGCCAGGGCTGTGATAAGGGAAATAGGTTCACCAATATAGGTCAACCTGGTCTATCTTTGGTGGTGGATTTTGGGGTATCACAAAAGGACCAAAAATTGTCCTTATTTCCTTGAATTTTATAAGCAAGAGGGATTCCCTTGGCATTTTCTGCATCAAGCACCAAAATGTCCTGCAAGGCGTCTACCAGTCACAAGAGATAACATTATACCTGCATTGTTAAAATGGAGTTTCGGAGCTTCATGCTGGCAAGTCAGTTCAGGAACATGTTCTACAATACTTGCATTTAAGCACATGGCTAAGCTTTGCTCACTTTGGATGAAATGCATGCCCTAATGTACGCCACGTGTTTAAGTGCTTGGCAAAACCCAAGCCCTAGCATATTATAAACCATTAAACAATCACTTTCAGAGAAAAGGCAAGGTGCTATTATGCAGTTTCTAGATGATTTAAGTCACAACATACTCTTCTTTCCCCCTCCATCTAGCCTATCTTTCTTTCATTTTAGCTGTTTAAATCAGCAGTTTTGAAGCTTCAGTTCACCAAAAATGCTAATGTTCATTGCTCCTCAATTGTAATTCAAATTGCTCCATGCAGCCTCCAGCATGCATTCAGCAGAAGAATCGAAGCTTGCCAATTGGAATACTGGAGGTCGCAGATGCTCCACAATTTTTGTTTGCCTAGTTTTTTTAAAAAGCATTGATGAAGGGAGATTTGCGATGAAACCTGGCCTTTGTTGTCCACTTTGGTGCTCTTTTTTTCCCTTTGGCCTCAGTTGTGTTGGTACATGTTGCTATGGGTCCATAAGAGCTTTGTCACACACGCCCATGCGTACGCTCTCTCTCTCTCTCTCACTCTCTCTCTTACACACACACACACAGACGGTCAGCAGAGAAGCAATGCTCGTCACCTGGAGTGAAGGCTGACAGGAATGAACACAGGCAGGAAGCAGCGTGACACACACATTGTCATGCATGACTGACCAAGAGCCATCAACAGCAATTAAACATTGAGAACTCGGGATCCTTTTGGACAGGTTCAAGTTTGCTGGCACTGCTGTGATTAGATGTTTTGCACGGCTTCCCTGTAGTCAGTATGTGACATATTCCTTCTCGCTTGCTCTTTTCTGCTTCAGAGGGTGGGTGGGCTTGGAGGGCATTTGTGTGTATATGGATGTCTGGTCTTAGCAAGAGCGCATATTCAGAGTGAAACAACAACGGACTGAGAATGAATTTCTTGGGAATGCCATTTGCGAAGCAGCATCAAGAAATGGAATAATTAAAAGCAGCAAATCAGCCCCAACAGCCACATCGCATTCCACACATTTTCAGTAATTTTATTTCAGCCTCTGTTGAACTGTTTGGGTATGTCATCAACATGGTTCCTGCAAAAAAGAAAAGCAAAGTACTTGTTCAGTAGTGTTGGCAGTGATGGTCTCAGATTTGGGACACACTGGGGCAAGAGCCATGTGGACACCTCTCAAAGACACATTGATGTAAGAACTCCTTCTTGCAAGAACTGCTGCCACAGCAGTGGCAACAAAGAGTGAGTCTCACATCTCTGTTGCCCAGTTTGCTCTCCTGGACGCCGCCAACAGTCCTTGTTCACTGCCAGAGTTCTAAATACAGGCAGTACCATGAAAGAGGAGTCATGTCTGCTGCTACCTGCCTTCCCCACAAGTACTTGGCTCTTAATACATTTAGCAATGGGGAAGCAGTTATAGCACCTAATAATACATTGCAGTGGGTACTCACTTACAAATCAGTGGTGGGAAGCAATGGAGCCTCAAGGATTGGCCAAGCTGAGGTGCAGACCTTGTGCAGATGTCCTCTTTTTCCAGGAAATGTCCTATTTTTTTTAGCGTCATGTTCTAGAACAGGGATTTCCAAACCCTCGCCCAAGGGCAAGATGCGGCCCTTGGCAAGACCCTTCTAACCAGCCCTTGGGCAAGCTTTGTAATCCAATCCAATACATTCTTATATGTAAATTTATGTAAATGTATTCAAATTTGAAATGTAAATTAGTTTTCCAGCCCCTGACACAGTGTGTGAGAGATGATGTTGTCCTCCTGCCAAAAACTTTGGAGGCCCCTGTTCAGACAAAAACTTAATGCTGCAATCCTAATCTCCACTTAAGCTGGCCTACGCCCCACATACTTCCTGTGCTGAGCTGGGGGTGTCACAAAAGTGCAGTAAGACACTTCTGCCCCACTCCGGAGTGAGGAGGCATTAGGCCAGTGCACAGGCATATGCCAGCCTCCCCACATCAACATGAAAAGAGGCCAGGTGAGTTAGGACGGTCTAAATTTCACCCTAACCCTGCAATCCAGAGTAACTACGGGAGCACATAAGAGGCATTACGTGTACCCGTAGTTACTGCACCACCTAATGAAAACCTATGGGAAATTCATATTGCAATCCAGAGCAAATTGTTCTTACACCGGAGCAAGGACTCCCCGTAGTTACTCTGGATTGCGCCCTAAATGTCCTCCTTTTCTGTGAGTAGAATTCTGCAGGCAGTGCATAGCCTTCTTATATTTAGTAATTTATATGTAACTAGAGGAATGAACCTGCCATTGTGGGAGTAAAATGTCAAGAATATTTGTGGGTCCTGGGCATGGCTCTGACTGGTGGGCACCAGGCATTGGCATCAGTTGAAGAGGCCCCTGTAGATGGTCACCAGGAGGGCATGAGCTCCATGGTGTCAAACTAAAGTTCTTCAACTTTAAAGAGACACGGAGGTCAGAAATAGCAAAGAAGCAGGTTTCTGGAGCCTCTTCACTACTTATAGTGATTTCCATTTCAACCAGGACATTCTTCTGAATAATTTCAAAAAAATATATTAATAAAAAACTTCCCATATGAAAAAGGAGATATATTTTAAGTAAAATTGTTTATTCGGTCAGAATTATGGTAGTTTGGCAAAGATAGAAAATCTGATGTTTCAGAACAAATATTGGGATATCTGATGAATACTGATAATACTTTGTCACAAATGTGACAAAAGTATTGTCACCAAATTGTATTTAAAAACGGAGGCATAACTAGTGTGGAGCCTGAGGGGTACAATGCCAGTGGAGTGTGCCACGGCATGGTGGTTGAAAATCACTGGTCTAGATGAGAGAAAATCCATGGCTTTTTCCAGATAGCAAGATTTAAGAATGACCTGTGCCTAAGATCTTGGAAAGCCACTACCAACAGGGTGGACAATGTTTTGCTGCATGAAACAAGGGTCTAAAAGCACAATCCAGACCAGTTACGTGAAGAGATGCGTTAACGTAATGTCCATTTGTGTTGACTGAGTTACGTCACCATCTAGTGCAAACCTATGGAAAATTCATATTGCAATCCAGACTAAATTTTTTTTTGCATTCTTGTCCTGTACAAGAGGTCCTGTATAAGAGGTCCTGTACTTAATCTGGATTGTGCTCCATATTAGATTAAGTTAGCTTCATATGTTCCAGTTACATAAATAAAACCCTTCTCTTGGTGATCATGCATGCATGTGTTTTGGTTGGGATGGTTTAAGCAGCACTATAGTGTAGATGACATACTACCTAGATTTACAATGACATTCTTTTGCCATCACAAAAATGCTTTCAAATAACTTGATAAGCCTTGCTTATTATTGCATTGTGACAATTTTGTAAGCTCTACTTGTTTCAGCTTTATTCTTGCTTCAGCCTTGATGTAACATTAGTGTTGGCAAGTGGAGCTCTGCAAATGAGAGTGACATTAATATATGCTGAATACAACTTCTTGCAGCCTGTTAATTCCTCTGGTGTAAACATCTGCAAGTTTTAAAAAATATTGCTCAGAAATGCAACAGGACACTTCCTTTCCATGACTGTTTTCTGCTTTACTATCAAATAATTGTCAGCAGAAAGTTTTTTGAAATGTTGTAATTGGTGCTTCCACCTGATTAAGTAATCTCAGGGCCCATTCCTGTATAACTTTCCAGAACTGATATAGTGATGCCAAAGGGCATTTGCTGACTTGTGAGTCTGGGAGACAGTCATGGAAGCCTCTCCGGGTAATATAATGTTTTTTCTTCTTTTGGGGCAACATTAGGGTGCATAGACCCTAGAAGGTTGAATAGGATTGGGCATAGGCCCTACAATCCAGAGTAACTATGGGAGGACATAAGAGACATTATGTGCAACCATAGTTACTGCACCATCTAGTGAAAACCAATGGGAAATTCATATTGCAATCCAGAGGAAATTGTTCTTACACCAGAGCAAGGATTCCCCGTAGTTACTCTGGATAGCGCCCTTAGTTGAGTAATTTTTACTAGAACCCAATTCTAGTACATGTCTACTCAGAAGTAAGTTTTATTGTAGTCAGTGGGTTTTATGTCTAGGTAAGCATTGCAAACTCAATAGATCAGAAGTTTCTAACTTTTTGGCAGAAGGGGCACATCACTTTTACATAGTGTCGGGGGCCAGAAGAAAAAAAGAATTAATTTGAATTTCAAATATAAATAAATTTACATAAATGAATATTAGTGACAGAACTTTTGAATGAATTAATTCAAATCAGCTCATGAACACTTTCCTGCACTCACAGAGAGGGTGATCTTCAAACCACTTCATAAGCACTTTCATACACAGAGAGAGGAGGTGTGAGGAGGTGTCTTCTGTGTAAGGGATATCTTGTTTACTCACCTGGCATGAAGCTTCCACGGGCACAATTGGGTCTTCTGAGATCTAAAGGAATTTCTCCTATTTAGGAGGTATAAAGTATATCAAGGCATATCATGGCAGCAATAAGGGAGATGGAAAGGGTTAAGATATCAACACAAACTGGTGCCACCAGTATTGCCTTCAGTATGTCTCCCTCCCATATCCACCATACCCACTGCCATCACAACTGTGGTGGGCATCCTATATTGCTGCCATTTGTTGCTGTGCACTCAAAGTGGCTGCTGGTGATATGCATGGCACGCTGCTAGAATCCATTTTACAGTAGCAGAATTCTCCTGCTTTATGTAGGCTGGTAGATTATCCCTACAATCCAGAGTAACTACAGGAGCACGTAAAAGACATTATGTGCACCCGTAGTTACTGCACCACCTAGTGAAAACCTATGGAAAATTTATATTGCAATCCAGAGTAAATTGTTCTTACTCCAGAGCAAGGACTCCCCATAGTTACTCTGGATTGCGCCCTTAGGCTGCAATCCTAACCACACTTTCCTGGGAGTTATTACTGTTGAACACAATAGGACTTCTGACTAGATACGCTTAGGATTGTACACTTAGCAAGCTTAATGGTAAGTCTGGTTTAACAAGTAATTTAAATATACATGAGAAATAAAACATTTCTGTAAAATGTTTAAATTTTGCTCTTATGCACAAAAGTTTAACAAGATACAGTATGAAGCACAGAAAAATTTAGAAAAAATTCTCAGTTTAGCAACCCACACACTGTTGACTGGAAGAGTTCCTCTTTATCACAGCCACTTGGTTATTTAATTCACAAATGTATCCACTTGATGTCACTATCACTGCCCAGTAGAACATTATGCCAAAGGGTCAGTGCCTTTTGTGCCAGTCGATTTGCTGGACAGGACACAACCCGCATGCAGTTTGGCAGTTTGACACTATCTCCCCACAACCCACTGTACTCCTTCACCACCTGGTCTTCTGTCTGATTGTCTGCTGCTTTGCAAGAAACAAAAATGCTGGTCCTCAAACTGTAGTCTACCAAATGTTCTAGAAAACTGTCCAGCGCTTCACTTTCCAATCTATTTAGTAAGCTCGGGTGAAAGAAAAACACAAGATGCCTCAATGGCTAGAACTAATAGACACAGCTACTGTGACTGAAAGAGCAAACACTAATATGAGCTGTTATAGGTATGTATCCTGCCTATTAACACTATACAAATTCTTGGCAGAGGAGCTATATATACTAGTGGAATTTACCTGTTGTTGCAGGAGTAAAATTTCAAGAATATTTGTGGGCTCTGGGCACTGGTGGGCAGGGGCGGACATCCCTATCAAAGGGCACCAGGCCCTTTGATGAGTGTTATAGTCTGCATACATTAACTCCCCCATTACCTCTGGACAATTTGTTTCTCTCTGTGCTTCTGGCTTGGACTGCGTGTTTTTATTGAGTAGATGTTCTTCTTCGAAGGCTGATGGTGATGGTGTTCTCTTTTTTTCCTTGTTACGACATATGGTCAGCCTGGGATCGGGATTTTTTTCTCCCTAAATTTTGTGTGTTCTTGGCAAACTTAAAACCTGTATCATATTAACTTCCTTCTGTTTTATTCTTGATCCCAGTTTAATTAGAGTATAGCAGGAAGCTGCCTGTTGTTTTTTGAGGTTTTTTAATGTAAGCGAATGCTATGTGATTCTCAATGCAATCTTATTTGAGTCTATGGCGAAGTAAGTTACATTGAGTTCAGTAGGACTTACTCCCAGGAAAGTGCTCTTTTCTGCAGCCTAATTGTAAAAAATGTGGGAGCTCTTATGAAGAAAAGATAGCAAAATTGGATAAGGGAAAAATGTTTTATTTTCAACTTTCTGCCAGGACTACATCTAGCGGAAGTGTCCCATCAGTAACCAAAAGGGAGCTCTTGCACCCCTTATAGCCTGGATTTAAGCAATTATGCACAGTGAAACAAAGCTATTCTGTGTGACCTGTTTTTCTGCCAAAGCTCATTGCCCAGGATTAAGTGCTTTGCGGACAGCTGTATCCTTGAAGGGGGCTTTGATCCTTTCAGTGTTGTCTTCTTGCTGCCTGGGTAATAAACACTTTCTGTCACTTCATACTTATCTCTTCAGTGCCACAGCCAAGATCATATCTGACAAAGCACAAGATGTGTTTGTGAGTGTGTAGTTTCTGAATTTCCGCCCTGCCTTGTTTCTCAGACCATTTTTCTGCTGCCTCTTTCTGTCCTCCCAAGATTTCCAGAACTGGCACATTCAACTTCCCATTAGGAAACTGTGCTCCATGGTTTCTGTGTTATGTATAGGCATTATTGGAAAGTGTCATTCAAAGTCTCATGGAAACCAAATCCAGTTTGCAAAACGGCCTGAATATCAAGGTTCAGAAAAGATGGCAGATGTGAAATAGCACTGCAGAGACCGCTTGCCACTCTCATTGTAGCCCTTAGATTCAGGGCATTTATTTTGAAAAAAAGATCTTCTGAGTATTAGTTTCAGTACTAGCCTGAAACCAATTCACATAGTGAAATGAGCAAAACAGCTACAACAACAACTCGCAAGCTGGGGTGTTCTAATGAATGGTGAAAATATACACTTGAGTTCAGCAGAGAGATCTCCAGATCCCAAAACACATCATCTAAGTGAAGACTGAGTTGCTGTTCTTTAGAAGTTTCCAGACTCAAATACATCAGCTATTTCAGAATCCATAAGAAATCAATGTTTTGAGCTACATCTTCCTCCTGTGGAGTTGTGTGGCAACTCCAGTTTCAAAATATGAGTAGTTTTTAGAATTGCAGATTTTTCCACTTGGAGAGGGAATCATCCAGTTGGCAATCTCCCACTTCCATCTACAATTTCGTACCCCAATTTTGCCATTGTTCTAATCACCTTTGTTTTAAATGAGGTTTCCTGACAAATTTTTGAATTAAACATTTCTGATGTCCAGCTTGCTGCATCAAAGCAAAGTACACTCCAATACAGCGTTTACTTTGTGAACAAATTAGCCATGAAAATCATAATTCTGTCCTTTGCAAGTGAATTCATTCTACTCTCAGCTCAGCTCCCTTCCAAGCTAATTAGCATGCAGTTTACAACACAACTGCAATGCAAAGTGCATTACTGTGATCTTTTACTCCACCTCAGTTATAGCAATTCACTGTCAACCTTCCTTGCTTGTCTGATTTTCAATCTTGTGTAGTTTCAGAATTTGCAAGTGCCAAGTGATAACTGAAGAGCCTTCACAGATTAGCTGCACTGACTGCCAGCGGACATGGTGTGGTACCCGCAGTAGATGCCACAGTGCTATCTATACCTACACTAGAGCCTGCAGTGGGCAGCAAAAGCCAATTAAGTTCAGTTGATGTTATTAGCCCTTGCCTTCTGTACTGCTATAGTATTGTAACCACAAGGTCCTCCCCTTTTCATGGTTATGGTGCAGTAGTTGAAGGTAGCCAAAAAGTTAAGGAGGCTTCCAAAGAAGTTGAAGCATGTAACTCATGGAGGATGCTAGAACTTAGCCTATGTGCAAGGAGACTTTATGACTTAACCATAAAAGAGGATAAGACCGCCCCCCCCCCCCAACATGTAGGACACCAAAGAAAATTTTAGGACATGACAAAATGAAAGATACAATCACTTTGACTGCAATCCTATCCATATTTACTCAGAAGTAAGCCTCATTGTGTTCAATGGGTCTTTCTCCCAGGAAAGTGTGTTTAGGATTACATCCTTCAAGTGGTTAAACTCCGTTTTACAGAGTTGTCTTACTGGCCTGGGATTTAATTCATAATCTGTTCTCAGAATCTGTGAGGCTTCAGAATCTTAACTTCTATTTTATGGTTGCTAACAATAAAATATTATTGAACTCTTTCAACTGAGATGGATTTTGGGGGCAGAGGATAAATAAACAAGTCTGTTGTACAATACAGTGAGTAATCTATATTATTGGATGGCAACAAGATATGTGTTGTCACTTTGTGCAGCTAACTTAAGTCTAATCAAAAAAGGATGGGATGGTTGTGAAAAGAAGATCAAGAGGATCATGGCACCCTTCCCTGTAATGTGTGCATGGGTGGAATATAACTTTGGGGGAATGGATAATATTAATAATATGGTAGTGGTTAATTTAGCTTCCTTTTAAAAAGACTGAACTTTTCTGATATAAATACAAATATTCACATATTTCTTTTATGTCTCCTGGTTTATGGTGTTTCCAGTAAAGTGTGCAGTCACATAGCTGCACATCTCCAAGTAGAACTCCATTCAGTTTTGCAGCTCCAGAAGGTTGCAACTCCACATTCTTGATGTAATTACAGAGTACCTGGAAGTGGCACCGCAAAAAGTCACAATTCTGTACACTTGTGGAAAGGAATGATGGTAATAAATTGAGCCAAGCAGATCTCCACTGAATCAAGAGTGTTGTGAAACAAAGAGGTGTACACAGATAAATAGACCCATGAAAACTATTTTATGGGGGGAAGAAGATTCAGTGCCAGGCCCTACGTGTAGGTAAAACTAGGGAGTGAAGCCATAAGCATGATAAAGTATCCCAGTACTGCACCTCACATCTTTGATACAGGAGAGGAGACCCTCAGTGCAATCCTAACCATGTCTACTCAAAAGTAAGTCCTATTTTGACATAGTACTTGCTACTAGGAAAGTGTTGTTAGGATTGCATCCCTTGTCTCTATTTTAGATCCTGTTTCTGCAGGCCTATTTCTGTTTGGTTCCTGACATCCTGCTACTATGGAGTTCACTATGGCTACTCTATTATTGACCTTGATTCATCCGTTTCCCCTTAGCTAAAATAGTAGGATAAGGTAGGACCAGATGACTAACCAGGGTGACCATGTGCCATAAACATAATGTAGGATATTCCCCAAAATGTAGGACATGACCAAATAAAAGCTAAGAACACACTATATGTAGTTAATTTGAATATTATATTCAGTGGTGGGCTGAGGCCGGTTCAGTCCAAATCCTAAGGACCTGTTGTTGCCATCTCCCTGCCGCTGGAGATCCAGTAGCAGCGGGGGGAGGGCATAACCAGGCGGACCGGTTCGGCTGGTGCGGCAGTGAAAGGAGCCTCCAGCAGCCGGCCTCCGGCTAAGCATTTTTAAATTTGCCACTCCCAGCAGCGAGGCGCCCCACAAGCCCCAGCGCCTTTCCCCGGCCGCTGGCTTCAGAAAGAGTACTGCGCAGGCACCATCTCTGACACCTGCGCAGTACTTTTCTGAAGCCTTTTGGCTTCGGGGGAGACTGTGCAGGCGTCAGAGTTGGTGCCTGTGCAGTACTCTTTCTGAAGCCATTCGGCTGCCGCTCCGCCTCCTGAGTGAGGCCGAATGGCTGTGCAGAGGCGCGGACTTTCTCTGCTCTAAGGAAGTCTCCTCTGAAGCTGTTCGGCATGCTCAGTGTGTTTCTGCGCAGTGCATCTCAGATGGCCGTTCAGGCCAGCTTCGCAGACAAGTGGCAGCTTCTGGCTGATTCTCCGCCTTGGAGCAGGCCTGAATGGGTGTGCTGACGCCCGGGGCCTGCCAAAGGACAGTCAAACTCCTCCGGCACATCACCCCATACGGAGCGCATCCCCAATGCAGCCCACACCAGCCGCACCAGTCTGGTGACGCCACTGGGTGCCTGCCTTATAAGGAGTCCCTGATGAGATGCCAGTACATTCTACAGTGAATACAAGGGGCTTCTTGGAGTGGCCTGCTGTATCCTGAGGTTTGTGGGCAGCCGTAGTTTGTTCCATATCCTGAGGTTGAGAGGCAGGGGTTGCAGCTAGGATGGCCAAGAACTCAGATTTTTGGTCAGCACTGCCATTCTTACTCGGGCCTTATCATGGACCCCTATGGGTCTACTCATTACTATACCTGCTCCTGAGGTGGTATAACTCTGAGGGCTGGAAGAGGGCATTTCTGCCTTGGAAACAGGCTTTGGATACAGAGTAACTGCTCTGCCCTAGGCAATGCTAAACATGCCCTCAATTTGCCTCTCCTGAGCTGCTTAGGCTGCCCCAGTTAGGGCAGAGCAGGTCCACCTCTCTTAGGGCACCCTGTCTTGCCTTGCTCTGCCCTAAGCCTCCTTCAGAGTAACTGGGCTGGAGCATCTTGCAGTTGCTCCAACCTAGTGTTAGATAGGGCAACTTAAGGGCTCTTATGTGGACAGATTAGTTGCTCTGGATGGGGCTGAAAGTCTAATCCAACAAAATATTTTTGGGTGAATGAAAAAAAATGTATTTGAATCCACCTTATACGTTTGGGATGAGGTGGGCACAATTCCAAAATACATAAATTTTTTTTGTGAGAATTTATCAGTTTATATTACTGAAATTTTATGCAGTCTCCATAAATATTTTAAGACCAAAAAGCCTTTGTTTAAATTTTATTCACAGTAACCAATATCTGTTTATCTAGAATTTAAAAGTGTTAAGTGCAAGCAAGGATAGATCACGAGCCATAGATTTTTGCTTGGAAATATGTCAATGGTTTGCAAACATGAATGCATCAGACTCTGGGCGTCTGAGAGGTGGGTCAGAAGTTAACAGGATTTTGCCCTACTATGAAAACTTAAGCTGCAGATCGGAAAGTGTTTATGTGATATCGCAGTTGGAATGACAACTGTCAATAGGAGTTGGATGGAGGTGAGGTCAGTATGGATTTTTTTTCAAAGGCTGTCTGCTGCTATTGCCTGTCATAAGATAGTTGTCATTTTCAAATCACTCCATACATACGGCAAATCTAGTGCATTGGCTTGGCTGGAGAAATATGGAGTGTTGCAGATGTATGGTTTAAAGACACATCAATCATGTTGGAGTGCCCAATGAGTAACAAGTACACGACAAAGATTGGGTTTTATTAGAAAGTCACATTTGCCATATTTTTTTAATATTTTGTAAATTTATGAACTGGAAATCACTTCTTTCAAGAGTATGTTAATTAAGCACCAAAATGTATTTTATGTTTCCTTTAATGGACACAAAATGACTTTTGTTTAAAAGGACTTCATTGTATAGTATTACACATTTTTCATATGATATGGAAGAGGAAAATCAATTTAAGAGTTCTGTTCTTTTGGCAGCTCATTTAAGTGAATTCTGGCTGTGTTAAATGATCATTGGTATTTTTCTTTAAATATCATCTCCATGAAAAGTAATGTAATGAACAAAAATAATGAAGTGTAATTTGCTGTAACCTCAATACGATTGATTTTTGTTCTCCAAAGACACGAAAAAGCAGCTTGAATGCAGCTGTAATACTTTAATTTCTAGTTGGTTAAAATTTCCGTAGTGGAACTACAAATGACTTGTTAAACAGAACATGCTCAGAGGAATGTCTTGAGTGTGCAATCATGAATGCAGGTACATGCTTTTGGGTCAGAAGGCTTCCTACTAAAGAGGAATCAACAATTCAGGCTAAGGTAGGGCTTTCCCAGCTTACCAAAACTCTGCCCTTTGGTGGTGTTGTTCATTCATATCATCCTGCGAGTGAGGTAGGAGAGAAGGTAGTGAAGTTATGATAAAGGAAGAACAGGGTATTGCTTTGACTGACATATAATTAAATGTAAAAATTACCTGAAGGGTTGAGAAAGTACAAAAAGGGGGATTCTGTTAGCAGGAAACAAGAGAAGAGAGTAGATTTTTAAAGTTTATTTTGTAACTGGGTAAGGGAATTTTTGTTTCCTTACCTAGAGGAGAGCTCCACAACTACCTCCCCCCAACACACACATAGGATACTGTGGTTGTCATTTTGTACATCAACAGGATAAACAAAGGTTAGGATTGGGCTGTAAACCCTTTTTTCCCCTGCCTATAATTCACTGAATTTTCAGAGGAACAATATCAGATATTTTCAGAGGAACAATATCAGAGGAATATCAGAATTTTCAGAGGAACAATATCAGATATTGAAAATAACAATATTTTCCTATGGTGATATGGGGAGGTCAGCATATGCCTGTGCACTAGCCTAGTAGAAGTGCCTTACAGCAGTGGTCCTAAACCTTTCTGGCCTAGGGACCAGTTCTGTGGGAGAGAAATTTTCCAGGGACCAGCCCGGCGGGGGGTGGGGGGGGGAGTGCTGTGCCTCTGGAGACCTGGAGGGAGGGCTTCCCCACCTAGAGCTCAGCACAGCTGCCTCCTGCATAAATCCCATTATAATAACAGAGCTATTGCCAGGTTACTGTGGATAGGATTGCAGGTCAGAACCCAATGTCTCAATGCATGTCTACTCAGAGCAGGGATTTTCAACCTTTTTTAGTGCAGGATGCATTGAAAATGCACAAAGCCATCCTAGTCACTCTTATTGGGGAGTAAGCCTCATTGACTACAATGGGACTTATTTCTGAGAAACAGGCATTGGACTGGACTCTGAGGCTGAAATCATATCCACACTTTCCTGGATGGAAGATCCACTGCCTAGAATGGGACTTATTTCTTAGTAGACAGGCATAAGATTGGGCTCTGAAGCTACAATCCTGTTAATACTTTCCTGGGAGTATGCTCCACTTAATACAATGGGACTTACTACTGAGTAGACAGGCATAGGATTGGTCTCTGAGGCTGCAGTCCTCCAACAAAGCCATCTTGCTGTGAGGGAAAGAGGCACTTAGAGAATCCTCTTACAGATTGGTCAGGCAGCTGCCAAAGACGTGTAGTGGTCCCCAGACCGGAGGTAAACCCTGCCTTACAGCACTTTTGCAACATCCCCAGTCTAGGACAAGCACTTTTGCAACACCCCCAGTCTAGGACAAGACTTATGCTGGCTTAACTGGGGGTTAGAAATATCACAATTTTAAAGAGATATGCCAAAATATAATACAGTCAAGCAGCATGGTGTTTCACAGAGAATCTGACAGGCCAAATGTCTGAATAGAACTTTTTGACCAAAACATGAGGAAGAGATTACAGGTTTAATGTAAATTGCAGAACCGTTATCTTTCAGATATGTTTTCTGAAGACCATCCTCTGTTATCAACAAACAACCAGATTGTTCCAGATTAGGGACGGTCTGGAAATAGTCTAGAGACACGCACGTGTGTGTGCATCTGTCTGTCTGTGTTTGTGTCTTAATGCCCATCTATGAGAAGGATACATAACACAGACAATGTGAATCTTAAAACATCTCCATGGATTTTAAACAGTGTTCACAAATGCAGCATGAGAAACATAAAAACTAAAATGACATGTTCTATATAACCTGAATTTCAACCAGAGCATAAGTTACACCTGGTTATGCATGAACAGACAACCTTTCTTCTCCTGAGAGAAATAAAATGCAGGAGTGTCTCAGATGTATGAATTATTTTTGGCTTCAGACAAATTTCCTATTTTGCTTTTTCCTTTGCATTGAAATGTATAAGAATTGGTGCCTGCCTTTCTTATTTTGACAAAGTAAGACTACTAAAGCAAAGACATTTTCCAAATCTAAAACATATCAAAAAAGCAAATGTTACTGGCAGGGGGAGGGTTGATTTCCATCTCTCCAGGGGTTTCAAACATAAGGCCCATGGGCTGAATGTGCTCCCCCTGAAGCAAATTGTTGAACCCCCATTATATTTGGGTTCTCCCAGATTGATAATTGGGTTCTCTCATACCTTGAAATGATTTGCACAGTTTCTCCTCTGTCATTTACAGGGAATTAGTTTCTATGTAAGAACAAAATATTTATGCTTAATAATGTCACTTCCTGCCTTCAGCAGCCATAATGAATGCTCATTTTGGCAGCCCTCTGAATGAAACAAGTTTGACATCCTTGGTCCAGAGCCATGGCAGCTGACCTGACTTTCCAGCCTTGAAAGCTGCTACCAGCTACAAACCCACCACCCAAAGTAGTATGAAAATCTTTCATATCAATGAACGTCTCAAAGAAATTATTCCATATCCTGACGAAAATAAACACCCACTGAAGGAACAGGATAATTGGTTTTAGAAAGTAATTTTTTATCATTATAGTGATGATCAATAAAATGAAATTCTACTCCAGTTATTAATGACCACTAACCTGGATCTCTCCACGCATTACGTGGCCATTTAAAAGATTAGTTTTAAAAACTTGGTTACAAAGGACTGCAGAGGAACTTTACAAATTGTGATGAACCTGAGGCAGTAAGGGTGTAATTCTAACCTAGGCCAGCACTTCTCATCAGTCTTTCCATTCCTTAGGTGATATAGGAAGGCAAGTGCATGTCGGTGCACTGGCTTACCCCCCCCCCCCAAGCAGTGGTGCAGAAGTGTCTTATAACACTTTTGTGACACTCCTGTGTCATAGGACATATGCCTGGCCTAATTGGAGATGAGAATTACAGCCGAAGAGTCTTTTATTCCCTACTCCATATATTTGTGCCCATGTTCCTGATGTGGTCTCAACACTGATTAGTACAATGAAAAAATAATAGTGGCCATTTTATTCTAAAACCCCCTTTTTAGTGAACCCAAGCAAGGAACTGGCCTTCTTCAACATCCCCACACACTGGGTCAATGCTTTCATTGAGATTTCAATCAGACCTCAAGCTCTTGCACCTGATCTGTTCCAGAAAGTTCAGAACACAAAAAAGGATGATGTGCAACAATGTAAGCCTGTGGTGGTTTGTTCACTGTGTCTAAATAAGCCAGTCTTTCAATATAATTACTGACTGGATGTGGCCTACATGTGTACCACTTGTTATCTATCTATCTATCTATCTATCTATCTATCTATCTATCTATCTATCTGTCTGTCTGTCTCTGTCTCTGTCTCTGTCTCTGTCTCTGTCTCTGTCTCTGTCTCTGTCTCTGTCTCTGTCTCTGTCTGTCGAAGAACTGTCTCACCCTGACTGTCTTTGATATGGCCATGTAGTCATCTGCAGAATTACATATGCATGTAATTACATATACATAGCCCACCTTTTTGCACAAGGTCATTTTGAATGTTCAGTGTTTGAAGTTAGTCTGTGCAGATATTGCTGCTAGCCCAATTCTACCTTTTCATTAGTAAAAACACACATTTGTCTATACAAGACATGTGTGAAATAGAATTAAGTGGAACCAACTGCCCAATCTTGTCTCCCACTTATAGCAATAGAACTCACGATCCACTGCTCTAATGCCATTTATGGTGATGCAAAATCCATACCTTTATCAGAGACTCTGAAAGTGCATTGACAAAAGAACAAAAGAGCCTCCACTGAATCAGGCCAAAGGCTCATCTGGTCCTGCTTCCTGTATCTCACAGCAGCACACCAGATGCTTCAGGGAGCACACAAGGAATCCACAGCCTAGGACCCCCTTCTGAGATTGACAATCTGTTTGGGAGCCCCAAAAGTGATGTGGTCTACCTGATAGTTATGTCGTGGCCAGAAGTGACATCAAACAGAAAGTGGCATCACTGTTACGTCGGAGCTCCTCCAAGTCTACTCAGAAATAAGCCTGATTGTGTTCAATGAGATTTACTCCCAGGAAACCAAGAAAGTATGGTTTGCAGACCCATTTTTGAGATGGTAATGCCCAGTGTCAGATCCCAAGATTTTAGCTATTTGTGACCCCCAGAAATGGTTGCAACCCCCACTGGCAGTAGAGTGGGTTGAGAACCACATGCATACAGCATGCATTCCATTGGCACATCTGCATGGTATAGGTTGGTAGGAGAAAGGATTGGGCTCTAAATTGGACTAGCTCAGTGATTCTCAAACTTTTAGCACTGGCACTAACTTTTTAGAATGGGAATCTGTCAGGACCCACCAGAAGTGATGTCATGAATAGAAGTGCATCAAGTAGGAAAATAATCCTACATCATCGAGCAGGAAAATTTTTTAATAGTCCAGGCTGAAATCCTACCCACACTGACTCAGGAGGTACATGATGGATCATCTCCTTTACTACTATTGTTAAAAGCATATACATAGTAAATTTTTAAAAGTACAGATTTGTAACTGTAACAAATACAGAGAATGTAACTTTGCATTGTATGTAAAAAGTACAGAGAATGTAACTTTGCATTCTCCAAATGCATTAACATGCCATCATAGCACCACATTTAATATATTAAAAATTAAATATACCTTGAAATGAATGGGGACCCACCCGAAACAGGCTTGCAGCCCTTTGGTGGTCCCTGAACCATAGTATAAGAAACCCTGGTTTAGCTAAAAATCTACCCAGAAAATGTGTATATGAACGTACAGGAAAAACACTATTATTTTAAATGTCTATCCACTGAAGTTATTGAGCGTTCCCAAAGTAGCCTCATCTGAATATAATCATTATGTTTATCTGAACTTCTTGTTATCCTGATGCGTTGTGTTTTCTCTCTAGGCCATTCAGTTAAAAGCGATTGTACTTATATCACATGCACATAAATTGATTGGAGCAACCAATCTATTTTCATGAAAGAACAGTTAAATCTTTCAAAAGCTGAGACAGGCAAGATGCGCTTTAATGAAAAGCTGCCAGTTTTTTCATGAGAATCTGTGGCTTTTTCCATTTGTCTGTTGTTCTGTGCATTTCTCACAGATCTCTACAGTTGGCATTAATAGTAGTGTACATGAATAATAATGAGGTAATCACTAAATTTTTTGTATTGGCATAATTTTTGCTCTTTGCTTTTTTTAACCATCTGTCTGCATTTTTGTTTTTTTTTTTGGTGTTGTTGTTTTAAATCAGCTCTGGCTATTTCATTTTATGCCTCAAAGTTACACCTGCAGATTTTTATCTGTGTTCCCTCAGCACAAATGTTCTGGGATCAGCACTTTGCTGTTCTCCCATGAAAAGTGATGAGGTCTTGCAACGGCTCAGGTCATATGATCTGTCTTGTGCTGTCTTACTTGGACACCAGGAGCTTGGGCATAAAAGCGTATTCTATTTTGGCCACACTTCATTGAATTCCCTATGCAGATGCTTGGCTTATTTCACAGCAGAATTAGTAACAGTAATCATTGTGGAAGATGTTTCAACTCCTGGCTGCCGCGCTTCGTACTGGGTGATGACAAACTTGTTCCATCCACCTGACCACATAGAAAGGCCATGTACTAGAGAGCTGGATCTGAAGTCATGTACCTGCACATACAAAACACACACACACACACACACACACACACACACACGCACAAATGTGCACACATACACACGCACAGAGGGAGCAGAACTTGACTTCACTGAGGCTTTTCCATAGTTAATATGTAAGATAGAAGACATTCCTTACAATCCAGAGTAACTACGGGAGCACGTTAGAGACATTACGTGCACCCGTAGTTACTGCACCTAGTGAAAACCTATGGGAAATTCATATTGCAATCCAGAGTAAATTGTTCTTACATTGGAACAAGGACTCCCCGTAGTTACTCTGGATTGCACCCTTTGTGAGTTGCATCCAGCAGTTTTTTCCCCCTCAGATACACAAAGGAGAAGTGTATTCTGTATTATACTTGAGCCAATTCTGCCTTTATGAAAAATGCACAATTACTTGATCCCTGCTTCCATAGCCCAATCATAGAGTCCATGAAATTTGAGAACTGCACATTAAAAGTGGCACATCTTGGGCTGAATCCTATACAGTAATGCTGACTGATATGCTCTGAAATGGATTTGCAAAGATTAATCCACAGGATTTCCGTTCAAGGACTTACAGAAAGCTAGAGGGAGGTAATAAAAACACCTTAAAATCCTGATTTTATAATTAGAAGGCTTTGAATGATGCCACCTACTTGGGGTTTTAAAAAAATTATTTGGAATTCTTAAAATGTTTAAAAAACAAGACTTTTATGAATTAAAAATAATAGAATTGTATGTTTAAAAGCATCCTTAACTACGATCAGATCTGACTCTCCAGGAGCACAGTTCCATTGACCATTCTGCTGTCAAATAGCAATCTCATAACGACAGACAGTTTGCTTGATTTCTTGCTTGATTTCTATCCTATGCTTGATTTCTAGGCTTGATTTGTATCCTATGCACAAATCCCATTGATCTTACCAACACCGATACAGCTATGCCATCATGGCCCTGCAGTAGAATGGCAATCATAGAGGCCACTTCTGTTGTGGCTGTGCTATTCTAGTTCCATCAACGCTGGAACCTGGATAGGATTGGGTCCTACCACTGCAATCCAATACACACTTACCAAGGAGTAAGCACCACTGATCATAGTGAATTGTAATTGTGAAAACAGGATTGTGCTGTTAGTTTTGCACATGAAATCAGTATATAATAACTTTGCATATAAAGAACAAATAGTTTTAGCTCTAACACCATGAGGATCATGGCAAAAAGCAAATTTTCACATCTGTGCTCTAACTTATAATATTCGGGCTATCATTGTGTACTTTTAAAGGCACTGTATGGGCGCAATCCATACTACAGGAAGTCCTTGCTCTGGTGTAAGAACAATTTACTCTGGATTGCAATGTGAATTTCCCATAGGTTTTCACTAGATAGTGCAGTACCTACGGGTGCACGTAATGCCTCTTACATGCTCCCATAGTTACTCTGAATTGTAGGGTATGTCTGCGGCTATCGATATACTGTGTTAGTTTGCAGACTTTTGGTTCTTGGTGTTTAGTTAGAAATTCTAACATGAACCTACATATATAAGTGCAGGCCTCCGTCAGTCTTGAGAGACTATGGTATCGTGCTCTGCGCTGCATATGCTGCATGTGAAGCACGAAAGCCTGGGATAGATTATTATGGAGGAAAGGCTGTTAAATCAAATCCCCCCCTCTCCACGCAACTGAATTAGTCCAATGGAAAGGCAGAACCAATACGATTGGATCCAGCTGGCGTCGCAGAGCTGGGCTAAGGACAGGAGCTCACCCTGTCTTGTGGGGCCGACCTGGGTCTTGAACCCTGGCCTGCTGGTTAACAGGCACAGTGTCTTAATCACTTGCGCCACCCAAGCCCTACCTATATATATAATGCCTATATATAATGCAATATTGAAAATCTACACAGGAACAAAACTCCTCTTCCTATCAAGTAAACTTTCCTCATGCAGAGAGATTTCAATGTGTTGTTTTCAAAAAAAGACTTTGTGGAGGTTCTTCAGATCTTTCTGAACACTGGCAGTGATTGCTTATTGTGGCATGAGTTCTGAAGTCAGGAGGAGACATGATGGTATGCATGAAAAGCAAAGATATTGTGGTTGGTGGGCAGATGGGTATTTGCCCCCTACAGGAATTTGCAAGTATGATTAGTATTAATGTTTCAATGATGCATAAAATAAGTTCTCTTTGTGTAAAGGGAGAAGGATGCTTTTCATTATGGTAATTTTCCCCTCTCCACCCCTAAAGACCCTTAACTGTTTCTCCTTGCACAAAGTGGACTTCTTCTATTTACTGAAGAATGCTTATGGCACAACTCAATGGAAACATAAGACACAATGTATATGAGATTCAGTGTGGTGTAGTGGTTACACTAGTGCATCATGACCAAGGAAAACCAGGTTTAAATACTCTTATGCCGGTGATTTTCAAGCTTTTTCATCTCACAGCACACTACAAAGGTGTTAAAATGGTCAGCTGCTACACCATCTGTTTTTTACAATTAACAAGGCACACTAATATCCCCCAATTAAGGGTGTCACCATGTCACTTGGTGCATGACCACAGTATGTCACCCCTAACCCTGTGAATGTGCAAACTTTAGCACATGCATGGTGCACCTCTGAAGCCAGCCACCCCGAATCACTTCCAAGCATGCATACTGGACTCAGAGCAGTTAGATTACAGTGCAATTTGAGCCCTGTGAACATGCCTGGACTTTTGAGTATCACGCTGGGCTCAGAGCATTTAGATCGCTTTTCTCCAAGAACTTCTCCCACATGAGAAGGTGAGGTGAGACCTCACCTTGAGTACTGTGTTCAGTTCTGGGCACCTCACTTTAAGAAAGATGCAGCCAACCTGGAGCAAGTCCAGAGGAGAGCGACAAGAATGATCAGTGGGATGGAAGGGAAGCCCTACGAGGAAAGGTTGGGGGAACTTGGGATGTTCAGCCTGGAGAAGAGGAGGCTGAGGGGAGACATGATTGCCCTCTTCAGATACCTGAAGGGCTGTCATAGGGAGGAAGGGGCCAATTTGTTCATAGCTGCTTCTGAAAGCAGAACTAGAACCAATGGGTACAAACTGCAAGAAAGGAGATTCCGGTTGGAAATCCGGAAAAAATTCCTGACGGTGAGGGCGGTTCGGCAGTGGAACAGATTGCCAAGGGAGGTGGTGGACTCTCCCTCACTGGGGATCTTCAAGCAGAGGCTCGATGAGTACCTGTTGGAGATGCTCTAGGGGGAATTCCTGCTGCAGGCAGGGGGTTGGACTAGATGACCTACTAGGTCCCTTCCAACTCTATGATTCTATGATTCTATGATTCTGTGTGCACTGGGCTCAGAACACTATGGCTGCCTTTCTCAGCCTAATCTATCTCATAAGGTATTTGTGAGGATGAACTAGGGAGTTGTGAGATCATGGGCAAAATCCAGAGTAACTAAGGGGAGTCCTTGCTCCAGTGTAAGAACAACTTACTCTGGATTCCAATATGTATTTCTCATAGGTTTTCACTTGGGGTGAATGTGCATGTACGGAATGTGCATTTATGGGTGCATGTAAAGTCTCTTATGTGCTCCCATAATTACTCTGGATTTGGGGGCATATCTTTTAAAATATGCATCAGTATGATTTTTGAATAATGCTTTTAAACTATGGCCAATGACTCAGCCTTAGACTGCAATCCTAAAGACACTTTCCTAGGTGTAAGACCCATTGAACAATCTGGGGCTAACTTTTGAGTAGACATGGTTAGGATTGTGATCTAATTCAATCGAAGGTTATTTTTGGTGAGAGACCAATAAAGTGTACTCTGTGCTCATTCTACGTTCACCTCCTTTTGCAAAATAACCCAAAAACAAAAAAATACCCAACAAAAAAAAACAAAAGCCATTACATTGGTAGACTTTGCTGTTGGTTTCCTTGCATTTGTGAGCAGGCAAATGCCACAAGGTGTGGTGTGAATACTGCTGAGTTCCCTGTTATCATGCAAGGAATTGCTAACTGTAGACCTCTGACTTTGTAATTTGTTCTTTATGGACTAGCCAGCAGCCAATAAGCAAAATCAATAGTCTTTGCAGAAAAGTAAGCAAGTGCTAGTGTGTTATGTGACAGGTGAAGATACATGTGCTTACCAGGGGTCAGGGGGCCACATCAAATTTCTCTCTGACTTCTTTTCAAAAAGCTAAATCCATTTAGGGAGCATTCGTCATTGGGAAAACGTTGCAGTGGGGAATTAAGCCGGCTCGCACTCTTCTTTTTTCATTTAACGATGTTTGTTTTCAACAGCCTGTTCAATAATGTCACTGAAAAGAAATTATGTGAGAAGAATAAAGTGCTTATGGTGTATTTATTTATTCATTCATTCATTTTTGTTGAATAATGCTAGCTGTTGCACCCTCATGTTTATTAATACTGCCAGGGTGGTTGTCCAATATTTGTTTGTTCTCCTGATCTGGCTAAATAAAAAAATAAAATAAAAAATAGGTGTAGCTCTTACCTCTTGTAGGTTTATGACTGACTACCTGAATCATAACTATTAAGCTGAAAATACTACAAGATAGATGGAATTTAGACATTCTTATAAAATGCTATCCTAAATATGTGAATAGAATGTTCCATAATTCCTGCTCCACCAACTGATTTGTTTGAAACAAACAGCACATTGCTGTTGCAATTCTAAACATGTCTACTCAAAAGTAAGCCCCATTGCGTTCAATAGGTCTTACTCACAGGAAAGTGCCTTTAGGATTGCAGCCAAAGTAAGAGAACCTCTCTCCAACTGTACAATATCAAATCTTTTTAAAATGGACTCAACTAAAATGGACTTTTCAGCTTGAGGAAGTTATTTCCAGGGTTGCCTGAAATGCTTACAATATGTCTTTGGGTTAGCAGGTTAAAATCACCCACTGAAGACCAAACCCTTTGAGATAGCAGAACAAACTGGTAACATGAATTTCTGACTCACTGGGAGTGTTTGGTCTGTGAACCAGGAATAGGTGGGTTTGTTCAGAGATTCAGGACTATGGCTGCAATCCTAAACACACTTTCCTGGGAGTAAGACCCATTGAACACAATGGGGCTTGCTTTTGAGTAGACATGGTTAGGATTGTGCTCTATGATACAGTGGAGGAGGAGAGGTGGCTGGATGTGACTGCTGAACCTTTGCCCTTCCAGGTCCTACTCCCTGACCCTTCTCTACTCTATTCTACTCAGCGCCAACACCATCCTGTCCTCTCCCCTGCATGATCCTACCTGTGGTGGTGGGTCTCTGGAATTCACTGCTACACAAAACTGGTCACTTTCTGCTTCAGGCAGCAGCCAGACTGTGCAGCATGTCATGCTGTGTGACTTCCGGAAAGTGCCCAGTGCGACGGGAACGCTTGTTCCAGCGCTGCTGGCCACAGTTAAGACTGGGTCATTTATCAGTTTCATGATAACATGCAAAAATGGCAAACTCACTTATCCTTCTAAACTTTCTTTTGTCAGACAAGCTTTTTTTGTCATGTCTACTGCCTTCAAAGAAGTATTAGAATTTATGTTTTCTTTCTGTTGAGCTCAACCTTTGAAGCCATTGAATTAGTACACTTATTCTTTCTGTCAGGCTGCAGTCTTTTCCTTTACAACTGGGTGCTGCTGTACTCAGTGCCCACGCCTGTGCCAGGCTCTGGGATTTCATATGCTGCTTCTTTGGAAGCTGCATGCTGCTCTTGTGACTATTCATGCTTGCAATAGGATTGATGAGAAAACTCTCACAATACATCACAAAGTGTCCACAATGGCAACAACGACACCTTGAAATTTAAAACTGCCTTGACATATACGAGGAAACTCTCAGATCTTTGAAACATATTTCAATCACAGAGGTGCTTTATTAAATGCTAGCTCTAGGGGCCATTTTTACAACAGCCTCCCTGACTAAGGGTGCCTTGGATTCAAACTAATGTAGGGGGTGTGTGTGTGTTTAAGAAAAACTCAGTCTATGTCACTTTCAATAAGAGAAAACTAGCCGTGATCTCAGAGTAGAATCAGAAGTTCAACAGTTCTCAAACTGTGTGTCTTAGACCAACTGGTGAGCTGCACAGCCCAGACACAGCTAAGGATTTCTACAACTATCTCCAACAGACACTGGACACGATCCTGCAGACCAAATAGATCATTTTAGCAGGAGATTTTAATGCCCTCATTTTTAAGGTGGGATTGGATAGGAAGAAACACTGGGAAGATTTGGACATGGCAGGCTCAATGACAAAGGACTGCACCTGCTATCCTTCCCAATAGCAAACAACCTGGTAGTAGGTAACAGCCTCTTTCAGCAACACTAGCAAACATCAGCTTACGTGGCGCAACTTATCTGGTGAAGATTCAGCCATCTTGGATTACATCCTGATCGGTTCCTGATTCCAGTCGTCACTCAGATATGTGCTTGCAATGAGAGGACCTCACTGTGGATCCGACCACTACCTTGCCCATACCAAATTACAGCTGAGATTGCAATGGGCAAAGTGCAAGTCACCACCAGCGGCCAAATAGAATTGGGCATGTCTGACAGAACCAGCACTCAGAAAAAACTTCTGACTAGCCCTATCCAACAGATTTGCAATACTTGGCCCATTGGATGAGGTTGATACAGAAGATAAGCAGCTATTGGAGTCCATCTTGGAATGTGCTGCCCATCTGTGCCCATCCATTCGCTGTTGTACACAGCCATGGATCTCAGATGAGTACTTGGATCTGGTGGACAAAAGGAAACAAGCCAAATATATTGACTTTGAACAGTACCAGCGTCTGAAGAAGGTCAGACACAGAATGGTGGTTGAACGGGAAGCCTGTAGGAATACTGATGCAGCCTTGTTGGAAGGAGCAGCATCTAGGCATGAATATCAGACTCTGTATCTGACCATCAAAAAACTGAGTGGTAAAACAAAGTCAATCATTGACAATATCAAGAAAATGGATGGCAACTTCATGAGCTCCCCTGGTGAATACCTGCTGCAGTGGAAAGAATTCTTCCAACAACTATACAATCATGACCCACCCCATGGTTTGAGCCCTGAGCCACCACCCACTGAACAGCCAGAGGATCTGTTCCTTGATAGTGACCCAACTATCGAAGAAGTGAGGAATGCAATAAGATAATTGAAGAATGGAAAGGCGCCCAGAGTGAACCAAGTCACTGCTGAAATGATCAAAGCCGGAGGAAATATCCTTCTGCAGTAGCTCCATGTCATCATGACACACATCTGGCACTTGGAACACATTCCATCAGCATGGAAGAAAGCCATCATTTTTGCCAATTCTAAAGAAAGGTGGTAGCCGAGAATGAAAGAACTACTGCAACATCACCTTTTTTCAATCGTTGGCAAGGTGTTAATGAAGATCATACAGTCAAGACTTCACGGGAACAGCCACGAAGAGCAAGCAGGATTCAGGCCACATCAGGGCTGCATTGGTCAAATATTTGCTATTTGTCAACTGGTGGAGGAAATGATCAGGTGTGGAAAGCGAACCATCATTGTCTACATCGACTTCAAATCTGCATTGACTGTGTTCACTGGCCAGCCCTGTGGAAAGTGTTGGAGAATGAGCATGTGCTGCTGAAGATGATCCAACTTCTCCAATCATCATATAATGGCTCAACCCATGGACCCCCATAGAACACCCTCCCTGCAACACTCTCTATGTACAATCTCCACCAACTGTGGTCCCACCTAGGGGGCAGATGCAGGATTTAGGGCTGTGTTTTATCAGTCTTCAATGTTATGTATAAGATGAAAATGTGTTGCATCCCTTTTCACCCCCTTAGGGGTTAAATTTCTAGACATAGGATCGTAGTGGGTGCTCACGTCATGGAAGGCATACACTGCCCAAATTACAGGGTTCTAGATCCAGCAGTTGGGTCAGGTTGTTTATCAGTCAGTGATTCTGCAATGGAAAGTATAGGGACAAAAAGTATAGGGTATAGTGCCCCTTTTCACCCCCTTCCAGATGAAATTTCAAAAAAACTGGTTCTTAGTGGGTGCCTCCATCATGGAAGGAACACCCTTCCCAAATTTCACACTTCTAGGTCCAGCCAGTCAATGAGTCAGTCAGTCACTCACTCAGTCAGTGACTTTTCAGTTTTATCTATCTATCTATCTATCTATCTAGCTAGCTAGCTATAGATATATAGATATAGATATAGATATAGATATAGATATAGATGAAGCAGCCTGTAGGGCCCTATAAAGTTTACAAACCACTACAATAGTTCAGTGAAGTTCCTTGGAAGAATTTAAATCAAAGTACAGGCAGTCTTTTGCCTTTTTACTGGATGTGAACTCCACCTAACAAAGGAATATTCACTTCATTTTAAAGCATTTTAGCCACCTTGGGCATTCAGAATTATTTGGGGGTGGGTGGACAGGTGGAGCATTATAGCATTAAAAAAACAAATATCTAAAACTCCTGAACAAAAGGTATCTGTGTGTGTTAGTTGCAATGAAAATAAATATTCATTACAATGGTGCCTGAATAGCTAATTGAAGGTTTTTGTTAATATTATACTAGGTATTCATGGACATGTGCCTTTTTCTATCATGAAAATACTGCCCTAGGCTAGCTTTGTTTTTCTTGTCAAGAACAATTTGTGTGTTTTCATTTAAATGAATATAAACTCCTATTCTCATGACAAAATAATTCGCCATTAATTTGGGTAAGGAATTTCTTTATTCCCTTTGTGGTATGTTTTATTGAAAAAGAAAACCCCAAACGCAACTTGAAATTTCTTTGCCCACATTATGCCTAATTTCAGCAAGAAATAATATATATCTGTAGTGATTCCAGGAGTTATTAGGCATTGGTACATAATTGTGATTGTGTGCAGATGAGATTTTATTTAAAATTAATTTGCAAAGTAATAAAAAAGTAAGACTGCTGCATAGAGAGTAGTGTGAGAATTTGGCTTGTTTCCCCTGGTCACCTTGCTAATCTTTAAACTCTTTATCTTCCTTTTCTTTACTGCTGTTCTGTTTCAGCTTCTGTTATTTAAATTCTGGTTCTGAAGAATCTATTACAGCCCAATCCTAAGCACATTTACTCCAAAGTAGGTCAGTGAAATTGATTTCTTGTAAGTATAATTAAGATTGCAGCCTGAAAGATTAGAACAGGACCTGTAAGAATTTGCAGCTGAGCCTTAATGAATAGCATATTTATAAAAATTAAAAGGTGATAACATGGACACACAATTATCCTTATGGATTCTTTTTTGAGGGCTTCTGTAATGCACAATCATATACATGTTGCTATTGTCATCATTAGCATCATCATCATTACTAGACACAATCCATCCCACAAAAATATATCTGCATTTGAAGGAGGGTCTTTGTATACAGTTTTATGAAGCAAACAGCTCTCTCTCTCTCTCTCTCTCTCTCAGATTACTTCCCCAGATGTGACTAGAAGATTGCATCTGGAAGATCTTGACACTCCTCTGTGAATGATATTTTGGAGGAGGGGAGAGGAGTGATACCTGCCAGTGCCACACATGCCACTGCCGTGATTCATGGCTGTGTACATTTATATGAACCATTAGTTGCAACTGGCAGGGTGACCATATGTCATTACTTTAAAAAAGAGGACAAGGACCCCCAAAGTGTAGGACATCCAAAAAAAATGTAGGACATGACAACACAAAAGCTAAAAGCACTTGTATATATTGCTTTCACGTGCTTAAGTTAAACACTATATTTCTTCTTATTAAATTTAAATAAACTACATATAATTTATTAAATAAAATTTATTAATTAAAAGAAGGTCACATGCTGCCAACGTACATAGAGAAGGAGGACAATGAAAAATTTTTCCAGGCCAAAAGGCTAAAATTCAGGATGTGTCTTTTGGGGAGAGGTTGGGGGACAGGACATTTGGGCTGCAATCTGAAAGACACTTTCCTGGGAGTAAGACCCATTGAATACAATGGGGATTATTTTTGAGTAGTCATGTTTAGGATTGTGCTCCTAGACACCCTGTGTGACTGGAGGCTTGTGCAAACTTCTCACACATACTGTGAGAAATGGGGTTGATCTGTATGGCTCACATGTTGTAGTGATTCACATTCTTATAGTGCAGAAATGGGCAAGCCAGATACAGAGAGAGAGAGAGAGAGAGAGAGAGAGAGAGAGAGAGAGAGAGAGAGAGAGAGAGTCTAACTGAGCTTAAGAGCACAATCCTAACCATGTCTACGCAAAAGTAAGCCCTATTGTGTTTATTGAGTCTTACTCCCAGGAAAGTGTCTTTAGGATTGCAGCCTTGGTCTAAGATGGTGATTTTCAACCTTTTTCACCTCATGGCACACTGGCAAAATACTAAAAGGTAATAAACAAGGTACTAAATTGACAAGGTACTAAAAACCCAAGTTTTTGGAGCATTGACAAGACACACCATGCTGCTGATGAGGGACTCACACCCCAGTTGGCTGTTCTAATTAATGATCCTGAACTCAAACTTCCTCAGCATACCTGCAGGTCATCTGTAGCACACCAGTGTACTGCGGCACACCGATTGAAAATCACTGGTCTAGGACAAGCTGTTTCCTCATGCACAGCTTCGCCTGTGGAATCTGATTGACTCATTGATGATGCCCAATACTAAGATTTAGTTAGTCCCACTGGTGTTTTGTTGCACAAAAGGGCTGGTCCATAGATATGTGCATCAAGCAACGGACTATCTATGGTAGACCAAAAAATATGTCTCTACTTGAATCTGTGGGGTAATCTTATTCATGTTAACAAATGCTACAATCCTAAAGACACTTTCCAGGGAGTAAGGCCCACTGAACACAATGGGACTCACTTTTGAGTAGACATGGTTAGGATTGTGCTCTTAGAAGACCCATTGTGTTCAGTGGAGCTTTATATCAGGAAAATGTTTATAGGTTTGCAGTCCTAACTACTGAAATGGTGGGCATTACCAATTTTAACAGAGCTCTTGTTTGGGAAAGTTGGTTGGCTTGAATCCAAGCTCACAGGCTGCAATCCTATGCTCCAGTTGGGCCAACACAAGTCCTGGCACAAGTCTTGTGCTGACGTGGGGGTGTCATATAAGTGCCATAAGGATTTCAGTGCCACATCTGAGGAGATTAGGCCAGTGCACAGACATGCATTGGCCTCCCCACTCCACCACCAGGTGAGTTGAAATTGCCAGCAATTGGTTATGATTGTGCTCTTAGTTTCTTGTTTTTCAAGCTGTACAATGAAAGAGAAGAGAATGGGGCTAGATTCAATTCCCCCACCATGCCAACATGGTTTTCAGTGATCAGTGCCAGTCAGTGCCAGTCAGCGCACCATGTGCAACACCCCCCCTTGAGCATTATCTCCCTATTCACATCATCCCTCATGTGTAACACATTCCATGCACATCAACCCCACATGTGCAACATCCTCCATGTGCATCATCCCCCTATGTGCAATACCCCAGTACAACATTCCCAATATGTACCATCCCCCCATGCACACCATGTGCAACACCTCCCATGTCCATCATCCTCCATGTGCGTCATCCACCCATGCATAACACCTCCATACAACGTCCCCTATGCACACTATCTCCCTTGCGCACCATCCCCATGTGCACCATCTCCCTATATGTAACATCTCCCCATGCACACCATCACCCTCTGTGGACCCCCCCTCCCAGTGCATCAGCTGGATGTTGATCAGTCAGCCTTCTATGTTAAGTATAGGACAAAAACATGTTGCACTCCTTTTCAGCCCCTTAAGGGTTTAATTTCTCCACATCGGTTCTTGGTGGGTGTTCATGTCACAGAAGGAACACCCTCCCCAAATTTCATGCTTCTCAGTCCAGGAGTTGTGATCAGTCAGGGATTCTTCAGTGGAAATTGTAGGGAGGGAAATGTGTTGCACCCCTTTTCATCCCCTTCCAGCTGGAATTTCCAAAAACTAAGAATTTCTTAGTGGTTGCCTCCATCATGGGAGGAACACCCTCCCCAAATTTCACGCTTCTAGGCCCAGCGGTTTTCGCTGGGCGTTGATGACTTAGTGAGTGACTTTTTAGTTCATATATATATGGATATATATATCCATATATATATGGACATTATATGGATATATATCCATAGGTTTTATTTATGTATACATGTATTATGTATAACGTAGGTATACAGTTTTTATTAGCTGAAAAACTGTAATATTTTTATTTAAAACTTTGTAATAGAAGCTATTTAACGAGCAACCCACCAAATTATCTATAAAACTAACCTTTTTCTTTTATCCAGGCAAAATGTGCTTTTAAAACATTGTTTTGATTGTTGAATCTACCTACCAACTAGATGAAGAGTTCTAAGTCTGCTTCATTACTTTTTAGTACATAAAAGTGTGAATACCATCATGCCATTTAATTATGTCTTTTATATTCACAATAAGATATTTATAATGGGCGACTTAAACTTTCATGTATCTTAATTAAAGAGATTTTCTAAACCAGTTGTAACCTGCATTTGGCCTTATGATGCCTCCTGGAATAACAATGATCTGTCCGTTAATACATCCAGGTTCACAACTGATTGTTGCTCTTCTTCTTCAGAATATTAAGTAGGCTTGATTAATTATTATTCCGCCTGCTTGCCTCTTGCACACAGGACATCATCTTTGCACTGGGTTCCCAATAGACAAAAGAATAATAGTCGTTTAAATGAAAAGCTTTTGAAATCACTTTGAGTGAGGTTGAGATTAAAACTGTCAAAAAAATGTGCATGGGCCACCGGCATTGCAGAGTCTTCACCGCAATTGTAAATGTGTTCCTGGCTGTTCTTTTTTACCTTTAGAGCCATGGTATCCTAGTACAGAGCATTTGTTCACGAACATAAAGAGTAGTGGTTTCCAAAGTGGTGAATCACCTGGGAACCACTTATCGCTGTTCCTTAGGCAAGGATTGTAGTAACATGATACCCAGGATTGTCATGGGTTAAAATTCTAGCCCATGCTGGAGTCCAGGGAGTTTGGGGGAGAGGGCTTGCTTGGGTTCCCTCCTCCTATCAAAGACATATGAAACTACTGATAGATAAATCAACCTCTGTGCAAGAACAAGCATCCACAAATTAATCAACTTCACTGCCAATACAGGAAGCTTGCCTCAGTCAGTTGTCCTATAGTATGTGCTCACAGTCTTAGAATAATCTGGGTTGTCAGATTTGGAGTTTTAAGAGCACTGATGATATTTTGGATGGGGGTCAGCTATGCCAGCAAAACACCAAGGGCACACTTTTTATTCCACTCACAGATCACTGGCACCCTCAAGCAGTTTCAATCAGAACATGCGTATGTCTGCCACATTTACAGTAACTGTCTTAAGAAGAGGTAATCTACCATGAGCACAGATTATCTATCAAAAGATTATCATTGTCCAGGCTACCTCAAGAAGATGAATTGGGAGGCAAAAAGTATACAGGTTGGGCATCCCTTAGGATCAGAAGTATTTTGGTTATTGGATTTTTTCATATTTCAGAATACTTTCATATACGTAATGAGAGATTGTGAGGATGGGACTCAAGTCTAAACACAAAATTCATTTTTGTTCTATTTTGTACACATCACCTAAAAGTAATTATATTTTTATTAATTTTATGCATAAAACAGCACTTGTGCATGAAGCACATAAGAACCTTTGCTGTATCAGGCCAATAGCTTCCTTTATCTGATCAAAAGCTTCCTTTATCTCGCAGCAGCCAACCAGATGTCTCAGGGAGCAAAAATTTATTTATTTATTTATTTGTTTACAGGATTCATACCCCCCCTTCCCATGCCAAAGCAAATGCCCAAGGTGGGTTACTGTTGTTTATCCTTTTGTTCACACAACCACCCTGTGAGGTAGGTGAGGCTGAGAGTAACCCTACAATCCAGAGAAACTACGGAGTGTGTAAGAGACATTACGTGCACCCGTAGTTACGGCGCCACCTAGTGAAAACCTATGAGAAATTCCTTTTGCAATCTAGAGTAAATTGTTCTTACACTGGAGCAGGACTCCCTGTAGTTACTCTGGATTGCACCCTAAATTACTGACCCAAAGTCACCCAGGAAGGTGCATCCAGGTGCTCTCCCCTGCATCTGACATTCTGAGGTTGCCTACATTTACATCTATCTAAACAAACAAAATCAACATAGGTCATCAGATTTCTCTTCTGGCTATTTTCAAGGGGGTTTACATAGGCAGGCTTACACACAAAGACCCCTCATAGCTTGTATCCTGTGATGGTCCTTTTCTCTAGGAATTTGTCCAATCCCTTTTTAAAGGCATTGAGGCCAAATGGAAAACATAGGGGGGCATTTCCATGGATCCTGTATCTGATATTTCATGTATCCACATATATGGAATCCCCCGGAACTCCACACACTCACCTGGAGCCACAAATGTGCTTTACAAAACATTCGCAATAGTCCGCTCTGGTACAGGGACAGCTGGACCTGCTAAATCGAGAATTAAGATTGTAGCGTAAGTAAAATTACTTCTAGGCATTAAATAATACTATGACATTATTCTTCAACTATGAGCACAATCCTAACCATATCTACTCAAAGGTAAGCCCCATTGTGTTCAGTGGGTCTTACTCCCAGGAAAGTGTCTTTAGGATTGCAGCCCAAGAAATGAGATCTGTTATATTCCATGTCACTGCGTGTGGATACACATGAAGTGGCGTGCATCTACTTTTGCAAGTTCTAATATGTAATAGTTTATGGAAGGAACACTGGCGAAGAAAAGAACGGGATGGGGGGAGTGTGACTCAGACTGCAATCCTAAACACACTTTCCTGGGAGTAAGCCCCATTGAATATAATGGATCATACTTCTAAGAAGACAGGCATATGATTGCACACTTATACTTTTAAAATGCAGCAACACAGGAAGAACTTCAGGAGTCTGTCTACAGAGAGAGGCTGAGAAAGATAAATTAAGATGTTCGTCAGCTTAGGTTTTGTTAATTGGTGTATATAGATCTCGCTTTTTCCCCTTAGTATAGACACTTTTCATGGTTTTAAGTTAGCTTGCTGTTATGGTGTTTTGTTTGTTGTTTGTTGTCCAAGTTGTTGTTGTTGTTGTTGTTTTTAACAAAAAGAGCTCCCTCTGGGACATGTCACTTGGAGCTTGTGTTTGTCATGCTTATAGTGCAGGGAAAAACACACACTAAATTCAATCTTTAAATTAAGCTGTAACCAAGCTTGTATATTCATTAGAGGAGAAAAATTCTCTTCTGAGAAGTTCAAATTGTTTATTGATTTTCATTTCTGTGTTCAAGTGAAGCTTGAGTAAGTCTGTCTTACTGCAGTCCCTCTGGGGCAGCACAGCCAACAAGTGCATCGCATTTTAACCTAAGTGAGCAGTTACCAATGAAAATCTGAGAATTCCTTTAAAACTATATTAATAAATAGCTAGAGGTTGAGATTTCCAGTTCAATAAAGTTGTTGCACTTCACAAGAGCAAGAGCAGTCTTGAATTCCAAGCTATACAAAGGACAATATTTATATGAAGCCCAAACTGGAAACTGGGTAATTGGAAACTGAAATTAGTGTCAAGGGATGGCAGGAAGGAAAAAGGGATGCAAAGTTTTTATTTCCCAAATATTGTGACATCTCAATAAAGATCGAAGGCAATCTGGTTGATATTGTCATTGTGTGAGTTTATCAGTGGAAAATGTAATCATTTACGCTTCTTTCCAAAAATGCTGGTTATTGACATCTCTTCTTGTTCCTTGTGCCCATTTATTTCTATGAACAAATTATGATTTTATAGCATATTATACCATACAAAATGAGATAGAGTCTGAGCAAAGAATGGGTCTCAAAATTTGAATTCTGCAGATTGATTTTAATTGGTTGGATTTGGACTCTGTTTTCACATTATCTATCTGTCTGTCTGTCTGTCTGTCTGTCTAATGGAAAGGTTACTGACTGATTGACTAACTGATTGACTGACTGACTGACTGACTGGTCAATGCCTAGCCAAAATGGCTAAATCTAGAAGGGTGAAATTTGGGGAGGGTGTTCCTTCTGTGATGTCACCCTAGAAGCATGAATTTTTGGGGGGGGGGGAGAGGGAGGGGGAATTCCTTCTTTGATATGAGCACCCACTCAGAACTGACTTTTAGAAATTGAACTCCTAAGGGAGTGAGAAAGAGTGCAATGTGTTTTTGTTCTATACTTGAAGACATACTGATCAACACCCTGCCTCGGTCCCTGGACCCAGAAGCATGAAATTTGGGGAGCGTATTCCTTCTGTGATGTAAACACCCTCTAAGAAACTGATTTGGTGCCCAGTTCCCAATATGCCTGCTGCCTGGTGTTGCTCGCTGGTGCCCTGTGGCTGCATGGTTCTCAGTAGGGATGCCTAGTGGTGACTGGTGGTGTCTGCCGCCCACTGCCACCCAGTGGCACACTGACTTTAGATCAGGGAGCACAAGGGTATGTGCCAGCCTCCATGCACCACCACAGGCACTGAGACAGGGTAGTTTTCCAAGCTTGATATGGGGAGGGCAGAGAGGAGGCGGGATGGAGGTGTACCAGGACAGCGGGAGGATAGGCAGGACTGTGGGCAAGTGGGCATGGAGTGGGATACTGTGCCAGGACCTGGCAATTGTGGCACCCATTTCCAACCAGCCTATGCCAGCTCCAAGCTGCTCGCTTGGTTTTGTGACACTATTTGAGGTGGCACAGATCCAGGTAGCCCCAGTGGGGCTGTTGCAGCATTATTCAGGGTAAGGAAAAAGAGTCCCTTGCCTTGGGCTGGCACAAGAGAAGCTCATAACTTGTGCTGGATACGGAGAAGGCACATCAGCCTGCCTGTTCCAGCACAAATTAGGATTGAGCTGCCTGTCAGATATCCCCGTTAGGAGAATAGACATGTCTTCATGGGTTGTTAGACAACTTGATGTCATATAAAACTTACCAGAAGGGGGCGTATATTCTCTGAGGCCCTGAATTTCCCTGAATATAATCATTGCATGGGATATTTTGTGGATATCAGAGCTATGGAGTTTAATACAATTATTCCTTAAATGGAATAGAATTCTAATGATAGAATTAGATCCTTTCCAACCCAGTGCCAAAATATTATGAAGTCTGGGGAGATGAATCTCAAAATAACATCACAACTGGATCTCATTTTAGGGAAACCTGTTCATATGGAAAGTCAATATCCAAATGATGTGTTTAGTGATGTAAGCACTATCACAGATAGTGATGTAAGTAGCAAGTAACAGTCCCAAGCCCTTTATAATTAGGGTGTTGCGAATGAGAAAATCACCTTTTGCCACTCATTTCTGTTTCATAGCTTCTCATGAAAAAGCAGCCCCTTGTACCGCATAGGACTCTCTTACCTCTTAGCTTTTTTTCTTCTTGTATGAAGCTGCTCAATTGGGTTATATACGCAATTGGACATTGGCTACTTTCTCAGTAAGCAAGGGAAAGATAGGCCTGGTTTTTTTTAATGGAATATACAAAGCTTCTTTGCCAGTAATAAACAGAAAATCAAGGACTAACACAGAGATTATCAAAATCAACCGGTTTCATCACAAGAAAAATGTGATATGATATCAGAAAGCACCGCAGGGGGACTTGGCTTGTGGAGCAAAATAAATAAAAACAAGAGAATGGCATGGAACGAGATTGCTCCATTACTTCCCTGAGCCATCATAAAAAGGACAGAGGGGCAGACAAACATTTATAGGGTGGGAGGTTTTTCTCCATCCTTTAATGGTCACTAGAAATATGATAGTTGACAATAAATAAAGGTGAAGAACACTGAACACAAAACATGTGCTGAAGAAAAGCCTGTTCACACTTGATGCATTTTAGGAGTTGTTCAAGAGCTGTTCACTCATGTTAAAAATGCTCCAACCGTAATGCTGCCAAGGAGAGGAAGACCTATGTTGGTCAACAGAAGAATGTGGCTGCTCATTCAGCTGAGTGTGCCTGAGGAGGGCAAAGATGTAAAGACATAATTTACAGAACCACTCTCTTCTAAAGGCAATATGAGACATTTGTGATGGAAATAAAGGGTTCCCTTAAACTAATGTAGGCTTTATAAGGAGGGATCAGTAGGCAGGAAATGAGGACTCATACCCATCCACCAACTATCTATCTCAAATATCTGTCCCACAGGCTTTTTTATATAATTTTTTCCTCATCCAGGCTCTGAAACTAGAAAAAAAGTCTGAAGAAAGGAAAACCATCTGATGGCAGTAAGAAATCCTTCCTTCCACAGATCTTCCCTTGAATGTGTCTTCACCATAGCCCCACATTCATATCATGTCAACCAACATAAGTTAGGAACATCACATTTGTACTCTAATGTAGCCCTCATAATAATAAATGGTAATAGTCTGGTTCACAGCCAGTTTAGAACTTTATCATATTTTCCCTCTATAATCATATTCTTCTCTTTTTCCAGCAGGGCAACCAGACGTCAAACGCAAAATCTCTGAACAGCAAGGCCAAAATTCCCTACCCGGAAAATGTAGGACAAAATGTAGGACATTTTAAAATAAGCTAAAAACACTGGTATTGTTTTCCTGTACATAATACGTTACACTATATTACTTATTTTAAATTGAAAAATGATGAACTCTCCGCTCATCCCGTCCCAGTCTGGTTTGGGGGTTGTGGAACCAATTTTGGGGGTTCCCATTGTTTTCCAAACAACTTTGCCAAATGAGGCATTCAGCTTCATGTAGGTTCTGTTCAGGTTTGAATGAATTGGGGAAAAATTGGCCCTTATGTTTTGGCATTATGGAAAATAAAAGCAGATATTTATTTTTATGCCCAGACACTAAGTTTTTTGCACAGGGTGTTCAGATGACAAATGCTAAATCCCTTAACCCCTAAAATCCCTAAAAAATCCTATGTGCTTAAAAAATTGAAGGACACCACAAAAATGTAGGACAACATGTAGGACATGTTAAAATAAAGCAGAAATACTCATACTGTTTTCCTGTACTTAATTTCAACCCTTTAAAATTGAGAACCTTGTAAAATGCATGATTCAGACCCAGACATTAAAGCAACCGTTTGTAGTAGCATAACACAAGCCTGTGACTCCAACATATGTGGTTCAGACCCAAACACACAAGCAAGATATCAAGCAGGGAGGGGGATAGAAAGGAGGACATCTCTGCATCAGGGAGGTGGGATCTGGAACCACCAAGAGAAATCTGCAGTGCCCCTGAGGGTATGCAGAGTGCAAAAGCAGACTATGAGGAGCCAGGAGGACCAGGATATAAAGGACTAGGAAGGAGGAATCAGAGTATCCCCAGGTAGGAGTTACCTTGCAGGTCTAGAAGTGGAGCACAGCCTGAATTGTTGGCTGAGGCAGGTTTAAGAGGCACCGAAAGAGTTAAGAGCTGGAGTTTAAGAGCTAGGGAAATCTGAGCTGCGTGCATCACTCATAAATTCTGGAGGCACTATGGTGTCCGGGGAAAGCCAGACGTCTGGACAGCCTGTTTTCTAGTCATATTTTTCTTTTGTTTTTCTTACATTTGGCAAGCACACTTAAGCTCAGTGATTTTCAACCAGTGTGCCGTGGCTAGTCCTCAGGTTTGCCACAGGAATTTGGGAATTGACATTCATTAATAGGAAAATTGGGGAATTTGAACAGTCTGGTGTGACTTGTCAATGATAAAAACAATTGGTGGTGTGCCTTGAAAATTTCAGTGCCTTGTTAAGTGTGCCGTGAGATGAAAAAGGTTGAAAATCAATGCTTAAGCTAATGGAATTTGCTAGCAAGAAATGCAGGATTTGGCCACTGTACACATATCCAGGACCCTGAAGAGGAAGCGTTTTTCAACCATCACATAATTGTGGCATTTGCTGTGTGAACCACCACAAAAGGCTCTCTGAATAAGGCTGAACTGCACACGATTTTGACACCTGAAAATACAGACTGGATTGCCTTAGTACAATTAATAGTTGGACCAAAACATTGGTCCAACATTGGTCCAAACAGGAACCAAAACATTGTAATAGGAAGGAATTAGCTGCAGCTTTACTTAGTGCAAGCAAACTCTTGACAGATGTGTTGTGATTTCCCCTAACCTTATTTCCTTCTCCCCCAATGCAGCTGATTTCTTGAGTAGTAATCAGTAAATCCTATGACTGTGAAATCCTTGTCTTCCCTTCAATGTTATTTCTTTGGGTATGGGAAGATCACAGGTTATTAAATCCCATCATGTTTTAACTTATACAGGGATCAGCGACCTTTCAGTGGTGTCATGCCAAACCTATGTTTCAATGTTATTCCGTGTGCCAACAAGATTCTATGCCAACATGCCATGTACTGACATGACACACAGACACATACACACAAACGCATACATTGAACTGACCCGTTGTTGTGGGAATAAAATGTAAAGAATGACCCACTGTTACTCCCACAACAATGGGTTAGTTCAATGGGCATTGGTGGGTTCTGGCACCAGACACTGGTGGGCACCGACAGCCACCAGCAGACAACAAGCACCAGCAGCACTGACTCACCTGCACTTCTTCTGCCCCCCCCCCCCCACCCCCTGCTCATTTCAGGACCTAGGTGGGCAACATTGCTTCTTCTCCATCTCCTCCACTCTGGGCTGGAGTGGACACTATAGAGGTTCCCCTGCTATTGACCCGGTCTTTAAGTGCCATTGAAAATCAGGCGAGTGCCAAACTTGGCATCCATGCCAGAGGTTGCTGGCCCCTGAACAAATGCATACTGAACCCATTTGGCTGAAAAGTTTTAAAACCTTGATAGGGTTTGAAACATTTCCATGGACTGCAGTTTGCAACTTCAGAAAAAGTAATTTGAGGGATGTAGCTTGACTGATTTTTAGGATCACAGTAAAGTAACACATGGTTAAATAACTGGGGAAATGGGCAGAGCCTATACACCAGTCAGTAATGGAAATAAAAGTTTTCACATTATCTACCTTGTCCACATTTCCTCAAAGATCAATATAGCTAAGTACATCTTCTGCATACTTCTACGAGAGGAGACCAATATAAAACTTACTTGCTTCAAACACAGTGTGACACCAGCTTTAGATGGACACCCTCTTCCCTCCCCAAAAGAAGCTGGGGAGAAATATCAATACTATGTTTGAATTACATTAGTTGGAACAAGGATGAATGTGATGGTGCAAAGTCAAAAGGATTTACTCAGCAACTTTCCATAAATGATAAATGGTCTTTGCAAAACCATGGCTTCTTGTAAAGTTTTTTACTAACATGTAAAATCTTTCACTTTGATATTATGGATTTGTCGCAATGTTGAAATTTCCCAGCAGGCTCTATGGGGGAAAATATTAACATTGATAATGAGATTTATTTTCTTTTTTGCAAACTTCTGTGTATAATCCAGTCTTTGGAAAAGCCATAAATTTAACAGCAGATTTTAACTGATTTTAAAAGTATTAGAAACAATCAAGAATTTTTGTCACATTCTACAGCAGGAAGGGTCATTTTTGGCAGATACTGGATACCCACAGAGATCGTTCTTTTCTTAGACGCTGCCCTCACTTACTGGCTTTTACTACCTTTAAAAGCCACATGATGGCTATCATGATTTGATACAGATATATGGAACAATGTTAAAACTAGCATAAAGTAACTGGAAAGTAATTATGGACCCAGGTATTTCTGTGGGAATATTATTATTATTATTATCGGCATCCTTCAGTCTCGAAAGACTATGGTATCGTGCTCTGATTGGAGGTCCTGAAACAGCATCTAGTGTGGCTAAAAAGGCCAATTCGAGAGTGGCAGCCCCTTCCACACTGAGGACAAATAAATTCCGTCCCCTGCCCAGGTCCCAGGTTTCGCTGCTTTTGGGTCTGTCTCTTTGCTTCAGCCTGCCGAACAAGTGTCTCTTCCAGTTGGAGAAGGCCATGCTGGGTCTTTTGCCTCCACGCTGAGCGGTCAGAGGTCAAGGTTTCCCAGCTGCTGATGTCCATTCCCAAGGCCTTTAGATCCCTCTTGCAGATGTCCTTGTATCGCAGCTGTGGTCTCCTTCTTGGGCGCTTTCCCTGCACTAATTCTCCATATAAGAGATCTTTTGGAATCCGACCATCAGCCATTTTCACGACATGCCCAAGCCAGCGTAGACGCCGCTGTTTCAGAAGTGTGAACATGCTAGAGATTCCAGCACGTTCCAATACTGTGTCATTTGAGACTTTGTCATGCCAGGTGATTCCAAGAATACGTCGGAGACAGCGCATATGGAAGGTGTTCAGCTTCCTCTCCTGCCATGCATAAAGGGTCCAAGACTCACTGCAGTACAAGAGTGTGCTCAGGACGCAAGCTCTATAGACCTGAATCTTTGTATGTTCCGTCAGCTTCTTATTAAGCCATACTCTCTTTGTAAGCCTGGAGAATGTAGTAGCCGCTTTACCAATGCGTTTATTCAGCTCAGAGTCTAGGGAGAGAGTGTCAGAGATAGTTGAGCCAAGGTACACAAAATCATGGACAACCTCCAGTTCATGTTCAGAGATTGTGATACAGGGAGGTGAGTCCACACCCTGACCCATGACTTGTGTTTTCTTCAGACTGATTGTTAGTCCAAAGTCTTGGCAGGCTTTGCTAAAACGGTCCATAAGTCGTTGAAGGTCTTCGGCAGAGTGAGCAGTAACAGCAGCGTCATCGGCGAAGAGGAACTCCCGCAAGCATTTCAGCTGGACTTTGGACTTTGCTCTTAGTCTGGAAGGATTGTAGAGTTTTCCGTCTGATCTGGTCCGGAGATAGATTCCCTCTGTTGCGTTTCCAAAAGCATGCTTCAGCATGACTGCAAAAAAGATCCCAAATAAAGTTGGTGCGAGGACACAGCCCTGCTTCACTCCACTTCGGATGTGAAAGGAATCTGATGTTAGGCCATCAAAAACTACAGTGCCCTTCATGTCCTTGTGAAAAGACCTGATGATGTTGAGGAGCTGAGGTGGGCATCCAATCTTGGGGAGGATTTTAAAAAGGCCATCCCTACTAACCAAATCAAAAGCCTTTGTAAGGTCTATGAAGGCTACAAAGAGTGGCTGTCTTTGTTCCCTACATTTCTCTTGCAACTGTCGAAGGGAAAATACCATATCAGTGGTGGACCTGTTGGCTCGAAATCCACACTGTGATTCAGGATAGATTCTCTCTGCAAGCACCTGAAGCCTCTTCAGTATGACACGGGCAAGCAGCTTCCCTACAACACTAAGAAGAGAGATGCCACGGTAGTTGTTGCAGTCACCCCTGTCGCCTTTGTTCTTGTACAGTGTGACAATATTAGCATCCTTCATGTCCTGTGGTACTCCACCTTCCCTCCAACAAAGGCAGAATATCTTGTACAGTTCAGTGGAAATGGTCCCTCTACAGCACCTCAGAACTTCAGCAGGGATGTTATCTTTCCCGGGTGCCTTGCCAAAAGCAAGGGAATCCAGGGCTTCGTTTAGTTCTTCTAAAGTTGGTTCACTGTCGAGCTCCTCCAAGACAGGCAGGCACTCAATGTTGTTTAATGCTTCTTCAGTTACTACATTTTCTCTGGAGTATAGCTCAGAGTAGTGCTGCACCCAGCGTGCCATCTGTTGTGCTCGGTCCTGGATGACCTCACCTGTAGCGGACTTAAGCGGGGCAGATTTCCTCACTGTTGGACCTAAGGCCTGCTTGATGCCATCATACATCCCCTTGATGTTGCCTGTGTCAGCTGCTACCTGGATCTGAGAGCAAAGCTGCAGCCAATAATTGTTAGCACATCTCCTGGCAATCTGTTGGACTTTGCTACGGGCGGCTCGCAGGGCTTGGAGGTTGCACTCACTAGAACAGGCTTTATATGCAGTTAGGGCTCTCCTCTTTTCCTCAAGGGCTGGTGTCAGCTCCTCCGAGTGGGCTTCAAACCAATCTGCTGTCTTTCTAACCTGCTTACCAAAAACTGACAAGGCGGTAGTATAAACAGCATTCTTGAAATGTTCCCACCGTTCAGAAGCGTTTGCCTCAGCCGGTCCTGGGAGGATTTCCTCAAGTGCTTGGTCAAATTCCAACACTTTTTCCAGACTGCGGGTCTTGCTGATGTTAATTCGTGGTCTTCCTTCCTTCTTTGAGTGATGCAGCCTCTTTGCTTGCAGTTTTACTCTGCTGCACACCAAGGAGTGGTCAGTATTGCAATCAGCACTCTGATAGCTACGTGTGATCTTAATGTTGGGAAGGCTGGAGCGCCTGGTGAGGATCAAATCAAGCTGATGCCAATGCTTCGATCTAGGGTGTTGCCAAGACACTCTGTGTTGAGGCTTTGTGTTAAAGAATGTGTTGCTAATGCAAAAATCATGATAGCAGCAAAACTCTAGCAGGCGTTGGCCGTTTTCATTCATCTTCCCAATGCCAAAATGACCTAGACAAGCGGGCCAAGAACTATGGTCAGATCCAACTCTTGCATTAAAATCACCAAGGATCAAGCTCTTCGCCAATCGAGCAGCGACTTATAATCAGTAACTGCCACTTCCCGTGTTGTTTCCACGCTGTATGCGAGGCTGGAGTACCTCTCCAGAGCACGAAGGCCTGGGTATGTTTTTATGGGGGATAGGCTGTTACCCAAGCAGAGAATCCCCCCTCTCCACGCCACTGAAATAGTCCAATGGAAAGGCAGAGCCAATACGATTGGTTCCAGCTGCGTCGCAGGAGTTACCAGAACATGACTGTAACACAGTCACGAACTGCTTTCGGGACTCCGGCTCCGGATTTTTCCTCGAGGTTTTCTCCTGAAGCCTTTCCCATGAATGGGTATAGCCGCAAGGCAGCGGAGGTTTAGTGGGAGTTTTCCTTCTCCTAGGGAATAATTGATCCAATATCTGTGAGATAATCCACTATTCTAACCCTACAATCCAGAGTAACTACTGGAGCACGTAAGAGACATTACGTACAACCGTAATTACTGCACCACCTAGTGAAAACCTATGAGAAATTCATATTGCAATCCAGAGTAAATTGTTCTTATACCGGAGCAAGGACTCCCCGTAGTTACTCTGGATTGTGCCCTAAGTCACCATTATTTTAACTGGGAATCCTTACTGGGATTTGCTCCTCAAGCAAGTGGAGCTCAAAGACACTTTACAGGGAGATTTAATTGAATTTTAAAAATATTTTCATAACCTGAGGTTTGAAATAATTTCTTCATGGAATTACAATGAAAGTTCTCATGATCCATTAGTTGATCCATTGTCTAGCTCCAAAAAACTACAACTCGCTTTATACTATAAAAATGCCCTGACCTTTCTGGTTGCTATACAAAGAATATATGTCAAATTTTATTTCAAATCATGAGTTTTTAACTGTCAAAGGCAGGTGTAAAACAAGAATGAGGGTATTTTTTACTTTGAGAAATATAGAAATTGCTGGAAAAATACAGTTTCAGGTCCTTCTGTGAGATATTCAACATGTCAATGAGCACATTTCAAAACACAGGTGAACTTTTTACATTTATGGATGACCTGGAGTTTATGACTATGGGAAGATTGCCTTAGAATACTGAAAAAATTGTAAACTAGCAGAAAGAAAGTAATTTGTATACAATGCTCTCATTCACTTTAACAGGAAAAACATTAACATGTTCTATCTATCTATCTATCTATCTATCTATCTATCTATCTATCTATCTATCTATCTATCTATCTATCTATCTATCTATCTACAGTATTTATATACCGCTTTTCAACTAAAAGGTTCACAAAGCAGTTTACAAGAAAATGAAAAAAATTAATACCTAATAGCTAATGGGTCCCTGTCCCAAAAAGGCTCACAATCTAAAATGCAAAACAACACCAGCAGAAGCCACTAGAACAGACATTGCTGGGGTGTGTAGGGCCATTTACTATCCCCTGGCTAAGTAAAAAAGGAATACCCACTTGAAAGAGTGCCTCTTGCCCAGTTAGCAGGGAACCAGCAAATTAAAAATTGTGAGATTTTAAAATATTATTTTGTTTCTTAATGAAAATTTAGAGTTTACAAACTACATTGCGAGGTAATAAAGGACTTTTTCCCATGTAATGGAGGCTAGAATAGGGATTTAATTTTGATGAGGGAGATTAATTTTTCCTTCATGTTATTGTCAGTAGAGTCTATGCTTGCGGAAAATGTGTAAAATATTACACTATTCCAGGTTTGTATTATTTATTCCAGGTTTATATTATTTTATTTTGGTTAGGTTTAATGCCACTTCTAGCAATAGTAAGCAAAATCTTAATCAACGCTGCTTCCTATGTTATGTTTTATCTCTGCCTTAAAAAGGGAGGCCTTTTGGGGGGGCCTGACCCTATGATGGCTGCAGTTGCAAACATACCACAAAGCACTTTGTAATCATGTGGAGGCCAGTCTTACCAGTGGCAAGGCATGAATGGGGAGGCCTCCACCACCACCACTGGACTGTTGCAAGCTGGCCAGGTTTAAGTGCACACAAGTGGCCGAGCAATGTGGGGAGTTGGAAAAGGAGTAGGACGCGTGTCTCTGGGTGCAAAAGGGTACCTCATGTAGAAATGGCCTATTTCTCTTGTAGAGATTTTCAGGAAGAGGCTGGACACTCACCTGTCAAGGATGCTGTAGTTGTTGCCTGCACTCAGCTGCAAGTTGGATTAGATGATCTCCAAGACATGTTCCAAATGTAATATCCCATGATGGGGTAGTATGCGGTGCAGCAGACAAGCCAACCTCTCCTAGGAGATGCCATTCCTAGGAAAGTTGGAATTCAAGTGGAGTTAATGGCCAGAACTCTGGTAATCAGAAACTTAGAATATTTATATTGTCTTAGGTTTTTCTCTTAGAGAGAGAAAGCAGTGCTAGGCTCCTATTTAGCAAGATGTGGCAAACCAAGTCATCTGAAATGCAGCTTTGTGTAAGTCACAAAACTGAAAAGCAATTTTTCAAAGTGATTTGAGAAGGATGTATCCCTCCACAGAGAAACCTTCATTTGGGTCATTTGGATTTCCGCTCTGTTTCTGTGCGAGCGACCAGTCAGAATTGTCTGTATGCAACAGAAAGATAAAAATTTCAATTAGGTTGAGTGCTGTCATAAGCAGACTACATGAGAAGGCCAGAGAAAATATGCATTACATATTGATGCCTATCAGCACAGAGAACACAGCCATGTTTTATTTCATGCCCCTTTTGTAGGTTTGGCAGCATGGCACCCAATAAAGGCCTAATCATATTAATTTATGCCCCTATCAATTATGCATTCAGATTCCCCTGATAGCTTGTCAGTTTTTATTCAGTATTTTCTGAAAAATACGTCTATTACAGTTACTGAGCAAATAGTAAGACTGTCAGAAAGTAAGATTTAAAGAATATTACTTAAAAGAGGTGGGGTTTTAGTTTTATAAATCTTGTATTATATGTCATGTATTTGTTAGAATTAAAACAGGTGACAGTACAGGGACATGTTACATTAAGGACTTTCTGGAGATGAGAACAGAAGTCTTTTGGCACAAGGAAAAAATCTTTTATGTATTGTATTCAAGTTTTTATAAAAACAAACGTAAAAAAGTGTTAGTTTAAGAATGGAATATGCATTAATATCTTTTACACCTGAAGTTTCCAAACTTTTTAGCACCAGCATGCACATTTAAAACAACACTTTATAGGTTTAGAAGAGTTTTTAAAAATATCTAGAAAGAAATAATAATTATTTATTATTGTTGTATTCAAAATCAACAGTAATACACAGCAAACAATTTCCCTATGCTGATTTTTGTAATACCATCAAAAGTTGGTCACTTCCCAAACATCTAGGACTGTGTGATGTAGCGGCATATAATGTGTGTAGAGCCCAGCAAGGTGGCCTTTTGCAACTGACAGATGGAAATTTTGTCAATACCATTTGTTTTCAAATATCTGCTAAGGTCTTTAGGCAACATGCCCAGTGTGCCAATTACCACAGGGACCACCTGTACTGGCTTATTCCAAAGTCGTTGCAGTTCAGTTTTTAAATCTTGGTATTGGGTGATTTTTTTTCCAATAGTTTTTCTTCTATTATCACAAGATATGGCAATATCGATGATCCATACTTTCTTCTTTTCAACAATTGTAATGTCTGGAGTATTGTGTTCTAAAACCTTATCAGTCTGTATCCAGAAGTCCCACAGTAGCATCTATTCATTTGTGACCACTTTTTCAGGTTTGTCACTGGCAAAGTTGTGACCTAAATTCCAATGGATCATCTGAGCAATTGAGGTGTGCCTGTGTTTGTAGTCAGTCTGCACAATCTTCTTGCAGCAACTTAGAATATGGTCAATAGTTTCATCTGCTTCTTTGCAGAGCCAACAGTTTGAATCACCATCTGACCAATTGATTTATTATTGTTATTATTATGTACTATTTCACAGTCACCAGGTGTGTGATTGGAATTGTCTATTGTGAATTAGTTCCTATCCAAGGAACTTGGACTCACATAGGTATCGTCTCAGTATGTTTGAAGTTCCCAGGAGTGCTGCTTTTTGTAACTGGGCAGTTGTGATATTCCGGAGGCCCATTAAGTTTAGATGTTTCTGAAGACATAATGGAATCGCTCCAAGAGCACCTATTATTATTATTATTGGAATAACAGTGGCCTTCTTTCCCCAAATTCTCTGAATTTCCATTTGTAAATTCTTATACTACAAGATTTTCTCATGTTTTCTCTTGAAGCCGACAATCTCTGAGTATTGCAATATCAATTATCCAGACCTGTTTTTTCCTCAACCACAGTGATGTCTGGTGTTCCAAGTGGTGGTTGGTTTGAATATGAAAGTCGCACAAGATTTTGACCTGTTCATTCTGTCTATCTTTTCTTGTTTGTGGTCCCACCAGTTCTTATCTGTGACTAGGGTGTACTTTTGGCACAGATTCCAATGTATCATGGTGGCCACTTTGTTGTGTCTTTCCAGATAGTCCATTTGAGCAATCTTTCTGCAACCACAGATAATGTGTTCCACTTTTTCTTTTGCCTTCTTGCACAGCCGGCAGTTGCTGTCTTTCTGGCTCTTGTCTATTTTGGCCTTTACAGCATTTGTTCGCAATGCATGCTCTTGGGTTGCTAGTATCAGGCCTTCTGTTTCTTTCGTGTTCCTTTCCTCAGCCAATGCCATGTTGTTTTGTTATCAGTATTTGTATTATTTTCAATTTTATAATAATAATAATAATAATAATAATAATAATAATAATTATTATTATTATTATTATTATTATTATTATTATTATTATTATTATTATTATTATTGTTATTATTGTTATTAGTGACACAGTTCAGGGCATAGCATACATGTCTTATGTCAGGCTTGCAACACACAGTACTACACTCATATCTCAGTGCTAAAGAGCTCAGAATTGAGCTCCTAATCTGCTTGTTGAAATGCTCATGTGATGGTACTACAGTGTTTTAAAAAGAAAGATGAATTTAGTCTTTCCCAGTTTTTGCTATATCTCAAACAGAACTCACAGATGACTTGCTCTCATTCTTTCACTTACATTTTCTCATGATTTTAGATACCAGTTTGCAAATCAGCATATATGTATAGGTGGCTTGGCTCATCTGCACATCTAATTATCATCTAATCATCTAATTATTTATAAAGTGTGATTGCATGCAGAGTGCTTTACAAAGAATTCCCTGTTCTGAAGAGAGAGGGGTTTGTTTGTGTGTGTGTGTGTGTGTGTGCGTGTGTGTGTGTGTGAGAGAGAGAGAGAGAGAGAGAATCTAAAGTCAACACAAGGAAGGAAAGATTCCAGCAAGGAAGACATAACTTTTCCCAGCCCCACCTGCCAGTTTGCTAAGGTACATTCCAGATCTTTTAACTACAGATATTACACCATGAACTTTCTATAGCAGGGTAGGCAACCCCTGGAGTTAAAATGGTGCTTGTCAGCACACCAAGTCACCCCAGCACACACAGCTAGGAGCTGTTGCCACTGCTGCTGTCCCAGATGCATGCAGGAAGCTGCCCGTCACCATTGCTGGTGTCCAGAAAAGCACCGTCTCTTCCCATCCTCACTTCACCCTGCGACTCTCAGAATGGAAGAGGTGGAGAAGAGTGTTCCATCCTCAGTTCTGCACTTTTCTACTCAGAAGTAAGCCCCTTTGCAGTCAATGGAGCCTACTCCCAAGAAGGGGTGGAGCAAAGGGAATTCTTAGAGCCCAATCCTGAGCATCTTTGCTCAGAAGTAACTTTCTTTGCAAGAGGCATAGGAAGGATAGGGTCAGGCTGTTCTCCAGCATCTCCAGCACCCACAGCACTATAGCAATGGAGAAGCCCCTTGTGCAAGCTGGCTGGAGGTAAGAAAAGACCCAAGATATTGTCTCCGTATATACATGCTAAATATGCATATAAATTATATTAATATAATTAATAAAAATATATATTATTGATTATAATTTTTATATATACAGATTATGTGTATGTTTATATTTTATAATCATGTTGGCACACAGAATAACAATGTTATAATCATGTCAGTGCATGGAATAACATTGTAACATAAGTGTTCGGCACTACACTGCTGAAAGCTTGCTGACCCCTGTTCTATAGAATTCTGGCATTAACTTTAAATGTGGCCTCTAAACTAAATGCTGTCTTTATTTTAATTACCAGTTTTTTGTTTCTTAAAAAAGGATTTGAACTCCCGAAATTGAACTCCCGAAATTGAAATAAGGGATAAATTGATTCCTTATCTGCATTAATCAGGAGCCAGGACCAAGTGCTAATTTTAAATTGGAGGTTCAAACTATGATTCATGCTAGGATTTTTTTTTACTTCATAACTTACTGTTTGAGAAACTTTCAAATTCTATTTTTCCCCCAAAAAAGATTATTTAAAATTCCTAAATCACTATGCTACTCTTTAAAGAGATATTCACTTTCTTTGTCTGATTCATGTGACTCCCAATTGCACTTCCAGTATTACTTTTAGAAATTGCCAAATGAAAAATCTGTGTGGTTCATTCATAAAAACCAGTTTTGCTATCTATTCCTACCAGCCAGAACTCTGGTTTTTCCTTTTATTTATTTATAAAAGCAGGGGTCACCAAACCTTGACCCAGGAGCCAGATTAGGTCTTTGGCAAGCCTCAATGCGGCCCCTGGCAAGACCCCTGTAGCCGGCCCTTGGGCAAGCCTTGAAATCAACTCCAATACACTTATATGTAAATTTATGTAAATATATTCAAATCTGAAAAGTAAATTAGTTTTTCAACCTCCGACACAGCATCAGAGAGATGATGTGGCCCTCCTGCCAAAAACTTTGGAGACCCCTGCATTAGAGTGATGGAAGAGCCAGTGGTATGTGAAAATATGCATACTGAAGGGAGCAGAAGTATTGCCCAATGGAAGTGAAGAAGCTCTAAAATGACATGTCTTGGCCAGAACAAATAAAAACTTTGATAACTTCTGGCAAGGAGAAATGCACCAGTTAATGGTGCCTCCAGGTAGCTTTAGCTTCTATGACTGGCAATTGGAACACGACATCTCTCACTGCACTTGGCAGCATTACAGGGATCACAGTCTAACAAGGATGAACAGTTAAGCCAATGTGTAGGCTTCTCTCTTGCATCTGGCATGGATATCTTTCTGCTTCACCTTTTGTTTTCTGTCAGAGGGATATTTATTGTGGCAATGTGCGGCACAGTCCGGCTCTTCATTTATGTTTGAGTTCCCTTCTTATTGTAGTTCATGGTATTAATGGAGTACATGTTTCTCTTCTACACATCTGCCTTTTTAAAGATCCCCATTCAAGACGACAGTGCCCTTGGGCTACTGGTGATGTTTAATAACTTTCTACACTGATAGTTCTTTCTTTGTCATTACACCAAGCCTTTTCTTGCCTTGGTATATAAAGATCTTAAGTGTTCCCCTTGACTAGTGGCCCACGCATTATAGAGCAGTACCAGCAAGATAATGTAGAAAAACCTCTTCCTTTTAAACTATTACAATGAAAGTCTTGCTGAGAGTCTCCTAGGCGTATAGTTTTCAGAAGGTTTGGTGCACCACTTTCAATCGCTGTTATTCAGAAGGGTTGTTGTAAAATGCTATCAAATTTCTAAATGTCATTATGTTCATCAAAGTAAAGTTTTCAAACATTTATTGGAATTTTAAGATATGTAGTAATTATTAATTAAACAGAGAGGGGAATGCAGGCAAAAATTTATGTATGCTTTTTAATTCAATGCTTAATTTTCATTTAGTAGATGGCTGTTTGGTTTGCTCAATAAGTGTACACTCAGTGGCCCTTTTGCTTCTGCAGATCAAGGAGAGTATGGGAGAGAGAATGAGGCAATGAATGGGGATAAGATCAGACAGCACAATCCAGAGCAACTAATCTGTCCACATAAGAGCCCTTGGGTTGCCCTATCTATCACTAGGGTGGAGCAACTGCAAGATGCTCCACCCCAGTTACCCTGGAAGAGGCTTAAGGCAGAGCAAGGCAACATAGGGTGCCCTAAGAGAGGTGGACCTGCTCAGCTCTAGCTGCTCTGCCCTAGGCAGTTCAAGAGAGGCATGTTGAGGACATGTTTAGCATTGCCTAGGGCAGAGCAGTTACTCTGTATCCAAAGCCGTTTCCAAGGCAGAAATGCCCTCTTCCAGTTCCTCAGAGATATACCACCTCAGGAGCAGGTATAGTAATGAGTAGACCCATAGGGGTCCATGATGAGGCCCAAGTAAGAATGGCAGTGTTGACCAAAAATCTGAGTTCTTGGCCAGCCGAGCTGCAACCCCTGCCTCTCAACAGGATATGGAACAAAGTACGGCTGCCCACAAACCTCAGGATACAGCAGGCCACTCCAAGAAGCCCCTTGTATTCACTGTAGAATGTACTGGCATCTCATCAGGGATTCCTTATAAGGCAGGCACCCGGTGGCATCACCAGACTGGTGCGGCTGGTGTGGGCTGCATTGGGTGATGCGCTCCGTAAGGGGTGATGCACCGGAGGAGTGACTGTCCTTTGGCAGGCCCCAGGCGTCAGCACGCCCATTCAGGCCTGCTCCAAGGCAGAGCAGCAGCCAGAAGCTGCCACTCGTCCTCAGAGCTGGCCCGAATGGCCAGCTGAGGTGCACTGGGCAGAAACACACTGAGCATGTCGAACAGCTTCAGAGGTGACTTCCTTAGAGCAGAGGAAGTCTGCGCCACTGCACGGCCTTTTGGCCTCACTCAGGAGGTGGAGTGGCAGGTGAAAGGCTTCAGAAAGAGTACTGCACAGGCACCAACTCAGTCGCCTGCACAGTCTCCTCTGAAGCCGAAAGACTTCAGAAAAGTACCGCACAGGCGTCAGAGATGGTTCCTGCGCAGCACTCTTTTTGAAGCCAGTTGGCTTCAGAAACAATTGCGCAGGTGCCAACTTTGGCGACTGCGTAGTCCAGGTGGGGGGGGGGTGCACACATCCTAGAGGTGACGCATAGACTTCTGCACCGGGTGATGCGCAGAGTCATGTCACCACTGTAGGCACTACAGCTGTTCCTTGTGCAGTGTGATCTGAGGGGTGTCTCCTCAGGAGCAAGTCCTCCCCATGTGTCAATTACTTAGCATGCTCTGGAGCAGTTAGGGCAGCCCAGGCTTCCTGACTCTCTGGATGCAGCATAACTTTCTGCTCAGGATACAGAATAGTTAGGAGAGAGCAGTTAGGGCAGAGCAGGCTGAACTTGCTCTGGATTGTGCCCTTAGTGAATGTCATAGATGTCAGGAATACCCCTTTCCCTAGACATTCCCCTGTTCCTCCCCCTCCTCACCCTTTCCTCCCACCTCTGCCACTATTTTCTTTGCACTGATAGTGGGTGGCTAGTCCATTGGTGCATACTTATTACCCGGTGCTCCTGTCTGGCATCATTCTTGTCTTGAGGCTAGCACTAACTGGTGATCACCTCTCTACTGGTGCACTGGATTCACCACTGGCATTTGAGTGCCAGCAGTGGTATTGGAGCAGCACCATAAGCTCAATAGGATCAGGTTCAGAAACCTACAATTGTTAAAAAAAAATAGACACAGGAGAGACAGTAGCAAAGAATTTTCAAAAAAGTACACTATGCTAAGATCACTAGAGACAGTTGCATTCCCCTTACTAAATACAGAGCACCACTTTAGGACACCTTTCATTCCAGTTAGCTAGAGCGCCCATACCCTACTTCATGTATTATGTGTGTATTTGTATTGGCATCCTTCAGTCTCAAAAGACTATGGTATCGTGCTCTGATTGGAAGTCCTGAAACAACATCTAGTGTGGCTAAAAAGGCCAATTTGAGAGTGGCAATCCCATCCACACTGAGGACAAATAAATTCTGTCCCCTGCCCAGGCTCCAGGTTTCGCTGCTTTCGGGTCTGTCTCTTTGCTTCAGCCTGCTGAACAAGTGTCTCTTCTAGTTGGAGAAGGCCATGCTGGGTCTTTTGCCTCCATGCTGAACGGTCAGAGGTCAAGGTTTCCCAGCTGTTGATGTCCATTCCCAAGGCCTTTAGATCCCTCTTGCAGATGTCCTTGTATCGCAGCTGTGGTCTCCTTCTTGGGCGCTTTCCCTGCGCTAATTCTCCATATAAGAGATCTTTTGGAATCCGACCATCAGCCATTCTCACGACATGCCCAAGCCAGCATAGATGCCGCTGTTTCAGAAGTGTGAATATGCTAGAGATTCCAGCACATTCCAAGACTGCGTCATTTGAAACTTTGTCATGCCAGGTGATTCCAAGAATACGTCGGAGACAGCGCATATGGAAGGTGTTCAGCTTCCTCTCCTGCCGTGCATAAGGGGTCCAAGACTCACTGCGGTACAAGAGTGTGCTCAGGATGCAAGCTCTATAGACCTGGATCTTTGTATGTTCCGTCAGCTTCTTATTAAGCCATACTCTCTTTGTAAGGCTGGAGAATGTAGTAGCCGCTTTACCAATGCATTTATTCAGCTCAGAGTCTAAGGAGAGAGTGTCAGAGATAGTTGAGCCAAGGTACACAAAGTCATGGACAACCTCCAGTTCATGTTCAGAGATTGTGATACAGGGAGGTGGATCCACACCCTGACCCATGACTTGTGTATATTTAAAGTTTTTCAATTTTTTTCTTAAAATAATATAAAATAGGGTAGGGTAGCATCCTTTACTAGGCAGTTTTCATACAAATCACAGTGAAAATTCAGTGAAATTAATGAAGAGTAAATAAATAAATAAATAAATAAATAAATACCCTAGGGAACACATCCTCCATCTTTGATCTATTTTACCCTATCTTTACATGTTGACCTTGTTTATATTCTCTGAATCAGTGTACAGAGTCGTCTAGCTGGTCAATAATCTAATCCGACCATCAATAAAACACACCTTCTTCTTTATTAATATGTGATTAAAAATGTATATGATAAAAACATATTGACTGCGAGCCGAGTCTGCGTGACAAGAACAATTATGGCTTCCAGCCCTAATCACTACATGAGCTCTTTAACCCAGTGAAAGTCAATAGTTTATTTATGAACAACTACGTGGTTTTTAAAAAAATAAGTACAGTATTAGGATTTTGTTAGGGCTCTTCTTCTTAGTTTGTTTACTCTTTTAACTTATAGAAATCTCCAAGATATAATTGTCAGCAGATAAACCTCTCATTAAATTCTTGCTCTATATTTATTGTATGACAAAGCTGAGGACATGAGATGAAAGGTGTTTGCTCTTGTTATTGTCCTCTGTTTGCAATTAAGCAAAGGTGCTCATTTTGTGTTTTTCTATTTTTCTTCATAGTACTCATTACACATTTGTTAATCAGATTTTCAAACCCTTGTAACTTCCCTTAATCCATTTAAACAATATTATTTTAGGTTTGGTTCTGTTGCTTCAAGATTGACTGTGATTATGTAAACCTGTGTCAGCTTGTGGAGCGGTGCTGACAGAAAATGGCTGTAGCATGGAGGAAAAAAATCCGTGCGAGATTATCTAATGCAGTGTGTTCCTAGAAGGGTGTTCCTAGAAGCTAGGGGGCTCCCCAAGGCCCATTTTGGGACTCCAGGACCACACCAGAAGTGGTCACTATATGTTTAGTGCTGAGCTACTCTGTATATGGACCACTACTCTGGGACCTCCCAAGTTTCCACACATTTTTGGTGGGATTCCCCAAGACTTTTGTTGCTGCAGTTCTCAAACACTCAGGGAGTTGAGAGCTGCATTTAGTTGTTCCAGGGGAAAGAATGCATCAATTTTGAGGGGCACAGGGCTGTCCTTTACTCACAAGTTGTAGCTGCAGGCTCCAGGAGTCTGGGGGTACCCCTTGCAAGTCTCTGCAAGGCTCCCCAAACTGCAGAAAATGAAAACTATTGTGACCCACTTCTGATTTAAGTGGAAGTGGGTTGCGATAGTTATAGAAGGGCAGGCGGATGGACAGACGGACGGACAGACAGACAGATAGGGAGTCTCTGCTGTGATGTGTGACATCCTAGCAATTGCAAAACTGCCTTCTACTCTCCCTGACCATTAAGGGGGCAGAGGCCAGGCTTTCAGACTGGGACATCATGATGCCCCAGTCTGAGAACCACTGGTTTGGGAGTTTAAAACACTCTGGAGAATGAAAGATTTCAAAACCATTTATCTAATTATACACATTTCTTTTAATGCTGGATATACAGGTGGGACCTCAGTATCCACTGATTTGACTCACCACTGATACTGAGGTCCACCTTTAAATGGCTTGTAATGAGGAAAAGCATCAAATTCATCAAGGAAAAGCATCAAATTCCAATATCATACCTCTGTTCTGTTAAATAACTATAATTTTATTAGATTCCATTATTCATCCCATTTAGTGGCTGAATGGAGTATAGGATCTGTATCAATGAACTATGGGGGTACAATGGATGAACAAGAAACTTGGAAGTGGGTCTTCAAAGTGGATACAGATTTGGTATCCACTTTTTTTTAAACCACTAGTGGTTCCAGAACAGATTCCAAGTGGATACTGAAGCATGACTAGGGTTGGCATATTTCCGAAAAAATAAGGACAATCCCCATTTTGGGGGATTGTGTTCACAAACTGGCAAAAGGGACATAGGGTCCTCACCTTATTTTATGGAAGAGAATTATGGCAACCTTAGGCATGACCTTTATAGTATATTTAGTTAGTATTTCCAACCAGCACCATTCTGTGAAAATAAGAGACAGGTAAGACTAGAATCCAGAGTAACTATGGGACCTTTTACACCAACGTAGTTATGGTGCCACCTATGGGAAACCTATGGGAAATGCATAGAGCAATTCAGAGTAAGTGCCTCTTACGCCTTCCTGTAGTTACTCTGGATTGTAGGGATACAGTGCAATCCTAAGAATGTCTACTCAAAAGTAAGACCCACTGTGTTCAATTCTACTTACTCCCAGGAAAGTTTGGTTAGGATTGCAGCCTCAATCCACAATATAACTGTAGGCTGTTGCAATTTTGTGTTATACATGGTCTCACATTTCTTGAACAACTCATGGTCAATAAAACCATAAGGTTCAAGTCCAATTGTGGATATTCTTTCATTTGATATAATTCCTTACATTAAATAGCCATTGTAAATGTAACATTCCATCCAATATTAAGGTTTACATGTGCTGCATCCTGCTGACAAACTGTTCCAGAGGCTTTCCCCCCTCTTGGCTTAGCCTCCAAGAGTTTTCAAGGCAAAATTGCTGGCACACATGCACATGGACGTAGTTCTGGGAAAGGGGTTTTGATTCATCAGACTCCATTGCTTCCAAACCCATGTCCTCCTCAGGCTTCTCAGACTTGCTAAACCCTTCTCTTAACCCATCACTTTGCCCACCCCATTCCATTCTCTCCCCATTCATTCCACTTCTTCAGCTTACTTATCAGGGCCATGGAGTTTACCTAAAGTGCCACGGAACATGGGTTCACTTCAGCCACAATGCCAGTGTTCCAGCATCATGCAACTTTACATGCTGCCAGAGAGAAACTACTGATAGCTTCACCAGCTGATAAGCCGAAGGCATTTGGGCTGTTAGAGTTTGAACCTATGATTAACCCCTGCTAACTGGGCAAGTGGCACTCTTTCAAGTGGGTGTTCCTCCTTTATTTAGCAGGGGAAGAATAACAGGCCCTCCACATCCCAGCAATGTCTGTTCAAGTGGCTTCTGCTGATCTTTTTTGCATTTTAGATTGTGAGCCCTTTTAGACCAGGGACCAATTAACTATTAATTAGCTATTATTTTTTCATTTTCTTTGTAAACTGCTTTGTGAACTTTTGAGTTGAAAGTAGTATATAAATAGTTCAGGCGGGCAGGCAGGCAGACTGATTGATTATTGATTGATTGATTACTCAAACATCTGAGTCCCAAGAAGAGTCTGCTAGGATGAAAACAATCTAACCAAAACCACCCTGTTCCCATGTCCTGGTTATCTTTGATAAAAGAGGAACTAAGACGGAAACAGAGCAAACTACCCACAAGCTAACTACTGAGGGTGAAATATGGAAGTGTTAAATTTCTTGGCTCATACTGCCCTCTGACAATAATAGGAAGTCATTCTCAAAAACAGACTCACAGGAATTAATCTCAACTAAGGGGAAAATTGTAAATCAGTCAACATTTTAAAGAAAAAAAATTGCAGAGACAAATAATTTATTCAAAGTATAAATGAACCAAAGTCCTGGATAAATTATCATGCTCTGTGTGTGTGTGTTTATATATGATTGGCAAACTAGCATTTATCTCCTTGTCTTGAAACTGACTGAATAAGGGCATTGCTAAGAGAACGTTTTGTTCCAGTCTCTGACCTAATTCACTGACATGTTTTAAAATACTAGAACATTTAAGAATGTTTGGCACTTTTTCTGAATCTAATTAGAGACCTGCATGCTAGATCTTTATTTTTTATAAGTAAAACAATATCTTAATTCATTTCAATTCAATTCATATTGCAATCCTATCCATGTCTACTCAAAAGTAAGATCCATTGAGTTCAATGGGACTTACTTCCAGAAAAGTGTTCTGATCCTACAATCCAGAGTAACTATGGGAAGACGTAAGAGGCACTAACTCTGGATGGCACTATGCATTTCCCATAGGTTTCCCATAGGTGGCACCATAAGTACGTCGGTGTAAAAGGTCTTGTAGTTACTCTGGATTGTAGCCATAGCCTTTTCCTTTTAAATTTTTCTGTTAAACTAATATTTGCTCAAGATACTTTAAGTCTCACAATAAATAAGAACTGCAAATTATAAAGCCCTGGAAAGAGATAATGTGGAAATATCAGCAGGTAAAAATATATTAGAAAAGTACTGTATGGGCATAACAAAGCTATCATGGAAGAAATCTGTCATCATCACTATTTTTATGGAGTTTGAAAATTAACAGTATTTGGCTTCAAAATTGTTTCAAATAATCTGCCTATCTGAATTTGGGTTAATATAAATACATTATCCTTAAAAGAGACACATTTAGCCAAACAGTAATCTGTTTCCAGTTCCAAATCTCTACTTTCTATGTTAATTTTTGCTTCAAAATTAACATTTGAGACCCTGTCCTGTCCAACTTTCCTGCACTAACGCAGCTACAATTATAGCCCCAAGGTAAGGGAACAAAAGCTACCTTAGCTTGGGTGGTACTTTGTGACAGCCTTCCCGCCCCAGTACTCCCTATTGGAACCACCATATTTGCACTAGAAAGTTTTACGGGACTGAACTCTTAATCATATTTTTCATATTCCACTGGCTTGCCCATCCAAATTGGTGCTTTGCCTCTTCTGCTATACATCTCCATCTCATTTTAGAGGTGGGATAAAATGGTGATAATGAAATAAAAACACATAACACAACTTTCTGCATTTCTCATTTTACAAAATCTAAAAACACACTGAAAGGTTTTTCCCCCTCAGTACAATACTTTTCAGTACAGTAAAGTACTTTAAATACAGTACAGTACTTCTCCTGAAGAGTAAAGTACGGTATAAGGCTTGTCTTGTTAGAGCTGTCCAGCAGAACTGGAACACTCTGCCTTGTGTAGTAGTGGGCTCTCCATCATGAGAGGCTGTCAGAGATGCTGTAGCAACTGTATTTGCACAGGGAGATGGACTACATGACATCCAGGAGCCCATCCAACTCTTAAATTTCTATGATTCTGTATTTTTCCCCATTTTGCCCTGGGCCATAATTACTACAATTGTAAAGGGACTTGTATTCTCTTCTCCTTTGCAGTTGTGCATCTGATCCTATGCATGTGTATTCAAAATTAAATCCCACAGAGCCAAGTTCCTATTACTTTCCAGTAGGTGTGAGTCTAGAATTGTAGCCTGTGGTACTCAAGCATTTTCACCCAGGCCCCTTCTGAGAATGACACTGAAGTCCACAGGGATAAGGAGCAAAATTGAGTGCTGGGGTAGGCCCATTGGAGAAGACACTGGCAGAATTGGCTGATATGGGACCTCAGGTCTACCCAGCAGGTAGATCTGGGATCCATGTCCAGGAGCAGACCTACCCACCCATCCGATGAAATGTACCGCCTTTTCTCCTGAGCAGCGTACAATAGGTTATACAGTACCTGAAGTTTGATTTGGATTTTTTTGTCTTTTAATAAATGTTCTGGATTATTTATCTACCAGTCTTGAACATTTTCAAACTTCCATATCTGTCATTTCCTAACTTCATCCTTTAATATGGCTCCTGTTCATAAATGTTCTTGGCTCTTCTAGTACTTTTTATATCGTGTTTTGCCAACATATGCTTTTTAGGGCTGAAAAAATAATTTCAAATGCAAGAGTTGGTGCTCAGTTCATGCACTAATACCCAAACAATTTGAGTTTTCGAGCAGAACACCTGACCAAGACCAAATGGGTATTCTTAAATGAAGATAAAGTTTTATTCAGGGAAAAAACATGAAAGAATACAAAATCAGGCATTCAGGAAAATAAAGACAAAGAATGTGTGCAAAGTTCTCTAAAATTCTTAATAGGTAACTGGACACTGGTGTGGAAATTCTCTATACAATGAGTGGCTCTCATGTTAAAACCATAATAAAAGAAATTATTCTTATTAAAGATGGACACAGCTAAGCAGAAGCGAGCAGTTATAAGAAAGCTATAATAAGTGTTTTTGTTTTTTTAATTCAAACCCTCCTTTTGTCTTTCATAGATTTGACAGCCACATCTGTGATTACAAAAATATATAGAAAAATATATAGTTCAGGTCAATACAAACCTATGCTCAGTTATATATAACCAAAGATACAGATGTAGCTAGAGATCAGTGGCATACTAAGGGTGTGGGTGGGATGGTTAACCCTGAGTTTCAAATATGCCTGGTGGGTCAAATTACTCAGCAGCTGTAATCACTGAATTCGGCCCAATCCTAGCCAACATTCCAGCACCAATGTGTCAGGAATGAAGTTCCAAAGTAAGAGAACAAAATTCCCTTACCTTGAAGAGGCCTCCATAATTTTCTCCCACTGCAGAACGCAGCATATACACCATTGTCACCACTGCATTAGTGCTGGAAGGTTGCTTAGAATCTGACTGCAACTTCTGCATAAACATGTATAGGATTGCACTGTTCATCTACAATCCTATCCATACTTATCTGGGATACTTACTTTAATGAGAATTACTTCTGAGCAGATGTGTATAGGCTTGGCCTGTCAACGATGGTGTCACTAAGGTTTGCATCATCCAGTATGAGAGGACATCACATTATCCCCATGATGCACCTCCTTCTACGCAACAACCCAGGAATGCACATGGAGATGAACCATCACCCTGCGCCTGCTGGTTTTCGGGTGATAACATTTGTTAAAATACAGATAATTCAAAGCAGTTTGTTTTATTGCATTCGGTTGTAAATTACACATCAAATGGTATATAACATGATGGTATTATTCATTCAAAACACAATTTTAGCAATTTTAGTGGTGTCACACACCCCAAAGGGTGTCATCTTTCTTACATCTTATTGGTCCCATATACTGTTTCAATAACATCTCATTGGCTCTTCGAATACTGTAAATGAAATCCTAATCCCCAGTTAGGCTGCAAAAATTCCAGCACTTATCCCTTGCTGGCCTGAGAGTGTTACAAAAGTGCCGTAAGGCATTTCAACACCACACCTGGGGGTTTAAGGCCTGGGCACAGACATGCGTTGTCCTCCCATACCACCATGGGAATGGGGGGGGGGCGGGTGAGTTGTGCTGGCCTAAATTAGTTAAGATTGTGCCCTCCGTCTCATGGATCCATTTCAGTTAAAGAGATGTACCTTCTGTTACAGAAGACAATTTCTGGTTTTTTGCCATTTTAAATAATTCAGAGGGTAACTGGAACTGTGATACTACACTCAGAATTACAAGGCATGAAGCTATGTGGAAGCAAAGAATAAATATTTTTATTTAGATTGATGCTGAAGATGTTGTCAGAGAAGTTGTGGAATGGCACAAAACACAGTGAAATGCATTCACCAAAACTTATACACGTACAATATCTATCTATCTATCTCTCTATTCCATCTGTCCTCAGGAACAATCAGTTCTTGTTTTCTGGGATTAGTTTCTGATATCCCATCCCATCTCTGTTTTTTCTTTTGAAATTGCCTTGTTAAGTCATAGCTAGTGTGGGGTACAAGAATTGTCACTGTTCATAACAGAATTCCCTCTCCATAGTCTTTTTAGAAGGTAAGTATTTGAATGGATGAGGAAACAAATGTATCTCATCTCTGGCACAAACACATATAAATGCATGAGCATGAATCTTGAGGCACTATGCAATAGATAGCCTGCTATTTTTGCACTCTGATGTATAGTTTCACTATTATTCACTATAGTCACTATTATTTTTTTCCTAATCATTTAAAATTTAATGATCTTGCTAGATCATACAGACTAGTATTTCAGACATACTAGTTCTGTCTAAAAAAGAGTGATGGGACAGAGTTAAAAATAAAGTTAACGAGGATGAGAACAAAAACAAGCTTCCTACCTTTAGCATCACAGTTTGTATGACTGTCGGAACATATTAACAATGAAGTAAACATCCACTATCACGACCACAGCCTGAGGGATCCTTCATCGTAAGAATGGCAGGGCCTTGATCTAACAAGAGGTTTGCTCCGGGACCCTGCTGAAGACAGATGCTTCTCCTAGTGACTAGTTTAATCAGAGCCACTGACTTTATAGTTGCTTCAAAACCGTTTGCCAAAGATGAATTTCCTGGAGTGGCTCAACTGCAGGTGCTAAAGGCCTGAAGTGGACAGGCTGTCTAAAGAACTTCACACCACTGTCTTCAAAAAGCGCTAACTACTGACAATAATTGATGAGCTGGAAGAGTGCAGCAGTGGGTGGATCATGGAATCATCCACCACAATAAATGTTTCAGCTTCAAAAATGCAGCCGTGTTCAGCACAAAAGACTTCCCAAATCAAACTGCTGACTCCCTTTTTTATATCAAAGCATTTTAGCATACGTCTTTATAACCTGGAGTAAATCCAGTGTGGGATCAGGTGGAGCTAACTAGCCTTTGTGTCTCCCTGGATATCAGGTGTGGGCTCTGCTTCTGTGACAGATTAATTTATGATCTTCAATAACTCCGGACCCCTAAAATGTGGGCTCTTAGGGCAGACCTGGAAATTTCTTGGAGAAAGCATTTTGTCTTGCAAAGACAGATTTTTTTCTTGTTCATGTGCATGTTGATGTGAAAAAGATGTCATTTTTAGTCAGACTGCTCTTCTTACAATGCTTGAAATTATATGAAAATCATCACAATGTCAAAAGGAATATACAGCTAAATAAATACAACTGGAAAGACTACGACTCTCCTTTTTAAAGAACTTTTATATTTTGTGTTTAACAATTGGACAACTAAAAATACCTTTTTTCACCTTACAAAATTCAAAATTTGGAACAAGGGGCACAAGACAGCCCTGTGAAATATGCTACCCTACTGGATTAGACTAAAGATCCAACAAGTTTAGTATCCTATTCCCAGTAATTTAATTTAAAAAAAAATTTGTCCAGGAGAAATATATAATCAGAAATGGATTTGAAGAGAACTTATAAGATAACCCTCAATGTGGATTGTATGGGGAAGCCACAATGAAATACAGGTCCTTCATTACTTATTACCTACAGCATCAGTTACTATTTAACTCCAGAGTTATAGATGTGGCTCACTAATTGTGGCACAGAATGTACTTCAGCTGTTTAAGTGCAGAAAGAACAACAATACAGTTTCTATAGGGAAGAGCACTGGGTTTGCTTCTCCACACAAATGTGGTTTAGTCAAAAGAATAACTTTTACCTACTCTGCGATGCTCAACAAAATTTGGACTGACAGAAGAAAATAAGTATTGAAAATAGATTTATATTTCCTGTGTGGGTGGGAAACCTGGCAGTGAGGCTTTGAAACTATAGAAAGGATATGTGGGTGAGAAATTATTTGTGTCTTCTTCCTGGGAAAAGCTTGTGGTGAACTATGTGCTGCACATATAGCTACACATGTAAGCTATTACGTGCTACACATAAATCATGCACATACATGTGTACAACAAGTCATGCATCAACAAACTACAATCTGCTGAAACTTTTTGTTTCTGAATGTCTTCTGACTCTTCCTCAAAGCTGAATTTCAAGAAATTAAATTTGGCCAAAGCAAGAGGAATAATAAACAGCTGCTGTTGGGGATTAATTCAGCTTGCTACTGGTGGGTGGGTAGCTCCCAGTTGTTAAACCAAAAGCAGCTTGTTTTGTCCAGATGGGTATTGGACACCCAGTGGCATAGCTAATGATCATGTTCTCTGGTGCAAAGCTCAAAATGTTGTCCCGGACGTTACGTCACAACTGGAAGTTATGTCATCCTGGGGGTTTTTTTAAATTAAATTTTCCCCTGCAACAACAAAATCAAATTTAATTAAGTAAAATTATGAAAATTGTGCCCCTTATTGGTTAGGGAAACTCTGCTGGACCAAAGAGGAATGCTTATTCTTTCTCTGCTAAATATAAGGTGCACCACTTAGAAGTGCTAGTATACCCAGATAGCATGGGTTAACTGTATTATTATATATGTATATGGAAATGAGAACTGATTCATATTAACATCTTTTTTGTTCCATACAGCATCAGAACTGCATCTCATTGGCTCTCAGAGCAATCAGTATCATGGGAAAGTTGAGTTAAGAAAATCCACTTTTTGTTCCATCGGCTTTTGTGTTTTCATTTTCTAGTTAATTGGCCATAACTTTGGATACAATATGGATATTCCAATGCAGTTTGTTTCATTGCATTCTGCATTAAATTACCTTTCCGAAGATATATGACACGATGGTATTATCATTCATATGTAGCCCGTTTTTCACAATTTTAGCCACTATGTGTCAAGCTCAGCTTGTAGACCCCCCTAAAGGTTGTAGCCTGGTGCAAGTGCACCCCATGCACCCTCCTAGCTATGGCACTGTGGGCACCCCAACGTGGTGGAGAATCTTAGTGCCTGCTAACATTTCTCAATCAAACCTTAACTTTTAGGACAGTAAACCACACAACCTCAGACGAATCTGAGAATGATGTAGCTGTATTTAGGATTCTTGGTGTCATCCGATTTCAAACAGATATCTTTCCTGATCAAATATTTTTAAACTGCTTTTGATCAATGAGGTTTATTAGACTAATTGAACCATCACTTACACATTTCTTTTAATTAGCTGAATGAATTTACAGAAACCCATGTGTATAGTTTTGTGTTGTTCCCCTGCTCCCCCCCCCCCCCCCCAAAAAAAAAATCAGGTAGAGATATGTGGCAGATTTATATGTTCATAGCATGCAGATTTTCCTCAGGTCAAAGTATTAATTAAACTAAATGTGAGGCCAGGTCAACCACTTTGCCATTCTTCATGTGTTTAGCAGGCTGCAATTAGCAAATAAGAAATATAGTGTTTGTTTTAAAAGATAGCACTGCATTAGGTAAAACATTAGGTAAGACCCCAGCTGTTTTTAAATCAAAGTAAATACCATTTGAAATTAAATAATTAAATATAAACATTATATATATATTATATAAGGCATAAATTCAATTTTTACTAGATAGCCATTCCAGTATCCATGACCTCCCAGATGCATACATTAAGTAGTAATTTGGATTCATTTCTTTAGGTCTCCTCCATGTGGCTTCAGATTCTCCCTTCATTTCCCACACCATGTATATTAAACAGCTCGAGAACAGTGGCCTGTTTCTTGAAAATGACCTGAGACTTAGCTAAAATAATTTTGTTGCATGGAGTAAAAATGATAAGAGTTTCTCTTTCTCTCACTCTCTTTTTGGTTAATGTTTCCCAGTTGGTTTTGTATTATTACCTCACCTCATCATGTTCCTGCAGCTGTTGGAAATGGAGGGAAGGAAAAGGGAGACTAAAAATGTTGGTATACTTACACCAGGTTTATCATTTTTTTGTCAGAGAGTTAGGGTACAATCCAGAGTAACTACGGGGAGTCCTTGTTCTGACGTAAGAACAATTTACTCTGGATTGCAATATGAATTCACTAGGTGTTACTGTAACTATGGGCACAATCCAGAGTAACTACGGGGAGTCCTTGCTCCGGTGTAAGAACAACTTACTCTGGATTGCAATATGAACTTCCCATAGGTTTTCACTAGGTGGTGCAGTAACTACGGGTGCACATAATGTCTCTTACGTGCTCTCGTAGTTACTCTGGATTGTAGGGTATGTCAACATAAATGTCTCTTACATGCTCCTGTAGTTACTCTGGATTGTAGGGTTAGTCGTCTTTTTTATTCAGACAATGCATATTAGTACCTTAATAAGTTAAGGTCAGGGGAAATGAAAATATTGAGAATAAATGACAAATGAGGTTTCACTCGATAAAACATGGGACTGCTATAGTGCAGTAATATACAGTACCAATATGGGAGCCACCTCTTGAGTCCATTTGGCAGTCTTGGAGCATGATCCTAACCAAGTCTGCTCAAAAGTAAGCAAGCCCCATTGTCTTCCATGGGTCTTACTCCCAGGAAAGTGTCTCTAGGATTGCAGCCCTATTCTGTAATCATTTGAGAGTCTTTGCTCTCTTGCATTAATTTCACATGTCCCAAACTATGTTCTGTCTAACTAGAGATCCTTCCACTTCAAAGGGGTAGGGTGTGAATCAGCCCAAAAGCAACTGAGTGGACATTTGAGCTCCTTTGAAATGGCAATAGTTGCTCTCTCTGCTGTTGTTCCCTGAAAAACTATCTCCTCAGTTGTCTTCCCTGTGCAAAGAATTCCCTTTCATGAGTTGCCTTTGCTCTCCACACTTCCTAGATTCCAGTGAGGACCAAAATAAACTTCAAAACATTCTTGTAATACATTATACTGTACTTACTGGAGCTTATTGTTTTTGAGACTATAAAATGGTCATGTGTATATATTTTTCCTATCATGCAATGAGTAAAACATTAATATCATGTTTCAAGGAAAAAAGATCTTTTTTCTTAACTTCTTAACAGTCATATGGGCTGTGGGTGGCTCAAGCGGTTAAGGCGCTGTGCCTGTTAACCAGCAGGCCAGGGTTCGAGACCCGGGTCGGCCCCACAAGACAGGGTGAGCTCCTGTCCTTAGCCCAGCTCTGCAACACAGTTGGATCCAATCGTATCGGCTCTGCCTTTCCATTGGACTAATTCAGTGGTGTGGAGAGGGGGGATTTGCTCCTTGGGTAACAGCCTATCCTCCATAACAATCCAACCCAGGCTTTTGTGCTTTGCATGCAGTGTATGCAGTGCTGAGCATGATACCATAGTCTTCCAAGACTGACGGAGGCCTGCTTTAACAGTCATATATGCCCAGAACAACATGAATGCTATGAACAAATGATAATAATAATTTAATAATTATTAAATAATAATATAATCTGCAAATAATTTAATCTGCAAAACTAGATTTCTAGATAAGTGGATATCTGGAAAGGTGGATTTCTAGATATGTGGATATGTGGGGAAGGCTACACGGTCACACGGTCCTTGGCTTGCTGTGATTTAAACCTAATTCTCATTGTCATCAGGAGTATATTTTACCCCTGTGTCTTTTGTAGGATACAGAAGGTGAATAATGAAATCCTTTTGCTAATAGTTTATGAGCCATGAGATTGGAAATGTACATGGATAGACCAGAGCATCAGACTAAAAACCACTTGAGAGCATCTCAGAGCCTTCCAGAAGTAACAATTTAATATCCCCATCCCAGAACAGAGGGAAGCAGGGGACAGCGGATGACTCTCTACAGCTTTCTTTCCAAGTGTTACAGAATAATAGTACAGTGGCACCTCACGTAACAAATTTAATTCGTTCCAGAGGCATGTTCTTTATGTGAAACATTCTTTACATGAAGCGGATTTCCCCTTAGGAAATAATGGAAACTCAGACGATTGGTTCCACAACCCCCAAAATATTCATATAAAAATATTAACTGGATGTAAAAATGATGACAGAACACTGGGACTGAATTCAAAACATGCATTCAATGTGTATGATCTTATGAAGTCTACTTAGGTTGCAGTTCTAAAGACACTTTACTGGGAGTAAGCCCCATTTAACACAATGCGGCTTACTTCTGGGTAGACATGGTTAGGAGGCTGCAATCAAAGACACCTTCAGAGTGTCTCCCCACTTTCTCCTTCTCTCCATCCTGAGCCTCTCTCTCCCCTGCTCCCTTCTGGCCAGCCCTGAGCTGCTTCCCTCTTCTCCACTACTCTTCTCTCCCTCTGACACCCGGCCACAGGAGGAACAGCATGGAAGTGTTGCTTTCACTATGAGCAGGTGCGCTAGGCAGCCTGACGCTTTTAAACAGGTGCCGGACAGTGCAGAGTGTCTGCGCATGTTTGTTACATGAAACATACTTTTGTGAGGCATCCTTTACGTGAGGTGCCACTGTATAGCTAAGGCCAGGTGTGTGGTGATTTTTTTTCCCCAAAAGCTTTATTTATTAAAATAGCAAATTGTGGTGTTGTGTGTTTTTATTCATGTTATATAGGTTGACAGTGCTGTGGATTGAATGTTGTTCCAAGTGCATCAAGTGCATTTTATAGGAGCAAAAGGTGATAGGAAAAGTTCTGAGAATGCAAGAGACACGGGAAGAAACTGCAGCCAGCCCCTGCCTTGGTCTACCTGGAATGAGTAAAGTATTTCCAGTTTCAGGAAATACTTTACTGAAAATATTTTCAGGAGAAAGTTAAGCAGAGAGGGGGAAAACACAAAAACACTGAGTCCCAAGAGGAAGCAGGCAAACATTATTTTGTGGGGGAAGACTAAAAGAAAGAAAAAAGGGGGAATGGAAAAATTGGGAAGAAAAAAAATGAAGAAAACATTTTCAACAGAGAAAAGTTTGCAAGGTAAGGGGAAGTACTGTACTTTGAAGGAAATCTTCATTTGAAAGGACTTTCAGGTTCTCCTGGAAAGCTTTGGGAGCCTCATTGTATGTACAGCAGCTTTTGAAGCCCAGCTGAATATAGGAGCAGACATTTCCCAGAGAGTGGGTGTCTGGTGGCATCACACACAGTCCTCCTTGCCACTGCCAAGCCCAAGCAGTCCCCCACTCCACGCAGTGTGTGCCAACTGATGTGAGCCTCCCCTGAGCAAACTGGCAACATCTGTCCAGAAGAGTCTCTGAGAGGCAGATGCATCTCTTTTGACAGGTCAGCACCTCCTCCTGGCTGGGCAGCTCTGACAGCTACCTGTCAGCAGGAGGAAATTCAGAGATGTTCAGAGATGCAGGCTCCAGACCCTTCACAGCCACAGCTCTCTTGACAGCACCAAGTCAGTCAGTCCCTCCAGCTCCAGCAAAGCCATGGCTTCCACAGACAGCCACATGGATTTGGCTGAAAGGGAAGCTCCCCAAATACCCAGTACTACAGAGCCTGTGAGCAATGAAAGAACGGAAATGAAATGGAAAAAATGGAAATGAAAGAATAGAGAACATAGATAGAATAATGGTAGGAGGTCATCTTGAGAAGGTGAGGAGCACTTTATCCATGTGGTCTCCACAGCAATGATATAGAAGGCTGATCCAGTAACAGTATCAGTGTGGTCCCTATATTTTTACTTGGTCCCTAAGTAGTGGCCAACATTTATACCTGCAATTCCTCTCCACCTTCTGTTTCTTGTGGGGCACCCTAAGGCGCCCTCACAACATTCCTATAAGATCATTACTCTGACTTCCAGTGGCCAGGTGGAAAACATACTGAAAGAGAGTTATTTGTCCAAGACCATTTAGTGAGTCTTTGGCAGAATGAGGCCTAGATCCTACATTCTTCTGCAGAACCATATCCTAGCTCCTGAAACACTCAGACACTTTCCTGGGAGTAAACCCCATTGAACACATTGGGGCTTACTTTTGAGTAGATATGGTTAGGCTTGTGCGACCCGGGTTGGCCCCACAAGACAGGGTGAGCTCCTGTCCTTAGCCCAGCTCTGCGATGCCAGCTGGATCCAATTGTATTGGCTCTGCCTTTCCATTGGACTAATTCAGTGGTGTGGAGAGGGGGGATTTGCTGCTTGGGTAACAGCCTATCCTCCATAACAATCTAACCCAGGCTTTCGTGCTTCGCATGCAGCGTATGCAGCGCCGAGCACGATACCATAGTCTTCCAAGACTGACGGAGGCCTGCTTTATAGCTTTTGAGGCCCAGTCAGTCACTCTCAACCTCATCTACCTCACACTGTTGTTGTGAGGACAGCAGGAGGGAAGGGGAGGAACTAAAGCTTTGTAGGCCACCTTGGGCATTGGTGTTGGTATTGGAAAGCTGGGGTATAAATCTCTTAAATAAATAAACAAATTGAAATCTAATGTGCCATCAAATGTGCCGCCAAACACCTATTTTAGAAGGCTTTGATTTTTAAAAAGTTTACTGGCAATTGTAATGTGCAGTTGAAAAGCAGGTGTAAAAATTTAATTTTACTGCACACAAGGAATTATATGACAGTAACAATATGACAATGGGTTTATGTTACTTAATTTATTTATGTTACTTAACGGGATTTTTACTTAATTGTACTACTTTATACAGTGGGTTTATGGGCGCAATCCAGAATAACTATGGGGAGTCCTTGCTCCGGTGTAAGAACAATTTGCTCTGGATTGCAATATGAATTTCCCATAGATTTTCACTAGATGGTGCAGTAACTACGGATGCATGTAATGTCTCTTACGTGCTCCCGTAGTTACTCTGGATTGTAGGGTATGTTACATTTTTTATTACAATATAATAAACTGCTAAACTAAATAATAACCTATACACATACCATAATTCAATTACTTTATTTACTCGAATCGAATGTGCCACCAAATCTGAATGAAATCTGGTCTAAATGAATGTGGCCATTCAGGTTTTCATCCAGTCTAGCCAGGAAGACTTTTCTTTTTTGGGAGAAAGAAGAAATAGTGTAAAGATAAGATGGGTGGAAACAAAATTGCATTTGCATGGATACTTGTGCTGATTGCCTTGTACTTAAGAGTAAGTCTGTAAGTTTAGGATATAAACAGGAGATATAAATCAGGATGGGGAAGCATGACCTAGTAGGACTTCCGAGTTTTTATTATCCTCTTGCAGGCCAGCTGAGGACAGGCAAAGGTTATTTTGTGGACAGTTCAGTGTATGTAGGGAAACTGGAGAAGTTCGGGCTAGAAGCCCAATACTTTGCATGTCAATGGGACTCCCAGCCTCCCAGGAAAAGTATGGATAAGTCTGGGCTCTGAGGCTGCAATGAAATCAGATTTATTTATTACAATTAGACTTCTGAGTTGACATGCATTATAGGATTGGGCTTTGAAGTGAGAATTAACAAGGTTTAGCAACACAGGCTGACTTGGAAATGGTGAAAGCAAAGCCCAAGTTCCCCCAGAGATGCCCTCAGTGACCAGCGTGGGTCACATACTTTCCCCCCAGATCCAGTGATCAGGCTGGAGCCACCTGCACCCTCTTAGGGTGTTTCCACCCCAGCCCTGGGTGTCCCCCCAACCACCCTTCTCCCCTCCATCCCTTTCCTAACCACACTTTGTCCAGGCTGGGGAGTGACTCCGACGGGGCTTACTCGCAAGTAGAGGCGCCTCCTCCCTGGTGGTGGTTGGGGGGCTTCCCCTGTTTCCCAGGAGAAAGGGGGAGCGGGGCGCCCGATCCCGCCTCCCCAGCCAGCCAGCCAGCCAGCCAAGCCTCCTCCTCTCCCTGCGCAGCTCCCTCCGAAGTGGGCTATTTATAGGCTACGCGCAGCCCCAGCGCTGCGGTGCTTCTTCCCGCGGAGAGCAGAGCAGAGAGAGCAGAGCAGCAGCACCTCCGCAGCTCGGCTCAGCTCAGCTCAACACAGGACCCGACGGGACGGACCGGGCTGCAGAGCAGCGAACAGGACAGAAGGCGAGGGAGGCGCTGCTGCTGCTGCTGCTGCCCACATCCCAGCCCGCCTGCGCTCCCCAGACAGACAGACAGCCATGTGAGTGATGGGGGAGCAGAGGGGGTGGGCTGCAGGAGAGATGCCTTCACTTTATGGGGAAGGCACTGAGTTCAGACTTCTTGGAAAGAGACCCTGGAGAAAATGTGGAAGAAGAAGAGTGAGAGACCTAACCAAACTTTACCTGGGAGTAAATCTCATTGATTATAATGGAACTTACTTCTAAGTAGACAGGCATCGGATTGTACTCAGTTTAGAGCTCAACTCTTATGCATGCACTACTCAGAAGTTACTAAATGATTCTAATTATGTTCTCCATTCCCAATGTGCTTATATCCCTGGTTCACATTAGAGGGTGAGTTTGTCTATTAATACAGTATTTGAGCTTAGCTCACACATTTCTACACCCAAATATCAGCTTTCAAAAAAACTGGAATGATTAAATCAATAAAGTTTAATCAGGAAGGATTTAAGCAGGAATGATTCAAGTTAGAATCAATGAAGCTTACTCCCAGGTAAGTGGGACTACGGTTGCAGCCTTAGGAGTAAGCCACGTTGACTCTAATGAAATTTACTCCTAAGTAGACAATCGTAGGATTGTGCTCTCAGGATGCAACTTAGAGGCCAAATCTATGCGTGCCCTACTCAGAAGTAAGTTGCACTAGAGTCAATGAAGCTTACTCCGAGGCAAGTGGGAATAGGGTTGCAGCCTTACCTGGGAATAAGCTCAATTGCATCTAATGGAACTTCTAAGCAGACAAGCATAGGATTGAGCTCTCAGGGTGCAATTTAGAGCCCAATCCTATGCATGTCTACTTAGAAGTAAGTTGCAATAGAATCAGTGGGGCTTACTACCCCACTGTGTGAACAGGATTGCAGCCTTATTTGGGAGTGAGCCACATTGACTACAATAGAACTAATATCCTATTGACTAGAATAGGGCTTATTTCTGAACAGATAGGGTTTGCCCAGTCTTTTGCATGTATTACTAAGAAGTCTCATTGAATTCAGTGGGACTTGCTCTCAGGTAAGCATTTATATAATTGTACCCTGTCAAGCTGACTGTTAATATTATTGTACCCTACCCCCCTAAGTTTCCCTCCTACTGAGGCTTTTCCCAAACCATCCCATGTCAGAGTGAAGTCCCAAACACACTTTCAGGACATCTCCACATTCAGATTGTAGGCTGTGCAGATAAAGAAGCCAGGTGTGAGTGCAGATGTCTATGCTCAGGCAATGATGACTTTTTGCAAGGTAGGTGTGTGACTTACAAGGATGCCACACTGGCCAGAAAGAAAAAAATAGGGATGAAGCCTGTATGTCAGAATTGATCTGGCATTAGGTACTTACATGCACAAGTTAACAAAGACAAAAGAAAGCATCCTACCCTTGGATGCAATCTTCTGTCCTTGTAAAATGACAGGAGCAGGAGGCGGCTGGAAAGCCAAACCCAGCCAGTGGTGTGTGATTCTTTTTCTTTCCTCCATGCAAAGTTCAAGGGAAAGTAGGAAAGCTGGCTTGCACTGGCATTGCTTCATGCCCAGCTCCTGTGGTGGACATCTGACCAGGAAGAGGCTTGCCATGCCTGGGCACATAGCTGAGGAGCCAGCACAGTCCCAGAAAATAGCAGCAGGAACTTGCAAGGGCCTCTGCACAAACTTTGCTGGCTCCTGTGGAAAAAGTGACTGCAATCCAGAGCCATTTATAGGTGCCTCCTTTTCAATGAACAGCAGGGACTGTAAATCTGTTCCTCACTTGCTTGGGGAAGATGTGAAGCCCTGTTTTTCTGCTGACCACTGAATTGGTGATGATGACAGGCTTGGGCACACAGGGACAGGTAAAACTTTCTTTACCAGTTGTTCAGGTAGCATATGCACATAATATGGGCATCTGCAATGCTAACAGTGAGCCTAGATTATACAAACCAAAAATAAGGCAGTCTCACAAAAAATATTTTTTGATAAAATAAAAATCTATTAAATTTTATTTAGATTTTTATTTTATCAAAAATTATTTTTTCTTTCAAAAATTAAGACAATTTTTTTCCTAAAATGTCTAGGATTTAATGTCCCACACTTTTCAAAGCAGACTAGCAATTAAAAATATTTTAATTTTGATTGCTGAAGCAGAATATCCTGGTGAGCCATTCTTTCAGTATATTAATGCAGTCTTAAGTATATTTAATCAAAATTAAATTCATCCATATTCAGGGATTCTTACTCCAAGGTAACTATGCTTAGAACTGCAGCCTTTGGTATATTCCGTGGCAGGTTAAACAAACAATTTTACTTGATACAGTTACATATTTTTTCTCTCTCATCCCTCAACCCTCTTTATTTTAACAACCCTCTCAACCCTCAATCTCTCTTTATTTTAACAACCCTCAAAATGTGTAATCCCTCTTCCCCAAATAAGTGTTTGTACAGAATTTGAGAAAAATATTGATAAGTGCAGGGAGAAGAATGTCCTGAAGGTCACAGAAAAGGAAACTGTGAATATTTCTCCCCCAAACCCCATGATTAAATCCAAATCCAAAAATAAAATTTATGCTTTAGCTGTAGCAAGTTAAAAACTGGTTACCTTCAAATTTCTTCTAATCCCAAAATCCAGGATCTCGGAAGATAGCACATGTTTGGACTTCAGTTCTTGCCTTTGCTGACCAGTTTCAAAATATTAGCTTTGACCTGCTGATGACTGAAATACGATATCAAATATGTATAAAATAAATATGGAATTTTCTTTGGCTCGTATTGTTTTGTTTTTCTCTTACATTTGCTTTTGCAAAGTGTAAGTACAAGTTTACATTTCTGGCTAATGCATTGAAGGCTTCAGTTGTGGAATCAGCTTGAAACATACTATACTTTTCCAGTACCTTTTTATTAACTTCCTGCATAGGAAGAGACTTTCACAGAAAATAATAGAATCCTTTCTCCTTACTGGGTGCAAGTAATCCAGTAATGGATCATAGCATGATCAGTTATTAATTCCAATTATATGAAAGTCTATACCTCCTCTAAATAAATCCAGGCTTTCCTGAACCTCTGGATCCTGATAAGGAGAAGGTTGTCAGATCTTTATAGCCTATAGGTACTTGGTTGTAGCTCAATGGCAAAAGCATAAGGTTCTAATCTTGGCAGCTCCAGGTTTATACAATAGGGAAAGACCAGTGGTGGGCTTCAGGGGGTTCTCACGGGTTCTACAGAACCCTTTGCTAATGAGCACATGGTTCTGAGAACCAGTTACTAATGGGACATAGAACCTGTTGTTCTATGGACATAGAGCATGTTGTTAATTTAGGTTATTAGGAAATAGAACCTGTTGTTAATTTATTTGAATCCCACCACTGGGAAAGACCCATTCAAAACTTTGTAGAGGTGCTGTAGTACATGCTGAAATACTGTAGATGGATCAGTGGGCTAAAAGCCCAATCACATGCCTGACTATTCAGAGGAAAGTACCATTAGAGTCAATGTAGCTTGCTCCCAGGAACGCATGGGTGGTTGCAGCCTTAAAGCCCAATTCAAACTTTACTGAGATTAAGCCCCATTGTTTCTAATGGTACTTTCATCTGAGTAGAGATGCATAGAATTGGACTTACGGAAGCAAATGTAGTATATATGTGAAATATTCATGTAGTATATATGTGAAAGGCCCTGTCATTCAAAGTAATGGCCAAGTGTACATTGAAGACGGACAGTGAATGTGCGGAAGACATCCATTATGCCTATATGGATTTTTTCCTATGTGAAAAAAAAGAATGAGTTGCATCTTATACTTCCACTATAGGCAAATTCCAAGTCTCCTTTCTATTAACTCTGTGTAGGAAGAGTGCAATTAATCTCTCATATGGAAAATACATAGTCATAAAAGATAATATTCCTTACCTACCAAGGATCAGTTCTTTGCTTTCTCACCACTGGTTATCACAGTTTCTTTGAATAATTGCTTCTTGTTTGGACCCAGCTTCTCTTCTATTTCTTCTGAAGGTACAATTGTGAATACTAAGTTGTCTTGTGAGGTTCAAAATCCCTGGAACAAATATGATATTCCAGAATAAATGCATGAAATCCAGAACATGATTAATTTATCATCCCTTGCTTATTCAGCATTTGATGGCTTTTGGTTGAAAAGTAATAAGAAAGCCTTTGTCAGGTGGTTTTTGGTTCACAACAATGGTTCATCATTGATTCAAATTGCCATTTGCAACTGTTGATTTTGTGTGTTTGCATGTGTGTTAGTTGGCAGTATTCAAACTATTATAGTAGTAGTCAATTTCCCTTAAAAATTCAGGGGTATGTACATCCTGGTAAAGCAGGAAAGGCCAGTCACTGTTCCCTACACATGAACTCATCCATAAATTCCTCTTCCATTCAGTTCCACAAACTTTATGATCCTTCTATCCCTGCAAGAATCCCTTTTCCTCTACAATTATTTTGTATGATTTGTCCAAATCAACACTCTTGTACCTGCTCCCCGAAAAACTGCTAAAGTGTTTATTAGTTTTTCCCCCTCTAAGAACCAAATCAGTCTTCTAGTTAGTCTGTGCTATTTTTATTTTCCAGCTTGCTTCAAAAACTGTATTAGCACCACCATCACTATATTTATTTATTTTGATTTTAAAAATTTGTATCCCGCCTTTCTCAGGCTGTCTAGCCTGACTCAAGGCGGGTTTACAGTTTACAGTTTAATTCATGATATTGCATGAAAAAGTTGTGTGTCTGAATTCACATTCTGCATGTAAACTATATCAACATCAATTCAGTAATTTACACACTGAGGCTGTAATCATATGGGATATTACCTGGGAGCAGATCTCCTTGAGCTTACTTCTTAGATCAGGAGCTAGAAATAATTTGTGCACTATGCTGTGATATGATCTTGATCTGAATCCCATAAATCATAAGCTTTGAATGGAAGAACTAGTGTTCTGTATTAATTCTTATTAACTTTGGAAAGGGCATAAATAAAGTGCTGTATCGAGGCTGAAGTAAAGCTCTTGAGTTAAGGAGAAGAACATGCAAGAATAAATTGTTGAGAAATAAGGGAAATTATTTTATAGGGTCAAGGTAAAGAGCTGTTTTATTTTATGGTTAAGGTCTCAATCTTCACAAATTTAGGACAGTCTAACTCACATGACACATTTTTCCGTGGTGGTGTGGGGAGGTCAGCATATGTCTGTGCAGTGGCCTAGCTCCCTATGAGTGTAGTAGAAAGGTCAGCACAGGTCAGCACAGGACTTATGCTGGGCTAACTGGAGGTTAGGATTGCAGCCTCATAATCCTAAACTAGAACTCTGCATTTTTTCCAAATTGGTGGTTAAAATTTTTTCCCCTTACACAGTTTTCTTTTTGTAGTTATCTAACTTTGATCTTATAAGTCAGCATAGATTCAAATTGCAGACAGGCCAACAGAGTTCTGCTAATGGTTTCCCTTTGGTGCTTCTGCCCATTGCTTTAAAAGTGTCAAAATACTAGAGCTCTTAGAAATGTGTTTCATTGTAGCCTCTCTGCTTTGTATATGTATTGCATATGTGTGTAGCACAATACATTTCCAACATAAACCCATGGAGTTTATGGAAGGGAGGGGAATTAATAAGAGAGGGGATTTAATAAGAAATCTCTCAAGCTAGGTTTTAAAATCTATACTAGATAAAAGTGTTGTGATCTTTTCTTTCATTGCTTTCTCAGCCTTGTTTTTAATTTGTACTAAGCCTGCCCCATAAGAAAGATGTAGGCTGGGTATTAAGCAAAGATCAGCCTGGATGTATCAATAGCTCCTAGTTTTGACACAAAGAGAAAGAAGATACAAATAAAAAGAAGCAACAGGGGAAACATTTGACTAAATTTATTTACAAAACCACCTCCTGCTGGCAAATCTGCCCATCTGCCCATGATAAAAAGTAGTTTCTGACCATGATTTTATGAAGTACAAATAAATGCACAACAACTACTATCACTAGTAAGGCAACACCAGTTGCCTTTAAGGCAAACACCACCACTAGTAAGGCAAGATTTAGCATTTAAAAAGTTATGTGCTATGTGCTATGTACTCCTGTGTGCTATCTCTAAAGTTGACACCGGGTAAAAGACACATTTCATATTTAAACAACTTGTAAGATGAGATCCTGTGCAGTAATTTAAGTAGTTGAGTTTAGTAAGGCTATGACTTTAAAGCAGTGTGGGGTAAGTCAAGGCTTCAGAATGGTTAAACCCTTTTATTAAATAAACAAGAAGAAAATATGACACAATAGAAAATGAAATTCAGGGAAAGAAGGAAAAAATTGAGAAATAAATACAGTGGTAACAGAAAAGGCAGGAGAAGTAATGCAAAGGAAAAGATAATCCAAACCACTAAGAGAAAGAAAGAAAGAAAGAAAGAAAGAAAGAAAGAAAGAAAGAAAGAAAGAAAGAAAGAAAGAAAGAAAGAAAGAAAGAAAGAGGCTGAAAAATTAGTAAGAGGAAAAAAGGTGGAAGGAAATGCCAGGAGAAAGAAATTAATTTAAAAAAGAAAAAGTGACAAAGAAAGAAAAACAAGCCAAAAACATGAAAGGTTGAGAAAGGGAGGAATGGAGGAAGGAAAAATGGGCTGGAAAAATTGGGAAGAAAAGGAAGGGGATGGAAACATTTTTGACAGAGGAAAACTGGCAAGGAAAGGGAACTACTTTGAAGGAAATCTTCATTTGAAAGGACTTTCAGGTTTTCCTAGGAAGCTTTGGGAGCCTCACTGCATGTACAGCAGCTTTTGAAGCCCAGCTGAATATAGGAGCAGACATTTCCCAGAGAGTGGGTGTCTGGTGGCATCACATACAGTCCTCCTTGCCACTGCCAAGCCCAAGCAGTCCCCCACTCCACGCAGTGTGTGCCAACTGTTGTGAGCCTCCCCTGAGCAAACTGGCAACATCTGTCCAGAAGAGTCTCTGAGAGGCAGATGCATCTCTTTTGACAGGTCAGCACCTCCTCCTGGCTGGGCAGCTCTGACAGCTACCTGTCAGCAGGAGGAAATTCAGAGATGTTCAGAGATGCAGGCTCCAGACCCTTCACAGCCACAGCTCTCTTGACAGCACCAAGTCAGTCAGTCCCTCCAGCTCCAGCTCCAGCAAAGCCATGGCTTCCACAGGCAGCCACATGGATTTGGCTGAAAGGGAAGCTTCCCAAATACACAGGTATCCCCCCTTTCTGATGGTTTGTTTTCTGTCAGTGCATTTCAATTACACCCAGAATTCATTCATTCTATCCATGTTCTGCTCTTTCAACCTCCTCTGCTCCAAAATTGCCCTCTCCCATGTCTAATCCTGGTCTAATCCTATTCCTGAAGATGTTTAATAATCCTATTCCTGAAGATGTTTAATAAACGGATAAGAATCCATTTGCAGAAATTTTTGTGGGGCAGCAGGAGTTTGCAAGTTAGAAGGGCTATTTGCAATTTGCAAGCTGAAAAAGTGTTGGAAAGCAACATTTATAAACTAAAACTATAACTATAAACTAAAACAATAAAAGAATGCGTTCCACTTTTCAACTATATTACTTTGGGACAGTGCTCCAGTCCCTAACACATCCAATAAACAGGGGATCCCTGTACTATAGAGCCTGTTAAAAAATGGAAATGAAGGTATAATGGAGATGAATGGTGGAAGGCCACTAGGGATACTTTTTTCTATCCTAAGTTTTTACTTCGTCCCCAAATCCTGGTCAATATTTAGACCTGCAGTTCCTCACCTTCTGTTATTTCTTGTGGGGCACTGAAGCTGGATGTTTGCTTTGAGAACAGGCTCCTTGGGAAAGTTCTTGCAAAGTTTCTTTTTATAGCTGGAAAATATATAGAGAGAGAAAGAGATGTGCCCAAGGCCAGTTAGTATGTCTGTGGCAGAAAGAGGCCTGTAATAATTTTCTTCTGCAAAAACCATGTCTTAGCACCTGAAACACAGGAGTGTGATTGGATGCTAAACTTTTAAGAAGTTGAAAGTGGGGTTGGGTATAAACACAAGCATATCTCTCTAGTCAGGAGAGGGAGCCTTGCAGGGCACCTTGCAGGCCAGCAGGTGTGGAACTAAGTGGAGAGGAGATGAAGTTCAACTGCACTTTCCAACCTCATTTGTCCTCATTCACATCAAATTCAGTCAATTTCCAGGCTGACTTGGAAATGGTGAAAGCAAAGCCCAAGTTCCCCCAGAGATGCCCTCAGTGACCAGCGTGGGTCACTGATCCAGATCCCAGATCCAGTGATCAGGCTGCAGCCACCCGCACCCTCTTAGGGTGTTTCCACCCCAGCCCTGGGTGTCCCCCCAACCACCCTTATCCCCTCCATCCCTTTCCTAACCACACTTTGTCCAGGCTGGGGAGTGACTCCGACGGGGCTTACTCGCAAGTAGAGGCGCCTCCTCCCTGGTGGTGGTTGGGGGGCTTCCCCTGTTTCCCAGGAGAAAGGGGGAGCGGGGCGCCCGATCCCGCCTCCCCAGCCAGCCAGCCAAGCCTCCTCCTCTCCCTGCGCAGCTCCCTCCGAAGTGGGCTATTTATAGGCTACGCGCAGCCCCAGCGCTGCGGTGCTTCTTCCCGCGGAGAGCAGAGCAGAGAGAGCAGAGCAGCAGCACCTCCGCAGCTCGGCTCAGCTCAGCTCAGCTCAACACAGGACCCGACGGGACGGACCGGGCTGCAGAGCAGCGAACAGGACAGAAGGCGAGGGAGGCGCTGCTGCTGCTGCTGCTGCTGCCCACATCCCAGCCCGCCTGCGCTCCCCAGACAGACAGACAGACAGACAAACAGACAGCCATGTGAGTGATGGGGGAGCAGAGGGGGTGGGCATAGCCAAAGACTCGGGGAGCCACCTAGACTGCCTTCCCTTTCTTTTCCCCCGTCGGATCAGCTCCCCTGTACTTGACGCGCGGTGCAAACCAAAGCTTGGAGTCGCTGCGCCTACTCCAGGCAGCGCGCCCGCCTAGGGAAAAGGGGTGTGTGCCTGTGTGTGAGACAGGCTGAACCTGTGCCCACTTTTTCCGGGACACGTCCTCTTTTGTAGCCTTGTGTCCTGCAAAAAAAGCTTCATTGTCCTCTGTGAATAGGCACCATGTAATTAATTTGATGCAATCAATTATACATACTTATATGTACACATATTGTAATTATAACTTCAGTGTCCTCCTTTCCCTTGTGAATAGGCACCATGAAATTAATTAGATGTAATAAATTATATATATATATATATATATATATATATATATATATATATATATATATATATATATATATATATATATATATATATATATATATATATATATATATATATATATACTTATATGTAATGTGTACTTATGCTGTCATTACATATATTGTATATAATTATCTGTCGTTATATTGTAAATTTAATCCTAAATATTACAGTGTTTAAATCAACCCCGTGGAAACAATATTTGTAAGTGGCTTTGTTGCTTTTCTTTTGTCATGTCCTCCATTCTTTGGTTGTCCTACACTTTGGGGGGCTTTTGTACTGGGTGACCATATGTCTCTCCCTTGCTTTAACTTTACAACACTCCTGCAAGGAAGGTTAGGCTAAGAGATAGCAGGCGACCATAAGTGCTTTTTCCAGGATATGTCCTCTTTTTCTGTTAGCCTTGTGTCCTGGGGGGAAAAAAGATCTTCATTGTCCCCCTTTTCCTTGTGAGCAGGCAACATGCATCCTTCTTGTAATGGATAAAAAAAACTTTATTAAAATAAATAATAGCTTTATAGCGTCCAGCTTGCTCGGACCCCTCGCAGCAGCCCAGCCCTGCAGATGGATGCTCAGTACTGGAGCGCACGTCCTCCAAAAGTTGGAGCGACGCTTCCAGGGACGGTCTATGCAGGACACTGAAAGTCCTGACTGGGGATCCCTCCTGGCACTGGCTGGCAACAGCATTTGATCTCCAGACAGGAGAAGCAAAAATATTCAGTTTAAAGGTCTCTTTGCTGCAAGGCTGCTGCCAGTCTTACCAACCTAGGCTGCGATCCACACTTTTCTGGGAAGCAAGCTCCACTGAATACAGTGGGACTTACTTCTGGCCAGACATTCATAGGATCGTGCCCCTAAAGCCCAACCTATGCATGTTTACTGCCTTAGATTAGTGGGGTTTACTCCCAGGTAAGTGTGGATAGGATTGGAGCCTTACCCTACAATCCAGAGTAACTACGGGAGCACATAAGAGACATTATGTGCACCCGTAGTTACTGCACCACCTAGTGAAAACCTATGGGAAATTCATATTGCAATCCAGAGTAAATTGTTCTTACACTGGAGCAAGGACTCCCCGTAGTTACTCTGGATTGCACCCTAAGAGTGCATCATGGAGGGGAAGGAAAGTCCACCCCTGACTTGTATTCATTCATTCATTCATTCATTCATTCATTCATTCAATCAATCAATCAATCAATCAATCAGTTGTATTTATATACTGCTTTTCAACCAAAAGTTCATAAAGCTGTTTACCTCTAGAGAGATCATCCGGCAATATTTTTTTACATTCCCCTACATTCCCTGTCGCACACACACACACACACACACACACACACACACACACAACAATTGCATCTAGGCTGTGCTTCAAATTGCAGGTTGTGCGTGAGAGGTTGGAGAGGAATGCAGATCTCTACTGGGGGAATATATATGTTGTTTTTTTTACCAAGGTAGGGTGTGTGTGTGTGTGTTTGACTGATCCAAGTAGTCCCATCCATTGCAAGCATAAACTCTTCCAGTGAGAAAAGTGCACATTGGCCAGTGGCTTGATTCATTCTCTGGACCTGGGCTCCGAGCCCAGCTTAGCATGGCATGAAATTAACCAAGACAGAGACATCATCCCCTGGATGCAGTCTTGTATTCATAAAAGGGCAGGAGGCAGCCAAACCCAGCCAGTGAGCAGTGGTGTGTGTGTAGCTTTCTCTCCATTGCAGAATCCAGGCTTGCATGGAGGAGTGACACTGCTTGGTACCAAGTGCCTGGGATGGAGTGGAGGGCATCTGACCAGGAAGAGGCTTGCCATGCCTGGGCACATAGCTGAGGAGCCAGCACAGTCCCAGAAAATAGCAGCAGGAACTTGCAGGGGCCTCTGCACAAACTTTGCTGCCTTGTGTGGAAAAAGTGCTACAATCCAGAGCCATTTATAGGTGCTGGTAAAGCCTGCTTTTGCAGTGAGCAGAAGCAGCAACCTGCCTTTTAGCTTTGATGCTGCCCTTCCAAAACCTCAGGCAGTCCCCAAAGCACTGTTTCTGCTGACCCATTCAATTGGTGATGACAGGCTAGGGCACAAAAGGCAGCCCAGGCTTTTCTTTGCCTCCCTTTTGGGTGGTATATATTTACGCACACAATGTAGGGCACCTGCGAGGCTGAAAATGGGCCAGGACTACATCAGAGGGAGTAGATCATACAGACGAAATATAAGGCCAATCTGGTTAAAAGGACATTCATTTTGATCAAAGGGCAAGCGGAATCCTTTCTTTTCCCCTTCTGCGCGGGTACCGAGACATTTAAAAAGGTAGAAGCATTTGCTGTGATTTATAATGTCTCACACGCCTCCTTGAAATAAAGCTGGCTGGGCTCTCCTTTGCATCTTTTCAACTTCCTTTTAATTAGCATTTCTAGGACAGGACACCCTGGAAACAGTTCTTTCATTAAGTTGTGGAGGCAGAACAGCAGATAAACAAATGTTTTGAAACACAGTGTTGGGCCGGTTCCTTTTTGTCTTTCCCCTCCTTTTCTTTTCTTGTCTTCCTCTCATCTTTCCATACTCAAGAGCAAACTAACAGCTAAGGGAAAAATTAAATGTATAGAGTCTCATCCAAAAATAGCTAGTGGCATGCAGGCAAAAAAATGATGGGGGGCGAGAGATATTGTCCTTTAAATCCCATTCATACAAGAAAAACATAATATTTCCCCTATACATTCAATATCTGAAACCCTAAAATCCATAGTTGTCAATTCCATATTTATACCTCCTCTGAAGATAGGATGCTCTCTTGCAACATTTTAAAAAGTGAAACACCATAAAAAACTCTTGGGCCAATTGTGTCTCTGTAGAAGCCAGATAATTAATAAGCTCAAATAGCTGGTCAGATTGAAGCAATGTTTAATCCCAAATAATCTGCTGCAGGATTTATGATGGAAAGTACAGTGCTTGCAGTTCAACCTTTGTGATAGTTTGTGCTGTCCTGTTTCAGGAGGTTTGCCCAAATGATTAGATTTTTGGTTAATAGATTGCCAAGTTTGACTTGTAAATAGTTTTGCTTGTGTGGTACATGTTAGCTTATAAAGATAGAAAAGGTGTCTCTCTTTTGGCTAATGAAACGCTGCGAAGGCTTTCAGAATCAACATTTAGTTAAATATCTGTTTAATTCTTTCTTATGGTATAAGAATACTATTCTTATTAAAGCAAACATAGCTTTTGAGTCTAACAGCCTTATGATCTTGCTATGTGGACTCATATTTCCATTTCTGTGGAGTGAAAATATTAAATGAAATATTTGAATAAGGTCAGAAACAACAATTAGTCAGGTGACATTGGGTAGAAAGTACTGCATGTAGTATTGCATCTGTTCACATATACAACTCGCTATCTCCTAATAATAATAATACAGGCATTTCTGTACTGCTTTTCTGGTCTTTTTGGATTGCTCCCCAGACTTTATTCAAAGCGGTTTAAATAGGCAGGCTGATGTAAACCCCAGAAGGGATTTTTACAAACACAGACTGGTTCTATCTTTCAAGAACTGGCTACATTCAAGATGTTAGGTTCACTGTCTGGTTTTCACTACTGGTCCCCAATGTTTGACATGCTGGCTGACAAACGATAGCTTCTTTGCTCCCAGTGAAAAGCAGATGGAAAATCCCAGCTTCAGCAGCCGCTTTTTCAACATCTCGCTTTGGATCTGACTTCCGGTTATCTCGATCCGGCGACCTTCAGCGCTTATCTTCAAGCAAAAGTAGGCTCTACCCTCTAGATCAGACCTCCTGCCCTCATACCTGCCTTGAATGCCAGGCTTATAGCCTGGAGAAAGGCAATATAGTATAGAAATCTTAAAAATAATGAAATGTGCACATGCTGTAATATTATTCTTAACAGTATTTATGTAATATTTTCCAACGAGAAGTTCAAAAAGCATTTTATAGAGAAAAATCAAATAATTTCAGGCTCCCTGTCCCTAAAGGGCTTACCATCTAAAAGGATGCAAAAGAACACTAAAGGATGCTACTAAATAAAAGAGGAGAACCCACTTAAAATGTCTTCTTACCCATAGATTAATAATAATAATAATAATAATAATAATAATAATAATAATAATAATAATAATAATCTCCCCTAAAATCTAAAATCTCTAGAGTTTCTAAAAAGTCGAAAGTGATTTTAAAGTCTCTAAAATTACTTTTCAACATTGTACAATATTTGGGTGTCGTTTAAAATCTGTGATGTTGCATGACAATGCTGCATGCTTTAATTCAAATCCAGAAAAATGAATAAACCATTCCAGTGGTTCCCAAACTTACTGTGGTTACAGCCCTCTTCTTTTGCAGTGGCCTGATCTTCTTGGCTCTCCCAGATGCCATCATCTCAACTCTCGCGTGAGCTTACAAGAGTTGCACAAGGTTCAACAGAATTGCATAAGATCTTATGAGAATTGTGTGAGATCTCATGAGTTTCAAGTGGTGGCACATGGGAGAGCCATAAAGAACATCTTGTAAGTTTGCACACACTTGTAAGTTTGCAGCAGCACCCTAAATCATTGTGGTACAGTTTGGGAACCACTGAGCTATGCTATTATACATTATGGCAGTGATTACATTTTTAAAAAACCCATATAGTCTGGTATTGTTGTGGTTATAACAAATGTTTATAACATAAATGTTATAACATTTGTACGTTGTTGGGATATAACAGATTTTTGAAATGTAGGAGCAAAGAGTATAGTGTATATTGCTTCAAATGCATCATGAGATCAGGAGCTAGACCCGGTAGGTGTGGTGTTTTGTTGGGAGATTATAAATTAATCTGAATCCTTCAAATAATAAGCTCAGGTTGGAGAAAGAAGCATTTTTATAAGTATTTCTTATTTAGATTGGAAAAAGAATATCAAATCATTTTAATTATTGAGTGTTTTAATCAATGTATATAGTATAGCATATCAATTTATACGTCCTTTTCTTCTCCAAATTCTACTGACTTCAATTGTATATGTATTTCTAAAGACAGAAATTGATCAAATAAGACGTAGAGTAAAACTACCACAGTACAGCCTCATCCTAAACAGACTTACTGGAGCATGAGTTTCATTGAACAGCGAGAGTTACCTCTGAGTAAAAATGCTTAGGAGCATGCTATCTCTCAAGAGTGTTTTAAAGAACCTGTTAAATAAAAAATATGGTAATTAATTCTGAGGATTAGTTGTATTATATTTCTGGCTAGATATTCAAGCGATGAGATCACTCTTTGAAAAGTCTAGGTTGCAGGATGCTTTATGAAGACATAAAAATGTCACTTTCTGTTTCTTCTGAGAACTTGATTATCCATGGATTTCAGTATCTGCAGTAGTTGTGGGAATGGATACCAAGGCCCCATGGTTAACAAGGGCCCTCTGAATTTATTATTTAAAAGTTTTACATATTTCTGCCAATGTTACATACTGTAATTTTATTTTCCTGTAACTCTGCTGAAAAGGGAACTAGAACAAAACTTTCAGTTATAACAGGTATTGAAGCAAAAGTATTAATTAAAACAAACATGTCTGTTGTCAATCTTATAGGTTCCTACAGTATATTTCAGGGGTGGCAAAACTTTTGACTTTAGGGCTTCTGGACTTTTAACATTGGGTAGCGAAGGAAATTTCAGCAGGTGCTGTTCATCATCTTATACAATTGTAAAAGGTCTTGAAGCCTGAAAGTTAAAAGGTTGGCTACCCCTGCTATACAGGTTGAGTCTAGGCATCCACAAGAATTCTGTGCCAGGAACCTCCATGGATGCAGATTTTCATGTTAAAACAAATGCAATTAAAAGATTAGCCAGCCCTTTAAAAATACCTTGCAAACCATGGGACTGTGGCAGGCAAGCAGTTTAAAAATCCCTCTCTGAGTCTTCATTTCAGCTGGGAGGGAGACCCTTTCTTTCCCATTGGAGTGCAAAAGAATCATTTCCCAATTGCTTTGCATTCTGTCAAAGGAGAAGGATGGGGGTCTCCTCTCAGATGAAAGGAAGCTCTGAAGCTCTTCTAAACCCTGATGAGAGAGATTACCAGTAATTAATTGCTTCCATTTATAATGTGGCAGGCAGGCAAATTTAAACCTTCAAGGAGGTTTATCTTTAAATTTAATTAGCTAACCTCATATGTGCTGAGATAAAACCACTGGTGAAAAATCTGATATATTGGTTACACCTGTATTTAATCAATGACTAAGAATTTCCCAATAATGAAAGAACTTGGGAGGAGTTGTAGGGTATGTACTGCTAGTTGGTAGTTTTCCCAATTATTACAAAAGCATTACAAGGACCAAATTTATTGCAGATATAACTCCAACAGAAACATTTTTTCCTGTGTTCAGCAGCATAATGGCCTGAATCAGACCTGCACAATTTGTCATAAAAGAAGTTGGATGAAGACTTCATCAATGTTGTGCCCCAACAGTTCAGTAAACCTGCTACAGATGCATGTGAAGGAATGCAAAAACAAAGGGGCTTGTCACACAATTGGCTGATGGGCTTTTTTCTACCTAATGAGTCACATATTCTGTGATCTTGCACATGAAACCTACAAAATCTTTTTTGCAAAACATATTGAACCTTTCGGATGATTTTGCCACAAGCTCTTTTAGAATTAGTGAGTAACTTCTTCATGCCATGCTGTGTAACGCTGCCGCGCATAGAAGTTAGGCTTATATAAGTTTGTCCACTTTCCAAATGACCTTAAGGAAGTGAGTGGGTTCAGTACTTTACAGCTTGATTTCTCCTTATAAGGGAAAGAACCATAACCTTATATAAACATTAAAGAGAAATAATGCAGCAAATATGTAATGATTCATTTTATAACATATTATTCTTAGTCACCAGGAGGCAGTGTACCCACTCTGGATACACCAATAAGTTCATAAAAACTAAGCTCCAAACAATATACCATTGCCTGACACAATAGGTCCCTTAAAGCTTTGTGTTCCTACAGCACCTTTGCAAATGCCCATGCAACTGGTTTGTTCCCATGCATTTTCCCAGGCTGATTCATCATTGTAGGTTGATTGTGTACAGCCTGGTAAGCACCAATCCCACTGCAAATGAGCTGTTCAGAAGGGGAAACAGATGGCTGAATTCAGTCCACCTACTCACCTTTTCCTTACTAAACTGCTGATCAGCAGGATTCCAGCTTCTTTCAGGCTACACAGTTGGACTGACAGCTTGGTCCAGATGGTACTGTTCATGTTGGTCTTCTTTCTTGAGTAAAACAACCTGAATAGGAGGTAAATGACACATTTTATCATATGTGCTTCCAGTTGGACCCTGCCAATATCTGAGGTCCTCCTGCTGCTCCCTCAACTGATTGGATTCATGAGTTCCCCAACTGGATGAAGGGCTAGGGGAAAGGCTACCTTCTCCAACCATTTTTTTTTTGTCTTCCTTGACCCATGTGATCCTCAATATACATAATTATGGAATATCTGGCCACCTAGTAGAAAATTGTAGCCTCCAATAAGGTTGCAGAGCTTAGGGGTTGTTTTTTTAAAGCAGCTATTCTTAGATGCTATGAGATACAATACAGCAAAAGGTCATTAACTCACTGCATAGTTCCCTGGAAGTAAGCCCAATTGAATACTGTGGGATTTTCTTCTGAGTAAAAAGGCATATGATTTTGCTGTAAGTTTGCCAACATAGTCTTTCAAGGAATAGAAGCAGCTCATAGACAACAGATCCCTTTGTGCATGAAACTACTGAGTTTCTCTGAAAAGGTGCTGACTCTAAGCCAGAGCTTATCTCTTATCGTAGTCATTCACCGATACCTTCTATAAAACGCAGTACATCTTAAGAATCAGCTGGATTCATGTGTTGGTTTCACATGATTATGAATTTATTAAGAACCATATATTTTTAAGGGGCAGAGAACGGAATGCTTTTTACTAGCTGTTGTTTGAGAGATATTTGTTGTTTCTAGCCACTAGGTGTTCCTGCCTTCTTGGTCTCTTTATTTAGAAATTACATTAATATTGGCAAGCAGGAGTATTATTAGCCACCATCATGCTGTTCTTGGTGGCTATTGCATTCAAAAACCCGCTGCAAATAGATTGATTCACAAGTTGGATCTAAAGCTTTAAAGAAAATATTTTTTCCTGCTTGCTAATACTGTTTCATAGGTTTTGTTTTCTAAAATATGTATTTGTCCAGGTCTCTTATGTTTAATGATATGTCTTGTAATCATGTGACATTATTTGATGTTTTTAAAATAAGTTTTTGATACTTTAACATTACAGTAATTTTCTTGTCAGTGATTAGTTGCTTAACTGAAATGTTTTGGTTTTATTTCTTCAAAAAGGACTGCTGAATAGTTGGTATATGGTTTGTCTCAAGGTGGTAACATCTAATAAAGATATTAAGGAAAAATACAAAATAATCAGAAGTATTTCAAAAGTAAAATTGTATGACTGAGGTTCAAATACATAGAACATATGCATTGTGTTACAATGGTGGTCATACTGTAGTCTATAAACTAATTTCAAAGAAGTCTCCTTGACATAAATGGATTGTATGTGATTATCTCCCCTCCATTGCTTACCTGTATGAAATCAATGGCTGTCCTGGTCTCTGTGTTGCCCTGGATCAAGCCTGGAAATGCCACACCAGGGTAAGCAAGAATGATGCCATCCAACAGTTGCATTTGGAGGACTTCTGAGTGTTGAAATGTTGTGTGTAGACTCTCCATTTCTCAGAATACCCTAGAAAGGTACTTAACAGATGTTCCCACAAAACCATTAGTATTTTTCTAAGGCTTTCCAGAGGCCTTAGAAGTCCTTCTGAGGGTAGAGAAGCTGGGTCCTCTTTCTGGCCCTCAGAAGATCTCCAGATGTGACCAGTCAGGAGTTTACCATGCCATGCTCCCTGGGAGTACTTGCACCTGCTGACATTTCCTACCATGTATAACAGTGTGTGGAGTGCATTCAGGATGACCACATGTCATAACCTAAAAAGAGGGCATGGCCTCCCCAAAATATAGGACACCGAAGAAAAAAATGTAGGACATGACAAAATAAAAGCTAAAAACACTCTCATATATTGCATTTCTGTAGTATATTTAAACACTGTGTCTGCAATCCTTAGGGGCACTTGGACTAGTCTATCTAATACTGGACTGGCCTAATTTCACAATATCTAACACTGGCCTGGCCTGTTTCCTAGCTATACCAGAAAGGCTTGGGCTGATGAAAATCCACTTAAGCTGGCCCAAGACAAAAGGACCTGGGCTGCCATTGTGGTGCTGGCCTAGGCTGCTCAATAGAGACATACTGAGGGCATGTTGAGCATGGCCTAAAACACTGCAGTCAGGCCATATTCAGAGCCTGTTTCCAGGGCAGACATGCCCCCTCACAGCTTCTCTGACTTTGGCCACTTCTGGAGCAGGAGTAAATCTGAGTAGACTCATAGGGGTCCATGGTAAGCCAGAGTAAAAATGAAAATAATGGCAAAAAATTCTGAATCCGAGGTCAACTTAAGTGCAACCCCTCAACCTTAGGATGCAGCACAACTACCACAGCACAACTACCACCTAAGAATATGGCACAACTACACCAACCAAGTGAGCATGCCGCCATTGTGCTGCTGCCTCTTTAGCAGCAGTTAGGCCAGCCTAAATGGCTCCTGTCCCTGTAGATTTGGCCTACATGTCAGCCTAAAGGCCTCCTAGCCCTGTGGATTGGTCTACTGGTCAGCTCAGGATATGCCCTACTTAGGCCAGCTTCATTGCATCATTCTCTTTGGCCTAAAGTCAAGATTGCACCCTAAATTATTTATTATTAAACTTCAAACGACTGCATACAATTTATTATGTATAATTTATTATAAGATGACTACATGCTGCCTGCTCACAAGGAAGATAGTGAAGGTTTTTTTCCAGGACAAGGCTAAAAAAGAGTACAGATGGTCACCATCGGTGTATTGTGCTACTTCCCTTGTTGGGGTAGTGAGTTAGAGATTCCATGTGGATATTTGTCTGTGGAGGCATCATGGAGCACATTCCCTGAAGTACTAATTCTAGGGATACAACTGTTAAAATATATTTTCATATGTGTTGTGCAAAGCAGGTTTGTGTGCCTTGTGCCCTTTCATCATAGTCTCCATCATCAAAGTTTCCTTTTGAGAGGCCAGAGGTGTACAGTGTCATGCCATATGTCTTATTTCTGATATAGACTTTCTGATGGGGACTTAAATACTGGTGCATTATGGTAGGCTATAGAATACAGAAAATATAAGAAAGTTGGTGGAAAAGTAGGCAGCAAGGAAACTGGTGTTTCTTCCTTTCCCATTTCCTCCTAGGAATCTATTTCTACCCCTTTCAACTCTGACACTGGCACAGAGTTTTGGGGCATCAGGAATGTGTTTTTTTATATGATATATGCTGTCTCCTTGTACTTCTGATGTTTCTCCTGTATTACAGACAATTCTCCTTTCTGTTTTGGTTTCTCTACCAGCAGTTTTGTGCCAGCATCGGAAGTGTATTGGCTCAGTGTTGCACTGGCATCCACGGCTTGCCTGTGTCTGCTGAGCTGTTGTTCCATATGGACACATTTCCCAAACTCAAAGGGCCAGTTTTGAGTATAGGATTGGACTGCTTCATGTAGTTAAGACCAAGAATCTTTGATAATAATACTATGCTAGTCAGAAACTTCTAAAAACATTTCAAACTGTGACTTAAATAAGGTGTGTATGTTTTAGCCGGATGCAAATAATTTCTAAAAAATAAAGCAACATTACCTTGGGATGGCATTCCGAGATCAAATTTCTACTCTTCATCAGGTACAAAAACTCAAGATGAAATCTACAGTACCTTGACTTCATGATGTTCTGTTCCTGTATTGCACAGGACATGCATTTTTTGTAGAATTTGGCTTTCTATATGTATGTGTTTGTATACAAACCTCCAAATTATGAAAAAATGGATGTGCATATTTAAATGCTGGTTTTAAAGCACTTTAAATAATATGGTTTGTCTCAAAACAACTACAGTTAAAGGGATATCTGGAATGGTTTAAAAATATTATTTACCAAATACTTGATGGACCTAGTAGACCAGAACATTTTTAATGCATTGTGTCAAAATATAATCAGGATGAGTGTAAATTGAATATTGCAAGTAGTTTTGAAAAGGTAATGGAAGTATTTGAAGGCTTGTTTGTATTTGCAGAGATACTGGTTTCCACATTTCCATTGCTTGTTATAAAAATTATCTGTTCGAAAATAGAGACAGCTTGCAATTAGCCCCTTTTTCTAGCGATGCGAGGTATGGCTACTTGAGAATCAGCCAACTATATAGGATACATCTTTCCTCTTCTTTTAGAGAGGAGGGAGGAACATTTTTGCAGGAGGGCCACATCTCTGATACTGGGATAAAGAATTAATTTACATTTCAAATTTGATTGCCCACCCCGGTCTAATATCTCAGATGTGCAGAGTTCATAATGATTCACTGGGCTCCTTGTGGTCATATCTGTCTATTTTGAAACACTGATGAATATTTTGCTATTTTAAAATAAGTGCTTTTAACACTCTTGAACAGTTTGTTCCAAGGATTGTGGTTACTGAATGGTACTGTAAATCATTTTTGTCCCCCCATCATTCAATGCATCCTCATGAAACTTAGTGCAAATTTAATATTTTGATGTGAATTAATTTTAGTGAGTAAAAGAATTCTCTCAATCACTCCTCTGTCCTTGAAAAACACCTTGGAAGTCCAGGAGAGAAAAGAGATTTAATTACGCTTCAGCCATCCTGATGGTGTGAACAAAAGTGTGGTTAAAGCTATCTTATATAATGTGAAAAGCTCTTGAGAATAACTTTGTTTGACTGGTTACACTAATCTTGCATTTATGGACCTACCCTTGCAACTGTCTGAGCAGAGCTTGAGAAGGAAGTATAATGAAACTGTAATTTTTCTAATCACCTTGTTACAATATCTATATTCATCTTTTTCACCTGCATTTCTTTCTTAAAGAATTCTTGATTACTAAACTGAATACCATTTCCTTCATTAATCTTACGGTTATTAGTATTTACATGGCTCTCCTGCTCTAATCATGCATTCACAACAGCATCTTGGTAGCAGATAGTTAAGCCATTCCTCACCTGCTGTAGAAGCTAATCGCTCCCATCTAGGAACAAGAATTTTCTATTTTTTCCCTAACTGGAAGTTACAGGGCCTGTACTGAAGATCAGAAAAATGTAATGTCACAATTTCCTATTCACTTTTTTAAAGTGATGCTCTAAAGTTTTTAGTTTATTGTACCTATATGTATGTATAAATCCTGCATTTTTTAGTAAATGTGATGACGTAATGATGTTCTTGATTTTTTAGCTGGTGGTCGCAGGCTTCTACTGGTCATTCCAGTTGGTTGAACGAATCAGCTGGCATGGGGGAACTTGTCATAACACCCAACATGTTTTGTTGCTCTTCCCAATTAAGTTAATAAAACCAGCAAATTAGCCGAGACTCTGTGGTTTCTGATCAGTTTCCAGCTAATTATTCCATAAAAGAAGCAATACCCTTTTCAGGCCTTAAAATTTTGATGGATTTTTTTCCCCTTAAGCCCAGTTTGGTAAATTTAGTATGAAGGGGCATGACAAGAGTTTGTTCAACAAAACATTCCATAAAAGTTAAGTTATAATGGCAGAGTACAGTTGTCTTCTCATTGGTTAGTCACTAAAGTGGCTAGATTTGGGGCCTCTATCTTTAGTGTTGCAATGCAGTGTAAACTTGTGTGCAACCAAAACTACCAAACAAAATGAGAATGTTGAATAAACATGCACAATATCTGTCCATTAACTTTTCTGAGGCAATGAGTAAAATTGCAACGGCTGCATTTTCAGCATTCATTTCTTTACTCATTCTTGCTCATGCCCAATGTGTAGCCAAATTAAAAGTCTATGCAGGGGCAAAGGTGTGCATAAAGAGGTGGAGGAATAGGACTGGAAGTTTCAAATTAACCACCTTTTCCAATGTAGGACTTTGCTGTTCATTACAATGGTGGAACAGAGTTCTGCTGTTGTAAATGTCCATGGAGATGCAGCCAGCTGTCATTTTGGAGCCACTGTTCCAAAAATGGTGGTGTTGGGGCATGGACAAAACAGGGCAGGGAGGAATGGGCTGGATTCCAGTGGTACTGGCTTGCACTAATTCCAAGCCTTTCCGCTCTTATTCTCCTCAAACTTGTACCAGTAAAATAGCTGGTGCAGATCCAAGGAGACCCACTGATCTTGTGGCAGTGGAGGCTTACCTCAAGGAGATAATTTATTTTACTTCATATCTCAGAGAAGCCTCCAGAATGATTAATCATATCTCAAAGAAGCCTCCAGAATGCCCCCTCCTAGCAGGATGTGCTCCCTTTCATGGCTGTGTTGGTGAGGGGCAGTATAGGGTTAGTTAGGACTAATCTAAGGACTTAGGAATAACTTAGCACTAAATCCAAATCCAGAATAACTACGGCTGCACATAAGAGACTTTACATGCTTCCATAGTTACTGCACAACCTATTGAAAACCTATGGGAAATTCATATTGGAATCCAGAGTAAGTTGTTCTTACATCGGAGCAAGGTCTCCCCATAGTTACTCTGGATTTTGTCCTAAGTTAGTGAGGCTCTAAATCAGTGATTTTCAACGTTTTTCATCTTGGAACACATTGACAAGGTAGTAAAATTGTCAGGGCACACCATCAGCTTTTTGATAATTGAAAAGGTACATCATGCACTGGTTGGGGGCTCATATCTCCAAGAATCCTACCAATAAATAAAGCTCCCAAATCCCCATGGCACACCCATGTGCCATGGCACGCTGGTTTAAAATCACTGCTCTAAATCTTCCAGTGCTTTTAAAAGTACAGGGTGGCATCCAGTGTAATACTTCCATGAACACAAGTTCCCGTAAGAATGGAAAGAGTGTTGCTCTAGTGAGAAGGCTCCTTCTGCTCATTTGCCATTTGCAAAAACAAAACATTTTCTTCTTGGAAGAAGCTTGTTTTCATGTGCAGGTTGTACAGACATGAGCAAAGAGAAAACTGAAACTGTATTTCTGACCACAGGTTTTCTAGAAGGTTTTTTGTCCAGGTTACAGGTTATATACACCTTGCTCAAACTAAGGCTGCAATCCTAATCTCACTTACTTGGGAGTAAGTACTATTGAACACAGTGGGACTTACTTCTGAGTAGACATATTTAGAATTGTACTGTAAGTGGGTTTAGGTGATGCCTGCATGCATGACTGACTAGGAACCCCATGAGCACCACCTTGAGTTTGTGAAGAAAGGCCAGATATAAATAAAACGAGAAAAAAATTGATTTTTGCGAGTGTGCTTTGTCTTTGGGGCAGTATGAAGTGGCAGCATACTTTTGAAGCATGAACTCGTAGTGCCTGCTTTTTATTTGGATACTCATCACTTCATTTATCTACCTTTCCATATCATACCATCAGCTTGAATGGTCCTGTGTTGACCTGGGGGTGTGACAAAAGTGCCATCATGCACTTCTGCCCCATTCATAGGGGATTAGGCCACTGCACAGTTATAAGCTGACCTCCCCATACCACTATAGAAAGATATGCCATGTGAGTTAGGCTGGCCTAAACTTTCAAGGATTGTGCTCTGAGGCTGCAATCCTAAAGACACTTTCCTGGAATTAAGACCCATTGAACACAACGGGGCTTACATTTGAGTAGACATGGTTAGGATTGTGCTTTAAGTGTAAGAGAGCATGTTGTTGTTCAGGAAGCGTCTTGTACATATGACTGAAAGCTGAAAATACGAACTGACTCAAGTGAAAGGAACTTTGTTTAAAGAGATGTGAGGAATTATGTTCTATGTCTCTTTTCTGTGGTGTTTCATTCACACAAGCAGATCACCATTCTCATACTGTAGAACAATACTCAAATGACATGCATATATGAATCAGCCCCAGGCTATGGGTGTTGAACCATATCCAGGAAAAATAGTCTTGAGACTTGAAAGAATGCTGGAACAAATGAAAGTTGGTCCTGTGTATTCATACACCAGACAGTCTTATTTCTGATCATGCAGGGGATATATTCCCTGCAAGTCAAGTGCTGCACAAGAAAATGTTGCTGAAAATATTGTTTCTGACAATACAGAGGACACTACTACCAACTAGTAGTGCTAGGCAAAATGCACTGCTCCCATTGGCTACAATAGCAGTTATACAGAACTTAGGATAAAGAGGACAATAAAGAATTGGCATTAAAAGAAGCAACATTATGAAAAGCATTCCTATATAGCAAGCTATAGGAGGAAAGGCTATGTGAAGCTCATCAATATGCACTGCACACCAGAGTCCAGAGTCCATTCTTGGCATTTACAGCTAAAAGTTTCTGAAGTAGTAAGGTAGGGAGTAGGGATCTCTATTGTATACCTATATTTTAGAATCAGCCTGCTTGGTGGGTGTTGATGTCACATAAGGAACATCAACCTTCCCCAAATTTCATGTTTCTAGGTCCAGGGGTTGGGGGAGAGCCTTGATCAGTCAAGGATTCTTTAATGGAAATTATAGGGAGGAAAACGCGTTGTGCCCCTTTTCACCCTCTTCTGGTGGGAATTTCTGAAAACCAGTTCTTAAAAGGTGCCTCAATCATGGGAGGAACACCCACTCCAAATTTCACACTTCTAGGTCCAGTGGTTTTAGTAGGCATTGATCAGTCAGTCAGTGAATGAATGAATCAATGAATGAATAAGGGCGCAATCCAGAGTAACTATGTGGAGTCCTTGCTCCGGACTTGCAAATTGTAAGAACAATTTGCTCTGGATTGCAATATGAATTTCCCATAGGTTTTCACTAGGTAGTGCAGTAACTAAGGGTACACGTAATGTCTCTTATGTGCTCCCGTAGTTACTCTGGATTGTATGGCAAGTCAGTGACTTTTCAGTTTTATATATAGATAGTAAACTGTTAAAGGAAATACTTTTCTATACTTATCAAAATACCCACATTTATTCAAATCTAATGCACCATTGAATCTAATGTGCACTCCAGCTTGGAGAATAAATTCAGATGAAAAAGGTGAGCCTTTGAGTTGAGTAAATATGGTACTATGGTTTTCAGCTTTGCAAAGTCCTACATCTTTTTGACACTACCTTATGTGATGGGTACGAAATGGTTAAAAAATGTCCAACTCCTGAGCAAAGCAGCTGAATTGGAATCAGACATACAGAAGAGTTGCTGATGAGGTCTGGTGATTAGCAGTCTGGAAACCATCCTCAGGCAGCCAGATCAGCTGGCTTGTGGATCAGCTGAGTGGAAAGAAGAGATGAGGGTCTGGAACGGTAGCAGGCTGGAGCCCTTTTGGTGATGGCAGTCACAACGCTGAACAGGAGCAACAACAAAAAAAGTTGTTCTGGATCACAGGTAAAACAGTCAGTCCTTCAGATCTGTAAAAATTACCAAATTCTTGGCTGTGACACACCCTGTTAAGTTTCATCATCTTTTCATTAATATACAAAAATGTTCCCTTGCCCCAATACAGTACCAAGCACGGTCCCTATTATTCTCTGGAAGAACCTGCTCCATTTCTGAGCCTTAGTGCCTCCGATAACTTCTTCATTCCAAACTAAACATATAATTCCCATAAAGGTTTGTGTCATAAAACAACTTGGCATGCTTTCAGTAAAGTTTCTGCGGAGCTTTAAATCATAGGGGCATGTTTTCATTTTTTCAAGTGAGTCAGACTTTCATTTTTGTAATGTCCCCATAAAACAGTTATGCTGTGTGAACTGAACGCATATCTCTCTCATACCCACTTTTATTGTTTCAGGAATTCTCTAATTTCAATTGAGTTCTTTGCTGCCAGTAACAGTGTCAGTTTATCAGAATCACATTATGTCTAAAGTTGTTTGCTGGGCCATCCTTTCTGTGCAGACTATTTTTTGAGTCTATTAGAAATTGTTCATTAAGGAGATGAAGAATTCTAATAAATGGTACTGTTACATAATGCTTTTTCAGAGTTTTCTTGAAGAGTCACATTGAGATGAGAATGAGAGACGGGGCAAGTCTTTCATTCCCCTCCTATTACTTTCACTGGCCTACCAGCAAGTTTTGATGCTACTTGTTCAAGGGGCATATTTTGCTGAATGACCTCAACAAATGTTCTGCATAATTTCTGGGGAACTTATTCTGCACAAGTACAGGTATTTCTGCACAAAAAGCCAAGTATTTTTGCAGAAATTACTATTAGCATAGTAGTTCCCAGACTCTGTGCCAGGTAATGTGGGATGTCCCTAGTCCCATCTCTCCTGGACACTACAGCACCAAGTTCATGCAAAATTTCAAGTGGTTCATGCAGACTGGCCTTGTCAGAAAGCCTCCTAGACATGACTTCCTGAATGTGACCAGAAGCATCTTTCGGTCAAGTGAGGCTCTCCAGTGAGTTAAATGAGGGAGGCATACTGAGGAGGGGAGAATGAAGGCTGAGGAACCAGGGTGCTGAACCCATGGCTAAGGAGGGCCCGTTGTACATCATTAATGCCACAAGCATTTTTCTGACATTAAGATGTTTTAAAATATATTAGAAAATATGGGTTTTGAGGCAAAGATTCCATGTGCATATGGACGAGTTTTATTTCTTACAAGTAATGTTTGTGAAGCAGCAGAATTCTAAATTAATCAGCTATTTTAAATTAGCCCCCCCAAATGAATCTATTGTCACTCTATAATTTAGTATAATTAAGAATCACTATATTCAATTAAATTGGGAAACAGTTTCTTTTCTGACAACTGTGATTAAACCAGCTTGCCTGCTATAAAATCTACTGATTTTTTTAAAAAAATATTTTGATGATACCTTATGACTGGTTTACAGGTATGCCAAATTCCTTCTATATGATTATATTTGGGCTTGCATCTGCTTGTGTCTATATGGCGAAAGGCTTTTGTGGACTTACTGAAGATGTGTACCTACCAATATGGTGTGGTGACTCCTATAATGTTGATAGCATGTTCATGTTGAAGCTATTAACATCGTGGGAATTGTTGTGGTCCCTTATAATCATGTATGCATGGAGTCGTAGATCATATGTTTCCATATTGTTGTGGGCATAATTGAGCTGCAATTCAGCACTGACACCACGTGCGTAAAGTTGCAAACTTGTATTGGGAGAGTTGCAAGAGGATAGGATCCAATCTTGGAATCTGGAACTGAGCTTTCCCGAAAGTCTCACTGAACACAGTGGGACTTACTTCTGAGTAGACATGGAGGCGCTCTGGCATCACAATAATGTCACATCCTGGTAAGTTTGACAGGAGGTCCTGGACAGATTTTTAAGTTTGAATGGGGACCCCAGGCTGAAATGCTAGCATACCACTCCTTTGGAGGCAAGGGGAGAAGAGGATTACATAGCTCACCCGGGCAGGATGGGTGGGATATCTTGCTTGCCATGGGCCACAGAGCCATTTCTGGCCCCCAGGCTGAGGTCTGAACACTCCTGTTATAAATAATACTGGTCTGCCAGTTATAACTTTTGGCTATAGCCCTCAACTTAATTTTTTAACTTGCAGTCATTGTTCTCAAATCAATGTATTGTTCTCAGTATACATGCAAAACTTTTCAAACACTAAAGAGCCGTTTTATTACAGCTTGCTCAGACGCATATAAATGCATTTGTAGGTTGATAGTGTTTGAGGTCTATTTGGCTAAATATGGCAATTATATGCAGATTAAGAGCTGTCAGCTTGTAAAAGTTATACTATAAAACTTGTTAAAGATACTTCTTTCTGGATCTTTAGGTAACAAGCATCTCATGAAAGAATATGCATTATGTAAGGTATGTGGATTACTAAGATGAGTTTCTTTTTCCTTCTTGAACTTTGTAAAGTGAAATTTAAAACAGTTTACAGTGCAATCCTAGGAATTTCTATGCAGAAGTAAGTCCTATTGTAGTCAATAGAACTTAGAGCCCAAACCTGAGCTCTTAGATGTGGACTGCAGGTGCTGGGTGTCACAAAAGGGCTGTAAGGCATGCCCACAAAATGCCAGTCAGCCCTGAGCCTGATGCTGGCCAGGTGGTCAGAGCATCTTCAGGTGGTAGTGATTTAGCCAGCGACAGAGGAAGGCTTACCGAGGAGGGGAAAATGAAGACATAGGAACGAGGACACAAGGGGGTGGCACCAGTGGAGCTCTGATCCAACCTGATCCAGAATTCTGTTTCAACCAGGAGATCCACATGGAGTCTATCAAGTCTGTGCTGGCAAAATAGCCAGCATAGACTTGAGAAAATCCCATTTCAGGGCATGGGGACAAAAGGGCATTGCCAGGGGCTGCCATGGGGCCACAGAATGCAGCACTAGTTGCTTTAGCACTACAGCATCTAGAGCTGTTTCTTCCATGAAAGTGTGCATAGGATCACATTAAAGTGTGCATAGTCTGGGCAAATTGCCTTCAATAGGCATTTATTTCCACCTCACTGCAAAACCGAACTCTAAATAACACTATTTAAATTTATATATAAAATGAAATACGGTATTGTAAATAAGTACCCATTCAGAGGTATTAAAAACTTACCATAGGTACACTGTTTTTTGAATGAGATAATTAGCTTTCAAAGTATTCATTTTGATTCTCTAAGAGCACAATCCTAACCATGTCTACTCAAAAGTAAGCCCCATTATGTTCAATTTGTCTTACTCTCAGGAAAGTGTCTTTAGGATTGCAGCATAACCCAGTTCTAGTTTGTTTGGTAGTAGGTGAATGTTAGCAATTGCAAAATCCAACAGGGTGCCCCAGGGAGAAGCTTAAGGCTGCAATCCTAAACTCCAGTTAGGCCAGCATAAGCCCTGGCATAAGACCTGTGCTGACCTGGGGATGTCACAAAAGTTCTGTAAGATACTTCTGCCCCACTCCGGGATGGGGGTTAGGCCAGTGCATAGGCATATGCAGACCTTCCCACACCACCACAGGAAGATATGCCAGGTCAGTTAGGCTGGTCTAAATTGGTTAGGATTGTGCTCTAAAACATGCAAAGAATGGCTACAGTGGGAAGCCTATATAAATCTACAGAATTATAACAAGCTATACAGAGAGTTTAACTACAAGAACATTATTGGTGTCCTGTTTTCTTCTAGTTATTTCCATAGCTTTTAAGATTTAGATACCCCGCTATCTATTTATCAGAATAATCTGTTAAACTCTATGCTCAAGAGTGAAACAGTACAGGATATTTTAGTGCTCTTACAGCATGCAAATAGGAAGCATAATGTTCTTAAAAAAATAATGGGAACCCATTATGTTATGTGAAATTGTCATGTTCCGAAATAAATGATGTATGATCAGTAGCACCACAGTAAATTTATGACATATAAATTTATGACATATAAATTAGTCTGTGGGAGCATATCTTGTGTGAGGCTACCCATTATAAGAAATTTGTGATCCACCATGTAGGCCGAGTTCCTTTTTTTTCCCCTCCCTCCCCGTTCTTGATGGAACTTGGCAACAACCTAGGAGGAACATTATGCTACTTAGTGCTCAGGGCTGGTGTCCAATATTACAGTTCTTATGAGGATGAGACCAAAATTGTCATCAGGAGATACCTGATATATTTTCAGACTGTGAGGAATAAAAAGCATTTACAGCATGGTGTTCTGACATGACAGCACAAGTCAATATGCCCTTGTTCCATGTTGATGGAGGCCAATAGATGGGCTGTGGAGATTCAAATGTGGTAGTAGAGCCCAAAGATTTTAATATACTACAAGTCGGAGGCAGGTCACTGATGACACTGTGGTGGCAAATGTAATATATATGTTCCATTGCCACCATTTTGACAAGATGTTATACAGGGATGTCACCTTAAGTTCCATTCCTTTGAGTTGTGACTGCTCTTGTTAATGTTTAAATGTTGACACTTTTTTAGATCACAGGTCACTGCACTCCATCTTCCAAAATGATGAATATGTAGATTGAACCAGTACCTCGCAAACTTGGTACTTATTGGGAAATTCACAAATCTGGTCATCATTTCAAAAGCATGGCAACACTCAGGGTGACCATATGACTTCTTCTTCAAGGATGTGTCCTTGTGTCCTTTTTTAGCCTTGTGTCCTGGGGAAAAAAATCTTCATTGTCCCCCTTTTCCTTGTGAGCAAGCAGCATGTAACCTTCTTGTAATTCATAAGTTATATGTACTTTAATAGTTTTAATTTAATAATAATATAGTATTTAAATAAACCACATGAAAGCAATGTACATGAGTGTTTTTAACTTTTCTTTTGTCATGATCCTCATTTTTCTTATGTGTCCTACATTTTGGAAAGGGCTTGATCTTTTTTGCAGTTATGACTTATGGTCACCCTGGGCATCATAAGGTGTCTTCACCATGTCACCACAACAGGGCCAGATTTAGTTTTGATGAGGCTCTAAGCCCTAAGCTATTGAAGGTAATGGGGTCCTTTATATGTCCAGCTGTCCTTTGTCACAACAAATTGTCACTGTTTTTTGTGTTGAATATATGCTATATGGTAATTTATGGACCTAATAGGTATCTAAAGCCATTTGCACATAACAAAATATGTATTTTATCAAAGTAATTGTTGAACTGAAATACAATTTTAATTTTTTGTGGGCCCTGAAGAGAGTGGGGCCCTAAGCTATAGCTTGTTTAGCTTATATGTAAATCTGGCACTACGCCACCATGTCAAAACATGCCTGTTACTTAGGGCCTTACTATGAAATTAAATGGAAGAAAAAAAGCTGGATTGTTCAGAGATGTACAAAAAAGAGTACAGATGAAACTTTGATGTAAACAACCTAGAGAGTGCAATCCTAACCCACTCAGGCTGGCCTAACTCACCTGGCCTTTATCCTCATGGTGATGTGGGGAGGTTGGCTTATTCCTGTGCCCTCCAGGAATGGATCAGAAATGCCTTAATGCACTTTTGTGACACACCCTGCTGAGCACAGGACTTATGCAGGGGCTTAGGCCGGCCTAACTGCAGGTTAGAATTGCAGCCATGTACAGGAGATACTCCTGCAGCATAAATTTAAAACAGTAGCTTACATTGTTTCAAGAACAAGAGAATTTGACAACAAAACATTTGCTAATGAGGAACAAATCCTTCTTTCACTTCTATGATATAGAGCTTACTAATTTGAAGCTATAGTTCCTTGATATATATGGACAAATGTCTAATAAATACATTTCATTACTGAACTCTAGTAATGTTATTTAACTGATAACATTATACAAAAACTACTTTTGAGTAGACATGGTTATGATTGTGCTCAAAAGCAAATAATTTTTGAGGCATTAAACCAGGCAGGTCAAGATGCATTATTTTTGTGGCCCAACAGAGACAAAAAACTGTTGGGGGCAGAACTGTAGTCCTGTTATTGTAACTCTGCAAATGATGCAATGAGAAAAACTTATTGCAATTCTATTTTGAAACATTGGGAGGTGGGATGAAAAATTAACAAACATGCATACAGCAAACAGGTTTCAAATTTGTTTTAGGATACGATGATTTTCATAGAGCACAATCCTAACCATGTCTACTCAAAAGTAAGCCCCATTGTGTTCAATGGGTCTTACTCCCAGGAAAGTGTCTTAAGGATTGCTGCCTTTATGGAACATGAGCACAATCCTAACCATATCTACTCAAAAGTAAGCCCCATTGAGTCCAATGGGAAAGTGTCTTAAGGATTGCAGCCTATGTGTAACATAATGAGCACAATCCTAACCATGTCTGCTCAGAAGTAAGCCCTATTGTGTCCAATGAGTCTTACTCCCAGGAAAGTGTCTTTAGGATTGCAGCCTATATGAGCAGAATCCTAACCATGTCTACTCAAAAGTAAGCCCCATTGTGTCCAATGGGTCTTTTTCACAGGAAAGTATCTTGAGGATCATAGTGAAAGACAGACATTTGGGATGGTGAGGAAGTGCAGAGGGGGAAAGCTATGGAGATCCATTCTCTGTATTTAGAGTCCATGAGGATGGGGAGGTGCTGATTATAGCAGGTGGCTGAGATCTCTGACCCAGTGGTGGTGGATCCCTTGCAATGCATTTAATGGGGTATGTTCTGCACCGACCCCCCTTTCCCCCACTGCAATGAATTCATTGCAAATGCAACCGAGCAGGCAATTAATGAGCATCATGATTATGCATGATGCATTTCGACACACACATTTTTTTAAAAGCATGCATTTTGTAAAAGAAAAAAAAATAAAGTGCACATACCAAGTAATGATGTCAGGAGAAGGAAGGGGGGCCAAAAACCCCATAGCAGCTTCTTTCCCCTGCCAAGTTATCATTGAGAAAACAGACAGGGAGAGTGACGTCCTGGGTCAGCCTGAGTGTGGCTCGACTCTACCAAGGCAGGAGGGAGGCCCTGGCATCCTTGGGGCGCAGCCTGGTCCTCTTTGCGGGGGGCGCAGCCGGGGCTGGAGCATCCCTTGGCCTGGATCCAGGCTGGAGGCGGGAGCTGCGCCCCATCCCCTGGCCGGAGCTGCAAGAGGTGGGTCCTTCCAGAGCCAGGCTGCAGCATCTCCCCCCGCTTCTCTAGCTGAGGTCGGGGGAGCCCAGCTCAAGGAGGCGTGTGTCAAGATTTGGCAATGTCCCTGCACGGGGTTGTAGCACTTTTCCCAGCCAAAAGAAACCGGCTCCGGCTTCTTTCCAGACTCACCTGATTAGTCCTCCTGCACCTGACCAGGTAAAGATCTGACCAGACCAGATCTCCTCTCCCACCTCCACATCTGGATGCTCACCTTGCATCTTGCTGGGCTTCTCAAACAGCTGGTAGGACCTCTCATGGTCCACTCACCCCTCCATCCTTTCCACCTTCAGACCTCAGTCACTTTGACTTGCTTAGGAGTCACTTCCTTTCCAGGGGGAAAAAAGCACCCAGACCAAACCAGGACTGATCCTGGGCTCTCCACTCTCTTTTGCTATTTTTCTTATTTTTTTTCAAAAAAATTCTGCTATTTTTCTTTTCTTACGGGCTTTTATTTTTTTATTTTGTTTATGTGCTGACAAATTTAGAGCACGATTTTCAGTGTCTACTCAGAAGTAAGCCCCGTTGTATTCAATTGGTTTTACTCCCAGGAAAGTGTGTTTAGGATTTCAGCCTCAGGCTTAATCCTAAATCCTTAGGCTGCAATCCTAAAGACACTTTCCTGGGAGTAAGAGCCATTGAACACAAGGGGGCTTACTTTTAAGTAGACATGGTTAGGATTGTGCTCCATATTTATCTTTGGGCATAATCCTAAGCATAACTACTCAGAAGTAAGTCCCATTGTGATCTATGGGACTTACTCTCAGGAAAGCATGTATAGGATTGCAACCTTTAAGTGACAGGGTGACCACATATTTAATGTCTGCCTTCTCCTCCCCCCTCAAGTGGCCTGGATTTTAGCTTTGTGTCCTGGGGAAAAACTTCACTGTCCTATCTATTGCTATATCTATATCTATCTATGTATATGTGTGTGTGTGTGTGTGTGTGTGTGTGTGTATACTGTGTATGTGTGTTTAGCTTTTAACTTTTTATAATGTCCCGTAGTTTTCTTGGATGTCCTATGTTCTTGTCCTCCTTTTTTGTTATGACATATGGTCACCCTGTTAACTGATCACAAAAAAGATGAGTGCAACTGGCTCTTCCTGAAGCCAAAATGGGAGGACAGTTACAGCAGGGAGAGTGCTAGAGTTCCCAAGATTGTGGGCTTGACATTTATTTGTTTATTTGTTTGTGTGGTTGTTTGTTTGGTAATGTTCCTGCACAAGGTTGTAGACTTTTTCTAAAAGAAGCTGACTTTAAAGCTGTTGCCTGACTTTAAAGCTGTTGCCTTGGTTGCTCTGTTTATTATTTGCTACACTGCCTTCTGTTATGTATTGATGTGCCTGCATGTGCCTTTCCCACATCTCCTCATTCAGGTTACTCAGAAGTTCTGCACTTGTCCCTGGGTTTTGGCAGTTGGCTGCTCTCTTTGCCTCCTGGATTGCCATGGGCAGCAGGATTAAGGCTGCAATCCTAAAGACAGTTTCCTGGGAGTAAGACCTATTGAACACAATAGGGCTTACTTTTGAGTAAACATGGTTAGGATTGTGCTCTTTGTCTGAGAGAGCTGGGTTGAGGGTACAAAAGAAAGCTCTGTCCGGCACTGTCCAGAGACATTCAGACATTCAGGGAAATAGCAGCATTCTCTCTCACTTGTTCAATCATCTGCTCTTTTCTTTATCCTCAACATTTTTTTGTGATTTACAGGAGCTAAACAGGCCTCCCTATCAATTAAGATCTAACCATCTTTCTTCCAGTTTTCCTACACTTTCAAATGGTTTTGCCAAATGGACATGTCTGGCCCACCCAGGGGATCCATTGGGTCTCAAAGCTTGGCAGTACTTCTGGTGATGAGTCACCATCACTGGTGGCCCCTTGATTCATCCCACCCCATACAGTGGCAGTGTTTTGTCTCCAAAGTTTCATCTCATCTACAATCACGTCCAAATTTAGATATTTCTGAATTTAGAGTTAACTTGAATGCCAAATGTGGGTTACTATGTTTGATTAACTTAGGGCACAATCCAGAGTTAGGGCAGTGAGGAGTGCCCTTGCTGGACTGCCCTAGCTGGACTGCTCCAACTATTCTGAATCCAGAGCAGAAAATTATGCTGCATCCAGAGAGTCAGGAAGTCTTTGCTGCCCTAAGTGTTCCAGAGCATGCTAAGTCAGTGTCAGCTGGGGAGGGCTTTCTCCTGAGGAGACCCCTGTCAGATCACACTGAAAAAGGAACAGCTGTGGTGCCTGCCTTATAAGGAGTCCCTGGTGAGATGGGACTTCTTGGAGTGACCTGCTGTATCCCCGGATTAGTGAGCGGTCATCATTGTGCTGTATCCTGAAGTTTAAAGGCAGGGGCAGCTAGGCTGGCCAAGAACTCAGATTTTTGGTCAACACTGCCATTCTTACTCAGGCCTTATCATGGACCCCTATGGGTCTACTCATTACTATACCTGCTCCTGAGGTGGTATAACTCTAAGGAGCTGAAAGAGTGCATTTCTGCCCTGGAAACAGGCTCTGGATACAGAGCAGTGCTAAACATCCCCTCAACATGCTTTTCCTGGATGGCCTAGGCTGCCTCAGTTAGGGTAGCCCAGATCTATCTGTTTTGGGGCAGCCTATGTTGCCAAGCCTTTTCCAGAATAACTAGAATGGCCCATGTTGCAGTTGCACCAGCCCAGTGATAGATAGGGGAACCCAAGTGCACTTCTCGATTGTGCCTTACACACAGTGGTGGGCTGAAGCCCGTTTGGGCCGGATCGCCCGAACCGCTTCTTATTTCTGACCCCCCGCTACCAATCCGGTAGCTGGGGGGGGCAGAAAACAGGGCGCACCAGTTTGGCGTGCCCAGGAAGCCCTACAATGCGTGTGTGTCAAGCTTAGCTTGATGCACGTGCAGTGTGTCTTCTGAAGCCCACTTCAGCCTGCTTCAGGAGACGCTGAAGCCCGCTTCAGGAGATGCACTGTGCGTGCGCCAGGGTTGGGGCCCAGCCCTCGCCCCGCCCACCCGCACTCGCAGCTCGCTAGGGTGGGTGGCGTGCCCTCCATGCCCCCGCCCCTGATCCTCCCCGCCCCCTGTCCCAGGCCCCACCCCCTGACCCCAGCCTGGCCCACCCACCTCTGGCGATCTGGTTGTTGGGCCAGGCCGGGCCCTCCACTGCTTACACACAAGTGTTGGAGGCTATGGTTTGCCAATGCAGTGAGAAACTTTGGTGCAAGATAGTAAGATTTTAGTACACTTTAGTACATGTCCCAAAGTTTGCAAAGAAAGGACAATAGCGGGTGGCAGACATAGCACTGCTGGTGGATATGGGAAAGAAGTGGGGTGGTGAAGCTCTTGGCTGTAACCAGGTGGTGGTGGCAGTGGTGGATGAAGTGCTACCACCAAAGATCAGAAGAAGCAGAGGGAAGGAACTCTGGGCTTAGAGGTACTGTATGACTACATTTTTTTCTTAGGACTAGTTTACAGAAAGTATTTCATACAAAGAAATCTGCATATTTAGTCACAATGATTTTATATGCATGCATTTTGATGTGTATATGACTTGTATATGTCACACACAGTGAATATGTATGTGTGTAAAATTGTCACACATGACCATTTCCATGTGTTCCAATTTTTTCCTGACCAAGACAGCAGCATGTCTGAAACAAGTTCATGTCAGGCACATGAAACAATCATCATGATTTCTATAAAGGAGAATACCTTTTGTTTTTGCATGTGTTGGAAACAAAGAATTTATGCATCTGTGCTTTAGAGTCCTGAGTGATCTGGGATATGGTGGTAGAACTTTTCTGAATCAGTGAGTTCCCATTAATATGGTGGAGTTTCTTTCTTACAATTAGCAACGACCACCTATGAAATCACTCTTGGGAAGTTGCCAGGGTACTGCTGCATTTCATTCCTCTTTCCCTTCAGATGAAGAAGGAAAAGCTGGGTGGGATTCAGGGACTCTGACTCTCACATTTTAAATGTCTTACCTCATAGATGGTTGTAAATTGTACAAAAGAGACTTTGCTTAAATACGACAATTGCTAAAATTGTAGAAGCAGACAGTGCCAGAAGGAAAATTTGTCCTTTGTATAACAATCAGTGCTTATACCTATAAGTATAAGTAATGCCTATGTAGCCTCTAATCTAGTAAAATTTCTGGGGGAAAGTATAGGCTCTAATAGGGGAATTTGTAAGATACATAAAACAGTTGGGGACAAGATTGTAGGTACCATGGGTATTTCATGTATGTGAAAAGGGTATTTCATGTGAAAAGGTGCAACAATGACATCATGGCTGTTGTCTTCTACACAGCGGATCCCACTATAGAATGTGTAGCATTCATTCCACTAGGATTAAGATTGCTATCATATATTTCCTTGTGTATAAGACTTTCCAAGCAAATGGGAATAGGAGTGAGCAGTCAAGGCGAAGTCTAACTGCACAGGAGATACTAAAGTGTTTTTTGAATTGCTGATATTATATTGTACTTATTTTGGTACAGGAAACTTGAATGTAAGATTACTGTTATACAGTACGAACACCTGAATCTCCAATTTAGAAATTTTTCTAAAAGCTGAATTTATGTTAGGCAATTCACATGTTTACAATCCTCATTTCTGGGTAATGTTCGAATTTAGAGATTTCTGAATTTAGAGTTAACCTGAACATCAAATGTAGGTTATCATATTTGATTGACTTACACACAAGTGTTGGAGGCTGTGGCTTGTTAATGCAGTGAGAAACTTGGGTGTAAGAGTGAAATATGATTTTAGTACATGCAGATTTACTATTTTATACTTCTTCTTAAGTCTTCTGCAAAGCCAGTGGAGTTTATTTGCAAAGTTTATATCTTTCCTTTATTCCACATTGAAAGGGATTCAAGATGGCTAACAAAATAAAAATGGTACAAATGAGTTAAAACAATACAGTAGTAACAATAAAGCTTAAAGTAATTAAAATAAAGCTAACAGATCACACAACTATGAAAATGTATATTATTAAAAGCACCAGACCACAGTATCAGTTAAAGGCCTTCCTAAATAGATAGGTGTTAAGGTCTTTCTAAAAGGACTCCAGGAAAGAATCTGTTCTTCATTCCTGGGGAAGGAGTGAGGAGCCACTACCAAAAAGACTCTACCTCTAGCCACCCCCTCACCTCTATTGGTAGTGGCACAGTCAGAAGCGCGCCCCCTTCCAGTACCAAAGAGGACAGGTTGGAGCATATATAAGAACTTGTAGAGTTCTTTTTATGTGCCAAGTTAAGTTATGGGCCATGAAGCTTTTGCTGCGCCAGTCAGAACCACTAAAGCACTCAAGAATAACAGTAACATGTATGCATTCTGTCTTCCTTAATTCTCTCTCTGTGTAATTGCAAATAATGGAGAGAACAGCACAACAGAAGCGTACTAGGCCATAACTCAGTGTGTAATTAGTCTGTGGAACTCACTGCTATAGGATGTGGCCTTTTAAAGGGCATTGGACAGATTTCTAGAGAAAGTCAAATCATGGGTATGTCACTCATGGGTATAGGTGCCCTTGATGGGCATGTGTATTTTTGATGTAGTCTACTTCAAAATGTTAGATGCAGGGGAGAGTACCAGAGTTCAAGAGTCTTGGTGTGCTCCCTGAGGCATCTAATGGGCCACTGTGAGATACAGGAAGTTGGACTAGACGGGACTATGGCCTGATTCTGTGGGGCTCTTTCTGTTCTTAAATCAGAGGTCACTTTGGCACATGCATATATCTCCATTACATGTGATTTCATAGAAGATCACTTGAAGAACCATCACTGAAGGGTGCAGTCCTCTTCCTGTCTACTCAGAATTACGTCCCATTATATTCAATGGGGCTTACTTCCAGAAAAGTATATTTAGGATTGCAGTCAAAGTCAACTAGTTTGTTCTTCCAAGTAGAAATTTTCATACATGACTCAAATTTCATTTCTTAAGCTGGTTTTCTGTATATCAACATTTCTCAAACTATGGGTCAGGACCCACTTGGTGAGTTGGAACCCAATTTCTGGTGTGTCCTGCAGAGCTTCCAATGAAAACATAACTGATGGATCAGATAACTACTGGTAATTATCTCAGGTCCTGAGGCTATCTCTACTACTTTGCAGAGAGCTGAGATTCATAAGATGTTGTTAGTTGCCCTGCAAACAGCTTATGTTCTGCAGTTTGCAAGCTTGTGTAAATACAGGGAGACAAATGTTTGAATATCTTTTTTTCTGGTGTGTTGATGACTGGTGAGTGGGAGGGACAGGAGAAGGCTTGGTCACATAACTAAGCGCCACAAAGTTTGAGGGCTACCTCATTATAGGGCTTATAATGTTATCATTATCATTGTTAGGGCTATCTCATTATAAGAAAATGACTGATTTTCTGCAAACAAGTAAGTAAAATATTGTACTTCTTGTAAACAAATAAAAATATGTATTTTTGATCACTTTTTAACAGTCTCATATTGGAGCTTGATAGAGTGGAGCTTGATAGAGTGTCATTTTAAGAAGTGGATCTTGGTGCAAAAGGTTTGAGAATCACTGTTGCACACACTTACCCAGGTGTGTTAATATAATCCTAGTTAATATAGGCTGCAGTCCTAACTTTCAGTTAGGCCAGCCCAAACCCCAGCATAAGTCCTGTGCTGACATGGGGGTTCACAAAAGTGTATAAGTCCATAATACTAAGCACACTTTCCTGGGAGTAAGACCCACTGAGCACAGTGGGGTGCTACTTACTTCTGAGTAGACATGGTTAGAATTGCAGCCTAAGTCATGCCCCACTCGTGGTGGGGATAGGCCACTGCATTCCCCATACCACGGAAAGATATGCCACTTTAGTTAGGCTGGCCTAAATCCTGACTGAAGGATTGCACCCTGAGGCATGCATAGGATTGTGCTGTTAGATATGTGGTATCTAACTCCAAGAATGTGAAAAGTGTAAGTAAAGATTATTACTGTTATTATTAATCACAGTACAGCATTTTTAAAGTGTATTTTAAATAGGCAGTCAGTGAAGAATTTCATATGTAAAATATTTCCTAGACAGAAAGTGAGAATTTAGTGCTTAACTAGCAAAATGTACTCACGTTGCGGGAGTACAATACCTACCAGGCACCAAATTGCTGGATGTTAATCAATCTTCAATGTTAAATATAGGACAAAAACACATTGCACCCCTTTCCAGCCACTTAAGGGTTAAATTTCTCAACATTACTTCTTTGTGGGTGTTGATTTCACAGAAGGAACACCCTCCCCAAATTTCATGCTTCTAGGTCTGGGGGTTTGGGCAGAGCATCCCTCAGTCAGGGATTCTTCAATGGAAAGTATAGGGAGGAAAATGCGTTGTGCCCCTTTTCGGCCCCTTTGGGTTGGAATTTCCAAAAACTGTCTCTTAGTCGGTGCCTCTGTCATGGAAGGAACACCCTTCCCAAATTTCATGCTTCTAGGCCCAGCGGTTTTGGCTGGCCGTTGATGAGTCAGTGAGTGAATCAGTCAGTCAATGACTGATTCAGTCACTTTTCAGTCAGACTGATTCAGTGACCTTTCACTGACTGATTCAGTCAGACTGATTCAGTGACTTTTCTTTTTTATACATTGTATATAGATATAGTCCATATCAAAATAAGCAAATACCTTTACTACATTATAGCGTATGCACTACCATATTCCGCTATGCTGTGTATTTCTAAAATTAAAAGGGAACCATGTAGAGTACTCTATCTGCATCAGGATCCTAGCACTACTTATTATAGTGGCAGTATTTCAATATTAAGTGATCTTAAAGATATTTCATCTTTCATTTTGAACCTAGAATTTGAATCCACATTAGAATGTCAATGCTGTAAGATAAGACATAGCAAACTAAGTAGACAGCTGAAGGGCTCCTGGTGAAGGTGTTGCTGAGAAGGATATCTTGGTCTGTTCTCAGTAACCTTGTTTACAGGGACATTTCAGTGCAACTAGAAAATCAGCAAGAGGCAGCAATAATGTCTGAATGTATGAAATTGATTGTGAGTGTCTTTTTCGTTATGAATATTACATGTGAGGGTTTCTTTCTGTGGCAGTGTGTTTTTGTATGCATGTATGTGTATGTTTAAAGGAGAACAAGTCTGTCCTTGTCTTCATGTGTGATGGAGGAAAAAGGTAGAATCGTCTGAATTGACGGTTTTCTAATATGCCAGAAATAAATCATTTGATTTTAAAAAATCTCCTAGGTTGTGTGTATTTTCAGCAGCCAACATAGATCTGAAATATGAGAAAACGTGTATTGTATGTTAATAATCAGTTACATTTACTCAGTGTTTAAAAACATGTTTCACATTCTTGTTTGAAAAATACATGAACATAAAGGGTCTTATGAATGTTGTGAAGTGTTTTTAAAGTGTTGTACTTCTGAACAATGAATAGGTTGTTAATGGTTGCACATTTCACACAGTATTTTTATGACTTTAAATGTACTATATTGTAGAGCAGGCTTTATCGTCTCTATTACTCTATTAAGTCAATTATTTTCACACTTGTACCCCAGCTGGCCAGTGTGGTCCTTCCATGGCATATTTGAAACCATGTCTGTAAAAGAGTGATTTTTTTATTATTGGTGTGTGTAGCTTTGTTAGAGATAGGGATCTACGGGTAATTTCAACAAAGTGAAACAAAAATATGCATGCAGACCAAATAATAAGAAAATAGCCCCAGTCCTGAAAAGGGTTACAGCAATGAAACTTACCTAATGCAATTTTAAATCTATTCACTAAGAAACCTTGACAGTATCTGCCTTCCAGGTAGTGCACATTTGGAAACAATATATCTCCATTTAAATGCAGATCTTCAGTTTTCTCCAGGGGGCAGTTGGTGAATCTTTCGACTGATTCTGCTGGTACTTGAAAAAACTAACTGAAGATTTCCCATGAACAAGGGACTGTTTCAAGTCAGCTGCTTGAATAATGATTATAAAATTTTTATAATGTAGTTTTATATTGATTTTAAATGCCTTTTGAAAAGGTAGACTGAGAGAGTACTCTTTCCCCGCTCTTTCACTCAGTGCAACACTTATCAATATTTGGAGCATCTAAGGATGTATTATAACTCTTACAAATAAGTTCCTTGTTTTAACCCAGCCATGATGTTTGCATGTGAATTTTTGTCCCCATCAAATGGATGGGGCAAACTTCCTTTGATTTTGACCTAGATTCCATCTGATTATTCCTGTATAGTGAGTACCTGGCAATTTTCCACTGTGAAAATAGGTGAACAACTGTTGATGCCATCTAGCAGAACTGCATGGACAATAGGTCGGTGCAGTTTAACTCCATCACTCCTTGAAGAATTCATTATGGGAGCAGTGTGAAGACAGATGCTTTGCTAACATGCGAAATGTGCAGGGGATGAAGGGTAAGAAAAGGCTCATCTCATTCAAATATTTCATTTGATTTAGTCCAGGGAGCTTTGTGTTAACTATGTTTAGGGTTCAAATGATGTCAGTGCTTCATACAGAGAAACCACCCGAAAATGTCAAGTTGAGGAGTATGTGAATGCTACATGTTTTCAGTGATAACATGTGTTTGCTTAAAACAGAGACTATCTCTATTGGATCAGAGGCTGGAAAATATTGCAAATTCCTAGTTAACAGTATAGTGTTTGTAGATGATACCTTGTCCAAGGCTGAAACAACATGGGATTAAAATGTTCAGCATACCAGGTGTTCACATATTTCCAGACCTTACTCAAGCCGTTACGGTGGGCTTCAGATAACTCCATTTCTGCTAATTCGTTTGTGATATTATAACTTACATGAGAAATATAATTTCAAATGTTTTTGAAAGTTGGCATGTAAAGGAACGTTTGTAAGATCCAATGTGCTGTACTATACAGAATGTCAGATGGAAGTTTAAATTCTTACTTATCTACAAGTATTAATGGGTAGCTTTGGACCAGTTATTAATTCTCATCCAAACCCACCTAACAGGCCTGTTCTGAGGATAATGGGCTAACTCTCATATTAACTGTCTTGGGCTCCGTGGAGGAAGTGTGTGATAAATAATATACACTCACTCCATGCAAATCTAGGCTCAAGCTTCACTTATATAAAGGCCCATATTGTCTTTTAAAACAAAAATAAAATTCATAGCATTCAAAAACTACCTGTCATTAGTAGTTAAATATCTGTTGGGGAGAGGTTAATGGAAAGACACTGCTGTTTAACAAAAATGTGTTCAAACAGGCTAAAGAGCATAGAATGCTAAGTACACTACTTTAAAATGTTACATCTGGAATGATTCTTTTGTTGGGCAAAATCAGTACCACTTTTAATGATTTTAGTGGAATTATTCTTAATTATGAAAGGTGTGAACAAGAGGGACCCTAATTTAGAAATCTTATATTCACTTTTATTAGTCTTCAGTCCTTTTGAAGGTACATTTTTATATCCCTCAGGAATTTTCCATTTTAGAGTATTGGAACATATTGTACATGTGTACAAAGGAAATTTTTATTTTCCTTTGATAACACAAATTAAAAAATCATTACTAAACCTTGAATATCTATTTATCTATATAGGGATAAGAAAATGGTGTTATTGCCTCAAACATATTTTCTGTTGGCGACTCTAGTGGCAGTTGCTTTGAAGCATGCGTAATTGATTATCATACATTTATTTTAAAAAGGAGACATAACAAGGAATCTAATGTGATGTTTTGGAATATATCTGTTCTCTACAATGTTCTTGAGGAAAATGTAAGGTTGCAGGCATCATTTCATGCCCTGTATGTTTCTGAACATAAATCAAAGAAATTGTTGAAGAGTTATAGATGTTCATAGCAACTGTAGCTATAATAAACACATGCAGTATATATTTTCCAAGCTCTCTTCTATGAAGGAAAAGCTGAAGCTGGCAATTTGTACGAACAATTCCACTTAATAACTCAAAATTTATTTCCTTGTTAGTGAGGAAAACTAGTGTGTCATAAAGCCAAACACCCTAGGCTTAGGTTCATATAGTTTGAGTAAATCTAGTTGAATCCGATCTATCCTAAATAACTCCCATAGCTATGCCAGTGGGGCATGTGCGACATCCTCTAGTTTTGGCCAGTCATGGAAGCCTCCTCAGGATAAAGTAATCTTCGTTCCCTTACCTAGGAGTTCCATTGTCCTTACCCAGGAGTTGGAAAATAGATTAGGATTATGTCTGTGGTCTCCTCGACTAAGTGATCTGAATGTCACTATTACTTCTTTCAGATGCGTTATTTCTAGACTGTTTTTGGAATTTTTGTCTTTTCACTGTAAATATATTTTAAAATGCTGTATTCTTAATGATCAATACATATCACATGGATTTTGCCTAGCTTTTCTCAGCAAGGTGAGACAGAAAGGTAGAGTGCCAAGATATGGTTGCATCAGCTGTTTTTCATCAGCTTGCATTACTTGTTTTGTCTTGATTAACTCTTTATTTTAACTTTTTACAATGTTGACACTGATAACTTTTTAAATCAGATATTAACTAGCAAGCAATCTGCTTCATGCGTCGACATGCTATAATTTCTGTTCTTGTGGCCACTGCCTCGTTATGGCTTTGTTTGTATTTATTTATATTGTTAAATAATGCTTGATATATACAGATGTATCTAACAGTACCTTGACTTATTCCATACACCTTCCATTGCAATACCAGCCACTTTTGAATTCTACAGAGATGGGTCTCTGTCCTGTATATTCAGCTTTGATTTTAATTATGTGACCAAATCAGCCCATAGTCTGGAAAGTAGAAAACTTGTATGAACAAGAAATATCATGAGTGGAAGAACAGCATTGAACAACACTATAGACATCCTAATTTTGATTCAAATCTTCAGACAAATCTTCCTCTCAACTCTCTCTCCTTTTGCATGTCCTTTCACTCTGGCTTTCTCTCTTCTTTTTTTCCTCTAAAGCTCTTCCCTTGCTCTTTCCCTCCATCCTTCTGATTTCTTTTCCTCTTTACCCTCAGCAGTTGCTCTCAGTGGTGAAGCGAAGGGGGTGCAGGGGAGGAGGTTACTGGGTAACAAGTGTTAGGGGGCAACAAGCTGAGTTTCTCACTAGTGGTGAGAATTGTGAAAAATGGGGTATATGCAAGTATAAAATCATCCTGTATATACAAGAAATACCAACTTGTTATATTTCGTTGGAAAGATAATTTAATGCAGAATGCAGTGAAACAAAGCACACTGGAATATCTGTATTCTATCAAAGGTTATCGCCAAGTAACACAAAAATGACGTGCAACTGTCTTATGGAAGAAAAAGTGGATTTTAAAACTCAAAATGTGGCTGAAGACAGACTGATTGTTGTGAGAGCCAATGAGATGTTGTTAGGACATAGCATGAAACCAATAAGGTGTTAATATGAGTGACCGCTCGTTTTGAAATATAGTTACCCCTGCTAATTGTATATTAGGGATAATTATAATACCGTTTCCCCTGGGCAAAAGAGGTCCTTTTCAAGCATTGCTCCTCTTATAATTAGCAGGGTGGAAATAATTATCCCCCTTCATCTCAGCACAGTGTATCTAACCTACAAGAGGCATACTTTTTATTTACTTACAGTACTTAAATTTGACTTTTGTTGTTTTTGAGGAGGGTTACAGTATCTTCTTTGACCCCGGGTAGCAAATACAGTGCAATCCTATTTGTGCCTACTCAGGGCTATATGGCTGGACTAACTGCTGCTGAAGAGACAGCAGCACAAGGGCAGAATCCTCACTGGGCTGTTGTACTTATGCCATATCCTGAGGTGGGCTGGCGTAGTTGTGCTGATCCTAAGGTTGAGGGGCAGGGGTTGGCCTAGAACTGCTTTGCTAGTATTTCCAATTTTACTCTGGCTTATCATGGACCCCTATGGGTCTACTCAGATTTATTCCTGCTCCTGAGGTGGCCTAAGTCAGAAGAGCTGTGAGGTAGTATGGCTGCAATCCTAAAGACACTTTCCTGGGAGTAAGACCTATTGAACAAAATGGGGCTTGCTTTTGAGTAGACATGGTTAGGATTGTGCCCTATGTCTGCCTAATTGTGCTGTTCTAGGCCATGCTCAACATGCCCTCAATACAGCCTGACTGGACTGCCTACACTGGCACTGCTAGGTTGGCCCAGGTCCATCTGTCTTGAGCCAGCCTAAGCAGACATAGGCTGCAATCCTAAAGACACTTTCCTGGGAGTAAGACCCATTGTAAACAATAGAGCTCACTTTTGAGTAGACAGGGTTAGAATTGTGCCCATATGCTGATGTAGCTAGGCTGGCTTATCTTTGAATTGGGCCAGCCCAGTGCTAGATAGGCTAACCTAAGTGCAGCCTAACTCCAATAAGGTAAAGAGCAACTCCAAGGTAAACAAACATTAACTTACCTTGAGCAAGTGCCCTCCACTGCAGAATTCAATACATGCCCATTGACACAAGTGTGCCACGGCTAGAAAGTTGGTTAGGATTGCACCATTAAGGTTCAAACTATACAGGTCTACTCAGAAGTAAGTCCTATTGGGTACAGTGGGATTTACTCCTAGGAAAGTGTGCATAGCATTGCAGCCTCAGTAATGTAGCAGGCACTGACTTAATTCACTGGTGATGATTTTCGCATGATGGATACTTTGAACCCTGCAGACTATTAGTGGAATTTGGGACATATGTTATTTTTCATCAAAGGAAATGAAAGGGACTAATCACTCTTATGGTTTAATCTGGGAATAAACACTTTGAAAAACCCATTATATATCCGCATCTGGGGGCATTTATCTGTATCTATCTATAGTTTTATTCTTATGATCTTAATTATTTTCCTATCTGAATTCTAGGGCATGCCCTCTTGCTGGACTGTCAGTTTTTGTTTCTGCCCTTTGGAGCAAAGTTCAAAATATTGAAGAAATAACATGCAATATTCTGCTTGCTAAAGTAGTCAAAGTGCCTGAAGGGGCAAAAAGGGTGTTGGATAACAGAAGTGATAATAAATGGTCTTGCAAATGCTCAGAACAAATCTGTTTCAACCACTACTAAAATGAAGGATTGTTATGTACTTCATGAAGGTTGCTTGATAGTTTCTTAATCTTATTGATATCTATATTTATAATTAAAGACTCAGCGTGCAATCCTAACCATCACCGGCATGGGTGTCCCACTGGGGTATGTGCTGCACCTTGCAGTTGGGGGACAATCAGGGAGGCTTTCTCAAGGTAAGGCAGCGTTTGTTCCCTTACCTTGGAGTTGCATTGCCCTTATTGTAGAGCTGGAAAATAGATTAGGATTACATGTTCAATGTAATTACTACCTGCTTTAAATACAAACTATATGGTGCAAAGCCATATTGGAACATTGTCCAATTTCAGGACAATATGAGATTTACCCTACAATCCAGAGTAACTACAGGAGCACATAAGAGACTTTATGTGTACCCATAGTTGCTGCACTACCTGGTGAAAACCTATGGGAAATTCATATTGCAATCCAGAGCAAATTGTTCTTACACCGGAGCAAGGACTCCACGTAGTTACTCTGGATTGCACCCTTAATGTGATTGTGTTCATTCTGGTTTCCCAAATGTCAGTAAGTCTTTCTGAAAACTGGAAATGGTGTTTTTAATTTAGGCCTGGGGTGGGTACATCCTTTTTAAGTCCTGACTCTGAGCGGCATATAGGACAGGAACACTTCAGGTCATGGCACCATTTGCTTTTCTTCTGGCACCCATCTCAGAACCAAAAAGTAATTGGCGTCTATGTTATCATATCAGAGCCAACATTTTTCACATTTGCACTCTGAGGAGGAGGTGAGAACAGCATTCTGCAGTCCTTTAATAATCAAATTTGGACAACTCTAGACCAATTGTGGGGTTTGTGCCTTCCCATGTGTGCCCCCCTTGCTGTAGCATCTCCTCCCACACTTATAAACTGGCTGGTGGACTAGCTTGAAGTTGTTCTGTTCCTAGGATTCCTAGTGGTCATGCAAACAGAATTGATACCAATTGGCTAGGCTGATGAGGAAGAAGTAGCATCTGTATGAGTCTCAACTGATGCCTTCAATTTGTCTTCCACTTAGCCCAAATGATTTGCTTCCCAGACCCTTTGAGATATCACAAGGACCATGGAAGCCAAGGCTTTTCACTTCTCTGTGAACTGTGGCAGCCCAGAACTAATCAAGGATAATTTCGAGCTACACTGTTTTTTCTCTATATGTGACACATTCTGGGTCACATGACTGAAATCTCAATCCTACATGCCGAGTTCTCAGTTCTTTTAGAATGAGAATATATAGGGAACCCCACTAAACATGATGTCATTAACCTGGAAGTGATGTTATGGCAGGAAGTGTACAATCAAGTTTTACAACTCATATATCAAAATCAAATAAATCAGGTAAGAGCACAATCCCTACCATGTCTACCATGTGTTCAATAAGTCTTACTCCCAGGAAAGTGTCTTTAGAATTGCAGCCTAAGTCCCTTTTGTTAAGTGCACTCATATTGTACATAGGAGTGTAACCTTGAGCAAGCTCACTGTTTAATAACCTATGGTATTTTTGTTGAAATCAGTGGGACTACCAAGCAGTAGGTTTGATACTGAATAGCACAAACAGAAGGAAGTTCATGCAGGCCAACTTACTTGTCTTCTCATCACTGCAATGGGCCTCTGCATGCCCTCTTCCTCCTCCCCTGATCTGTTCCTGAGTACTGCCTTCTGTTAACACAAGTCACCTAGAATCCAGCCCATTGTACTTGGATTAGACATCCCACTAATGGGCACTACTAAATAATCCAAAATTTAGATAACGAACCATATGCAATAATGATAATACATGTGTTTATTTTATGATTAATTTAAAAGCAATATATGAAATAAATTTCTGCAGTATCCTCTGGTCATAAATCCTAGTGCAGGAACCAGATCTACTATACAGTGGTACCTTGGTTTATGAACATAATTCGTTCCAGACGTATGCTTGTCATCCAAAATGCTTGTATGTCAAAGTGAATTTTCCCATAAGAAATAATGGAAACTCAGACAATTTGTTCCACAACCCAAAAATATTCATAGAAAAATTATTACAATACTGTAATATAATGCAAAATAATGAAGAAAATGCAAAATAAAAAGAAAAATAAATTAACCTGCACTTAATCTCTTAGGACTCTCAGGCTGCAGTTTGCCCCCTTGCACAGCAGTGAGCCCCACTGATTAAAATACTTTAGAGTAAGCATTCAAGGCTAGAGGCACAATCTTAACTATGTCTACTCAAAAGTAAGCCCTATTGTGTTCAATGGGTCTTACTTCCAGGAAAGTGTCTTTAGGATTGCAGCCTATGTCTTGTAGACTTTCCTTTCCATTGCCCCCTAATGAGTGAGCCCATTGACTACAATAGGCTTACCTCAGGGTAGAAATGCATAGGCTACTTTCTCAGGAGAGGCTGAGCAGGTGCTTGCAGAGTGTCTAAATCATCTGTATCGTGTCCAGAACCATTTTTTCACTTGTTTATCCAGACATCCCTTGTATATCAAATTAGAATTTATTAGAAGTGTTTGCTTGTTTTGCAAAACAGTCTCAATATAAGTTTCTCTCAATCCAAGGTTTTACTATGTCTTTTTTTCGTAGAAAGCTGTGCAAGGGTGGCAAAAGCTGCCCTCAATAGAGTTTTCTCTCCTATTCAGCCCTTAAAGGTGCAGGAGTTCTGATCTTCATATCTGATCACTCTATCAATGAGAGTTTTTGCTTGTCAGAAATAATGTATGTAAGAGTTGCAGGATTCTGTCAAACTGCAAATAAAACTAAAATAGCAACAATGCATTAAAAAGTTCTTCCTGCACGTGTAGCAGGAAACTCAACTTACTTGAATTGTGCAAAGTTGTCAAAGGTTGCTTTGCACTTTGTAGCCTGGCATTAAGCTTCACTGAAATGTGATGCCATTGGTTTTTCGGTAAAGGTTTCTTTCTGCAGGGCTGCAAACAGGCATCAGCTGCTACAACTAGGGAGCAAATCAACCATCACATTTTAAGCAGTCTTTTCAACCCAGATACTCTTCTTTTTCTGCAAGGTTTCTTTTCCACGCACTCTCTTTTCTGTGTGTGTATTTATATTGTCAGATTTAGCACTTTGCTCATGTAATCAGATCAGAGCCAAGATCATTGCTGCATGATAGGAAAGGCATCCTTAAGACATTTGTCCTTGAAACTGCACCAAACTCTTGGAAGAACCCAGAACCTGTAAGTATGTATGATTTAGGCAACGATAGCACAGTGCAAACCTGCAATGAACTATTATACAATATCCGATTAGCAGTGCGGGGGGGATTTTTCCCCCCAGACATTCTGTTAGATTCATTTTCAATTCGTTCTGAGAAAACAAATCAATTCAGGCTTCTGATACAGTGACTTTGCAGTAGATGAGCTAGTAAAATGTTTGGATTAACTCTTTGTTGCTTTCTTATGGCTGGTGGGACAGACATTACAGCCACAAAGCTGTCAAGAACTTTTTGGTTTCTTCTGTTGTTGTTCTTAGGAATTAAATGTGTGTTGTATACACATTGTAAACAAGAGATATTTTTTTTCTTCAGAAGCCAGTCCAGACAAACAGTAAATAATGAGGCAAGTTCAATCCATCGATATCTACCTTAATTAACACTGAAGCATATGAGTTTGCAGTCTTAATTTACTGGTAAAGAATACTTTTGCCTTAATTGAATTCTACTCAGTTCTGTCTGTTTTATTTTTTTTACTACCCAGCCTAAGTTTCTTTGCTTAGGCTGCAGTCTCATTCAACCTGTACTTAAGCATTCGGTCTTGACATTTCAGGCACATTCCGGTTAAAAAGAATTGTTCATAAATGTGGATTAAAAACAATATTTGGAAAGTAAAGGACAGTTTTATTCTTTAGAAAAACACTGCAGCGTGGAGTACCCTACAACTGCACTAAATCCAATTGTACTGCTTAAATACATTTATATGTATATTTTAGCTGAACTTAAAGGGATTTTTTTTCAAGAAAATGTGTTTTAGAATTGGGACGCCAGGTTTTCTTCCACTAATTCAGATCTTGACTTGTCTCCTTTTGCAGCAGAATTAATTAAAAAGAATACTCTGAGTTCCTTTTCTATAAATTTTTAATATGTAGCATTACCTATATTTATAATATTAATTTCTCTCGGATTAATCTGATTGATAGCTGAATTGTGGTTTCTTAAGTGCTTTCTTCATGAAACCCACCGAAGAACTGCATTCCATTTAACTAGTGGATGTAAAAACTGGTAACCATGGATTCAGCCACCACTAACTGCTGAGTGCAATGACTTGTTGTAAACAATACAAATGAGCCAGGATAGCAGAAGCAACCACACATGAAATGGTTTTAATAGAAATTATAGTAAGGGTCATGTGACATGATATCAGCTTGTGCTCACTATTAAAGGAAAAGTGTTTCCTTTTTTCCCCTTGAGGGTACATTTCTACCAGGGTCACAGAGTCCACCGAAAGAGGAGAAAAAAGTAACTCTTAGCAAATATTTGCGGTTTAATAGTATATTAAGTATTGGTTTGGCATAAGAACAACCATACTGGTTGTAGGTTGGTTTGACATAAGAACAACCATGCTGATGGGTCTCAGCCAGCCTAATATATATCCAATTTCTGACAAAATGTATCTGATTTTGCTCTTTTAACCATCTTTAAGAATGCAGTATGCATCTTTTTTAAAAGCATGTTTCTCGTCCTTATTGCTATAAGTACTGTAAGTGTTTGAAAATGTATGGATAGCATACGGGGACAGGTTTCGAAGATTTGCAATAAGAAAATGGGAGTTTTAATGAACTGCTTCGTGCTCTCGTTTTTCATAATTAGTAGAAATATAATAAATTATGTAACAAATAAAGTTGTAGAGTAAAATATAAAAAGGCCAACTTCATGATATTAAAGACATTGTGTGTATTGTGAACATGTGCAGCTTACTCCTTGAACTTGGGCCCTGCTGCTTAATCATTTTTTTTGTCTGAACTGCTGTTCTATGAATGTGGTGGTACCAGATGTGAGAGGGTAGGGATATATTCGTTAATAGTGAATGCATGTCCTTAATCACGTAAGACAGCAAGTATATTCCAGTCTGGTTCACAGTATGTTTAGATTTTTTCTTCAGATGAAGATGAAATCTCCCTTCATCGTTTCCTTATAAAAGACATTCCATATTCTTGAACAGTTCTAGATTATTTTTGCTATTGCTCACATTTATCTGTGAATAAGTGTCCAATCCTATCCAATTTTCTAATGCTGATGCAGCTTCAATACAGGCTGGAGATAAGGGGACATTGTTCCCTTACCTTGAGGAGGCCTCTGTGATTGCCTTCCCACTGCAGAATGCAATGTAAAACCTGTTGGCACAGTTGGATCAGCCCTTGAAAGCTAGATAGTAATGGGCCCTAGGGCTGCAATCCTATATGTGCTTTCCTGCTAGTTCCATAAATATAAACAGACTTGCTTCTGAGAAGACATGCATGGGATTATGCTGTAAGGCAGGTGAAATAGAGAAAGGAGGGAGTGTAGTCAATAGCATGATGGAAGTATTTGTGGTTGGGCAACAAAATGCCTTCTAAAAGGCATTAACACCCAGGTCAGAAGATCAGCCTTTATCTTGTGAAAATGGTGGGTCAAACTAATAATGAACATGCTCCCCACTTTGTTTATCCACATCACGTAGTGGGCTTGCATTTTAGTTTGAATGTGAATAGGACCCACAGTTTCCTATTTCTGGAGCGACTGCTTTTTCAGTGGAAAAAAGTCTCTTGTATAGAATAAGGTAGAACGAATGCTATCCTAAGATGCTGCAATCCTAAATGCACTTTTCTGGAAGTAGGACCCACGGAGCACACTGAGGCTTACCTCTGACTAGACATTGTTAGAATTACACCCATAGTTACACAAACATGCTTGGAAGTCTCAAACACTGAGCAAATTCACAGTTGCTACACATTGTATAAAATCCAGATGTCAGTTTAGCAATTATGAGGAAGAGTTATTGCAAGGTGAAGTTATTTTCTTAAGTGATTTTCCCCCCAAAATTTTTAGGATCAATATAGCAAATTATGGTATTATGTGTTCTTAATACAAGGGCACATTTTAATAAATTATAATTGTTGATCATCATCATCATCACCATCACCACCATCACCACCACCACCACCATGGTATTGTCTAAATATATGTGAAGTTCATTCCTGGGAATTTCACACATATTGAGACGATACCTTTGTGATTCCCAATTCCTTGGATAGGAACCGAATCATAATAGAGCCAATTCCAGTCAAACACCTGGCGTCTATGAAATAGTACATCATCATCATCAACATAATAATAACTGTATTTATATACCACTTCTCAATGATGGGATTGTGATTTACAATGCTGTTTACAAAGAAAATAATTACTAATGGGCTCCTTATCCCCACAGGGCTAAAAATATGCAAAGGAACACCAGCAGGAACCACTAAAAAGGATACTGCTGTGGTGAGGAAGGCCGGTTACTTTCTCCCTGCTAAATAAATGAGGGATGATGGTGCATGAGTTATTTGATCCCTTTCGGCAGCAGCCCACGCCACCCTCTTTATTTCCTTGGACTTGTACCAGTGAAATCACTGGTGCAGGTATAAAGACATCCTTTGTAGGGTGAAAGGCTTACAAAGGGAAAAGAAATTCATTTTTCCCTTCCCATTTCACTCCCTTGCTGTATCCAGCACTCATCTTTTCATGCAAACGGTAGCAGCGCAGTGGGAGAGAAAGGATAGGATTGGGCCAGAACCTATATATGTGTTAGGGAATGCTCCATGGTTAGAAGATATTCTGTTGTGATCATTGTCAGCACCTACTTATTCCTCTGTGTTTTTTCAGCCCCTAGAGAAGCATTCCTCTTTCTTGGATTTTTCTTTGAGTTTGTAATAAAAACAGAGGTTGGTTTTCAAAATTAGCAGAAGAGATTGCCTGCTGTTCAACTATATTCTGCATGATATGGCTACATGCACAATACATGGGTAGGCAAAAGATAAATTCTTAGATATCCTATAGTTTTGAGCCTTTTAAGAATGCATTACAAAAACTTTGTAATTATTGTGTGTAATCTTGCAGAAAATTAAATCTTTGAGTTTCTACATGTGAGGAACTTTGGGCTACTTGGCTCACCATAGTAGTATGTTAACAGCAGCCCTCTGTACTGTTGGTTCCTATTTACCTCTTAGGCTTTTGTTTTATTTCACTGCATTTAACTGCTTTTAAAAATTTGCCAAGAATTTAACCAATTACAGTTTTTTCCCCCTTCCCATACTTCAAGTAGTAATCAATTTAGGTGAAATCCAGGTGACTTGTACAAAAATCCTCTAACAAAATTATATCTCTGGCAGCTTTTGACCTTGGGATATAATGGTCTAAATTTTTTTAAGTTTCTGATTGGAAAATGGAAACATCTGACAACTGCACTTCAAGCGGATTGATGTTACTGTAGACATCCTCACACTAGAAAACCTTTTTTAAAATAAAAAAGCATACCTGGATTTTTCAGATTTATGTTTCTCAGAAAGCAAGGGACAAAAAATTAAATTGCCAAAAAATAAATTTTGCATTCCACTGTATACATATCCTCTTAGGTCTGCTTAGTATTCATAACTCTAATATCAAATCCTATGTAAAATATCAGTACTAAGTGGTGAAGATTGCATTTCTGAAGAAACAGTACTTTAGAATCTTATTTCTGAAGCTTTTTTAAAAGTCCCTTTTTGGGGGGACACTGGACTTTTGTGTGAGTGTGAAAGGGTTAAACATTGGTTTAACCTCTAAGGACCCAATCCGAAATTGGCCTACAATCAGCGCTGGCCTTCAGCACCTGTGGCTGGTTTTTGGAAACATGCTATATAAATCATGTTTACGGTCCCTATGAGGAGTTGGTGCTGGTATTGACTCTGGCCAGATGCCACCCAGAGCATAGTAAGATCGATCCATTGGATAATTTTATATAATAATTATATAATTTTTATTAGAATGTTACATTACACATCAGTGTTCATTGATGACTGCTATTATTCATTTACTTTACTCATAAATAAAGAAAAATTAAGAATGGAAAAAGAACAGTAAAGTCATCTTCAGTATTGTTTATATAAAATCACTTTTTGAATAGCTTGCCCAAGATTGTGTAGGGTTGAGGAGGGAGGGAGGCCACTGGAATGAATGAAGTACAGCAACTCAAAGATGTTGGGTAAGAAAACAGTAAGCAGCAGCTCTGTGAAAACCATCACTGTTCTGCACACAACCATTGCTAGTAGTTGAACTGATGGGAGGGTACCCATGGGAAGTTTGACCATTTGAATTACATTTGACCATGTAGTTTCAAAAATATGTGAGCATAAATTACCTTTAGGTATAAATTTATAAAAAAGTTTTTAACCAGAAGCCATAAGCTTTTAAAAAAGTTTTATTTACTTGTTTTTAATATAACAAGGGATGGGTGTAATAGGATTCTTTACAGGATCCTATTGTTAAAACTTCAGTAATGCTTGCAGTGGCTATCCCTACAATCCAGAGTAACCACGGGAGCACGTAAGAGACATTATGTGTACCCGTAGTTACTGCACCACCTAGTGAAAACCTATGGGAAATTTATATTGCAATCCAGAGCAAATTGTTCTTACACCGGAGCAAGGACTCCCCGTAGTTACTCTGGATTGCGCCCTTAGTGAATAAAGACACTGTGCTGCTTGATCTGAAAGTTGGCAGGTTGGTGGTTCAACACCTGAGTACTGCAAGATAGAGTAAGCTCCTATCTCTTCCCAGCTCCTTTCAACTTAGCAATTTGAGGCTTATAACAGGGATAAGCGCCACTCCACAGATGGTCACAAGCAATCTACAGGGGACACTTTTACCTTTAAATTTATTGCTTTATGAGTAGTTGTGGTGTGTCTGTTCTAAAGATGCATCATATATGCTGAAGATACTGAATTGGAAAAAGATAATGAAGAGGCTTATTAGGAATTAGTATTCTGAGGAGCTCAAAATGCTATGTATAATGAGACTATACATTTGTTATCTTAGACTTCCCAAATCTTGAGAGAGGTTTGACAAGCTATATATTTTTTTCACAATAGCAAAAACAACTCCATTACAGACATCTGAAAACAGAATTAATTTTCAAAGAGCTCTTTGGTGCCAAGATGACTCATGCCTCATGAAAGTTCTAGATGTAAGAAGGAATTGGGCTGTCATAGCCTTCTGTTTTGCAATCTTGCTGCATTATTTGCTTGATTGGAGGATCAGCTGTTTGGACAGCTGTAGCAATTCTTCCGGTGTGGCCTGTCGCAGTGACACGTGATCTGAGAGTGGCGCACCAACATCCTTGGTGATATTGCAAAGGATGTTGGGGAGGCTTCTTGAATCATGTGCTTCTATGCTGACATCCCTAAAATCATTCCATCCTATGCAACTGCTTAGATTGCTTGCTCAAGGATATGAACTGTTGTGTTAGGTCTCTAGTTTTAGATAGAAACTGGTCGTAGTTTTATTTAAGAATATTAAAAGTAGTTGAAGTGAAGAATAGTTCTAACAAACTGTGCAATTATTTTAAAACTGTATAAAAAGCAATCAAAAGTTAAAGATGGGTGAACATACATTTCATGAACATTTTTCAATCTGCTTCCGGTCCTCTAGGAGGGGTAAATAGATTTTTCCAGCCTAACTTAACCTTTAATTCCATTATTAAACTCTGTGAATATGCTTTTCATTTTACCATTAACTAACACAGTTTGGAACAATTATGTCAGGTATTTCACTTTATTATAGAGGGAATAGGTAAAGGTTCCCTGGCAGGTTGTCCTGCCAGCTGTGACAGGCTGCAGGTTGCCCTGCTTGCCTTTACAGGCATCAGCTGTTAGGTGCGCCACTCCTCCCGACTCAAAGCCGAAGAGCCAGCATTGTCCAAAGATGCTTTTGTTATCATGTGGCCAAGCAAGACTATATGCCAAGGTGCATGGAATGCTGTTTTCCTTCCCTACCAAGATTGTACCTGTTTATCTACATGCATTTACATGCTTTCAAACTACTAGGTTGGCAGGAGCTGGGCCAGAGATGGGAGCTCACTCCGTCTTGCAGCAACACCTAAATGGATAGGAAGAGGATATGGCCGGCTGTACCACTGAATGCGGTACCAGTGAGTGAGCCGATATCTCTAAAAAATGCTAGTAAAGTGCTTTGAATCCTTAGCGTCAAGGGCAATGTGTGAAATAGAAAGCATTTCTCTTCCTTAGCTTTTGAGTTCATGTACTTAGAAATCTGTGTTCACCCCTCTTTTATTTGTAACAAATGCTGCGAGTATCCATTCCAACACGGTTGTCTGCCATAAATGATGTGTTAATGAGGATAGAGTGTAGGTCATGAGCCTGCAAGTATGTGCGAAGCTATGATGAGCTTAACCTACCAGGTGAAAGAAAGGTTAGTATACCAACTGCATGCACACTTCAAAGCGTGTGGCCAGTTTACTGCACTAACCTAATTATCTGTGCTATAGATATATTTGACAAACATATCTATAGCTCAGATAATGTTACTTCACAGTGGGACATATGAGAGCTGTTCTGTGTTCAGTTGCCAGTTTCCTCAATCCAGCCTTCTGCTTCTTTTTCAAGGCCCCCTCTTCCTCCTCAATGTCTTTAATCCTTGTTCATGATAGAAATAGAAGTATATATTTTTTAGAATATGTGCCTCCTTGATGATTGAGCCTGACAATTATTTTAAAGTTATTACTATTTTTAATCATATAAAATAAATTTTCTCAAGTCGGACATTTACTGGAGTAACATCGTGACATTCTCTGGTTTGAAGAGTCAAACAAAACAGATAGGAAGGTGAGCCGGGTGGCAGATGCATTACAATTTTTGGGGAGAAAAATCAGGAAAACCGAGAAACGGGAGGCAGTTGGGCAGGTGCATTCAAATTTTTGGAGGGAAAGGTCAGGAGAACAGGATTCATCACAGGTTCTCACAAGATATCCCAGTCATGGCCAGTTATGTCTGCTGATATAAACATTGCATATGAACCAATTGATCACTTTTGTTGGCTGGCAGCAAGATATGCAGCAGAAAAAATATGTTCTCCCACAATCATGAACACTGTGAGCTGCTACTGTTATTATGGACTTTACATGTTATATTGGTGTGGGTGGGAAAGAAATGTTTGACTGTTTGGATCTGCTCTGAAAATAAGACCCTTATTTGTGATATTGCTTTTTGAATTCAGTAACATTGGCTATGGCAGGAAGGAATTTGTATTAATGATAGTTACTTTAAAAGTTATCTAATGTTATATAAATGTTGTGGTGAATGGTAGATACTTTTCTTGTCATTGTATTGTATTAATTCTGCAGTCTGAGGTATGCCTATTAGGAAGCATGTTCAGTGAAAATAGATAGGGATTACTTCCAAGTAAATGTGGTTTGGATTAGGACAAAATGCAATGCTTAGATGCCACCTCAGTAATTAGTGTAAATTGCTGCTATGTTGTTGGTGTTGCTGTATGCTTTGATATGTTTTAACCCTATTAATTTCAATATCATCTGATATGATTCTAAACCTTTTTAATGTAAAAAGCATTTAGTTTTTCTACTCCCCAGCTCTTCTCATATTGATGGTTGCATCTGATAGTATTCCAAGGAGACCTGAAGACTAAAAAAGGAAACTTTTCTCCTCTTTCATAGTTGCATTTTATCAGATTGATTTCAATAAAGGAAAGGCTATGATGCAATAATTCCTACAAGCATTCATAGTATTTTTTGGAGAAAGGTTGCTGACCTTTCCCTATTTTTAATAAAAACTTTCATTGTCTTCCCTTTGCCTTCATAATACTGCTTCTACTATATTTTTCCCCCATGGTTGTTTCCTAGACATCAAATTATAAATGTGTTTGGGGAAAAAGACAACTGCTTGTGGCATTATTTATAGCAGGGGTGGGCAAATATTTTGGCAGGAGGGCCACACACTCTCATCGACACTGGGTCAGGGCCAAAAAAAATTAATTTACATATTAAATGTGAATTAACTTATATGGTGGGCAGCAGAGTCCTAACTTATGCTGGAACAGGCAGGCTGTCCTAGCCAGCACAGTGTTGGGCTGCTCCTATGCTATTATGGAAAAGCAGAGGCTTGTCTCCTTCTCTGGGGTAGGACTGGAGCAGTCCCAATGGGTCGACTTAGACTTAGGGCGCAATCCAGAGTAACCATGGGGAGTCCTTGCTCCAGTGTAAGAAAAATTTGCTCTGGATTGCAATATGAATTTCCCATAGCTTTTCACTAGGAGGTGCAGTAACTACGGGTGCACGTAATGTTTCTTACGTTTTCCTGTAGTTACTCTGGATTGTAGGGTTAGGCCATCTCTGGAGGTCGACTATGTTTGAACAGATCACAGCAGCCAAAGGGGACCCCCCCAGTCGTTGCAGGCCAGTGCTACTCTCCCTCTGCACTATCCCTGCAGAGTCATAGAGTGGAGCATAAAGGTTGGCACACATCCATTTGCTGACCTAAGTTCAAGAGATGGTGTAAAAGTGCATTTCGGAGTTGTTCAAGCCTAAGTGCAATCCAGGAATGCACTCTGAATGAATTTTTTTAAACTAGTCATGCAGAACCACATAAGAACTATGAACTGTTTGCCTCTTACCTTCATGCATGGTGACAACATTCTGTCTAAGCTAGAAACATGAGACATGAGGCAGTTGCAGAACAAACTTAGGGCAGTCATGAGCAAGAAAAGGCTTCAAAGTTTCTGATGGACCAGAGATTCATTAAAAACTGGGTCACCTTCTGGGCCAAATTGTGGGCTACAAATGACCCGTATATGCCTACCTGAAGAGAGAATGATATCCTATGTACTGTATTAGTTTGTGTAATGCTAAGTGAAGCAATGTGAATGATTTTTGATTGTGATCTAGTAATGTAATCATAAGGTGTGCAGAAAAGGTTAATAACATCAGTAATTGAGTGGAAAAAAACCTGAAGGGTAAATTCAGTGCTTTAGTAGTATGTGCATACTTTCTCTTAACTTTAGGTTAATGAGAACTACATGCATACTCCTCTGGGAAGCACTGAAAAGAAAAATAAACCTTGTGGTCAAAAAGCATGTACTATATTCTTTTTCTGACTCTGCCACTGACTACCTCCATTATATTGAGTAACACGCCTGTCCTTCACTTACACATAAATGTTTATGGGGGTTGTCCAAAATTTGTTATATGATGCATATATGAAAGCTAGCAATGCCTTAAAACAAGATGTTTTCTCCTCTTTTAGACATGTCATGCAGATATTCTAAGATGTCTCTCCATTTTTACTGGAGTGTTTTGTGATTACAAGCTTTTACAACATTCAGATGACTGTATTAACAATCACATATGGTTATCTCCATTTGCCACTGTCTGCTCACATATAAAGTAGCAACAACCTATTGTACTTTTTTCAAATGTACCACATACCAGTTCTAACTTATAAAAACAGTGCCACCCTAGTGGTCATGATGGCACCTATACACCACTGCCTTCATCCACCAGTTGCTGCAAGTTGCAGTGTGTTACAGCTATTATCAACCAGTGAGTCATGAGTGGTTTGCAGGTGTATCATAGGAGTTTTGGCCATTTATTAGTAAGGCTCTTGGAGAATGTGAGAGGTCTCACATTGCAGTGGAACTTGTCAGTCGTCAAAAAACCAATGGATGGCCTTGATACTTTTTGCACCTTGTCAGTATGCAATGAGATGAAAAAGGCTGAAAATCACTGTTGTGTTTGTTCAAAGTGTAGTCCCTAGAAAATATTCTTTTCATCTATTATCTCTTAACTATTGCACTTGTTTGCAGGTCTCCTCTCATAAATGCAATAGTATTCGTGTCTTAAATTGCCAATAATAGATCAACCTAACCAAATCAACAAGCACAGAACAAAAGATCAAAATGTAGGTAGAATAAATAGCTCAAGCAGCTGAGCCCATCTGCAGACTACAGAGAAAAACAAATATTGCTAAGGAATGAAGCATTTTGAACCTATATAAGAACATAAGAAGAGCTTTGCTGGGTCAGGTCAAAGGCCCATCTAGTCCAGCTTCCATCCATCTCATAGTGGTTCACCAGATGCCTCAGGGAACACACATGATATCAAGATACCTGCATCCTGGTGCCTCCACTGCATCTGGCATTCTGAGGCATTCATATGAAAGAATATTATTTCATTCTGCAGAGAAGAAACACTGATACAAAGATTAGTCCCAGTGACAACCGGCAAGTTCAATGTAGAAAACAAATAACTCACATGCAGCAAATCTCCCAGGAAAGTGGGCCACAGCACAAGCTATGGGATTCATCACACAGATGCATTTACACATGATGTGTGAATGAAGACATTAAACCAAACAGATCAAAGCACATATATGTGCTTGTGCAGATGGAGGAGAGGGGATTTTGAGTTTATTAGTATCACAGCAGGCTTTATACTGTGCATTCTGATGCTGCCACCAGTGTCCAACCCTCCGTGTCCAGCATAGATTGGCCTCTGCAGCAGATGGGAGCATGTGTGCTGAGTATGAGGCTAATGCCTCCATCAGGTCTGTGCTGTAAAGCAAGGGAGTGGCTGGCAGTGGGGCAATCTCAGAACTTCAGAGTCAGAGGATACACACTCACTTGTGTAGTCCAACTTTTTTTAAGCTTTGAACCCTTGTTCCCTTTGTATGATTGCTGTCATACCGTTCTGCTGCACATACTATTTCTTCATGTATGTGTCTGACAATGAGTGTGCCATGCTGAATTTTGCTTGCCATGGCCTTGAATGGTTTTCTTTTTCTAAAAAAACTATTCTCCAACTACATGAGTCCTGAAATTTTGAAAGCGCATAGTCTCCGAGGAGATCTTCAGTGAGAGTTGGTTTTGTACAAGCTCTCAGAGAAAACTGCTGTGTCATGTATTTTAATAAGTTGCACCGTCTCAGCAAAGCTTCAGATGTGCACACTTTTCATAGTTTTCTCTTGCCCCTCTATCATCTTCTTCATATGTTCTTAGATTTTTTTATTATGTTGTTTGGCATCCTGTTTGAAAATGTACTCCTAAGGCACAGGAAAGCTTGATCCATGAATGACTAGAATCAAATCAAAAATTATTTTACCTAGTTCCCTGAAGACATTCTTTAAAAGGGGACTTATAAATTGTTTTAAATCGGAGTACTGTGAATTGTAGCAGCTCAATCCTACAATATTTTTTGTACTGACTGCCATATTTAAATTTTAGTAAATAACCTGGAGAGAGGCATGGCAATGGTGGAGAAATTTATTTATGGCTGCAGTCCTAAAGACACCTTCCTGGGAGTAAGAACCATTGAACACAATGGGGCTTATGTTTGAGTAGACATGGTTAGGTTTGCACTGTCTGTTTCATTTGGACATACTGTTACTAACTGGGCTTACACAGTAAATAATATTTAGTAAGTGTTGCAATTATTCAAAAGTTAATATTTTGCCTTGTGTTTTATTCTGGGCATGTATTGGTTATTTCTAAATGGTACCCATCCTGATCATTTAGAGTGGGGTGAGTGGAGAAAATATAAACAGAGCATGTTTGCTTTTATTGCATTTTTTCTTCCTCTTCTTCATTTTGTGCTGTACAAACTCTCTAAATTACTCTTTATGCTTCTTTTGTCTTTTGGGTACTGTATTGGCTGCGAGGAAAGAAAATAATTATTATGACTTGACCTTGTTCTCACTGCATTAGTTCACTTGTGGTCCAAGACAGCAAAAAGCACCAGAATGCCACCTGTTTATTTTTGCCTATAAACCTCTTTTGGCAGTGCCAACTGTTCTCTTGAGGGGCTTGCAACACAGAGCAATGTGTTCCAAAATCTGTTGAAAGGGAGCATGAGTAGAACAAATGACTCCTTTGTTAATTTTTTAAAAAGCAACTGGATGTTGTTTTGGTGAATTGTAGAACATTTTTCCCTTTTAGTCTTATTTGGTCTGCTAAAACCTACTGAGTTATATTTTTGCAATATTATAACAAGTTAGTGCAATCCTAACCATGTCTACTCAGAAGTATGCTCCATTGTGTTCAATGGGTCTTACTCCCAGGAAAGTGTCTTTAGGATTGCTGCCAGTGTTTTAAGTACTGTATTAATTTCTGAGGAAACCTTTGAAATCAGGTGTCTTAAATGTATGCCCTGATATTGACCACAATTGGAGGACTATTTATTCAACCTGTACCTTCTTGATATTCCCGTGTAACTGTTGACATGCTCTCTACTTCCCCAACTGTGAACATAATGAGCCTTTTATTTCTGCCTGATCTAGAACCCCTTCATGCTCTTCAGTGGATACAAGGAGGTCTCGGTTGGGTTGCTACATCAGTTTCAGGGAAGGGGGATACTCTGTATGCACAAAATGATGAATATGAAAGTTGAGTTTCTCTACTGAAATGAATGAGGCTTGGACTGAAGCCTGTGCCCTTCTGTGGATGGCACTGTCTTCAGGAATCTTACCCACTGTCATCTATATAAATAAATGGTGAATTATGTCTGAATGTCTGTATGTCTGAAACTCTTCTAACTTTAGGCTACACTTGCTCTACATCAGGGGTCTCCAAATCCCAGCCCAGTGGCCAGAAGCAGCCCTCGGCCAGCCTCAGTGTGGCCCCTGGCAAGACCCCTCTATCTGGCCCTTGGGCAAGCCTTATAATCCACACCAATACATTCTCATATGTAAATTTAAGCAAAAGTATTCAAATTTGAAATGTAAATTAGTTTTCTGGCCCCTGACACAGTGTCTGAAAGATGATGTGGCCCTCCTGGCAAAAACTTTAGAGGTCCCTGCTCTACATGTTATTATACCTTTCTGGAATCAGGATGATCTCATGATTGAAAATCTGCTGCTTGAACATCCAGCATTGGAATTTGTGTCTGGCCCAAATTGGCAGACATGCCATTTGAATTCAAGATAGTTTTTAGTTTTGGGCACAAGAGCTGACATGGAGTGTGGCTTTTAAGCTAGTTTAAAATATGTTGGGTGCAAACCTAACCTAGACCAGCACATCTCATTGGTCTTTGTATTCCATTGGTGATATGTGGAGTCTTAACCCTCCCCCAGAAGTGGCATAGGAGTCCCTTACATCTTTGTAACACCCCCAGGCCAGCATGGAAAATCTGCTGGGTCTCACTCTGGCCTAACTGGGATTGCAACTGTTATCTGATTGGGGAATGTATGGCTTCTGCTAGTTTTGTGAATGCATTAAAAACAGAATTACAGTGAAATCCTAGAAACAGCATAAGGGTATTCTAACAAAATGCCAGTGAATTTTGAAAGGAAATAATGATAGCTAGAATAATAGGGCAAATTGGCTGGCTAGCTATAGGTTCTTCTTAATATGAGAGTAATTTAATTTGTGCTGGAACTAACATTTGACTGATTGGGAAAGATGCGCATGGCACCAAACTCTAAGAGTCAATGTAATCATTAACTGACTCACCTTCTGGATGTGACAAGTGATGAATCAGCTTGAAGTTGCCTGGAGCTTTCTTCAGGACAATACCCATAAGGGAAACTCTCATATGCTCAAGCAGAGCGTTATCAAATGGACCCAGTATTCTCCCCAATGCCAGAAGTTCTTTTCTGACTTGTCTTTAACCACCTGAGGACATATAAGTGCTGATCTCAGCTTCTTAGTCAACACTTGTATCTTGGGGCCTGTGTACTAAATAGCAAAACCCTTATTCAAATCTTTATGCAGCAGTAAATTTGCTCTCTCTCTTTCCCCTTGTCATACTATTTCTACAGGAAGGCAAACGTTTAGTGTGCTCTCATTTGAGTTCATGCTTTGGCAGACCCTGTTAACCAATCTTTGGCTTTTTCCACTGTCTTGCTTTGATTTGGATGACTGCTCAAAGCACCTGCTAATGGCCTGGAGCATTCATGCCTAAATTTGCAGTTTCTGTAGCACTTTCACTTGGATGGTTAGTACACAGCTAGTGAAATGTTGTAAGAAGCACCTGCTGCATTATTTGAATCTGCTTTCTGTCTATTGATGGAAGGATTGCTGTCCGTCCGTCCCCCAGATCCTTACAGCTGCATCACACTTTACAGGAATGTATAGTATGGATGCATAATTTCTACATTCTTTCATGTCTTCAAGTATTTCACAGGGGAAAATTTTATATGAACTTCTTTTACCCTAGTGACACAACTTTTCCTGCAAGTTTTTTTGCATATATAACTCACTTGCATTTCATTTTTCTTCATTTCCTCTGGACACAGAGTAGCCTTTCGGTCCAAAAACCTTTTATTGACATTTCAATATTAGATTGTCCACCCTCTTGAGGCTGGGACAGACTTTGTATAGTTCTATGCATGTAGGAGAGCTTTGAAAGTAAAATATAAGAATAGTTCTGCTTAATCAGGTCCATGCCCCAGTAGACAACAAGATGTTATTTAGAAGCCCACAACAGGTCTAGAAGGTCACTGCATTTTTTTGCTGCTGTTTCCCTGCAAATGAAAAAAGAAGCCTGTCCCTGATCAATATATTCTACATAAGCCTTTTTGAATAAGCAAGGAAATTGTGTTTTATGGCTTAAGGTGCAATTAGCTATTAATTAGCTATTAATTTTTTCATTTTCTTGTAAACCGCTTTGTGAACTTTTCAGTTGAAAAGCGGTATATAAATACTGTAGTTAGATCATAACCTAGGAGTGCTAAACTCAGTGATCTTCCCATTCCTGTGGTGATGTCTGTGCACTGGCCTAACCCTCCCCCAGGGGCAAAAGCGCCTTACAGCACTTTTGTGACACTCCCAGGTCAGCACAAAATTTGTGTCAGGGCTTAGGCCAGCCTAACTGCAGGTTAGGATCGTAACCCTAATTGTTGATTCTAACTTAATATATCCCAAGGCATGACTTTGAACCTTGCCTTGAATTCTCCTCTGAAATTTGTGTCCTATTAGTTACACTCAAAGCAATACATACCTCTGGCTCCCTGTACACAGTTACTTGTGTGTGTTGGGCAGTCTAGATGGAAAATGCTGCAGGAAAGGTTGTAAAAACTATAGCCTGTATTGGCCCTAGTAATTAAAATGTCAACACATTAAGGGTCAACAGAATTCTTCTTCTTTGAGATTTGAATATCAAATTAGCTACTTGGCTGTGTTAGATATAGAAGGGTCAAGTAGCCAGCTCTGAGATGCCACCATTCCGACAATAGAACTGGTTTTTTGTGTTGGTCTCGCTTTAGTTCACAAGTACATTATGAATCTGGCCAGTAAAATACATGTTTATGTGGTTGTATAGGAGCTGCAAGATGCTTGTTAAAACAGAGGTGTTTTTTTACTATGTAATAATTTTGCATATTTAGAGCAGGCTTTATTTTATCTCATTTAGAATTCATTTCTATTATGTTTACAACTTTGTATGTGTTTGAGAAAAGGGGATCTTATTTAAAAGGGGAAGTCGGTCAAAGAAGCTGTCAAACAAAACAACTTGCCGTATACATCTTGCCCTGCTGGATCTTTGAAATGTGACTGCATCAGCCTACTTGGCAAAAATGTTGTTTGAAGACATATTGCGTTCCACGAGCAAATGGAAAAAATGGGCACCTGTCATCATATTTAGGAAACAGCTGGGTAACCTGGCAAAGTGCCACAGTTTCTTTTCACATGGCCTTTGTGCTGAAATCATCCCAGCTTCATTCCTAGGCCCTAAAGAAATTCAATGCCTTTAAATGGTTACAGAAACATCTACTTGGGAGGTGGCTCTTATGGCAATAAAGTTTATCTTGGGTATTTCTAATAAATACTGATAAATTTCACTACACTTTTGTCCACCAGCAGCCCTTCATGTATGGCATTTGAGCTGCTGGACACTCAGACTTTCCTTTCTGGAACACGAATTTCCTGTCCTTTCCTTCCCGATCTTAACTATACCATTCCATTGGCTTTAGGATGGTGTGGAAAGTTTACCAAACTGCCCTAGAGATAGCCTTTCAGCTGCATTGGATCTCAGTATCTGTAAACAACACCCATCCAACTGAAAGACTGTACATTATTCCACCATTTGTAAGGGACCTGATCCTTTGAATTGACTAACACTGTGCTAGTCCTATGGGGAGAACCACCAGTTAGGTCCCACCAGCATGGTTAGTGATGCCTTCTCTACAGAAGGTCCTGACCTTGGAATTGCCATATGGCCTCCTCTAGGACATTTCATGGGATGAACCTAAATACATGCATTGATTATTTGCTTTATAGAAATGTGCATAGTATGTAGTACTGATTGAAGCCTGCCGTAAATATCTACCAAGCTTTTGTTAAAAAAATAAAAATTAGGTTAAGGGATTAATAAGTGGTTGCTGAATAATGTCTATGTTCATTAGTGTATAATATTGGCAGAGTAGATCAGTAAAGAAATTAAAAACGGGACAATTTGTAAGACAAACTGAAGTGGTAGGGTAGAAAGCCAAAAGTGGGCAGTTTAATGCTCTATGTTATAGGACTCCTGTCCTTACCAATAAGTTAATCATTGCTGGCCTCTCTCATTTAGTTAAACCTTTTTGGAAGGTTCCTTTTTATAGCTAACTGATTGACCTTCTAATTTTAGTGCCGAAGGCTTATAATTAGAAATATTTACATAGTTGTTTACAAACACCCCCTGCTTGTGGTATGTGGTTTGCAATTTTAGAAGGACTATGTTATCACCTCTACAATGAGGTGAGGGGGCATTTCAGTTCTTTTCAGCCTGTACATGAGATGGACATAGGGAACAGGAGGAGAGAGAACTACGCACAGTCTTTAAAAAGAATCTATATGCACTTTGATAATCGCAGTGAGATTATGAGGGCTGAAGCACTACCCTATATGTCTTACTTTGCAAAAAATATTACCTTTAAATTAGGATATCTATTTAGTAACAATTTAGGAAAAAAGGATAGATTATGACTGGTCTCTTAAAGGTATGGGGAAATCTAATAAACTAGTATTGCTCAGAAACTTGATGTTTTCTGTTCCTCTGTCCTCTTATATAGCTCATCTAATTATTGATTGTTTTTAGCAACAGCCCTGACACAAGGGAAATGCATCAGGCAAATGCCGAGCCTTATGCAGCTCTAGGATTGTGCAGGATACCTTCTGAAGCTCCCAATGTGGTCGGAAACAATACTTCCAGTTTTTGGGAAGTACTGTTTAGGATTGTGTGGAAATGTCAGAAGTCTTCCCCCAGTCAGTCCTAGAGTCACATGAGACACCATTGCACTTTGGAAGGCTTTGTGTGGGAAGCAGCATGTTGGTCCTTTGCCTTGGGATCTGTGAGGGGAAAGTCTGCCACTAATTACATTTAATAATTCAGAAATACAAAACTGATTTGAATGAAATTTGATGAACAAATACATCTTTTCTAAATTTAGAAACATAAACATATAAATTAAAATTGATATAAAGCTACTGAGGACTTTATGCTCTCTTGGGGAGACATAAGAGTTCTCCAACTCAGTTTGCAAGTTAGTCATTCCTATGGACAACAAATTTTACTTTTTGGAGAGTAATATGCTAGTTCAAATGTTTTTTTGGAAGTTTTGTACCAGACCTCAGCGGCTTCATTGTTGAGCAGCTCCACAGTGGGTCTACTCAAGTAGTTCTTCAGCTGGTGCTAGTCCTAATCATGCTGTGAGGCCTGAGATGTAGTTTTAAATCTTGTGGAGCTGAGCTCTGCCCATCTTATCCTGTTCTTTCCCCTCCACACATCCTCTCCTCTCCTCCCTCACTTCCTCCCACTCACCTTTTCACCACCTGGTGGTTTGGGTGAGTGGCTGGGTTGGTGGCATGTGAACCTAACACCAGAGTAAGGCTTGCAAACATGCATTACGGCACATTTGCAACAGTGGATGCCATTGGTAAGCCAGCACACAGGTCTCTGGATTGGCTTCATATAGGCCTATAAATTTTACATAGCAGTAGCCACCAATACTGATCCTTATTTGCTCCTGTTTGGTCTAAACTGTTTCATCTCATGGCAGATTAACAAGGCACTGAAATTGTCAAGGGACACCGTCAGTTGTTTTACCACCAACAAGACACACCATGCTGTTGCTAGGTGCTCAAATCCCCCAATTGTAACTAATAAATGATTCTCCCCAAACTCTGAGGATCATCTGTGGCAGAGGTTGAAAACCTCTGATCTAGTGGATCTCCAAAACATGGCATAGTGCTTGAAAAGTTAGAAAAGACATTTTGCCCATGTGGACCAGATTCACTTCCCCTTTGCAAGCCACTACCTTCATATGTTTGGTTTGGAAATCTTTCTGAGAAGCCAAAATCTATATACAGTAAAGCGCTGCAGTCTTCTACTTGATGAGCATCCATGATTTAGGCAGAAGCTGACCTGTGGTATCTAAACAAACCAGAGGAACTGTACAAGCAATTATGGGCACTTAGTATGCCCCAATCTGGAGGGATCTGTATACAGATGACCTTTGTTTGAACAACTCAACCATGCTGGCTTGATTTATTTTTATGGGTTTGCATACTCAATCTACTAAGTGAAGATCTGCAAACTATCTTACAAAGACTTCAGATGGCATAGTTAGGCCAGGGAAATATTAATTAAAATTAATGTGATGTCTCCAAATGAAAGGGCAAGTACCTGATTGTTTTGTGCTTGGTTTGGCAATTGTAATGCCTTTCACTGTATCTCATGCAAGCTCTAAAGTTTACTAGAGTACTTGAGTCATAGTGTGTGCTATAAATATGTTCCTAACGATGACTGAATCAAGAAAGGTAAGGTTGTACAGGTAAGATTGGAGACGCTATCTGGGTGTGAGTGTCATCTTAAGTTGATGTTCGGTTTATAGTTGGGCATCCCATTAATGTTGAAGCTGTAATTGAATGTTAATATTGATACAGTTGCAACCTTCTTGCCAGATTTAGACAATTTTCATTCATTCTTCTTGCTGTTGAAACATTTGCCTTCCTTCAATACAGAAGTTATACTTTTTAATAGCAAAATTTCACTGAACTTAACACAATGTATTATAAATTTTCTTCCAAAAACGAAGGGCTCATTGTTACTGTTGCAAGTGTTATGGGCACCTAAAACCAACATTTATTTTCCTCTTTAAATTTTGCACCTTCATAATTAAAACTTTATTATGCATTAATTTCAAAAGGTGACATGTCAAAAAGAGCAAGGGTAACCACTCATTTTCTTTCCTAAATTACATGCTTGTGTAACCACAGGGGAGGGAATGAGTACAAAATTGGGTTGCCTTTAAAACAGTCTCACCTCATTGTCCTCTGATAAGCCAGATAGCTAAATGTGGGGTTTCCATCATAAGCAGAAAGCCTGTGGAAAACCTTCTTCTCATTCAAGTCAGTCTTGGTGCACAAGCCATGTTGGGGGTGGGGGGCAATTAACAACAAAGGGCTAAATGTTCACTAGGTATGGTAAATGCCATTTTTAATGAATAGGCAAGCCACCTTCTCAGCAACATCCTTTGGATTATATTGGACAATATCTGTATGGTTGAGAATTTTAGAATTAAATGTGCCAGCACCTTGATTTGGAACTGCAGATTAAAAATCAAAAACCTTCGGCATAGAAAATGATAGAGGAAATTAAACTGATAAAGCCCAGTCATCGTTTTCAGCTTATATAATGTGTTTTGCAATATTCGGTATTAGAAAATTAACTTTATAACAAGTGGCAATACCTGTTATGTAAGTAAGCTAGCTCTAGAGCTCTACTGTCTCTCCTTCCTTTCACCTGAGCCATTACCTATGAAGTGTTTCTGCAAGTAAAGATTGTCTGACATGGGCACAGCTTTCCTCTTCTGGTAAGTTATTTGAGCCTATCTTTTCATTCATTCATTCATTCATTCATTCATTTTCCAACTAGTGAGTTAAAGGACATTTTTCTGGAACAATTTAAAAGAAAACTAATAATCATTTTTTTCTTATTATTTTATGCCTTGTGATTTTTCACCACCCCCACCAGCTGGTTAATCATGCAAAAGCTGAACACTTCATTAGCCGGAACATGTTTGCCCATGGGCATTTCTTTAGTAAATTAGTTCTTTCTCTTTGTGCAGGTAAGTCATTGCCAAAAGTCTTTAAGGTACCAAAGAAATTAATTCCTTTCACCGAGTTATCAAGAAAATGCAACTTTAACTACGGACAGTCATGGTTTGATATTTTAAATTATGAAGGAACATGAACATTGGGGAGAAATATATTGTCTTTTGGGGTGTCTTGTTGATGACATCTTGGCAGATTTCTTTATAAGAACAATGTGAAAGTGTGTGTATGCACAGATGCTGCTGACCCTTAGTTACACTTTTGTTCCATGACTAGCTGAGTTTCTAACAATTAATTTAAAATATGCATTTTATAGTTGCTTAGCTCATTTGTATCTGGTGGTACCATCTGAAAGTGCAGTGCAGTCCTAAAATAGCTTTCAAGCAAATGGTAATGCATAGCTCTTTGTATACCACACAGTTTCCTGTAATCAATGTCACTGTACTGTATACCTAGAATTGAAAAAAAATTATGAAAAGTTCTTTAATGAAGTGGAACATGATATACATTATTTAAAGAATTTGATGGATTGATGGATTGATGGATTGATTGATTGATTGATTGGCCAAGTATGAACTCCATACCCGGAATTTGGCTTCGGCAACGACTGCAGACATACAAACACCAACTCACAAATAACAAACAATACAAACAGAACATACAATCAAATAAAAACACTACTTCAGTCTTTTCCAATAGTCCCTCAGCATAGTTGATGGTTCAGCAATTTAATGGCACAAGGAAAAAAACTGTCCCAATTTAATGGCACAAGGAAAAAAAAATTTATATCCCACCTTTCCTTTGCCTAAACAAACGCCCAAGGCGGTTTGCAAAATAATCATCAAACCACAAAAATAATTAAAAGATATAATATATACAAAATGGTCAGGGCCTGCAGAATCAATTTAGCAAATACAGCCAGGAGTGAAACATAGCATCTGCAGAGAGCAAAATAGCAAATATGCAGTATGCAGGAATAGGAGGTCCAACACTAAAGCCTGTGAATGTATACGCTAAACAAAATTTAAAAGTATTGTGTCCTTTCAAAAAAAAGCTATCAGGAAAGTGATAGTTCTTAAATCCTTGGGAGGGTGTTCCATAACTGCAGTGCCACTAGAGAGAAGGCCTGCCATTGTGTTGCCAACCCCCTAAACCTCAAAGGTCAAAGGTGGAACCTACAGGAGAGGATTTCAGATTACCTAACAGGACAGGTTGGAATATATGGAGGAAGAAGATGACCTGGATAACCTTGGGTACCTCATTCCATACCATGAAGGGATTTAGAGGTCAATACTAACACTTTGAAATTGGCATCCAAACAAGTGGGCAGCCAGTGTAGACACTGAAGTAGTGGGCCAGTAGAATTAAACCATCAAGCTCTGGTATCGACATGAGCTGCTGCATTCTGCCCTAACTGCAATTTAATGAAAATTGTGGACTGTCTCTATTATAGTAATACAGTCATAATGTCATTAAGGCATGGCCTCTTTTAATTACCTGGGAAAAATTGTATAGGTACTCCAAACAACTGACTTGGATGCTAGAATTAAAGGTCCAGTGTTCAAATCTTATGCTTTTTTAAAAAAACAAAACTCCCACAGTTAAACATTTCTACATATATTAGCTAGCCGTACATCTGCTTTATATACAAACTTCTGTGTCCAGTTTAATGCTGTGAGATCTCCTCTTGCAGTTTTTCCTGTTAGGAGCAGTAATACCTATTCTTCGCCTTTGCTTCTGGACAATGTAATTGTATTGCTAAATGAGGGACACAACTAAGTATTCAGTTGTCATACTGTAAATGAGTTGAGTGAGACCCTCTATTTAAAGGGTTTTAAATAGTCTTAAACTCAGACTATTGATTAAGATTGGGTTTGTTTCTGAACCTTTTCAAGACTATTGAGAAGCAGTGACCAGGGACTAACACTGCAATCCTAAAGACACTTTCCTTGGAGTAAGACCCATTGGATACAATGGGGCTTACTTTTGAGTAGACATGGTTGGAATTGTGCTCTTCATCTTTGCACGGGCACCGGGGGTGGGGGGGCAGCAGTGTAGTCACAAAAAATGTGATGCTGCTGATCAGAAAGAGTTTTTTTTTTATTTACCCAGTGGTTACTATGATTCTCTGGATGGTCTGGGGAGCTGTCGCCCCTTCTACAATCCTCTCTGAAGTTTCAAAATGTAGACACGCTAGGTAAATGGAAAAAAACCTCCCTCCCCAGCAACATCACAATTATAGGTGGGCCATTTTCTTTAAAAGAGAATGGTTTGGAAAGCTGTGTTCTATCACAAGGATGCTAAGGAGATTTGCTTGCCGGGGCTTTCGGACTCTGACAAATACCACTGATTTTAAGCTCATCACTCATAAAAGCAATAGCTTCTAAAGTCTGGTTGGTTTTCAAAGCATTATTTATTATTTTTACTTATGGTGTTCTTTTACAGTATTTGCTTTCTTTCCATCTCACTAAGGTAAGCAAGGAAGGTCATCCCCTTTTGACAGCGATTTTGTTTTTCTCCAGCCATAGGAAAATATTTTTGCATGAAAATATTTTTATTAAGCAAGTCATCCATACTGCACCGTAGGCTGTTTAAGTATAACAGTATGTTACAGTCTGCAAAGTTAATGCAGTTAATATTCAACTGAACTTTTTTGGGGGGGTTGCTAATCCCCTAGGCAAGCTTAGTAGAAAGGGCAAACATATTTATAGCACTTTGAATCAGACTGCAGCAAGTGAACAACAGTGTGTGTTATACCATCAAATGTACAATTTCACCAAAGCTCAATACAAAGTAAGCTTTTAATAGTATTTAAACTGCTGAGATATCCTGTCTCTATCCAAAAGAGCTGCTGGTTCAGTTGACAACACATTGGTTAAAATGGGTCGATCCGAGGGGTCTTGAGCTTCTTTGTTTCTGGTGATAAATCTTTTTTGTAAGTTGCAGGGTTTATGGGCTGCTTAATTAGGAGTTAACTATATCTTAAATCTCTGCTGCTTTTATTATCCCCTAATAGTATTTTGGTGGATTTTGTAATGATTCTGAGCAGACCTTAGATGTAAATGCACTTCTAGAATGTGGTTTGTTGGATCTGTAACTGAAAAAAGCCATAGGGAAATAATGGTTAGGAACATTAGACCCTGAGGGGAATGTTTTGTGGTTGTGGAGTTCAATACAGTTCAGTGCTTTCCATACATGGTCACATGATGTAGGAAGTTTGCTCTGCATTTGCAGACTAGAAGAGAGTATGAAACCCAGTGAGACAAGAAGTTAGGTATGACAATATTTCTAGGAATTCACTTATATCAGCATTCTCCTTGGTATGGATTCAGTAGAAAAAGCACACACAAAATTCTCCTGTGTTTCAGCAAGAACAAGCTTTTTATTAGGATTTGTAATGAGTGTTTTTAAATACAGCAAATACATTGGTCTCTTGAATGAAACAATATCGGGCACTAATGAGCTCATCTGGTACAAAGTTATGCTCATTGACTGGAGGGGAGTTGCCACTATAACTCATGTCAAAAGTGGCTTTGTTTAGTGATGTTCTTCACCTCTAACCTTAGGATCATCTTCATTACCATTTTAGCAATAGGAAGGTGTGTGTCCCTCTACATAGGCTGTTGTGCCTATTTATCTTTTAGCAACTTCCTTTATTTAATAATAAAGTATCATCTGCCAGTGGCAAAAAATTGGTGGGACCACAAGCCTGAGAAAGTGGTTGTAAATGAGCAGGTCAAGCTTCTGTGGGACTTCAGGATACAGACGGACAAGGTCTTGGAACACAATACTCAAGATATCACCATCATAGAAAGCAGTAAGGTGTTGCTTGTTGACATCAGCACGAATTATACGCTGCTACATCACACAGTCCTAGACTCTTGGGAAGGGTCCGACTGATGATGTGAATGAAACCAGCACAAAATTGTTTGCTGTGTATTTATGGATAATAATAATAATACTAGGACTGTGTGATGTAGTGGCGTATAATTGTAGCTGAACCCAGAAGAGCGGCTTTCTGCAGTTGGCAGAGTGATAGTTTGTCAATGCCAATAGTTTTCAGGTGCCTGCCAAGGTCTTTGGACACTGCACCCAGTGTGCCAAATACCACTGGAACCACCTGCACTGGCTTACACCAGATACACTGTAATTCAATTCTTAGGTCTTGGTAGCGGGAGATCTTTTCCATTTGTTTCTCCTCAATTTTGCTGTTTCCTGGTATGGCAATGTCAACAAGCCACACCTTACTCCTTTCTATGATGGTGATATCTTGAGTATTGACCTTGTCCGTCTGTATCCTGAAGTCCCACAGAAGCTTGACCTGCTCATTTGTGACCACTTTTTCAGGCTTGTGGTCCCACCAGTTTTTTGCCACTGGCAGATGATACTTTTGGCATAGATTCCAGTGGATCATCTGGGCAACAGAGTTGTGCCTCAGTTTGTAGTCAGTCTGTGCGATCTTCTTGCAGCCACTTAGAATGTGGTCGATGGTTTCATCCACTTCTTTGCAGAGCTAGCATTTGGGGTCATCGGCTGATTTTTCAATTCTGACCTTGATGGCCTTTGTCCTGATTGCCTGTGATGCGAATGAAACCAGCATGAAATTGTTTGCTGTGTATTTATGTTTGATTTTCAATAAATAATAATAACAACAATAATAACAACAATAATAATAATTTAATAAGTAATAAATTTTGTTTATATCCTGCCTTTCTCCCAGAGGGACTCAAGGCAGCTTGCAAAAACAATCCATAAAAACATCATCAATAAAATCAAATTCATTAAAACAGTTCAAACAGGCATCTTAAAAACAGTATAAAACACCTACATCAAAGCACTGATCAAAAACATAATAAAGTTTCAGAAGTTTTAAGCTTATTCAGTTAAAATTAAGGTTGTTAAAGTGCATTATGCTGGTCACAGCCGGGGTGACCATCTGTCCGGGTTTTCATGGAGTGGTCTGGGTTTTCCCTACCCCCTCTGGGGAGTAGGAAAACCGCCAGGCCCCTCAGGGATTTGGTCCTGGCCCCATCAGCCATTTTTGGCTCTGGGCATCCCCCAGAGCATAATGAGGGAGATGGGAGCTCCTCATGGTGGCCGAAAGCGGCAGGGGAAGCATGCCTCTAACCAGGGCCTTCATGGCCCCTGCAGCGCCCTCAGCTATCCATGTCTGCTGTGCTCGCTGCCTATCCCTTCCACTTGTTGGCGTGCACAGCAAGAGATACGCATGGAGGCTGCTGACTCTTCTGGCCAGCCCAGCTCGGGTCTCTGTCCCACTCTTCCTCCTCCTCCTTCAACTGGTGCACCTATGCGCCTCTCCCCTGGCCACCGACCGCACAAAACGGAGCACTGGTTGGAGGAGGAGGAAGAGAGATGCAGAGATCCAAGCTGCACTGGCTGGGAGAGCCAGCAGTCCTCTATGTGCTCACCAGCAAGAGGAAGGGATGGCTGGCCAGCACTGTGGTCTCACACACTGTCTCCCTCCCTCCACAGCTGGTCGCTTCCCCTCCAGCCAGCACACGGCTGCTCTGAGGCCTCAGCAGCCAGCCCCAGCCTCTGGCTTTTCTGGACCATCTTGCCAGCCAGCTAGGTGTCCCATAGTGCCTGCACTCCCTTCCCAGCCAGGCTGCCTCCTTTCCAGCCAATACTGCCACTCTTCCACTTTCCTGCCTGAAGGGGTGCGCTTGTGTGTGTGTGTGTGTGTGTGTGTGTGTGTGTGTGTGTGTGTGTGTGTGTGTATGTATGTATGTATGAATACTTTGATGGTGTTTTACATGTCTGGGTCTGAGTCATGCATGTTGAACTCACTTAGAATCATAGAGTTGGAAGGGACCCAGTGGATCATCTAGTCTAACCCCCTGCCTGTAGCAGGAAATCCTCATCTTGTGGGGACACGGGTCTCGAACCCTGGCCTGCTGATTAATAGGCAGTGTCTTAACCACTTGCGCCACCACTTGCTATTAAACTTGTGTTGCTTTAAACTGCTTTGATTGTGTTTTACGTGTCTGGGTCTGACTCATGCATGTTACAAATTTTCAATTTTAAAAGTGTTCAAATTAAGTACAGGAAACCAATACAAAATATTTTTGCTTTATTTTAACATGTCCAACATGTGCCCTACATTTTTTGGGGTGTCCGACAATTTTTTTAAAGCGGGTAGGAATTTTTGCCTGGGGGTTAGGAATTTTGGAGCGCCTGGCAGGGAATTTTGGGTTCGGCATCTGTCACCCTGGTCAACCCAATCCTAACTGGGATTTAAAGTCCTTTACAGGTGTTGGAAAAGGCAACAAGACATTTTGGGTGATGTGGTGAGGCAAACAATCAGATCCACATCCTGGACAGGGTGACCATATATTGTACATATAGAATGGAGGACTGAGTTCCTCTACCTTTAAGCATTGCATAGAAGAGGGAATTCAGGCAGGTGCTGCTTTTTAAACCCTTTTATGTTAAGAGAACCTGCCTAAATTCCCTCTTCTATGCAATGGTTAAAGGCACAGGCACTCTGTCCTCTAGTCTATATGGTCACTCCTGGTGGACCAGGGATAACTGGTAAGTCATAACCAGGGATAACCACCCAGGAATGTGCGGCAGGACAGATAAAGACTGGAAAAGGGGAGGTATCAAAAGCAGTCTCATCACCAAAGCACTGACCCCTTCCCATCCTGAGTCTTGGGACCTAGCTGCATGTGGGTTTCTTCCAGTTATACGTTATACGTTATACGTATTCCAGTTATACGTTGCTGCTGGTTTGACTAGATTTAATGGTTTGACGTGGGCTTACATATGGGCAGTAGAACACTGAGCTTACTCCTTACCCTGAAGAGGCTTCTAGAGGCCTAAACTCACCTGTGGGATTCAAAGGTGCCATGTTGACATAATTGCCCAATGATTGGATTTGGCTGTCCACCTTTAAGGAGTTATTAGGGTGTTGCTTTTACTACAATAAAATACTTCCATCCCCTGCTTTCTGATTTCACCTAAAGCAAATATTTTATTGTTCATTTAGTATTTTGGTATAATTCTAGAGATAGTCTTCTGGACACTTACCTATATAACTTTTGAATAAAACTGTTTATATACTGAGACCCCTATTTTTCTTATAAATATGGTATTTGTGTTTACATATTAGGTACTCTATGCATTTGTTTAATAATATCTTACTATGTTGGTTGGAGATAGACCTGACTACTATGCTAATGTAATATAACTGTAATGAAAAAGAAGTCATGGGTCTTGATATTAATTTACTTTGCTGTATCTCTTTGCATACAAGTAGTTTGCCGTCTGCACATATGAATCTCTTTGTAACAATTTCTAGAAATGATTTGTTAAACTCAGAAGTGCTCAGCAACACTCTAGATCATTAATTAATATGGGACAAAATAAAGTGAACATTCAGTAAGCCTGTTTTTGTGGAATGCTTTTGGCAAATCTCAAGCCAACATGAAAACTCGCCATCATCATAAAATTTAGGACAGCTGGGATGCTTTGCAGTGAGGACTTTTGGCTCCACAGTTCAAATAATCACAATAGCAGCTCAATTTAGCCCTTGGCTGGGTAGGTTTGGCAGGGCACAATGAAAAATAATTATTTCATGGCCTGCTTATTTGTCCCTTTAAAAAACGACAGCAACAACTTTTTGACCTACTCTGGCTTATATAACTATAAAGCCATATATAGGATTGCAGAACATTACAGGACCCCTATTTAAAACCGTTTTGTCTACTCTTTTTCTGGCATAAACTATTTTTAGAAGCCTGTTTGGGACATACAAATATGGACTGACAATGGCAGAAATTGAACCCAAGGCTGTTTAACAATGGTTGTTCAATCTATAAGTCAGTCGTCCTTTTCCAAATATGTTCAGTTCATATGGTACATTGTAATTAGGGTAATACAAGGGACTTTAGTAATACATATAAGTCAGTTCCTTTCTGATTTTATATTTTCTCTCTCTAAGGCATTGACGGTATCTAAAAAAATTTGACTTTCTTTTTTTATCTTTTGCCTGAATGTGTGGTTAGGTTACCCATGTGCAAAATGGGAAATGGTTGCTGTACCTGGAATAATTGTGCAGAAGAGGAGATTTTGGTAGGTGTGGATATTCTGAATTTTCCCTTCTACACAACAATTAATGGTACATGTGTCCTGGTCTTCCACTCCAGCTTTGTGTCTTTTATCCTTTTGGTGCTGTATTAACTGGGTTAGTTTCATTCGCCATCATTGTCTCATGTTACGGGGGCTCAGAAAAAGGCTGAAGTCACATGATGCTGCATTTTCTTAAAGTTAAGAAGGTTTCAACATCCTCAGTCCCTGAAACTTTTGGAAACTTTCTGGAAACTTGTGATTGTGAACCTTCTGAAGGATATGTGAAATATGAATTAATTAAAATGTTGCTTGTTATCTTTCATTCATTTTAAGTGCAATCTAAAGAAGATCAGCTTTCAGAGATTGTTTTAGGGTGAGGATGAGAGTAACCTAGAGTATAGTCAAAAACTATATTGCTCATCCTATACTGATTTTCTGTATTTCACTTTGGGATTACAGATGTAACCTAATTAGATGCGATTTCTTTATATGTGATTTTGACTCAAAGTGAATGAGGTTGGCTCTTTAAACTGAAAAATACAAACATCTCTTCATCCTGCATTCAGTGGCAATATGGCAGGCAATTAAGCTTGCTGAGAAAAATTCAAAGTTCAGCTTTGGTGTCGGATAACAGCTGGGAGGCAGAACCCCTCTTTTCCCCCATGTGATAATCACTTCTGAATTGCTGTATCTGAGCTAAACCAAGTATTTTAAGCCATTTGAAAGGGAACTTGATTCATTACCTGCCTTGTTACCATGATAACTAATGCTGCAGACTTAACCACACTTACTTGGGGGTAAGCCTCATTTACTACTTCTGAGTAAACATGCATAGGATTGGGCTCCAAGTGCCTTTGTATAATGCGGAAATAGGTATTTCTGGAGGTTCTTGGAACAAAATGTAGCAAATGGGAAGGTTCAACCTGTAAATGTGTTAAGGCACAGTTCTAACCATTCAGGCTGCCATAACTCGCTTAACTCCCTGTACTTGGGATGGCGTGGGGAGACCAACACACTGGCCTAACCCCCTCCCAGGAGTGGTGCAGAAGTGCCTTGCAGCACTTTTGTGACATCCCCAGGCCAGCACAGGACTTGTGCCAATACTTATGCTGGCCTAACTGGGGATTAGGATTGTAGCTTTAGGGCACAATCCTAAACAATTCAGGCTGTCATAACTCACCTGGCATATATTGATGGTGTGGGGAGGTTGGCATATGACTATGGACTGGCCTGACACTCCTAGTAGTCTTTATGGCTCTTCTGTGACACCCCAAGGTCAACACAGGACATAGGTAGGGGCTTATGCCAGCCTAACTGAAGGAAGACACTTTACTGGATGTTTACACTTTATTGAATGCAATGGGATTCCTTTACACTTTATTGAATGCAATGGGTCTTCCTTTTGAGTAGACATTGTTAGGATTTTGCTCTGTCTTCTACTCAAGAACAGAAATATACATGGATAGACATATTATAATTTTTTTCACTTGTATCCACACTTTTTTATGTTATATGGAATATTTATTTCCCCTCTTATGTTTCATTCTGAATGTATGCACAAAATACATGGATTTCATTTGCAAAAATTGGAATACGTCCTATGATTATAACAATCTTGGTCTGAGTGAATGACACTTCTTAAAGTATCATAAAACAAATCAGCAGTCATGTCATGCTTGGGGATGAATTTTTAAATGTAAATGAGATCCTTGCAGTAATTTATTTACATTTGTTTTCGGCAAAACAAATGAGACATCTCGTAGCTCCATAATTTCCCATGACCAAGTCACTAGCATACAGTGTGCAATTTACTACAATTTAAGATGCTTATCGGTAGGGTCCTGCAACAGTTTCTGGTGGTTGTTTTATAATACAGATTCACTACGTCTCCCTCATATAATATCCTTTCTGGCATATTTTTCAAACTGGATTTTTCTTTGTTCTGATGGGATGCAGACCAACAGGATTAGATAATGTTTTTCATGGATTCTGTGAACATTTTTTTAATAATCATCTCCTCAACTGTAGAATTGATTGTGAAGAACCGATTTAGAGGACCAAGTGAGCACTTCCATTGGTTCCAGTGTAAAGAATGAGGACACATACAGTTCATAAACATATTAGTGTGCTTCCTAGTTTCAGGGTAGCTGATACCAGTTCTTCTGTCTTTTTCTGCTACCCTATCTAAAAGCAAGGCTCTCATTCTAATATGGAAAATTTAAGTTCACCTCCTAAAGTTGTGTGCGTAAGGATCATTCCAAGTTACCTAAACCTGAAAGATCTTTATAATAGCTTGGTCCACTTGAACCCTACCTCCACTGAAACTAGCATTCCAACAATGGGTGCAAAAGATGCTCTAGAAGCACACAGAATCTGGTACAGGTCTCATTGGCGTTCTAGGGCTTATTGTGGAGTAAGGATAAATATGGGATTTGGTTGTCAATTTGAGATTTATAGTTTGTTTCTGGGTGGGAAGTGATTTCAGCTGCACAAATTACTCTTTGCTTCTCCACTGAAATTTATAATAATAATAGCATGTATTTAAATACAGTGGTAACTTAAGAGCAACTTGAAGTAAGAGCATTTTGTACTAAGAGCAAAATTTCTCAGAAATTTTGTCTTGATTTAAGAACACTGTCTTGAAAGAAGAGCACTTCTGAGGAAATTTGGATCTGGCTTCCATGGCCAGGGAACCCCTCAGGAGTCTTGGGGGCGGGGAGAGTAGCCTAAACTAGGTGTTTGCGGGGGAACTATGTGTGGCAGTTTGGAAGATGTGCCTTATCAATGTGACAATACTGCTTCCCATCAGCAGCAGGAAAACGTTAAATGTTAAAATGAAAACACAAGAGTCTATGGAACAAAAAGTGAATATTCTTAACTTAAACTTTCCTATGCTACTGATTGCTCTGAGAGCCAGTGAGATGTAATTCTGATACTATATGGTGCTAATAAGGTGCTAATATAAATCAGCTCTCAATACATATATCATATGGATATGTACATGTATCATAAAATGTTTACCGTGCTAACTGGGTTTACAGGTACTTCTAAGTGGTGCTCCTCTTTTATTTGTCAGGGAAAGAATAAACATTCCTCTTTGCCCCAGCAAAGTTTCCCTAACCAATATGGGCACAATTCTCATTTACAGCACAATCCACAGTAACTACGGGACCTCTTACATTGACATAGTAATGGTGCCACCTATGGAAAACGTATGAAAAATGCATAGAGCAAGCCAGAGTAAGGACCTCTTATGTTAATGCAAGAGATCCCGTAGTTACTCTTGTGGTGCTGTAAGTTTGATTTTGTATTGCTGGGCTGGGGTATCTTCTTCAACTCTGTAAAGCAAATAGGTTCTTAGCTATGCCACTAGCAAATAGGTGGTGAACTGCTGTGGAGGAGAAAGTGGTTTTTTCCCCCAGTTTTCTTTTAAAAAAATACCTGACATTGACATCACTTCAGGTTGTGACATAACTTCTGGGGCAACATTTTTAGCTTTCTGCGGGCTACATGATCATTACCGATGCCACTGACACCTAGCATGTAATCTGTGCTCTTGGCTGAATGGCAGTTTTTCCTTGCCCATATCTTGAGATGCCAGAAATTATACATGGGACTTCAAAGCATGCTCTTCCTCATTTTTGTCCCTAAATTATTATTTAACAGTGCTTTATATTTAACTGTAGCTAATCAATCGTTTTACTCCAGATTCTGAGCAATTGATTATGTGCTCCCACCCTTTGCTCAGCATTATGCAGGCATCATGCTAAGGGCCAGTGTTATCTTCAGATTATTTACAGAGCTGTGATTAAACTGCAGAAACTCCAAGACAAGAAAGTGCTGTGAGCAAATTATTTGTTCATTTTAGAGTATACTTTTCCAGTATCTTGCATGTTTGAGCAGGATTTTAAAATAGCTATATAAATCTTGCTCTGGGGTGGAGTGGAGGATCTTCTAGTTTTTGGCAACGGCTGGCCTTCCTTCCTGAAAAAGGAAATACCAAGAGCCCCAGTGTTTGGGGATGTTTTGTAATAATTGAATCTGATGTTCACACTTGGAAATTCAACTCACTCAAAGAATAACAGGCATATGTCATGGGACAGCTATTTGGGCCAATTTTACTTACTATACAGAATTTTACTTGCTTCAGAAATATGTTTGATTTTGATGCCAAATAGTAGCTTAAAATATTTCCTGCCCAGTTGTATCACAGGAGTGCTGGGGGTCTTTGGTGGCACTATGTGGAGGATGGCAAATCCGAGCACAAAATCTGTCCTTGCTCCTATACATCTTCTCCAAGTTCCACTTAACTTTCACCCTTAAAACAGGTGGGGCAGTGACCTAAATATCTCCTCTATTTCAGTTATTCCAATAGAATTACAGTGGTGCCTCACGTAAAGAGCTTAATTCGTTCCGGAGGCATACTCTTTAAGTGAAACGTTCTTTCAGTGAAGCGGATGTTCCCATAGGAAACAATGGAAACTCAGATGATTGGTTCCACAACCCCCCAAATATTCATATAAAAATATTAACTGCATGTAAAAATGATGACAAAACACTGGAATTGAATTCAAAACACTATAACAGACCACAATTACTGTAATAAAACACTGTAATATTCTGTACAGTAAAAAAGAGAAGAAAAACCTTTATGGCCAAGGATGACTGGTGTCACTGGTGTCTTTCTGAGCAACTTTCACAAGGAACCTCTCTCTGTGTGTGAGATCTATTTATGCAAACTAGATAGGCAGTCTGCAACAGCAAAGGGGCCAGATCCTATGCTGTTTACTCAGAATCAAGCCCCATTAAATCCACTGGGGATTACTCACAGGAAAGTGTGTAGGCTGCATTTTGCATGCACATGAACATCAGAAGGGCAAGATTCCATGCTGTCTACTCAGAATCAAGCCCCATTAAATCCACTGGGGCTCACTCACAGGAAAGTGTGTAGGCTGCAGTTTGCATACTCCAGCAAACTCCAGCAACAGCTGCTGTTTGCATGCTCCTTGCAAGCTGCAGCAGCAACATCAGAAGGGCAAGATTCTATGCTGTTTACTCAGAATGAAGCTCCATTGAATAAACTGGGGCTTACTCATAGGAAAGGAAAAGTGCAGGCAGGGAAGGTAGTGGGGGGCAGAAGGGTGGTTGTAATGGGGTCCAGGCAGGCGGGGCTTCCTTGGGGGCAAGGGGTCTGTTTGAGGGGGCTGCAGAGGGAGTGCAGGAGAGTATTCCCTCCTACCTTATGGAGGCTGCATAGGCTGGGCTGACCAAGCCATCTTTGTTCCCCTGATGAAGAGGCTTTTCTGCTCTCTCTGCTGGTCTTTTCCATGTACTGCAGGGGGAAGAAAGTCCTTTCTTACTCCCTCAGCCCAGCCAATGCTGGGGAGAGACAGGGAGAAGGACAGGGAGCCCAGCCAATGGGCACTTGTTATGCAAAAAAATGCTCTTTAAGCAAAGTGAAACCACACAGAAATTTTTGCTCTTTAAGTGGAACACTCTCTATGCGAGGCACTCATTAAGAGAGGTACCACTGTAGAAGCCACTTCTCAATTCTGAGTCCAACCTTAATAAGTGTTGCTGGTCTGCTACAGTTGTTTTGCACTTCCTCCTACTAGTACTTCTTGATTCCACAGCATTACCAGTACTTACTTTACTGTATATTTATCCAGCCTTTCTCAGTGGCTGGGAGGACTGGAGTGGAGGATCACTGAATTGAATTCCAAGGCTTGTTATCAACTGAGCTTCATTATGTATAGCTTTGAGAGCTGATGTCATACTTTATTTTGACCCATATCTGGCAAATATTTAGATCTTGGAAATAATCAGGTGGAGACATTTTACAAGCAGCTTCCTTGGCACACAAGATCCTTCCTTTGCAGTCTCTAATCCTACAAGCCATCCTGTTTCCAAGGGTCTGTTGACCACCACCACCACCCCTCTCTCCTGCACCAGGAGCAGCTTTTTTTAAGGCACAAAAGGCTGCATTGGAAGGAGTGTGCTGGAAATTCTTCTTCTGAGAACTTCTTTCTGAAACAGAAATGGTATAATACTGTTTTCCATTCTGAGACGGTATATTTCTATTGAGAGCTATAAATATGTATATCTGCTACATTTGTAATAATATTTTAATTCAGATTTTACTGCAGTCAGCAATCGGACATCTGTAAACTTTTCTGTTTACTTTGCTCGTCTGACAATAGATGAAAGGACAGGTTGCTTGGATCCAACCCTATGAGTATATCTACATTACTATGAGTGTACTATATCTACAACCCTATGAGTATATCTACATTACATAAGATTTCATCTGCTTACCTGTCATGGTTTCACCCAAAGAATTCTGAGAACTCCAGTTTTGAATCCTAAGAATTTTAAGGGGATGATCCCGTCTCTGCCCCACAGAAGTATCTGAATTGGCTGGTGAAAAGGAATGCAAGTAAAAACAGTTTAAATTTGTACTGTAGACAAATGCACATTTTCTGAGGTCCATCTTCCCTTCTTGCATATCATTCAAAAGTTTTGTCTCCTGAATTTCAATCTACATCTCATTTATTGCTGGAGTCAACACTCTAGTAGTAACAAAAAATAAAACCTTTCATCATCTATTGATTTACCGTCCTGAAAAAATGACAATAGGCTATTTTTTGTCCAATTTCTCAATAACTAGGACCATTTATTGGTTTTTCAGTTTTACTGTATTGCACAAGAATGTATTTTCCTACATTTTCTGTGAAGTGCAGTATCAGGATACATTGTTTTTTTTAATAAGGAAATGTGAAATGCCATAGTTCTATTGAGAGCTATAAAGATACCTGCCATATTTGTAATAGTATCTTAATTCAAATTTAACTGCAGACAGCAATCAGACATCAGTTAACTTTTCTTTGTCTGTAATTTTCTGACAATAGGTAATAAGACATGAGTTAATTTTAGACAAGTGTTTTAGTAGACTGCTAAAGTATCTCTTTATAAATCCTTAGGTGCAATTCTAACCAATTTTCTAGCTCCAGGATAAGGACAATGCAACTCTAACATTAGGAAACATACATTGCCTTAGCTTGGGGAGGCCTCTGTGACTGTTCCCCAACTGCAGGATGCAGCATGCGCCCCACTGGCAGAGCTATACCAGTGTTGAAAAATTGGTTAAGATTGCTGGTTAGAAGTATTTTTATTGTTAAGTTATAGAAATGTGAACTTTTCTGTGGTTGTTCCATAGATGTCTAGCATGAGTTTATCAAATAACTGTAAATAACGACAAATGTGAGCTTTCCTCTCAACAGTCTAATCATAGGCATGTTTGATATAAGTCACATTCTAGTTAATGGGTAGATGAGGATAAAAATACAGCCTCAATATATTGCTGTAGTCCCCACTGCATAAGTTGCGATGTGGTCCGTACTGAGCATTGAGCACTGAGCACGAAACAAAGGAATCACACTGCTGATTTGTCTGTCTGCTTTGTTGTTTATAGTAAGGCCAGTTCAAGGTTGATTGCATAGGCAAGGTTTGTTATGGAATATACAATAGACATTGTATTAGTTTTAGTTTTGGGCCTTACAGAAACTGTGACATGATTTTTTTCTCTGCATCTTCCCCCACATCACTAAAATTATTTTCATTGACCAGGTCAATAGCTGCACAGACAGAAACAAGATCTGACCTTTAGCAGCTGAAGTGTGAGGGTATGAAACTAGGAAATTCTGGGGTGGGGAATTGTTTTGTTTGGAGTTCTGTCTGCTTTCTCAAATGGCCAAAATATTTTGCACCTGTTTTCTGAACAGGGGTTGGATTAATGTTTAGCTTTCTGATAGGAGTTTGTAATGTCTTGAGTCTTGCTGTCATCTCTGGAACTGTCACTAATGTCATCTTCCTACGTCTATGACGCTCTCTTGGGAATTATAATTGATTTTGGTTCGCTTTTCATTGCTGGGAAGACACACTGAACATTTTTTTCTCCCAACAACAAGGTAAATTCAGTTTCCTCCAAAAAGACTGTAATTATTTTATAGAAAAAATTATGCTTCACTGATCCAGAATTTCGGGACAATTCCTGAGGCGGTTGGTAATGTACTATAAAAATTTGTTTTGCTGGATCAGAACAAGGCCCAACATTCCCTCTCCATAGCAGCACAAGCAGAATGTATAGTGTGATATCTGTCATCTCCTGTTTGTCCCTGCAGCAGGTAATCGATCTGGCCAGAGGCAAACCCTTTTGGCCCCAACCGCCCCCAAATGTGTTCTTGCACCAATAGTATATTGCACAGTGGGCAAGCCCCTGGCGTTCCAGACTCCAATGAACCAGCCGCTTGATCACGGTTGAGGCAGGCTCCACCGAAGCTCTGATCCTGATGGCGACCAACAAAAAGGCTCACAGCCATTTTTGTTGCAGCTTTTGCAAGTATCAAAACCCTGTGGAACAGCAGATAGGCGGTGTTCGAACCATTGCTCATGTGCTCTGGTGAGACCTGAAAATCCCGCAGTAGTACAGCAAGGAAACGCATGACCTCCCTGTTTGCAAATAGAGGCTGGACTGTTGCCTGATGAGTGAAATGTCCACCAAGCACCCTGTCTCCATACATCCAGCAGCCAATAGGCTGCCAGATTTTCCCACCTTAGCCCTGTAGCATAGGGGAGAGGCTGCGCAAACAGTGCCAGGGTCTGAGAAGTCCCAGCGCACTTCTCTGTGCCACGATGTTTTTAAAACCATTGGCAGTCCTGCTGGATTTCTCTCAGTAGAATAAACTTGGTCTTTATAGGCCTAGTGCAAACTGTCCCAGGAACAGTTGACATGAACTTGGAACAGAGATCAGTACCACAGGGCTTAGTATGCAATGACAGAAGAAAGTGATTAATTTATCTTTCAGTACAGGCTTATCAAAGATCAAGTAGGGCAGTGATACCTTCTTGGGATTGCAGACTGCCTATGAGTCAGAGGCCTTTCCAGGCCTGATTTGGTGTAGTGTTTTCTGCACTGAAAACAAATGGAAATGCAGGATGCCTCTAATACATTTTTTTAAAATCTCATTCCTCATTCTGCTTACTTGTGCTGAGGCATGACTTGTTCAGTACATTAGTAATCTGCTTGAGTTCTAGCGCTGGCAAGAACAAGTGGTAGTCAGTCCAGGGGTAATAAGAGACAGCGTGCCATTCTTTTGTGCTGTGTTACCCATAGTTGGCTACAATCCTAACCAATTTAGGTCAGCACAACTCACCCATCTCCTGTGGTTGGGTGAGGTCAACATATGCCTCCGCACTGGCCAAACTCCTCAAGGAGTGGCACTCAGAGCACTTTTGCGATACCCCAGTCTGGCATGGGACTTGACGCAGGATTAAACTGGCCTAACTGGGGACTAGGATTGCAGCCTCAGTCTTCAACCCTATCCCCATTTACCTGGGAGTAGTTCCCATTCACTCAGTGGGACTTACTTCTGAGTAGACATGCATAGGTTTGGTCTGTAAAGTAAATAAAAGAAACTTAGTATGAAGTATTTAGTATATAGAGCTATTAGTATATGATGTAGGATTGCTTTTATGGTTTATACGATTCACAGGGTTAGGAGAATTCTAGGATGTAGTCTTAATGTCCAAGCTCAACCTGCATGGCGTTCCCTCCTTCACCCAATGGCAAAAGACTAAGGAATCAATATTTGACCAGCATGGTGTATGGGGATGTGGGTGGGAAGATTCATAAGAATATGTGCTTGTAAAACAATCTGTAACTGAGTGAAATCTTATGTGTCAAATTAATGGGATCTTAATTGCTTTTGCTCTCACAACTGAAGGTGGCATAATAACAATAGCCTCATTATTTAATTTACTCCATTTGTGTAAATCCACTATAATTCTGAGTAGAGAAGAAAAGTATTCCTTATACAACAGGTGCCCAGATCATAGGACTTGCAGATATAAAATTTGACATTCTTATATGAAAGAGACAACTCATAGAAGGAAATGCAAAATTGAATGAAGCATAAAGAAAAAAATGTGTCATATGGAGCTAGCACCGTGCTATTTACTGAGATACCAGACTGACCTTTTCAGCAGTAGCATTTCTATGTATAGTTATGCAGAAAAGGAAAGCAATGGCCATTATAAAAGGAACATATGATTGGATTTAGATTTGTGGGAATGTAGGTTCCAGAAGAGGTGCCCTTCATTATCTGTGGAGCATATATATGTGAAGTAAAGCTTATTTCATTGTGCTCCTTGGAAATTTGCTATATTCATTCTTGCTCTTTTTTGGGTCTGGTCACAAATTCGTTAAATATGTTTGACTAACACATGCTGGGACAATGTTTATGCCTGATTTACAGTTTTGTATTTTGATTTATTTAGCTCTGAGCATGCATACAGTAAATCTAGTTGAACTTCCCAGTAAAAACTTAGAGCAGCATATCCGTCCATATAAATAATTTAAGACACGTAAGTTGGCTGGGTAGGTAGGTGGAATCCTTGTGTACTACCAGTAATCACAGAGTTCAAAATGTTGCCATTGTACTGCTTTCTGTCCTTTGATGGGGTTAATTAATTATTACAATCCTCTTCAGTCTCACATATTTATCTGAGTTTTTCTTGGGGTAGGTTATACATTTCATCTGAAATGCTGAAGTTTAAATATGCATAGAGACTTGCAGATATTCACAAAATGATTTTACGCATGAAAGACATATTCTGCTTCTTGTATCTTACCAGCTTTCAGGGAAACTCCCCTCCCAAATTGCCTGTTTAGAGAATTAAATTCATTTGCAATTTTATTTCTACTGAAAATGCACAGGCATCTTAACAGTTAAATTAGAGACACAAACCTGTCTTGCAATAACATTTATTAGCTTTGCAGTGATCATCTAACACCCATGTCTTCATCACGCTTCACAGATGAACAAACCAAAAGCAGTGTCAGCTTCCAGATATAAAGCTAGTTTTTCAAGGAATTTTAAACAAAACAGTCTTGTGAAAATGAAAAAAGGTGGCTATAGGTGAAAGGTGGATTTTTTTTAGGGATGTCTGTCTTCCTTGCATAACATGTAGAAAAATGAAAACATGGGTTATCTCACCTTCTCTGCTTTCCAGTTTTGTGCTTATCAAATTCCATTACACTCATATGTGGATTCCACATCTTTTAGTTCTTTTACTTTACAAGCCAGAAGTAAGTCTGTTGTCATTAAGTTTGTTGATCCCTATCTTTGGGATTTTGAGGTTGTCAATGTCTATACCCACCCCTCATGGCTTGAAACCTGTGAAGGTCCTTTCCTCAGTGAATTTCTACAAACCCTTCATAAAGGCTTTGAGACTAGATGCCATCACCACATCCTGTGGCAGGGAGTTCCACAGATCAACTAAAAGCTGGATAAACTTCACTGTTTGTTAACCTACCTCTTGAAAGTTTTTATTCTTGTGATGGGTTGAGCAAAATGAGTTCTTTTAGGTAGCTTTAAAGCTAAATAGTAAGAGCTCTTTGTCTTAAAAAGTCACTGAACCTGCATGGGCCATCTGATGAGCTCTGGGTTATTACTGGAGATGGCTAGCATATAACTCTTCGGATAAAATATGCAGTATTTTGCTTCTTATTAGAGCCTTGCAATAAATATATACTGCAATCCACAACACACTTTCCTGGGAGTAAGACACATTGAAATCAATGGGGCTTGTTTATAAGTAGACATCATTAAGATTGTGCTTGTGATCAGCCAAATTTTTCTAGTTGAGATAGGAAATTTGCCTTTTGTTACATACTCTTGATACCATAATTTCAAACGATAACCATTTTTTAAAATGTTCTCAGCAAGGTTATCAAGACAGGTGTCTGGGAAATTTGATCTCCACCTTGATGTATGGTATTTTAATAGCTGTAATGTAATATGACTACATGAAATAATACCATGTTATTAAGTTTGCAAAGTTGAACATTCAGAACTGCACAACCAACTTAACTTAGTCCTGAACACTTTGCTAATTAAACCTTCTAAAAGTTTAAGGACTTCTCAAAACTGCTTCTTCTCAAAAGGCATTTTGTACTCTTAGATACCTGAGTTCACCATACAAAATAGTGATGTTATGAAGGATGCATTCATGTATAAATTGTGGCATTTCCCTTTAAAAACACATACAATGGAGACCTGAACCTGTTGCAATTGCTGTTCCTATTAATTTAAAGATATTGACTTACCCCCAAATCCAGAGTAAATACGGGAGCATGTAAGGAGCACTAGATGGTGCACCCATAGTTACTGCACCACCTAGTGAAAACCTATGGGAAATCCATACTGGAATCCATAGTAAGTTGTTCTTACACCGGAGCAAGTACTCCCCGTAGTTACTCTGGATTTTGCCCTTAGTCTCCTAACAAGTTCTCAAAAGTATCCCCATAGTGAATTGCATCTCTCAATTTTATTCCTTAAATCTGCTTTTTGGTGCTTTGCTTACCTAACAGAAAAGTGTTAGCACTTATAATTTTGTTTGTAGTGGTTTTTGGACTTTATTTTTAATTTTTTTTTAAATTCTGGAGATAATTATCAGGTTTGTATGTGTTTTTTTAAAAAATAATATAAAGACAGGAATAATTTTTATTCCTCTTTTTGGTGACTACTGGCAAAACCAGTTTACTTTTTACTGGGAAAGAGCAAAGGTGCTTTATGAAAAATGTGGAATAGGAAAAGAACTGTAGGAAGTGTGCTAAGTTTGGAGGGCAAATTTTCCTTACCTTGGTCATCTTTCCAGAAAGTATGTTGTATTTAAAAATGCTAGCAGGGGCTCCCTCATGTGCGTTCCTCATGCTAAGTGGACATGTAAATAAATGCACCTTTCAGCTCACAAAAAAATGAAATGGGAATTTGTTTCTGGAAGTGGGTGAATGGTTATCATTAGGCAATTCATGTATGTCGTGTCAGGAAGAAAAGAGGGGACAAAATTGTTCTCCTTGCTATTTTAGAGAGACACTTAATGTCCTTGCCAATCAAAAGACAGGAACATAGTCCTTTATTATAGTTCTAGTCAGATAATATGCAATTGTTTTCTGCTGAAAATCTGTGCAGCAGGGATAAAAGTTACTTGTTTACATAGCTGTCAAGAGATTATAGCTGCAATCCTAAAGACACTTTCTCAGGAGTAAGATCCATTAAATACAATGGATCTTACTTTTGAATAGACATTGCTAGGATTGTGCTCTATGTGTTGCCAACAAGTGGGAGTGGAGCAATGGCATCTCACCCCCTTCTCCCACACAGATGTATGCATGAGTGTAATCATCGGCACTAGAAAGCTGGTTAGGATAACATTTCTTTGTGGACAGCAGTTGGGTTCATTCAGATTCTTTTTATTTTGCTAAATAGTTCATCTGACCAGAGTTAATTAATTACAGTTAATTATGTATTAATTAAATAATTATTTTTTTGGGAAGTGTTCTGTAAATTTAATCATTGTGATATCTCCTTACAATCCTTTTAAATGTCTAGAGAAAAATCCTAATGGATTGTTCTGAGTGCTAAATCACACAGAATTACGGTAGTTACTAGAGGTATTAAAGGCCTATGATATGAAGTTTTATTATTAGAAGGGGTGGTTTGGAGTGTATGACAAAATGCTGTAAACATAACTGAGCTGGAAGAATAATCTGAAACACTCTAATTTTGCAATGCACTAGAAATCTATTACTGAAATAACAAAATTTCCCTCTCCTTCAGGGTTCCAGTTTAGTAAAGAAAAGTTAAGCATGTAGGGCCAATGATGTGTGTAATACACTGTTTGGCTTTTGGATAATTCAGTAGTCTTTGCAAGTCATCCACTAGCAAGTAATGTAATTTTTGATCATATTTCATGATAGTGAGATTCTAATATTCAAGACTTTAACATCCCATCCCCTCCTCCGCTCAGTCCATCCACAAGTCTCCCTGCCTCCTCTCTCCCACCCCAAAATGCCCTTTCCAAACCCTTTCCAAATCCTCTGTGCTGACCTACCCAAACTAGCAATTAATTACTACATCCAGGACTGATATTGCCTCCAGGAGCTAGTGCGCATCTATGTGCCAGCTCTCAAGTTGTCACAGACATACTTTATGTCATGTTTGTGACACTTCTGGTCCAGTGTAAGGGATATAACATTGCCTCTTGGATTATGCGCTTTTGTAGTAACCACCTTTGAAAACAATTCTGAGTTATTTAGAGTTCACAGTTTCAAAGATCTGCCAAGGAAGAGAAAGAAGGAAGGAGATAGACAAGTTGTATACTGAGACTTGATATGGTAATGCAGAGGCTCTTGAGCATTTCAGCCTGGATCCCCCTTCTGAGAATAATAATCTGTCTGGGACCATCCAGAAAGTCATGTCATTATAAATCAATAAAATAAACAAATAAATGTCATTAACCTGAAAATTATGCCATAGCCAAAAGTGATGTCAAACTGGAGATGACATCACTGTGATGTCAGAGCTTTTCCATATCTACTTGGAAGTATGTTCCATTGTGTTCAATGAGATGTACTCCGGGAAAGATTGGATTACAGCCTGAGTTTTCCCATTCCAGGATGGCGACAGCCAGTGTCAGATTCAAAGATGGCAATGCTCAGCTTTTTGCAACCCCCCTTGGAGGCTCCCAACCCCAACTTCGATAACCACTGGTTTACTAAATGTTATGGGTTAGAGGAGAAACTCAACACAAAACTCCTTCTACCTTCACTTTCTGCAAATAGACTTTTCCCAGATATTCTTGCATCATTCCAGAAACTCTGGAGGATGCACCTTGGCAGAAAAGGGAGAAAAGGCAGTGATGAGCATGACTTCCTCAGCTGAGAGAGATGCACCTATGCTGCTGTTGCATAAAATTGGGGCTCCAAGCAGGTGCTGTACTTTGCTGATCCTTGATGCTAGAGTGTATATAATCTTTATATTAAATATCAAGGAAGTAGGAACTCATCAAGGTGAGGAACTCATATGTTTATTGCTTTGTACAGTAAATAGGCTTTGCAGCGTGTGCTGAGTTTTTATCCTGAATGCTGAAATTACACACTGGACTACTAAAGAGATTTTATCTTTTTGATGTGAATACTTCCTTATTATATCCAGAAATAATTCTTAGCATTTTACTTTTTCACAGAGCTGGACAGAAAATAACTCTTTAAAAAAACCAAGTAAATAGGAAGCAATCCTGTCCTGATTCAAACTTGGATAATGTGAAGCTGTACCTGCAGGTGAGATTTTTTTTCAGGAAGTTACAAGGATAAGCAGCAATACCAGTTTGTGTATGAATGAAGGGTGGAGTGAATGAGGTGAGGTGATGACATCTAAAGACTTCTTTGATTAATTCTCTTGTGCATTTTTGGTGGTGGTATTTGAAATTAGCATCTTGGAACAGGACAGATTCTGGGATCTTCTTTCGTGTTTTTTTTTCCTTACTGAATTCACTTCTGGACCTAAAATTATTCCATTCTAGCTACAGGAAAGCTGTCTCCTGCTACTAGATTTTACTAGATTTTTTTACTAGATTTTAATTTCAGCAGCTCAGTTCAGTAAAGGATTTTCTTCGTAAACTGCTTTGTGAACCTTTTTGTTAAAAAGCGGTATATAAATACTGTGGATAGGTATCTCAATTTAATAAAAGTTTCTTATTTTTGTGTCCAGTATAGAACCAAATTCTAACCTCCTGTCTTATGTATCAGGGACAGCTACCTTCAACAGATACAGTATTATGGTTGTGGTTGTCAGTCCCAGTGGCCTGCAAAAGTGTTGATGTGCTGAGTGTCTTTCCTGATCTGCTTTCATAAGCACACATGAAGGACAAGCACCCACAAGTTAGCAAATGGGGTACCAAATTATAGCTGCAGAATGTACTAGAACAGGCTGTACTTCAAAATAAAATATGAACACAATCCTAACCATGTTTACTCAAAAGTAAGCCCTATTGTGTTTAATGGGTCTTACTCCCAGGAAAGTGACTTTAGGATTGCAGCCTTAGACTGAGTGTAGCTTTAAGTATAGGTTAAAGTATGGGTTAAGTATGGGTTAAGTATGAGTGTAGCTTTAAGGTATGCATACTCTGTATGTTGTGTCTGAACAATTTATAATCTACAGGCAGTCGAATCCTAGCTGTCACTGGCGGAATGTGAGTTCAGCTGTCACTGGTGGAGTGAAGCTGGCAGGATCCAGGCTGAAGTGCCTGGATCATGGTGGATGTCACAATACAGTGTGTTTTGCTTTGGCAATGTGCATTTCTCTCTTTCAAATCTCCCTGCCCCTTTCCTGTCCTTTGGACATATGCCACCAAAATAGATAGTACATGTTTGAGGAGTCACGTTATTACTCGCACAGCCTACAAGGAGGTAAGTAGAAGTTTTTTTTACCCCTTCAGGCTTCCCGAGTGTCCCCCGACAGAATGTAGCATGTGCTATTTTGGTGTATGCATAGGCTCTGGAAATAGGACTGGAAATAGGACTGGAAATTAATCACAGCCCCATCAACCATTTATTGTTACTTGCCAACTTGTCTGTTAGCATGCCTGTAACCAGCTATATTGGTTGAGTTTGCATAAGCATTATGAAAATTCTGTTTCTGACCTTGAGGAAGACAGAAGCCAAAAGACGCTAGACATAGCCATGCTATTGGACAAACATCCTTTGTTTTGGGCACCTATTTAAGGCCTTGCCTTCCTTTTTTCCATCTCTTCCAAAATATATGCATAATTTGGCTGCTTGCCTGTGCCTGAAAAAACTGGCAAGGTCAAGATTCTGGCAGGTTATAATACAAAGCTGGTTAACTGCATTCAGCTTAGTAACTGGTTGTGCAGGGCAGCTGTGCAAGTATGTGCACACTGATGGAGACACAGTATAAGAGTTGAAAGAATGATGAAACAGCACTTCTCGTGAGTCATTTCATCCTACATAGTGGTACGTTGTAACCAAGTGGTAACTTGGAAGGTGGAAGACTTGCTTATGTGGTGATACCAAGTGGAAGTTCTACACAGAGAACAGATAGTTGCTCTAAGAATTTCTACTGTGTAGAATAAGAATCCACTGTGAATAACCTGCTCAGGAGAGCAATTAAGTCTGCTGAGAGTGTAGCAAGCAAAAATTGAGGCTTTGTTTGCATAACACAATGTTACCCATTTAACTGGAACTGATCCCAGTTTAAATGTCTTTAAAAAAAACTGTGAAAATTGGTTTTCCTACCTTCATGTGGCAAAACAATGCCTAAAAATATATCTAAAAACTTGCCCTTACTGCTCCCAAGTTCTCTCCAGAATGCATCATGATGCTAGTGCCGCTATATCACCATGTGGGAATTATGTTGGATTGGACCGTATGAGTGTTTAAAAGCATGACAAGTGTTTAAGTACAGGGAATGTTTTGTGTGGAGGATCAGTCAAGTAGATTCCAAGTTATTTTGTTTGTTGTAAGCACATCCTGAAGTTAGAATTAATTTCCATCTCTCAACGTTGGTGCGACATTGGGAACATTAACACAGGACACAGGGACACCTCACTTTAAAACTTTTAAAAAATAAGTTGTACTCAAGCCTTTGACATTTTTCCTCCGAATTTTAAACACAACATCATACAAAAAATTTTGTGGTATTTTTGCAGTTTGCACTGCTGTGTTACCAACTATGGGTGTAATTCCTGAGACATATTTTCAAGTCTGATTGAAGCAGATGATTAAATCTTTACACTCTAAATTCTGTGGAAATAAAAGAAATGGGGAAAAATATTAAAAGCAACCCAGCGACCATTTGGTAAAAATGAGAAAAGAAGAAGATAGAGAATAATGAATTCATCAAACTGAAAATGCACAAACCAATGGAGCGCTCAGGCTTCAGTACAAGGCAAATGGAAAGAGAGCCCCCATTACTGTTGAGAGACACAGACATAGCCCTACTAATCATTTGGTCATGCTTGGGAGATGGCAAGTCATCACAGGCCATGACATGGCGAGAACAGAGTGCTAGGTTTAGTTGTAAGAAAAAATTGTTTATTTAACTTCCCTTTCTGAATTCCTGCCCCTCATCATCCCCATTTCTCTGATATAGGTATCTTAGGGAAATGGAGTCTCAGAGTCAAATTAAATCCTTTCAGCAAAACAAATTCAGACAATCAAGAAAAATATAAAAGCGTACAATGGAAAAGAGGCACTATTTCAATAAAAAAAATTAAATGTATTCAGGTATTACACAGATTACATGTAAATCACTGCAAACTGCTTAAGTGATGACATGTACTCACTCTGAATCGTGATGCAAACTTAACTTTATTTAGGGTCCAGTCCTATCCAACTTTCCAGTGTCAATTGAGTTGTGTGAATGGGGTGTGAACTGCATCATGTGATGTGGGGGATGTCATGGAGGCCTCCTCAAGGTAAGGCTTGCTTTCTTATTATGGGGCTGCATTGTGGCAGCATTGGTGCTGGAAAGTTGGATAGGATTCAGCTCGTAGTCATGGTATAATTTCAGTAAAGCTTTTAGGCTGCAATCCTAAAGACACTTTCCTGGGAGTAAGACCAACTGAACAAAGTGGGGCTTACCTTTGAGTAGACATGGTTAGGATTGTGCTCTTTGTTACAGTAAACTTTCAGTAGTTGAGTATCCAATTGTATGACATTCCCAGTGCTCTGGCATCAAAATGCCTAAGATCTTGCAATGACTCCAATCTGCTGTGGTCACCCAAGAATGTCAGCTGTGTTTTGGCCACTCTTCCTCTGTGACTCACTTGCTCTTGCCCTGTCCCCCTTGGGAAGGACAGGAGGAGCTGCTGCACTTGCCACTATGGGCTGTTTCAGTCTCACAATTACATAACAGGCTCCTTCTCATCACCCTCTTAGTGTTCCAATGCACTAAAGAAGTGCCACAACAAAAGAGATCCTGGAAGTCTACTGAAAATGCAATTATTATTATTTATTTCATATCTATCTAATCACTTTTTTATCTAAAAAGTTCACAAAGAAGTTTACAAAGAAAATGAAGAAATTAATGGGTAATGGTTCCCTGTCCCAAAAGGGTTTGCAATCTAAAAAGATACAAAAGAATACCAGCAGGAAGCCACTAGAAAAGACATTGCTGGGGTTATATCAGGGCTTATTTTTTGACACTCTGGAGGTGCAGCAATTTACTAAAAATTCCATGCAAAAAAGCTTATTGATATTTTCTTTTGCTATAGTATCAGATCCTGGAGTCTTTAAAGTGCTATGGATTTTGGATGTAGATCTTCTCCCTGACCATGTATGTGCCCCAACAGACAGTGGAACTAAGCAGAACCCTTCCTCTCTTAGCTGTGTTTGTGGTGCAGGGTAAACAATATTGCTTTTTCACACTTCATTACAGCTGGGCACTTTGAGTCAAGAAGGCAGCCTTCCATTGTTTTGTTAAGTATGATCCATCAGCTGACATTCTGCATGCTGCAGCTCCATCTGCCTCAAGCAGCCAGAATACATAGCCCTGACGATGACTAGCTTGCTGGATTAACCTTTGTAAAACAGGAGTGAATTTCCTGCAGTAGGTGTAGGCAGTGGCACACAAGAAGTAGCTGTGGCTTAGCCTATGCAGTAGTGGCAAGTGGTGGTGATGGAGGTTCTGCTTCATTCATATGGAGAACCATTTAGTGACTGGCTCTCAATGTGAAGAAGTGAAGGGGAAGCATGTCTCCTTTTGGTGATTACTGAGTACTTGCTTATTCATTTTTCATAATCATCATTGTCCCAGTGACCTCAATAAAGAAAGCATTGCTTATATATATATATATATATATATATATATATATATATATATATATATATATATATAAATGTCAATTGGTAAGTAAAAGAGTTTTATGTGCAACATTTTGTCCTTCAGATTATCTGTTGGATATGAGATTTAAAAAATAGGGTTCCTCTGTCCCTGATTTGTCCTAACCACTATATTTAAAGTAAAGGATAGGGATAGGTCATTTGAAGAAGAAATACGTGATGTACTAAGCCAGATGCTTTTTTGAGTTCATATAACCATCTGATTTCATTTCTGAAATCCCAATTGATGTCTGTTTTTATTTAAAATGTCTGTAAGGGTAACTTTTGAGTGTACCGTTCAGGATAACAGCATTAACTGACATGGCTGCAAAATCAATAATAGAAACAAAAATATAAGTCTTCTGATTAGGAGTGACATAAAGCAAATTTGTTAACTAAAACAAATGCAGTCAACAGTTTAAACATATATCATAAATGTTTAAACTGTATTTGGATTTCCTTTCTGCTTTGTCTTCTAATATATCATTCTGGAGAAACTTTACTTTGCCATGTGCTGAACAATATATGAGACAGGGAAAAAACTTGTCTGTAAGGTGAGTTCCTTTTTCTTAGAACTTAATAAATTAATAACCTAAACTTCATTCAGAAATTGAAAATGCTAGTTCAGTGCTTATAGACTGAAACTTTGAAGGACATTTCATTTTAGCATTTTGAAACCAGTGGAATGGAGATAAAGATTGATCATTGACCAAAAATACTGTTTTCCAACAGAAATATTTTAAGTAATTCACTACTGAAAGATTATTTTAAAATAATTATTTTTGTAAATTTCACAATCCAGGCAGAAAGTGGCCGCATTTCGAAAGCCTCAATCCCAAATAAATAAAGAGCTTTTAGATCCTAATAGTTGTGGAAGGTGATGAGTTGAGGGCAAGTGACTAAGCCACTGCAACCCCACTGAGCCTAAAACAGGAAGGTAAAACAGTGAAAATATAAGAAGTTTATGGAAGGACTGAAGGATCAAAATGATTTGCAAAAGAATTTGAAAGATGCATTTACCAAATGCAGATAGCAAATTCCAACAACAAGTTCCTCTGATGCAAGAAACTGAACACTGTCTCTGTTCTAATTTGCTTGTATGTTTTAGGGTCCAATCTGTATGCCTGTGATGTGACAAAGTGAATGGATAAGTCCGTTTTCTTAAAACAGCAGCTAACACAGGAAACACACAGAAGCATCCTTTATAATACTTAAAGTTGATGGTGTCATAAGTCAGTCTGATGAGATGGTTTATGACCATTTGGGCATCTCTGCCTACCTCTTGCTGTGGGCTTTGATACCTAGTCAACTGCTGCATACAAATCCCATCTGGGGGAACGACCATTTTATATTGTTCTAGGGGGAAACAGACACAAAGATCAGCAAAACAGAACCAATCTTTCAGCTGTGCTATATGAGCTCCCTGCAGTGGTGCCAAGTTCAAAGAGTCTCAGTCCCAGGATGACTCTGCAGCTTTTTAAGAAGCTGAAACATCACTGAAGACACTTGGGTTTGAGAGAGTTGAAAAATAAGCAAAAAATAGGGGATCATTTTATTTGTACCATATGCTACAAGAACATGGACACTTATCCACTGAGCCAGAACCCAAACAAACATGATGCAGACCGCAATGATCATATTTTTATCATAAAAAAGCTGTTATAGAAGACTTTGATGATTGCTGGAGCAGGGAATGTGAATTTTTAAACAATTCTGTTCATGTGTCATGTTATCTATCAGTATTTCTCCTCCAAAACTATTACTAGTTCCAGTAATGGAAAAAAATATAAGAATCTGTAGTTTGTCTTCCCTCTCCAAAAAAGGACAGATATGCTGGCATGCTCTTAAAACAGTCCACCCTCAACAATTACAGCATGTGTCTGCAGTGACAAATGCTGTACTCTGAGAAATCCTCCCATGATATGGAACACCAGTGATGCAAATGCTGTTATCCTAGTGAGCGGAGAGTAGGGTTTCAAGTGTGTGAGAGAGCATTGAACCGGACAAAGGTTTAACAGCTTAGTGAGAATTAGTTCTCGGATAAGTTTTTGATCAAGATCCATAAAGGCTTCTCAAAACTAATTCCTGGGAAGCAAAAGCAACTTGTTGAGTTCTTCATGAGAACATAAGAAGAATGTCCACTGGATTAGACCAAAGGCCCATCTAGTCCAGCTTCCTATATCTCACAGCAGCCTAACAGATGTCTCAAAGAATACAGGGAATGGTCACTGCAGTAATAAACTGATAATATATATGGGATCCATGTTCTCTGTTGTTGAGAAACCCTAAGGACTGAGGTGGAGTTGTGTGCACTGTATCCGTGTATCATTGCAAACAACTCTTTGTGGATGGCAATCTCTTTCTGGAGATGTTTTTAGGGTTGAAAGAGCACTAAATAATAAAACTGAATTTCTGTTCATCAGAGAGCCAGGAATGCTACTTTAATATGTGAATATTCATCAAAACGTGTAACCATTTAATTGAGTCATAGCAATTGCACTAGGCGTATGGAGTTGCATTTTATCCCAGACTTTGGGAAAGCTATTTGGCTGCACTTGACTTTCTGGGTGAAATGATCATGTACATTTTGTTACTTTGCCTTCCTGGGAACCTTTGAAGGCAGAAGGCACAAAGCTGTATACTAAAGTCTCGTGACTTTAGTATTTTATAACCTTATTTTATAACCTTCTTTGGTGCATACAGCCTAGCTTCAGTTCCTTTTAAGTAGTAACACTAAGATGTGTCAGGGTGGGGACAAGGTTTTGGATGACCTCCTTACAGTTTTGCTTTGTGTGATGGAGCTGTGCCATCATTTCCAATATTACCAGACCTTTCCAATATTGGACCTTAGAACCACTTCTTTGACATGATACCTTCTTATGGAATATGGCCACCAGCCATTCTGAATGCAAATGGAGGCAATTTGTAGGCATAAAGATACTCTGGAGCTGTGCTGCAAGTTTTGCATTCATCCTGATCTCAATTAGACAAACCTCTGAGCAGAAAGTTTGACTAAAATATTGAATATAGATGGAATGCACTGAAATAAAAAAGGTTTAGTTCAGGATTCTTGGCAATAAAGATAACTCAACATCTTAACCTCAGATTCATTGTTCTTGCATATCTCAATCAATATGGATTCTGTCTGGAATCAATTTTCAGCCGCAAATATGATTGTTAAATAATTCACAAGTTATAGGCCTTTAGGCAAGAAGAGGTTAGAGAAGCAGAAGGAAAGTGGTAATCTCCACCTCGGATGCAATTTCAATTAAAAGAAGACATTAGTAAAATACAGTTTTATGATTTGAGGTGGCAGTCATTTAAAAAAAAATAAGTTGTGGCAGATTCTGTGCCTCTGTTGCATATTTAATTTTTTATTAAAAATGGTTTGCTGTGTAAGTACAGTGAAACCTTGAATTGAGAGTTACTTGGATTGAGAGCATTTTGCAATACAAGCAAATATTTCTAATAAATTTTGACTTTATATACGAACGATGACTTGATAAAAAAGTGAAAAAATAGTGGAAAAAAGTGATAAAAAAGTGAAAAAGTGAAATCCCATAGGCTGGGATACAGCCGATTTTTGTAGTCCACCAGCACCTGCTCAGCCTCTCCTGAGAGACCAGGCTATGCATGTCTACACTGAAGTAAGCCTGTTCCAGTCAATGGAGCTCACTCCTATGTAATGGGGACAGTGAAGAGGAGCCTAAGGGACATAAGGCACAATCCAGAGTAACTACATGGAGTCCTTGCTCCAGTGTAAGAACAATTTACTCTGGATTGCAATATGAATTTCCCATAGGTTTTCACTAGGTGTTGCAGTAACTACGGGTGCACATAATGTCTCTTACGTGCTCCCGTAGTTACTCTGGATTGTAGGGATAGTCTTGCATGTCTTTTCTAAAGAAAGCCCTATTATAATTAGTGGGGCTCTCTCCCGTGTAACGGGAGGGGGGGGGCAGAGATTGCAGCCTGAGAGACCTGAGAAACAAACAGTTCAATCCTAAAGATGTCTATTCAAAAGTAAGTTCAATTATGTTCAATAGTATTTACTCCCAGGAAAGTGTGGTTAGGATTACAGCCTAAGTGCAGGTTAATTTGTTTTATTTTTCTTTATATTTTATATTTTCTTTATAATTTTGAATTATATTACAGTATTGTAATAATTTTATATGAATATTTTTGGTTTTGGAACAAAACTGAGTTTCTATTATTTCTTATGGGAAAATTAGTTTGATATTAAAATGTTTTGGATTACAAACATGCTTCCGGAATGAATTATGCTCATAAACCAAGGCACCACTGTATTTAATATTGAATGTTAAGCAAAACCTATGAACAGTGGGAAAAAAGGATAAAAAAAAACTTGGAAGGGCTCTGTGCATTTTGGATCATTGTCAGAGAAAATGGATTTGCCTATGTTGAGTACTTAATTTGTAGTTAGTTGTTCAGGGGATCTTATCCAGAAATCCTACTTGTTATTGTTCAGTGTTGTATGCTGGCAATGACAACTACCACTTCTGTCTTCTATTATAATTCCACTGGCCTTATGACCATTTGTAATTGAGCCAGCATATTTTGTTAGTGGTAGTGATATATAATTCCAGATTAGTATCTGATGATTCTGTGCCATACCTTTACCAAAGTGTTTATGTGCCAGTCATACAGTCCTTGCAGTCATGGCATTAGTCAAGATATAGATCCATCCTGCATAGATTGTACACATCAACCAAATCCAGACTACCAGTCAAATTTGAAAATTAATTTCCTGATTTTACTGATTGTTGGGAATTGGAAAAATTGGGTCATACAGGACTCGGCAGACCCCAATACTTGGCAGCCTGGAGGGTTGTGTTTGTATTGATGGGTAACTAGATAATCAGATTTGCAATGAAAAAGATTTTACTATATATGAGATTTAGGATGCAATCCTAAGAAATTTAGGCTGGCCTAACTCATCTGAACTATCTTTCCATGATGGTGTGGCAAGATTGGCATATGCTTGTGCAATGGCTTAACCCCCCGCCCCAAGAATGAGGCAAAAATGTCTGATTGCACTTTTGTGACACCCCCAGGTCAGCACAGGACTTATGCCAGGGTTTAGGCCAGCTTAAGCAGAGGTTAGGATTGCAGCAATAGTTGTTTGTAACCAGCCCTGTAATGAATTCCAGTGAGCCATCCATCCATGATGGCTGATTAGGCAGAGTGCCAGATATTCCCGCTAATGGATTATCCTGAAACTATCCTTGGAGTCACCACTGCACTCCTACTCTTTACCAGCACCCAGTTTGCCACCTTTTCCAAAATCTGGGTGAAAGAAGTGGCGAGTTGTGTGACTCTTGCTGATCACCCAAGGTTCTCATTGACTCCCATTTCCTTCTCCTGTCTGCCATCGCTAGCTTTGGAAATTGCCACTGGCAAGGTATGGCAGTTCAGGGAAATAGAAGGTAAACATGGTGGGAACTTTGGATTTTCCTAGGTGGTGCGTTGGCCAATTTTTTATTTCCAGATTCTTATTTTGGCATTGAGATCAAAGCTAGAAGTTTACCTGCTACAACTGATAAAAAATGGGCAATTTTTTGGGCAATATTAATTGGTATTATGATATTGATATTACTTATGAAATATAGAAGCACCAAAAACTTTCTCTCCACTTTGATGGCAATGGGGTATCTGCTCAGGAATAAGGAAAATGTGTCTTTCTGTAACTGAATTATAGACTGTAAACATTACTGTGTTTGAAATGTAGTCACAGTGGGCTAAATGGCTGTTGTTGCATATTGCTTTCATTCTAAATCTGGCTCTGAACTGAATGAAGGGGTTTTTTAATGAAATACATGAAATGTGCTTAGTATGAAATGTAGCTGAAATTTATCGTTCTATTAAAATCCTATTGTGCCTTTATTTATGAAATGTGTTTCCTATATTTGAGGTTTAGGGAGTCTTGATAATGAGGCTTGTAAGATACATGTTTTCTTTTTTGCTGCTTAATTTAAGCTCTATATCAAATATGTAAACCAATATTACATCTTCCTGTAGCTTTTGTGTATGAAGGATACATTTTTATATTATTTCCCTTACACTTGTTTCTTTTATAGAAACAGAGCTGGTAAACTGTAGATGAATGACATCTCGGTTTTTTTGTTTCACTAAAGCTAAACACATTTGACAAAAGGAAGTAGATAAATGAAAGCTACTAAATCTAGGCTACAATCCAGAATCTAGGCTATGGGACCTTTTACACTGACGTACCTATGGTGCCACCTATGGCAAACCTATGGAAAATGCATAGAGTAAGTGCCTCTTATGTCTTCCCAGATACTTTGGATTGTAGGGCTAGAGAAACTAATAATTTTACTGTTAAACTTATTTTTGTATCTAGATGTACGCAAAGGAACACACATGCATGTTCATACAGCATACATATATAATCTTGTAATTCTGCGTTGCCTTAGATATCCAGAAACAGTCTGAACGTATGGTAAGTGCTTTGGATATTTGAGATAACAATGGAATTACCCTGATAATTGCTATAATTATTATCTAATAATTTAGGTGTGACAATTTAGGTGAGTGTTTGGGTCCTTTAAAAAATTAAAATCTCTGTTGCTGGTATAGCAATAGAGTTGCTATATAGTTGCTGGTATAGTTGGTGATGCTGTGATTGTGTCTAGCTCAGGAAGGGGATTTGGATTGGGAGCCACCAACTCCATGACTTGCTCTCCACTCATTTTTTTGTCTCTCTGCTCGTGGGGTTGTGACACTGGCCAGTCTGCACCCCGCTGAGGATGTTGTGTAGCTTTTTGGCTGTGGCATCCATGCAGCAGCTACTATCTGATGCTTGTGCTGGTGTACCTGGTATACAGTTATTTAACTGTATCCTAAAAACTTTCTGTTGCAGGACTTGTAGAAAGATGTCTTTTTGATTCATTGCTTTCGGTGTGATCAAACTGATTTATTCTGCATAGTGCGGCTTAAGTAGAATGTGAATTTCATTATAATTATGTGTGCACTTGGATCACATTTCTTATACTGTGTTCACAAATATTTCTTTCAGCAGTATAAAAACATGGTTTCAGAAGCAGAGCCTTAGAGCCAAAAAGTGGGGGAAATTCAGGCACAGGAAGGTTGCTCTAAAACAGGATTCCTCAAACTGGTGAGTCATGAACCATCAGTTTCAGAAGCCCTTTCTTTGGCCCCTTAAGGTTGGGGAAGGGGAGTAAGGCATGAATGCTACCCCTAGGATTGTGCTGCTTCCAGTGGCATAGCTAATGATCATGTAACTTGGTGCAGAGCTCACAATGTTGCCCTGGAAGTGATGTCACAATCAGAAGTGATTGGAGTATTTTTTTAAAATTTATTTTCCTCAGCAACAAAAAATCAAATTAAGTAAAAAAAAAAAAGAAAAATGTGTCCTTTATTGGTTGGGGAATCTGTGATGGGGGAAAAAGGAATTGTTTTCTTTCCCTGCTAAATATAATAGAAACACCTTTTGGAAGTGGAACACCTCTTGGAACACCTCTTGCCCAGTCAGCCTAGATAAATATATTATGATATAAATACTATAAATTGTATGTGTACTGAGAATTGATTCATATTAACACCTTATTAGTTCCATACGGTATCTGAATTACACCTCAGTGGCTCTCAGAGCAATCAGTATCAGGAACATCTGAGTTTTAAAAAATCCACTTTTTTGTTTCATAGGCATTTGTGTTTTCATTTTCCAATTAATTGGCCATACCGTTTAATAGAATATAGATATTCTAATAAAGTTTGTTTCATTGCATTTTGCATTAAATTACCTTTTCAACGACATAAAACATGATGGTATTATCATTCATACAGACCCTGTTTTTCACAATATTATCCACTAGTGTCAAGCTCAGCTTGTAGCCCCCCTAATGGTTGTAGCCCGGTGCAACTGCACTCCCTGCATCCCTAGCTATGCAATCTGCATCCCTAGAGATTGCATTGCTGTTTTCCCCTCCACTGCAACAACTTACCCTGCGAATTCAAGAACCATCTCCCTAAAACATTTTGTGTAGCTTTTGTAAAGGCTAATTTCAGTGTTATTACTCATATTATATTCATTCCATAGTAGAGTGGAATTTTATTGATTTTTTTTTCCAATTTCTATTATCCTAAATTATCAAGTGCAGTTAAAAAAGTATCTATAGAATTTCTATTATGTATTGAAATATGATTTTGATTATTTCTTGCCAATTGTGATCAGGATGCTTTGAGGTCAAAGCTCAAATCCTCACCATATTGCTTATACCCACGCCTCTGTATTCAATGTCTTGTGTTATCTGAGCACTGCCTTTGTTATGTTTTATTGTTGGTAATTTACTTTTACACTGACTTTTGACCTATAGAGGTCTTTAGAAAGAGAAGCTAATGAAGCAAGTCCTATCTATAACCAAATAATTTTAATCAATTTCATTAACTATTGTTATTTACAAAAATGGCAGTCTTGTAATCAATGACATTAATTGTAGTAATTAATTGGGAAAATTAAAGATTTGTAACTTTGGAATCTATAATCTAGTGTTGATTACTTCTAAATAAATGAAACTATACTTTTTGCTCACTCATATTAGCTTAATTTTTTAATCATTACAAACGCTGAAGTTGCTTTATATTATCTAAATAGTATATATATTTCGTTTACTTTTCACAAAACTGAGCACAAAACACTCATTTCCATTAATTGTGACATTTAAAGAAAAATAAATCTTTTGAGTTCCATTCTGTATAATCTAAAGATTATTCTAGCATTGTTTCCTTCCTCATGGACTAAAGAATTAAGACTTATGCAACTTTATAATAATGCCATAGTTTATGTGGTTTGACTTATTTCTGAATAAATATGAATAGAATTGTGCCATAAAACATGAAAGGATTGTAACAGTTAAAACATTAATAGCATTTTATTTGCCCCTTTGTTCTTGGGTACCTTTGTTAATAATTTGTGGCATACAGAGATCAAAACTGTTGTTTTGGGTGAGGTTGAGCACTGCTGATTGCAAATGCTCATCAGGAAAACCAGCTGGCTACACCGACTCCTTAAATCTTTGGTGATTTTTTCCCCAATGTACTTTCAGATTATGGAAAATGCAACATGGGAGAATTTTGTAAAGTTTCGCCCCAGGGCCTCCTGTAACCCATTGCTGTGATGGGTAGAGAGCCATCAATACAAATATAGTATTGACAATTGAACAAAATATTTAGTTAGTTTTTTTCAATTTAATTATGAGAGTACATAACATAATATACATCAGTTATTTTAGTGGTGTTTATTAGAACCTTAGTTTATTAGAATTATTAGAACCAGTGGGCTGTGGGTGGCGCAAGCGGTTAAGGCGCTGTGCCTGTTAACCAGCAGGCCAGGGTTCGAGACCCGGGTCGGCCCCACAAGACAGGGTGAGCTCCTGTCCTTAGCCCAGCTCTGCGACGCCAGCTGGATCCAATCGTATTGGCTCTGCCTTTCCATTGGACTAATTCAGTGGCGTGGAGAGGGGGGATTTGCTGCTTGGGTAACAGCCTATCCTCCATAACAATCCGACCCAGGCTTTCGTGCTTTGCATGCAGCGTCAAGCATGATACCTGCTTTTTTTTATTAAGGCCTGCTTTTTTTATTAGAATCTTGTAAGACCGATGGATTGCAGTCAGAAGGTTGAGAACGACAAACAGTGCTGTTGATTAAGGCCATAGAGTGAATTCATGACTCAGGGTAGACCAGGGACTACTTTAACCTGGCTGAAAATTCCTTCTCCCTAGCTGTTATAGGTCCCTTTAGGTGTCATTTAATGTAATGGCACCTTCAGAGCTCCATAACAGTTTGTGGGTGATTTTCAGCAGGAAAAATGGAATTGGAATAAAGGTTGAATACCCTTTACTTCTGTCGAGGTCCTCATCTGAAGTGAGGCATAGCTCAGCTGCTTTCCTGTAAATTTTTTAAAAATATATTTTTACAGTATATTCCATCTAACTTGGTCCTGAAGTTTCTTGCCCACAATAGTATGCTAGGTTTCAATTAATGGCATTTAAAATATAAAGGAAAACTCTTGCTATGGTTCACATTCTTGTTTATATATGTAAGGCTATAATGCACATAACACTCTTCCATGAAGAATTCAGTGAAGCTTTACAAAGTTTTCTTCTTTGCATTGCAAGGGAAAAAAGAGAGAATGAACTGAAAATGGGGAGTTACATAAACGAGAGCAGGTGCAGTCGTGCAGAGGTAAGTATGCAGCATATGTAAGTGCAGTTGCAAAATCATTGTCTTGCAGAGAATACTTGAAATTGGTCCCTAATGGCCTTGGTTTTTGTCATATGGTCTTGATTATCAGGCTAAAATTGCATTGCCAATGCCTTTAGTGTGAACGAGATGGATGAATAATTATTACGTGCACTGAATACCTTTCCACAAGGAGTAACCAGGACATCCCCTGGTCACCCTAGCTACCATTTCACCCTGCTGTCAGGGAAGCTGTAATCGGCCTATTCATCATTTCCTTATTTCTGCTATGCAGTGTAAAAATCTATAATGTGTGCATGTGTGTCTGCATGCACTTATACACATACACATAATTGCAAAGAGAAATTGTTAGTATTTAATCCAAACTTCTGATAAATTAGTTTTAGAGGAAAGAACAGTCTTGAACAGGATCCCAGGAGCAGGCTGTTCTATGATGCTTTACCCATAACGCTCAAGACTATTTCCCCCTTAATCATCATAAATATTGGCTTGCAGTCCTATGCAAACCTACGCTGTTTAAGCCTGCAATCCTATACACACTTTCTTGAGAGTAAGTCCCATAGAATACAATGGGACTTACTTCTGAGTAGACATACTTAGGATTGCACCCTATGTCGCATACATTGAAGGAGCTAAATGTGTATAGTTATGACAAAGATTATGAACAAGAATAGAATTGCAGTAATTTGTGTACAGAACTATACATGCACAGAAATATAAGAGGGTGATGATGAACTGAGTGATGGGATACCATCCAAATTAAAGTTCTTCTTTTTGTGCTTCTTACTAGATAAAATGGGCTTCTTTCCCCCTCCCCACATCCAAATATGCTTTGTTTTCTTCTTTTAGAATAATTGAAGGTTCCGGTAAGAAGGCTAACAAAAAAATCTTCCTAACAACACTAAGAGTAATCCTCAGTGCTATTCAAGGGTTCACCCCATCCGCCATCTCCTCCCCTCCAAGCAAAATATGCTTGAAGGATCAGGGATGATAAAGTTCAGAACTGCTCTAAGATCCGTGACCATGACCACACTACTCATTCATCACAACAATATTTATTGTAAATCATGGCCTTGTGTGGCTGCTGCTTACCCTCTATGCAATCCTTTGCAATACTGGCAATTAGTTATGAGGGCTGCTCACTCCTAAACACGGTACCTTGAACTTCAGAGCAAACACAAATAGACCACAACAAATTGCGTTTCTTGTCAGGGAGTTCTGAAAGCCTGATCAGAAAGATTATTTGTAAAGAGAGTCTAGGCTTTTCAAAGAAAGGTTTATAGAGACTGAAGGCTTCCTGATTAATTGTTTGATGCCTTCTACCACTAAAACCCTAATGAGATGCCTGAAAACCCAACTATTTTGATTAAATAATCAGCACATCACCACAGTTATTCAGGTCTACTGATTATTTTACCAGATGTATTTGTAGCTATTCTTTCTGTACGCCAACGGGGCATATGCAACGACATGTATTTGTCAAAGAAATGTACAAATTTCTCTCTAAACGTACTGTAAGAGGAATAAAAGTTCTTGCTTTCTAAAGTATATTTTAGTATTTTTGTGTAAAAATCCTCCTCCACTATTTTTAGATAAGAAAAAAATAATCTGTTTATTCTTAAAATGCGGATGTTAAGAATATTCTCGGAAATGAAGTAATGTTCAGGAGACCTGCATAAGCCCCTTTGATGTAAAACCGAGAAATCGGGAATTTATTTCAATTGTGTTTTGTGCAAGAGAATTTAAGTTTGTGCACCACTTCATTTTCCAATCTTTTATCTGTTACAAAACTGAAGTTTAAAAATGAAGAATCAAGTGAATATTTGGCATATATTCTTTGCTTCTGGTAAACGGCAAAACGTGTCAGTTTTTTTGTTGTAGAAACAAAAAGGTGAGAGTGGTGGGAGTCACTATTATACAGTAGTCAGCAAAAAGTCTGCCCCATGTTCAAAACCACATCCATGCATCCAGCATGTTAGCAAATTCTGTTGACATCGCAAAGTATACTTTGAAATGTGCCTGCCTCATGACATCAGAGCCAGCTTGCACCTTTGATCCTGAAATGGAAAAAAGGGTTTAAATTTGTTGCATCATCTAGCTCCTGATTTAGATTTTCGAATAAGCAAGAGCTAAAAATGGCTCAGCAAAGTGACAGAAGTGTTATCACGAGCCATTGTGGATCAATAGGCTTAAAAAAAGGTTTCAAGTGGCAGCTCAGAAATAGAAAATTTAAATATACACGTAGCTTCATTCTCCTTCAGTGTATATGGTATAAATGGCACTTTGGCACCATATTTCTTAGCAGTGCAAAAAGATGATTTATTGGACTTACTGAATTTGTGTTTGTGTTCCACATTGTAAACTGTGTTTATAGCAATATGTCTGTATTAAGGTTCCAGAGGTAGAAATGCTACCTAAGCTTAACTTTACCAATATCGCTGAAAACACAGGTTATAGCACTATAAATAGTAGCAACAGCATTGGCACTTGCAAAATTATCTATGTCCCTGGGAAACTGTGTCTGCTCCTAAATGAACATAAAGATAGTAGATTTAGTAGTCATCCAAAAACGATAAGTTAACAGTGAACATCAGTAATATTTCATGGTTCTCACTGCTGAAAACTCTCCAATGTGGGACTTACTTTCTGTGATGAATGACAACACCTGAGACAGCAGAATTTCGTTGCCTGAAACATAGCTATCTGGTATTTGGTTCACATAGGATCCCAGCCTATGGAATATGCACGCTGTTGGGAACAAGTAGACAAATGCAAACAAAATTTTCTGCTCTCTGATTGACACAACTGAGGCAGAGGACTTATGGTACCTAGACTGATTTCCAAAACTGAGTTCCTTCTAACTAGAGACCCAGAAGATCAAACCTGGGACTTTCTGCATAAAAGATATTTTGTCTGAAACTCTGGTCTCTCTCTCCAAACTGTATGTATGTAATTATTGGATTGTTCCCCTTTTGTGGATCAGTGCAAGCAGCTACGCATCTAGTAATGGCTTTACACATGTAGGCCCCAGTTAACACTGGAATGTGTGTGTGGTGTGTGGACAATTGTGGATGAAGCAGAGCAGGAACACAATTGAGTTTACTCTGCTTAAGACTCCATATACCCCTAGGAAACAGTCAACTATTTTTTTTCTCTTCTTAAGATCTTATTTGTGTGTGGGGTTTTTTGTTTGTTTTTTGAAGTGTTCAGGTATCATCCTTGTTGCATCATGAATCTGCTTTGTCAGACCTCAACTGCATGGCTGATTAATAAATCAGTCCTTAATAGTCTGGATAGCAAGCAAAGACCTTGTCATTTGTGTATTATCTAGGGATCAATTTTTTTCCATAGCCCAGCTTGGCTGCGCATGCGTACTCCAGACAAAATCCAGACAGAACTGTGTATGCACAGCCTAGCGGCAGGGCTGTGCGTGTGCACTTTGCTCTAGGGCCAGCTTGAGCTCTGCATACACATCTCAGCAACTGGGCTGTGCATGCTCAGTGTGCTCTGGCCCTGGGTTGAGCTTGCAGTCCAGCAACTTAGTTCACTCCAAGGCTGGGGCGAGCTGAGCATGTGTTGCCCAGTGGCTAGGCCGCAGAGGCTCAGTTCACTTTTGGCTTCTCGGAGCACTGCTAACAATTTTGGAACTAATGGTTTACATGGACTATTGAAGGTACATCTGAAAGAAAACTGAGGAAAATGGACTGGGAGTATGGGAATTAAAAAAATTCTGACTAGTGTTTTACACAGCATTATTTTATATGAAAATCCATGCTGAAGTCATGTTCAGATTAAATTTGTGCGATAGCTCACAAGAACTCAACCCAGCCCCACCACCATTGTCATTGCCAGGGTTTGATTATTTAATTCATAAAGAATATAAGAAAATAGCCTTGAGCAAGTGTGTCATTGAAAGTTTTTTCATCTGACTCTAGCACCTTCAAATAACAAACAAAAACTGAAATTAAGTACAGAGTTCTACTGTAATGAGCGGAAATGTTTTGCCAGTTCTGTACACCAGACGCTGCATTATAGAGACTTGAACAGTTGGTAACTCCCCAAAGTGAAGTCTTGCTTGGGTTTTGGCTCTGTCATCTTGATTGGACTAACCACTGGAATAGTAATTTTCAAAGTAGAAAACCACAGTAACTGATTCATCTCATTTTCTGGGATTGAAATCTAGCAGCTATGCCTACACCCTTGTTTTTATGTGTCCCTGTGTCTTCCATCATTTTAAAAAAGTAACTTCAATTTTTTACACCTTTCATTTAATATTCTGCTTGGTAAACAGTGCTGTAGATTAGTATATTTGTAATTTAAATGAAGACAATATATCAATCTGAGTTTTTAAAAAAGAAGTTTAATGGATGATTGATGTCTTTTTCAGTGTTATGCTCTGTTCAAAAGGAAAAGGGGGAAATGGGTGTGGAATAGCTTGGGGTGGAAGGTGAAAAAGAAATTATCTTTCTTAGGCAGGTATATGCTGTTTTTTAAACAGCCAGACTCAGTGGCTGAATCTCTGCTATATTCAAGCACACTAATAAATTCTGCCTAATTCATTTTTCATTCTCTCTTGGGGTCTGCTTGCAGATTTGCCTCAACAAAGGAAGCATCATGTTACTACTTTTAAATAATTGATAGCTCTGAGTCCAAGCCAGCTCGAAGGAAATTCTGAAAATAGGTACTTATTGAGTAAATACTCTTCCTTTCCACCACTGCCAACTACCCTCCTCTATATTTATTCTGTTCCATGAGTGACCATCATTTGCAAATGATCTCATCTATGCTTAGTAGACACTCGGCACTTAGCGGGTCTGATTTCATTTATGTATGTGTTTTTTAGATTTAAGAAAAGGGGAAGCTGTTAATTATGATCTGTCTCATGCAGCTAAGAGCTCTTAATAAATCATCATTGATATTATTCCACAGTGCCAATCAGAGACGGACATTTTAACTTTAGACTTGGATCTGGTACCCCATGTAAAAGAGATGAGCCAGTCCTTTGAAAGGCTATTTTTTAAAAACAGACTGCACAAAGTAAAGCTCTGCAAAACTGTGGGTCTAAATTGGTTTAGTGTGGCATTCCTTTCTAAATGGGCCGAAGCATGACAGCTTTAGCATTCATGAAAATTCAATATGTTTATTGACGCTACTGTAAATAATACGCTTTAGTTTTTGCAAACTCCTCTTTAGTTTGGCTTTGCTATGGCTTGGTGACAATAGACACAATTTAATCTCAGAATTTAATTACATTTTTTACTAATTATTTTTGAATTTATAAATCATCATCATCAAGTGTACTTACATAGCACTTCTCAGTGAAAAGTTCATAATGTGGTTTACAGAAAAATCAAGTTACTTATGGCTCCCTGTCCTGAAAACAAGTACACAACTGAATGCACATTATGCAATTGTATGATCTCTATAGGCAGCATTTAATAACCAGACTGCAGCACTCTAAGCTGGATTGTATACTTTTCAGACATCATTGAAAGACCCGTATTACTGTATTCCACTCTGGAGATAGTGAGTGTGAAATAATACTGGTAACTTTGCTATTGCTGATATAATCCCATCATCCATACTTGAATGAACAAGGGGAGAATGTTGCCACTCAGAAGCAACATTAACTGGATTATTCTACCATGGGAAGGATATCTATCCATAGGTTCTGGGAGATAATGGGAAACTATATATGGTTTGTGGTGTTAAAATGAAATGGGACTCCTATTGTAATCCAGAAAAAACACATGTGTATAACACTCTTGGAAGACCTTGGTTAATGGTTGAACAAGGCAATGAAACACCATATCAAGCATACATAGTGCTGTTGTTTGTACCATCTGTATCTGAAAATAAACAAATTGTCTTAGATGCCACTCAAAAATTGATTCCTTCTCCATGACTGGAGGAATGCTCAGTCAGAGGGAGGGTCATGGAATTAGAACCAATTTGGGATAGAGTTGCAAATAGAGTCAGTACCAATTACAGAGCCCTGCTTATAAATTTTGGATAATTTATATCCCATTAAATTCATGGGTACGCTGCTAAAAGCAATGCTTTTAGGGATATAGCTTATAATTGTTTTTTGTATATTTGGGTACAGACTATGGAATTTTGCATGGACATTGTGCCCAGTTTGAGTTCAATTCAGCTCCATTTGGTAATGTAGTCCAACTTCTGAAGGCCAAGTGGGAAATGTTTCCATTTTTTTCTGATCCTAAGGTATATGAGAACACTTTCACTCTTCAATTATTTAGAGGGATTTTTCTGAGGATATAGTTCCTAATATACATAAAAGCAGAGTTTGCTTTGATCCTGACAATTAAACATTTATTTTAAAACTGACTGGCTGCTTTCCAGCAATGCTCTTTTCTCCACATCATATTCTGGATCTTAAAGTAGTTGGTTAAAATAGTCTCTGCGCATCAGGAAGTGGTAACAGAGAACTGTCCACAGTGGCCATTTCCCCCTTTTCCTCTCCCTGCAAGTTTTGAAATTCAAATCAAATGCAATTTTCAGCTCATTTGAGCCAGAATATACTGTTGCTGAGCTTCAGTGGCTCTTAAATACAAACTCTTAGGTGAAAACAGATATCATCTGTCACTAAGGGTGTGAAGGGGTGTTCTCTCTACATATTATTCATGGGAATGAAAACTTGATTGGATATTTCAAACCTTTTTGACCAATCAGTCGCTGGCAATCAACTAATCAGTACTCTCTTTCAGCTTGATAACCTTTTTTAAAAATGTATTTCTGTAATACTTGCTAAGTGTAAATAAAATACGCATATGTCTCTGCTTTATTCCATGTTATTTTTCTGAAACAAGGGCTCAGTCTTGGAGTCTCCTTTTCCAAGCCTGGTTGTGGAGGAGGAAGAAGTAGTGTATTAAAAATTTCCATCCCCTTCCATCATCTGGCAGAAAACAAAAGGATGGAAAAGTTGTCTCAACTATCCATTCAAAATGCTTCAATTGCAAACCTCCATTATCCTACTTTCCTTGCAAATAATATGGGAAAGTCTGCAATGGCAGTATCTTGAAGCATAGCTTCTGCCAATATGTCTAACAAAGTTGCAAAGTCCACCTTAGTTGTCATATCTTATCAGGTCATCGGGAGAAAAGTGGAGAATATGCCGCTTATGGAATCACAAACCAAAGGGAATGAGTATAACATAGCTCTATTCATCAAAACCCCTGTCCCCTTGTGATTGAAAGCATTTTGTCTCACCTTTGTACATTGGTTTAGTGTGGCAGTCAGGATTAAAGCCAGAGAATGCCTCTCAATATCTTCTTTAGACCCACTCTTAAGAAGGGTTATTCTTATCAACACCACCATCTGTCTCAGAAACCCCACTACTCTTAGAGAGTGTTGATCCTACCAGTCTTTCTGGCTAATTATTTCAGCTATCTATACCTCAAGATTCTTCTTCTCTTGCCCCTGCCCCCATTAAGCGCATGCTGGGCTGTAAAATCCAATTGGACCTAGACCAGTAATGTCATGGTGCTGGTTCATGTGGGCCTGGGTCAGGGTATTGAGGCTGGGAAGTGGTTATGATTTGGCAGATGCTGCTGAATCTGCCTCCTTCTTGGTCCTGATTTGCTCTTCTTTCCAATCTTGTCACTGTCCCATTCTGAACCCTATCTGCCTCCCACCTCCTGCACATACATACCTGTGTTGTCAAGCATCGCAGAGCCTGTTACTTGTTTAGCATGTTGCTGGATACTGGAATATCTTGATCTTATAAAATCTTATGAAATTTTCTGAAGCCAATTAGTAGGTACAAGGCAAAAAGGTACCCTCACTGTGGGAGTAAAATTCCCCCATATGCCATTCCCCAACTGCTCATCATCCCCACATGCGCATCATCCCTGCATACGCATTGTTCCCACTTGCGCATCATCCCCCATGTGACCATATGCAACACCCCCATGCGCACTGTCCCCCCATGTGCACCATATGCACCATTCCCCATGCGCACCATCCCCCATGCGCGCTTTCCCCCCACAAACACCATCTCCCATGCACACCATCACCCCCTGTGCATCCTCCCTCCCTGTGCATCAGCTGGATGTTCAGTGCATCAGCTTCATTGTTAAGTATAGGACAAAAACATGTTGCACCCCTTTTCACCCCTTAACGGTTAAATTGCTCAACATTGGTTCTTGATGTCTCAGAAGGAACACCCTCCCAAAATTTTGCACTTCTACATCCAGGGTTTGGGGCAGGGTTTGGGTCAGGGGTTGGGTCCACTTCTAGGTCCAGGGGTTGAGTTTGGGTTGGATCAGTCAGGGATTCTTCAATATAAAGTATAGGGAGGAAAACGCGTTGCACTTCTTTTCACCCCCTTCCGGTTGGAATTTCTGAAAACTGATTCTTAGTGGGTGCCTCCAACACAGAATGAACACCCTCCCCAAATTTCTTGCTTCTAGGCCTGGCGGTTTTGGCTGGCCGTTGCTGTGAGTGAGTGAGACAGTGACTTTTCAGTTTCATATTCCTCTATATAGATTAGAAAATAAACACACACACACACACACACATACACACACACACACACACAGAGAGAGAGAGAGAGAGAGAGAGAGAGAGAGAGAGAGAGAGAGAGAGAGAGAGAGAGAGTTATAGTTTGAAAGTTTATAGAGAAATGTGTTCTCATAACAATTATAATTTCCAGAAATTCTTGCTGACTTTTCCTATGCAAAAGCATGATCATCACTTATTTGGGATGGGGGAAGCCAATGCTGCTGATCTGACCTATTGGTCTCAGAACCCAAGTGTGGTGATGAGTTAGGCCTTTGTTCTTCTCTGTCTGATCTGTGGATCAGTGCTGGTCTCTGAACCATTGGCTACGTTACTCTTGTGTGGGTTCTGACTTCCTGAGAATTTAGAGCTGTGAACTCTCCTGAGGCTTGCTGTGTTGTATGTGCTTCAAGCCTTGTAAGAGGCTACAAGATAGCTGATTTTTCTAAGTTTGCGTGTTTTGTTTGTTTGGCGGTCACTGGCACATCAGTTAAAAAAAATTGTTGGTTCTACTTTGAGAAGCACTGTGCTAAGGAATGTAGACCTGACACTAGATCCAAGGGATGTGGAACACTTTATCTCAAAGGCAGTTGTCACTCATGTATAATCAATACACATACATGTCACTCTGCCTTGTTTGGTTGTAAATACAGATCTAGCAGCCAAAACTGTAAGGAAGGTTAAGCAAGCTAAAAGACACCAACTAAGACAGTTGAAAGCCACCAGTCCGCCAATTTTTCAGAGCAGACAAGACCTTCTGTAAGATTCTGAAATAAGAGTTAAAATGCCCTGCATTACACTGTGCACAGTTCTCCTGACTAGCAGAAACGGAACAAACATAATGAGCAAATCTATGGTAATTTATTGTACTTCCTTGAGTTACAGATTATGAAATTGTACTTTTTCCTTGGTGAAATAGGATTACCTAGGCATGGAATGTTGACCATTTTTCCTCTCTGAATATATCCCTAATATACCGTAAATTTCCTGCCCTGCTCTTAGCAGTATGATGCTGGACACATGAGACGTAGCACTCGATTCTTTTTTCATTTGACTAGGAGCTTAGCCTTCGTTTGCTTGCTGTGTGATATATTAAGAACATTCTCATGACAAGTCATGGGGCATCTGTGCCAATTGCTTATTCCACCGTCTATGCAATTTATCACTCAGAATGTTTGGATTCCCTTTGTCTTCCAGCATGTGCTGAATTAATGTTATTGACATGGGATAAATACTTCAAGAATGGAACTTGCACAATAGCAACCAATATGGATAAACTAAAATAAAACTTCCTACTGGATTTGATCCCGTGTACACCCTTCAGATTTACTCCGTTCCAACTTAACGGTCTTCCAACAGGGAGCTGTAATATTGGCACTGTTGATCCTTATAAAGAAACTTGATACTGCTAATGAGGTTATGATGATATTTGTACATGAGATGCCACATTCATGTTCCAATCTCTTCAGCTGGAAAGAAGAGCAGGCAGCTTCCTCAGTGAATGCTGAAACAGTCAGCTGTTCCACTGTGACTGCTGTACACCATTTCCTGGAAATTGGCACACTAGCTTTTTTTTGGGTGTGCTCCTTCCTTTTCCAAGAATACAATGCCCCGTTTTTTTAAAGTAATTTTTAAACTCTCTGTACATTCTGTTTGTTAGTTTTACCGATCAGGTTAATCAGTCAAAATAAACAAAATGTATACATTTATTACGTGTAGCATGTTCTCAGGTTTTTGTTCTAAAGTTAAATTTTCATTACGTAGGTACCAGCTACCATGCTCATTTTCATGTTTAATCATTCTTCTTTACCAAACTGCCTTATTTGTTTGAAAATATTTTGTTCCAAAGTAAAATGAGGCTCTAATATTCTTTCACACTTCCTTTCTTCCTGGATGCTTAAACCTGGATGCTTAAATTTGCTTTCAAGTCAAATTTCTAATCTAGGTAGTACAATGAAATATCTAGTCTGTACGAAAGATGGAAAGGACTTTGTACCAGTCTGCAAGTAGTTTATCCTTTCATCATATTAGCATCAGGCAGATAACTTTTCACATATTAACCTCTGAAGTTGTTTGACTATGATGGCTTTATTCTTCTTTAAGCATTCTTTGCAAATAACTGAATTGTTGAAGCCTTCACCTATCATAGAATATATATTCGGGTTTGGGATGTAATAGAACAAAGCACTTAATAATCAGCTGATCCTTTCTAAGCTTTAGGAATTGGAGGGTTGGGGTTGGCGGCTGGGAGAGAAGGATGGATTTCTTTCCAAATGCTAATCCCAAAGCAGCTTGCCAGTTTGATACACCTGCTGCCTCCTGAAAACTGTGTAATCCTCTAGTGAATTTGTCCAGTTTTTTTGTATTGAGCTTTAGCTTTCTGGCTTCATGTAGCTCTTCTCTGTGTAATCCTGTTACCTGTTTCCCAGGTGAAAGCTTTCCTAAGTGATAAAGAGCTCACAGCATTCTGTTTTGTTACCTGTCCTACTACCCTGAGTTCCACCAGGTAAACAGTATTATAATTCTGTTACTCTCACCTCTTTCCCAACTTTTACTATAACTACAGAATGGCGGACCACTGGCCTCACATTGGCACTGGCCCATCACAGACTAGCATATTGCGCTGGGACAGTTTAGGTTCGTGGGCTGGCGCTAAACCTTGCAAGTGTGACAATGCACCTTGTGACAAACCTTGTGACAAAGCACACTAATCAAGTGAGAGCTCAGGATTGAGCTTTGAGTCAGGCTCTTTCTCTTAATAGCAATTCTTAAAGATTTTAAAGGGAAATATTGTTCTTCAGTTGACCAGTTCAAATTCAGACATCTCATTATGTCTGTGTGGTTCAATATGTCTGCAGTGGTTCCCAAAATTCTTTAGCACCAGGACCCATGTTTCAAAACAACAGTCTATCAGGATCTAAGTTTACTAGACATTTAAAAATGATATTTATAAAGAAATATTTTATTAACCGTAGCATACCCAGTGGGCAGATTCCCCAGCATTGATCAGTTTTTCTTTTATTTCTAATGGAAGTTATGCTTATAATTTGACAAAATCTTGTGACTTTTTTTCTTATTTTAATAAGTTTTAAATCTGAAATCATAAATGCTTTAAAAGTTTTATTTTTCCTGTAAAATCAAATTTAGCAATTGCAGTCTGCTGGGCCTTTCTCCCAACAGGGAAGGAAGTAACATTCAAAATGCATCTGAAGCTTTGACTTCAACCAAGACCTTCAAACATTTATCTCTATAAATTTAAGCGTGTTTATGCATTTATCTCTATAAATGTATGCATGTTTATGAACTGTTTGCAGGCAGTTAGGAGCTACAGTATCTGATTTTGGAGAGCCTCATGGCTTGAGGCAATTGGTCATCTGATCTTTCCATCGTCCTATGGAAACCCACTGCAACCCACCAGTGGATCCTGTCCCACAGTTTGGGAACCACTGCCAGTGGTACCCAAACTTTTTGAATGAACTCCCTTGATCTACAGGGGCCATTGGCTATAGCTCCTTATTAAGTTTACCGTTCTATATGTTGGATTAAGGCAATATGTCCTAACGTTCTAATGTTCTAGGGCAATATGTTCTAACATTAGAAACTAACGTTCTATATGTTAGTTTAAGGCAAGTGCTGGACCCCTGAGGCTCCCCAGAACAAGGTTGGCCTGGCTTGACCCCAAAATGGAATTGGAATGCCCACCTTCATGGTTTCCCAGGATCAGGGTGGGCAGAACAATTAAGCTGCTTGACCCTGTTTCTAGGGGTTTGTAATTAAGAACCTGGAGGAGCCCTTGGCAAGGGAAAGCTCACCCAAGGGAAAGCTCAGACAGATAACTGTCTCCTAGTTAGGTGCCATAACTATATAGAGTGGAATATAGCCAGGACCTGCTGCATTATACCAATTGCTGCTCAACACTGTTATTTCAATAAGGGCAAAATCCATAGCAGTTACAGGTCCACGCAGTTACATCACCTTCTAGTGTTATCTTATGGAAAGTTATCTTAACTGCTCCGGAGGAAGGGGCTTAATTTCACTTTAGAATATAGGCCTAAATCACGGCCCTGTTTTCAACCAAATCTTTTGTATTAAGTGTGTTGGGGTGGGGGGTGGGATACCAAGGCAAAAGACATTTGACAGTGCTTCCTTGCAGACATACATCAAAAGGCTGAAGTAGTACAAGCAATAATATTAATTTATACCTTTCACTATACAGATGTAATTTATATTGTCAAATACAGTGCATTAGAAAAAAAGTTTTGATGAAACAAAAAACTCAGATTACACTAGGAATAAACTCTTCTGAATTGTATAAGAAATGAAAATTTAACATACCGTACTTCACTTTTGTGTTACATAGTGTAATGCTTACAAGTGAATTCACCTATGCTTCTGACCGTACTTAAAGGGTGAGCAAGTGGGTTCAGCTATTGGTGTAGATAAAGAAGCCTGCTGAAGCCTGGATGCTGTCTTTCTTCAGCATGCCAAAGTCTTGCCCCTACAATAGGGGATGTTGCACAGAATGTTAAGAATAGGGCATGCAACAGGTCAATACCACCTCCTTCAGCATCTGCCTCTGGGATGTCTCTTTTTAATGAAAAATCACATGCCTGATTGGACAAAGCTAACCACAATTTGTTTTATCTTACATGCACTACGCATAATATAATGGCCATGGTTGTACATTAGCCAGTGGCATAGCTAGGAGGAGTGCAGGGGTGCACTTGCACCAGGCTACAAGCTTCGGGGGGGGGGGGGGTACAAGCTAAGCTTGACACTAGTGACTATAATTGTGAAAAACGGGGTATATATGAATGATATATATCATCATCATGTTATATATCGTTGGAAAGGTAATTTTATGCAGAATGCAATGAAACAAACTACAATGGAATATCTATATTCTTTCATAAAGTTATGGCCAATTAACCAGAAAATGAAAACACAATTGCCTATGGAACAAAAGTGGATTTTCTTAACTCAAACTTTCCGATGTTACTGATTACTCTGACAGCCAAGGAGATGTAATTGTGATACTGTATGGAATTAATAAGGTGTTAATATGAATCTGTTCTCACTACATATATTATAATACAGTGCATATATCACATTTTAGTTACCCATGAGGGCTGTGGGTGGCACAAGTGGTTAAGACACTGTGCCAGTTAACAAGCAGGCCAGGGTTCGAGACCCAGGGTGGGCCCACAAGGCAGGGTGAGCTCCTGTCCTTAGCCCAGCTCTGCGATGCCAGCTGGATCCAATCGTATTGGCTCTGCCTTTCCATTGGACTAGTTCAGTGGTGTGGAGAGGGGGGATTTGCTGCTTGGGTAACAGCCTCTCCTCCATAACAATCTAACCCAGGCTTTTATGCTTTGCATGTAGTGTATGCAGTGCAGAGCACGATACCATAGTCTTTCAAGACTGAAGGAGGCCTGCTTAGTTACCCATGTTTGCTGGGTATACAGATAATTCTAAGTGGTGCTCCTCTTATATTTAGCAGGGAAAGAATAACCATTCCACTTTGCCCCAGCGCAGTTTCCCTAACCAATAAGGGACACAATTTTCATTTTTTTTACTTAATTAAATTTAATTTTATTGTTGCAGGGTGGATGGGGGCAACAAAATCTTCTTCAACTCCAGATAGCAAACAGGTACTTTAGTTATGCCACTAGCAGAGCAAATAGTGGTGAACTGCTGAGGAGGAGAAGGCAGGTTTTTCCCCAATTTTCTTTTAAAATATATCCAGGAATGATATCACTTCCAGTTATGACATTACTTCTGGGGCATCATTTTGAGTTTTGCACTGAGCTACATGATCACTAGCTACGCCACTGTCATTAGCAAATGAATACTGTAGAGAGAGAATCAGAAAGATTGTGGTCCATTTCCTAGTAATTTATACATAGGGCTTATTTTTAGTTAGTTATATGATCACAGTTATCATGTGCGGTTCACAGTAATGCACCCAGGACGCAGCTGTTATCAATAATCTATTTGTACTTCACCTCATCATTTGTCCCTTTGTCATGAGCTAGCAACTGGTTGCTGCTATCTACTAATGCAGGACCAGTTGATAGTCTGCGGCCAAAGGAAGCAAAACTTCCTTATGTGCATTATGTGCATGATACTTTGGATGTAAGCAAAATGAAAGCACACAATTTAGACTATGAATGTTCTACCGGCCTCTGTTCTGTCTTCATGTTTGAAGGACTGTATTCTTAAATCTACAATCTGTTCAGGATAGGTAGGGCTCACACAAAGGGAATTTACTTGACAGCTTCACAATTAGGAAACTAATTCCCAAGGACTGGCAAGTCGTTGGACCCCCTGTGACTCAAACTCAAAAATGAACCCCAATGGGCAGACATTCAGAGTTGCCCAAAGATTTTGGTAACGCAAAAAGACGTGAGTCACTTTTGTATATGTCTCAGCTGTCACTCCATGGTCAAAAAGCAGAGCTGATGCTGGGGTATATTGCAAGTCAGAGTTCTCCTTAATAAAAAATCAGTAAATGTTACTTTGGTTAGGGTAAAAGGGAAAGGAAAAGCTCTTTTAAAATGTGAATTTTAGGAAGGATCTAAATAGCTATTTGTGCACACTCAATGTTACGTATCAAGAGCTATTTTCCCCAGAATTTCTTTTCTGCCTCAAAATGTTAAATTGAATTATGTGCATACTGTACATCCAAAGCTGGCTTACTCTCAGTGTAATTGATTGCTGGGAAGACATAGGAACTACAGTGCTAGCTGTTTTGTAGATACAAGTGCAGAGCTTATTTAATGTTAACCCCTTATTAAAGTCTCATTGATTGTGGTGAACCATGTGACCAGCGCACCCGACCATGCAACCTTTTCTGTTTGTTCAGTGTTTGGGTCAATTCTCTTGATATGTTTTCTGAACAACTATATGTAGTTGTTTTCCAGTTTCTATCTAGAACTTAAACCCTACCTTATTTTTAAAGGCTTATGTTTTTATGTTCATAAATGATAGCCATTTCTTCAAAGATATTAATGTAATTGTTTCTGCTAAGTAGTTTGGACTAATACACCTTTGTTTTATTTTTTAAAAGAAATGCAAATCCTTCATTATATTTAACAGATAAGATGTTTAAAAACATAAAAAATTCCTCTTTAGCATGTACATCATTCTGAATCTCAAATAACAGCCAACTGTTTGAAAGAGTCATGTTTTGTTGCTTCCTGCTGCCAACACAGACTGAGTTGAGCAATTGCATCAACCAAGTGGCATGGCATGTGTCTTGCCTTGCCTTGCATGTATTTTCCAGCACTCTTTATACTGCTATGCAACAATAGTTTTAATTATGGAGAACCAAAGTGATAACTCCTATATCAGATGTGGCTTAGTTTTCCCTGTGGACAACTCTGATTAGACACTTGGAAAAAAAGCTGCAGCTTTGTATCTCACTTTTCTTCTCAGACTGATTATCTGCTTTAACAGACAAACTATTTTGCTCATTCTATATATGTAGAGAAGCTTACCAAGCTGGAAAGTTTAATGGCTAGTACACAAATGGGTAGTACACAAACTTACCCAGACTCTGAAAGGTAGCTTGATAGCATGCTTCTGTACAAAACCACAGTAATAGCTTTTTCCTACACCTAAATAAAAATCATGTCATCATTAGTCAATTGTTCTTGGTTTCCCTTCCAACTCTTGGAGAATTGATAGAAGCATGTGGTAGTAGAAGTATGTAGGCAGGTCTACAAAGGGCACAATCCAGAGTGGGGGCAGTGAGGAGTGTCCTAGCTGGGCTGCCTCTACTATTCTGAATCCAGAGCAGTTATGCTGCATCCAGTTATGCTGCATCCAGAGAGTCAAGAAGCCTGGGCTGCACTAGCTGTTCCAGAGCATGCTAAGTCAGTGACAGCTAGGGACGGCTTGCTCCTGAGGAGACCCCCCTCAGATCACACTGAACAAGGAACAGTTGTGGTGCCTGCCTTATAAGGAGTCCCTGATGAGACTGCCAGGACAGTCTACAGTGAATACAAGGGGCTTCTTGGAGTGGCCTGCTGTAGTTGTGCCATATCCTGAAGTTGAGAGGCAGGGATTGCAGCTAGGCTGGCCAAGAACGCAGATTTCTGGTCAACTGCCATTCTTACTCTGTTGTATAATGGACCCCTATTGGTCTACTCATTGTTATACCTTGTCCCTTTCCTGAGGCTCTTGCAGTGGGATATATGGAGAAGCAAAGATGATTTTAGCTGGTGCATATATTTCTTTAGTTCCATCCAACGTTTTCATTGAAGTCATTTAATATGAACAGGACCAACTAGTAACAAACCGGCACTTAACCAGCCATCACTTATTTGAAAGCAGGAAGATTTCACAATTGATCAGGAAAAAAATTAGCACTTGCCATTTGATCTCATCCCTTCCCTTTTACATGCGTAAAAGATGTATGTGCATGTATCGATGCCTGCCAACAGTGGTTCTTTTATGTGTAATATCTGATGTTTTAAAGAAAACAGTGCCTGTATTGTTTTGATTTGGGAATTTAGACCTCATTAAGGTTTTGTATGAAAAGAAAGAAGAGGTTTTGCATCCTCAATTTAATATGAATAATCTTATTCATTTTAATAAGATTTTTGCAATATGATTTCAATGGAAATCTGTCAGCCCCAGCTTCTCTGCATATGTGGAGCTCTGTGCTTTGAGACCCTAGAAATGTCTGTTTTTAGGACATCAGCAGGGGGCTAATGAAAAGGCTTTGTTGATTTTAACGAATCGCAAGCCACTGTAGCCAAAATAAATATAATCTGCTTTTTGGATTAGTTGTCACAGATGATTTTACCTACTAACAGTGATTAAAGAACCCTGGTGGACCTAAAGCAGAATCATTCTCTGGTGACTCTTGCTAAAACAGCAATAAACACAAGTAAATAAAGACTTAGGGCATTAGTTATCTTTAATAAACAGTGACACTGCATGTAATGTTTGAGGGGACTTCAAAGACCTGCGCTGTGTGCTGCAGAATCCCTCTTTCTAGTTCACAGTGAACAGCAATTCCAGACAGCACTAATAAAGAAATGTTGCAAGGCTGCAATTCTTAGAAATAAGTTCCATTACAGTAAGTGGGACTTGCTTCCTTGTAAAGCTATTCCAAGTTCTTAAGTTGCCAATTCTCCCAGTTAGTCTTGTCAGTCTATTAACCAGTGTGTGCTGAGGGCACCATGCACCCATGGCATGCATGACATCATGAAGCCAAATGCTGTCACCATGCATCCTCCTCAGAGAAATGTGCATGTGTGGTAGCAACTGCGTCGCCCCTGTGATCTCCTCAGTCAGCTGGGGAGCACCATTCGGGGAGGAGAGAGTTGGATGGGTGAGTAGGTGGGTGGGCACACTCACACCCACCATTACGTACATACCCATGGCCATCTTGTGCCATTGAGCCATCTCTTGGTGTAAGAGCCATATACCACTGCAGTTAACACAGGAACAGGGCAATGGGTGAGTTGTGACAGCCAAATTTGCACCTTGAGACTATCTAAATTTGCAGGAGCAACATGTAGTCTGGATTACATGTCTGGATTAGTCCTGCATTGACAGAACGTGATAACTTTGGCTAAAAAAGAGACTATCAATGTCTTGTTCTAGGCTGAAAGTTTCAATCTTGAAGTAACCTCTTAAATAAGACCAACTGCAAAGTTTAGGCTGTAATCTTAAAGACACTTTCCTCGGAATAAGACCCATTGAACACAGTGGGGCTTACTTCTGAGAAGACATGGTTAGGATTGTGCTCTAAGTGATTTGATTATTGTGATATTTGCTCTTTGGAAATTTTTTTTAATCACTTAAGGAATTGCCACTGCTGAAGATAAAGATTAGCAGGAATCTAATCCTTTTCTTAGCCTGAAGGCTGATGTGAAGATTTTGAAGTGTCTGATGGCACACTTGACTTTTGAACAGCCAAAATGTTATGAAATCACAACTAGTTAAAACAGAAATCACAACAATGCAACTCACATTACAAAATTAGTTGAGAAAATGAATGCACCAGCAAAATGTTACACCATTGTCATTCTCAACCAATGACCCCTCCCTATTCTCTTTCCATTATTTTAGTAGAGCGTATAACTCCTCCTTCCAGGACTTGCAGGTCTTTATTGTATGACCCACTGAAAAGTTACCAAATCTTGGTAAGTCCCTCTCCTTGTTTGTATAAAAAAAGAAAAATCTTCAAGAAATTAAAAATTTTAAAAATACATACTGTATCTCTACCATTGTGACTTGAGACATACATCTGCTACTTTCTGTAGGTCCAGTAAAAACCTGGTTCTCTTTGTCAGCGCTGGATGCAGTTATGTCTCAGGTAGCCTCTGATGAGGCCAGATTTTGGGCACTGGGAGAACACAGTTGATTCCTCCTCCTTTTTCTCAAGTACTTTAGAATTTCCCTTCCCAGACATCTATTTTCTGAAGATACATTGTTTGGATAGGACCAAAATAAGTATATATCCACCTTCTAATTTTGTGATCCTAGTCAGGTTTTATAATATTAAATATACTTTGTACACACTGCCAGAAGGAGTCTGGAATTAGGATGCATGGCTTTATATTTACAAAAAGAAAATTCTTCGAGTGTATATAAGTGGCAAGTGGTCTGTTGACACCTAAGCATTCAGCCAGTTGAATGGGTAATGTTCAGAATCACGTCAGCCCATCAAAAGCGTTATAAATTATAGAAATAAATTCACAATGCATTTTATTTACCTTCTTGACCCAACCCAGTAGAATACCCTTTTGTCAAGTTTTCACTTTTCTTTTCATGGATGCTAAGGCAGAGATTCAAAATTCTAAGTTTTTAATAACAGTCAGGAGGCATGATCCCTGCTTGCTGGTAATTCAGAATAGACAAATCACAATAATAATAATAATAATAATAATAATAATAATAATAATAATAATAATAATAATAATAATAATAATAACAATATAGATATCCCCTGCACCACCACACAGTTTGGTCTTCAGATTGGTAAACTGAACTATTCTTTGAAAAAATAAAAATAAAAACAAGTTTTTTTTTCTTCCACATCCAGTGTCTAATTTGGAAATCTCATGTTGCTGCAGATCTCCAAACACTGATCTTCTGCCCCTTTTTCTAGGCTGATTGTACATACTGCATCAATGTCCCAAATCCTAAATTTGGTAGAAGTGCTATTTTATGCTAATGAATTTGAAAATATTTGCTATCAAGACTTGGATCACCAAAATCACAAGAAAAGCAATGCTGCAAAGAGAATTTGAGAGGAATATATTTCACATATAATTTTGTGAGTAGTTCATGTTTGAAGGTATGTCATCTTTTCCATTCTTTGAATTCAGTCCCCTTTCTGAAGCTCAATATATCTATTCTGATGTGTAGCAAAAATGTTACATCAAAGGTTAATGTTTGAATCCAGGCTTTAAAAAAAGGAAGACAAAGAACAGAGGGGTTGAGATGTGATTTAATGGAAAGATGGTGGAGGGGAACCCCCAAATGAATAAAAGTCCTTAAAAGCAACATATAAAAGCAAATAACCGTCTTCTTCCCTTGACAAATAGTTCAAAAAGTAGCCAACAGTTTGGATGTGGTCCGTCACGTTGCATACAAATGAAGATTCTGTCACTCTCCGTTCCCTCTGAAACACTTTGATCTGATGATAAAGAGTTCATCGTAGGATCAGGACTTCCATTCTGGGTTCATATAGACAAAGATTATAAAGGCAGACTTTTCCCCTCAACTGTTTCAATTTAATAGTATTTTCATCTTCATGTGAAGTACATTGCTAAATATGTACAGTCCTTAGAGCATTGCATTCATTTAGAATGTAGGTGGAGAGTGACATATTAGACTCTGCCTCCCTTTCGCAGAGCTGTTGAGCATTTCCAGGAAGAGGGCCATAATAATGTGAATTAACTGGTGCTGTCTTTCCTGCTCTTTCTTGGTGTTTTCTGAAAGAGGAATACCCACTCTCCCAGGATGGAAAGTTTCCCATTTCTTTGGTCTGAGACCCAATTGGGGATGAGAGAATAGAAAGTCAATTCTTCTGTTGCATCTTCTCCCACCATGTCTAAACAGAAACTCTTGGTTGGTTGAAAGCCCAGTTTCTGAAGAAAACTTCATAAGCTGCTGCTTCTCTGTGTGCATTGAGTTCTTAATTTTGTGCTAAGGAGGGAAAGACATTAAGGGCACAATCTTAACCAATTTAGGTCAACACAACTCACCCGCTTCCTGTTCCCGGAGATGGTGTGAAGAGGCCGGTGCATATCTGTTCACGGGCCTAATCCTCCCCAGGAGTTGTGAGGAAAGTGCCTTATGGCACTTTTGCAACACCCCACGCCAGCATAGGATTTATGGTGGGACTTAAGCCAGCCTAACTGGGGAGTTAGGATTGCAACCTAAAACTAAGCATTTGAGATTTCAACATATCAAATTTTAATCATCAGATTCATCTTATCTAATTAATTGTGGGTGGGATAAAAACACATAACTGTGTTTTCTGCACTTCTGTAAATTTTGTTTTACAAAGTAAATACGTAACAAAATAAAACAAACAATAGCAGTAACAAAACAGCTCCCAATATTAAAAAAAATTCATTTGGTTTACCTATAAATAATATTTAATTGGGTGTGCAAAGGTAATGATATGGCTTTATTTGCTGACACTATACACTTATATATCTAGTACACTTTTAAAACAATTATAGTTTATAATGATCATGTAATTTTGATAACACCACTTTTTGCATGCTTAAGTTTTATTAGCTTTCTCTCATTGCTACTAATTATTAGTGTGTGTTAGGTGAGGTTTTTTTTTAATATGTGAACTCATGCCTTTTTCTTGCATTTTGATGTGGTGCATTTTTGGGAAGGCTACACCCACTATCATACGAATGTTTAGATTTCTGAAATACTGTACGTTAGGATGTTGATCGGTGATTTTCTTAGTAGCGGAAGTATAAGCACTATTCCAAAGCAATTTCGATTATTTCCATACATAATCCTTACTTCACATTTTCACATATGTTTGTCAGGGATTTGATGTATCATCTGGTTTAAATCTTTCCATAAACCCCAACTGCTTCTGTCTCAGAAAAAGGGATGTGTGTAATTATGATTTATCATGGGTGTAATATGGATAAGTAAGCAAACTTAAAAGTATAAATGCATATACTGGTGAATTCTGTTGATACAATCAACAGTAACAATTTCTTGTCAAATTCAGATGTCGGTTTGGGAAAGTGGAAAATGTCATTCATTATTTATGATAGTCACCTTTTTTAATGGGCTAAGATCCAGCTGCAGTGACTTAATACAAACTTCTTTGACATCCAGTTCAAATCTAAGGCTGATGCTTTACAAGCAAACCTCTCGACCAACCACCACCATCCTTTGCAAAATCTATGCTGTTTTAAGACTCTCCAAGTATACACTAGAACAATCCTGTTTCTGTCACCTGCATGTATATTTAGCAGTCTGATCCATGCTACCCTCTCTTAGCTACTACCAGAAGACTGACAACTTACACAGTTATGATCTGCTTATTGGATCCGTTTCAGTCATGGGTGAATGCATACTGGTTTCACTGAAAACCATTTAAAAAAGCAATGTGGTAAACGGCTTTGCTTATGCCAGCACTATTACTAATACTATCTGTGGTGCAATCCTAACCATATCTACTCAAAAGTAAGCCTCATTTTGTTCAATGGGTCTTACTCCAAGGAAAGTGTCTTTAGGATTGCTGCCCTAGTGTATGCGTGCAGCAACTGATTTCTGAATTTCTATGGCTTGCATTAGCATATTTTTGACGTTTGAAAGGTCATCACTAAATGCAAACTCTCATTTTTAAACAGCTTGCAAAAGGAGGAACTCCTGAAGCAAGTACAAAATCTAAGGTTTGTGATGTGTGCTCAGCAGTGTGGTCTACCCAGAACAGTTTTCCATTAAAAGGGATTTTTAATGCTCTCGCTGCCTGTGCTACTTTAGGATTGTAATTTAGACCAAAGCTGAAGAATTGTGGTTCAACCAGAAACACACAGCCCACTACCCATGCATATTTGTGTCTGCAAAGGCTCAATAAATCTTTAACTTGGCTGCATGCCTGCGAGTGCAAAAATGGTGGTAGGAAGGAAAGAGTTCAAGCATAGAGCAAGCTGTAGTACATTTCCAATCAGTGCATTTTGTTTGATGGGTCATAGGTTTACAGGCCAGTTAAGATCCCGGCTAATATGCTTACTTTACCCTAAGCAAGCCATATTGAATGTAATGCATCTGTCTTTCACATAACTATAAAGTGGTTAGAATTATCAAACAGTAGCTTCACAGTAGCTTCACTAGAGTTTGTGTCAACTGGTGCAGGAGTTGTAACGTTAATCTTTCAACAGCTGTACTTCATTGAAAAGCTGAGTACAAGCTCCTACTCAAGCATGAGAAAGACAAATAAACTAGTTACCCTGGATCGCGCCCTTAGGCTGCCATCCTAACCTCCATTTAGACCATGATAAGCCTTGTGCTGACCTGGGGCTTCTGCACCAAAAAATACTTCTGCACCATTCCTGGGGGGTTAAACACGCATATGCACAGGCATATGTCAACCTCCCCACACCACCACAGAAAGATTGGCCATGTGAATTAGGCCAGCCTAAATGGGTTAGGATTGTGCCCTAACAGACCAGTTCTATCCCCCACTTTGCTACAGCATGTGACAATGCCAAGAAGGTACATTGAGATGTCAAGCTCATGGGAAGTTAGTACTGCTGACATCACATATAGGTTCCAGAACATGTAGACAACGTTAGTCTGAAGCTTTATAGAAAAACTGACAATAGATCTAAGCGGTCAGTGAGCATACTCATCTAAAAGAGATAAGGTAATGGTACATTTTATTTATTTTATTTCTGTGCATTACAGAGGTTCAATCCTAATCATACTTTCCTGGGAGTAAGATCCATTGAACAATGGGGATTACTTCTGAGTGGACACGGATAGGATTGTGTTCTCCAAGAGAGATTAGCCCTACAATCCAGAGTAACTATGGGAAGAGATAAGAGGCACTAACTCTGGATTGCTCTATGGATTTCCCACAGGTTTCCCATAGGTCGCACCATAACTACATCGGTGTAAAACGTCCCATAGTTACTCTGGATTGTAGCCTTATTTATTTAACATATGGCACAGTTGCTGGGTGATCCTTTGTGAGGTCCAGCAGCCAGTAAGTATAGACTGTTCATGCCCAGGGTGCAGGCTAGCTATGTTGTTCGATGGACGGTTCATAGAACTCTTCTCTTTCCAGAGAGAGAGAGAGAGAATGTTGATGCTAATTGTTATGCTTAATGATTATTTATTCCCAATTAAATCCTATTAGTCAGTGGCCAAACTTTTTCAACTGACTACTCTCTTGACATACTGGGCCAGTGAACATAGTTCTTTATTAGAGCTACAATCATATGGATTGTTTAAGGGCAGTTGGTTTTCTTTCTTTCTTTCTTTCTTTCTTTCTTTCTTTCTTTCTTTCTTTCTTTCTTTCTTTCTTTCTTTCTTTCTTTCTTTCTTTCTTTCTTTCTTTCTTTCTTTCTTTCTTTCAGGATTCCATGGGGCTCTCCTGGTTGATTTCTGTGGCTACCGAGGTAGTCATGGTTTATAGTTTAGGAACCACTGATGTTAAGGAACCATGGTATCACATGATGCTAGTTAAATATGATCTTTACCATTAATGAATTGAGCCCAATATATTAATTATTAAAAAGTAGGTGACGTAGATGTTTTCAAGAGTATATAACTTTTATCATCAGAGAAAATTCATTTCAAAATAAGTGAAACTACAAAATAAATGAAACTCCTTTCAAAATGAAACTACAGGCATGAGTCTCTATCAAATATTGTTAGATGAGAATCTTAACATTACTTAACACTTTGGATCAGGTGAGTGCTTTGGAAAAAAGCCTTAATTTTTGCCTGCATTAATGGCACTTGTGAATTGCTTTAAATATTTTATAGTTCCTTCAGACACTGTCTCCCAGAGTTCTGGCAGTTTGATCACAAGTGCAGCGTCTCCCTGTTAATGCTGTGCAGGTTGATAAAACAGTTGCCGAGCTGTAGTCCCCAAAGAAATTATTAATTATCTGGTTAATGTGCATCAGGCTGTGGGAGTATGAGATTAATCACCAGTGCTGGGATGAGTTGCTGAAGTGGATTTTGGTTTTTTGTCTCCTGTCACTCGGTAATGGCTTTTCCTTCCTTCACCATCAGGTGAACAGGTGCGGAGATGCTGTATTTTCATTTTCCTATAGTCAGGAACAGCCGGTGGCCAGGATCTGCCTTTTTCACAGTCCTGCTGCATGAGCAGTTTGCAACATGGAGCAGTACCTGCTTAAAATGTTCCAGCTGCAGGAGATTGTCTTGGAATAACTTGCCTTCTCTAACATACACACACATTGGAGTAGGCTTTCTAGAATCATAACTGGGACATAAAAACAATTGCCTGGAGTGTTGCTTCTTTCTACTACTTTTAAAGAAAATTATGTACGCAAAATTTCCTTGTAAATAATTTTTAGTACTCATAGAATCATAGAGTTGGAAGGGACCTAGTAGGTCATCTAGTCCAACCCCCTGCCTGCAGCAGGAAATCCCCCTAGAGCATCCCCGACAGGTGCTCGTCGAGCCTCTGCTTGAAGATCCCCAATAAGGGAGAGTCCACCACCTCCCTTGGCAATCTGTTCCACTGCCGAACCGCCCTCACCGTCAGGAATTTTTCCGGATATCCAACCGGAATCTCCTCTCTTGCAGTTTGTACCCATTGGTTCTAGTCCTGCTTTCAGAAGCAGCTATGAACAAATGAGCCCTTTCCTCCCTATGACAGCCCTTCAGGTATCTGAAGAGGGCAATCATGTCTCCTCTCAGCCTCCTCTTCTCCAGGCTGAACATCCCAAGTTCCCCCAACCTTGCCTCGTAGGGCTTCCCTTCCATCCCACTGATCATTCTTGTTGCTCTCCTCTGGACTTGCTCCAGCTTGGCTGCATCTTTCTTAAAGTGAGGTCCCCAGAACTGAACACAGTACTCAAGGTGAGGTCTGACCAATGCTGAATAAAGAGGAACTAGAACTTCTCGCGACTTTGAAGCTACAGACCTCTTAATGCAGCCTAAAATGGCATTTGCCTTCTTTGCAGACACATCACACTGCTGACTCATGTTCAGCTTGTGATCCACGGAGACTCCAAGATCCCGCTCACATGTTGTGCTGCCAAGCCAAGTATCCCCCATTTTATACCTGTATTTTTGGTTTTTATTGCCCACGTGCAGAACCTTGCATTTCTCCCTGTTGAAATTCATTCTATTTGTTACAGCCCAGTATTCTAGTTTATCCAGTTTATTCTAGTTTACTCTTCCTAGATAGAAAAAATTAGTTGTTGTAGATTTATTTACTTTAAATTAAAATACCATCAGTAAATTCTGTCCATGTTGTGGACAGAGAAACATGCATTGTATTGTGTCCTAAGCTGATAATAATTTTGACTGTGATGTGCTTGATTTTTTCTTCCCTAAATGACATTCCTTGGCTGGCACAAGGTACATTCACTGGTCTCAGAGTGCTCCAGGGTTGCGCTCTGAAATATGTTTGTAGCTTGTAGAAGGAGATTTCATGGCAGTTAGTCTCCCTCTTTCCCTTTCCTGTTCTTCCCTCCTGCAGGTTATGGTTACCAAATAAAGTTTTAGACTCTTTTTTTCTAAGAGGGGCAGGGGAAGCAAAGACTGAGTTCCCCTATTGTTACTATGGGCATCCCCCACTTTTTGACAGTTCATTTTTATGGTTCTGCTCTTTCAACACTTTTCAATTATACTCAAGACCAGAGTGACCATATAATCTTTTTTTACTCTCCTGTCTGGGTGTTCTCCAAAAGGGCTTCTTTGTCCTCCATTTTGGCTTATTTTGGAACTTTGCAATGGTGTGCTGTACCCCATCATGTCATATTGGATTCGTATTGAAGAACAGAATCCAATGCAAAAGTCGGTTTAGAAATATCTCCTTCCTTTCAAACATTATAGCCAAAAAACTAAAAATAAAAAATATGCATTGAGCTCTATAGGAAAATGAAAGTGCCCTTTATCACGGCTTTCCACATGAATAGGTAAAAGGGCCATTCTCTGGCAGAAAGGCCAGGCTGAGAGGAATCCAAGACCTTGTCCTCCTTTTGAGGTTTGGGCATCTGGTCACAACTGCCCAAGACTCATTCAGTCAACACATACTCTACTCTTTCAACCTCTATCTGCTAGTCTAAAGGCTAAAATGGTCTTTCCTAACCTTGATTTGCATGTGACATAGTGATCAAACTGTTTTTGGCATTTCCTGATGCCTTTCTTTAGTAAATAACTATGATTAAAATACGTAAGATATTCATTGCCCACACAATACCTTATTACTGTAAGTTGTTATGTTTTTAATGTATTAATTTTAAGTCATTTTTATGTGTTAATAAATATGTTTGCTAAGCTTTTGCAAGTGATATTTATGTCTTTTATGATGGCCCTTTTTTATTTGCTAGCTGAAAAAGACTGGGTTCCACTATTCTACAATTTTCAGGTTTCACTATTCAACAATTGTACAATGCTCTGATCCATAACCATCTAATTGTGGGATGCCTGTATTTCTGTTGTAAAATGAATAATTATAGCATTACAGTGGATACCAGCTGATACACTAGCAATTATTCCAGTCTTTCCATATCAGAAAAAAAATCCTTAAGACAAAAGAAATCTCCCATTTTTTCTATAGCTTTTGTCCTCAAGAACAGGACAAATAAAAAGCACATGCGCTTATTGCCTTTATATTTCAATTAGTGCTTTATCTGAACTATGATAATCTGATTCATTTCTTCCTTCCCCCTGCCACACACACATGTTGCCTCAACCATCTTTCTTGAACTTTCACTGGAGAACACTCCACAATGCTCATGCATTCTTGTGGATCTTTAAATCTAATATACTGTATTTGCTAAGTGACAAGTGGAATAGATTCTGAGAAGTATACGTTAATGCAGTGTATATATTGTTTGTTTTTCTTGGCTGTACAGGTCCAACCTGATACACAGATTTTTTTATACATGGATTTGACTCAACATGTATGGCCACTGCTGATCAATTTTAAAAATCACTTTTCCACTGTTGGAGAGAGAGAGGGGGCTGCAGGTGGGGGCCATCAGGGACTGGCAGGGGAGCAGTGGGGAGGACCATGGAGGTGGCATGGGGTCTTGGGGGGCCTCCAGCAGCTGGCACACAGCTGTTACACAGCTCTGGAGGCCACCTGTATGGCCACATAAGTGGTGGGGGAGCCTGCAGGAGCCTTCAGCAACTGGTGCTCGGCTGCAGAGGGGGCAAGAGGATTGCGAGGGAACTGGAAATGCGGCGGGGGCTGGATACGTGGGCAGGTGGTCAGGTCCTACTGTGTGAGGCTGGTGGCCTGCTGGCCAACCAGGAGGTGAGGGAGGGAACGCATCTGGGCATGCACCTCCGCTATCAAGTTCCTCCCCTTTCCACCCCTTAATCACACTGCCTTCCATGCCATTGACTCACTGCCCATCTGGAACCTCCTCCTGACCAGTAGTGACCTATCTGCTCCAACAGGGCATCTTCCACTCTAAGCCATACAGTAGATAGAACTGGGTAGTTCATCTTATTTGGCTGAAGACAGTTTGAAAGAGAGCGAGCATAATTTGTATGATTACCCATGGTGATTTTTGTTCTGTTTTCAGACTGCTCAGAAAACCCTTTAGATCCCTCTGATATCAATTTTGTCTTATTAGACAGGCTAATGAACTCCATCATGTACAGTATAGATGACCCATTTGTGTTCAAACATCCAAACTGACCAGAGATTGCTTAACTGATCAGAGGCCAGAACACAAAGTGCTTCATTATATGTGTTAAACAGTCTCCAGGGTTTCCTGCTTAGTTTGCATCTGATTTGTTTGGATTTCTACTCCTTGTAGAGCTTCCTGGGCTCATTCTGATAAGTAAAACTAAGTTTGCTTTAAGCTCAGCAGTTCCCTGCAGGAAAGAGATAACAAAGCAAAAATGGGATCTTCAGGACACAAGACAGCTTTGCTTTTTTTGTACCCAGAGGCAAAGTGTGACTTTATAGTTGAGTGTGCACTTTTTAGGCTCCTCACATTAACTACCTCTTGATATGAACTTACATTTGACACATTACGTCTGCAATCCTAAAGACAAATTCCTGGGAATAAGAATCATTGAACACAACGGGGCTTATTTTTGCGTAGACATAGTTAGGATTGTGCTCTTTCACTCCGTTTTAGATGTATAAATTGATGGTCCTTATTTCTCTTAACACAGGTGAATCCCATTCATGCTCGAGTCCCATAAATACTATTGGATATTGTATGGAAGATTCAGATTTCTCTTCAACAGTAGGTTTAGAGGTGCACAGAGCAAACAAAACATGAATGTGGTTTTGCCATAGTCAATTTTTTTTTTGCTAATTTAATTTAAACCTGAAGTTCTATATTTCATCCTGCCATTTTAAAAGGACACTGTTAGGTTATACATTGTACAGGCTACAAACTCTGTGAATAAAACTTGTTTCTGTGTGATTTTTGTATGTGTGCATTTTCTTTTGCCCATCAGTTCAGCTTTGTGGCCACAAAATCAGCTTTCTGGCCATCAGCTTTGTGGCCATCAGTTCAGCTTTGGAGCCACGAAATGCCGTGCTTAGGAACAGCGCTGATTAACTATGGACTTGTGTTTTATGTTTTGTTTTTTGAAGTTTGAGAATATGAGGTCAGTTGGTTCAATCAGTGAGAGAAATTAATACAAATGTTTATGGATTTCTGAAACAGGTTTTTTTTGTTGTTGTTTTAACTAATTTGTCTTTGAGTGGGCAGGAGTGCACAGACCGTTATCTCAAAAGGTGACTAAGTAAAAAGAAAAGTGACCAGGAGGGGTTGTAAAAATAATCTGATGCCTAGTCAGGTTGTGACATCTTTGTATATTCATAGCACGGGATTGTAACTTTTAGATCTGCTTGGCAAGGAAGACACATGCATTATTTGGGATAACCAGGTTTATCTCTTTTGACACTTTTCTGATATCTCTTGATCATTAAGGGCTGGATTAAGTGGTAAAATTTTACTTACATGGCTGTTATTCAGTTTACTCTTCAGATCTTTTTACAAGAGAACTTGAGTGCTTAAGGACTCCCCATTCAAATAGAAAAATCCAAGTCTTAACAATGGATTCTTCCTGTCAGGGTGAGGCAAAGGCTTAGTGAGCAATCATAAACTGAAAATCATTTTATATATATATATTGTTTTCTCACCCTCCATAGGTGGTGTATGTATGTTATCCTCAATCTCGGGTCCTCTACCAGAGGTCTGGGAGTTTGAGGGTTCTGCGCAGTATCTTAGCTGTTCCTAGCAATGCGCTTTTCTGGGTCGAGTGTTCTGACGTCCTTCCTGGAATCTGTTGGAGCCATTCTTCAAGCTTGGGTGTCACAGTCCCTAGTGCTCCAATCACTATTAGGATCACATTCACCTTCACTTGTCACATCCTTTCTAATTCCTCCTTCAAACCTCCTTTAAACTTTTCCACCTTTTCATGCTCTTTTTTCCTGATGTTGCTGTCATTTGGGATTGCTACATCTATTACCAGGGCTGTCTTCTGGGCCTTATCTACCACCACAATGTCTGGCTGGTTAGCCAGTACCTTCTTGTCTATGGAAGTCCCACAGGACCTTAGCCCTGTCATTCTCCACAACCCAAGACCAACATCTGGTCTTGGGAGGGGTTAGTCCATAGGCTGAGCAGATGTTCCTATATACGATGCCGGCTACTTGGTTGTGCCATTCTCTGTTGACAAGTTAATAATTTAACATTATTGTTAAATTGTTAAATTATTAAGTTGTTAAAAAATAACAGAGCTCACCCTGTCTTGTGGGGCCGACCCGGATCTCGAACCCTGGCCCGCTGGTTAACAGGCACAGTGTCTTAGCCACTGTAAAACGGCATGTATAAGTTTACTGTAACCACCGTCACCACTGAGTGCATTTAAATAGAAAAATCTCTTTTTCATCCAGAAATACAGTTCTAATGGGGAACTACAGGTCTCCAGTTGAGTCACTACTTTCAAGGGGACACCTGCCTGGAGCGGGGTGTAGTGTGTTGTGACCATCAGTTTAACATGCATGAGGGAAAAGTATGCAGTTGCTGTCTCAAGGAAACAAACCTGTACCAGAAGTGAATAGAGAAGGGTGAAGTAAACATGGGTCTGTTCCAAGTGGTTGTATATATAACATTAAAACAAAATTTTATTTTCAGGGTTCTGGTTAAATCCAACCCTGCTTGTATTGTGCTTTAATAGAGGATGCAAAGGCAGTGGTGGGTTGCATATCATTCTTTCTGTCATTCTTTTACAATTTCTCTGCTCAGCATCATTGTTGATCAACAGAACTGCACATGAAAGTGCAGTTTAAACTCCCTTCATCTTGTTTTCATCCCCTTGTTGAAGATGCCCCTGTCATCTTTTTCTGATGTTCCTAAACAGCAAAACAAGCATAGCTCTGCAAGAGATACTGATTTTTTTAGATCTCAAGGTAACATTTTAACCTGCGTCTTGTTCATAGCGTAGCATCCTAAGTAATGTTCCAGGATCTACTTTGCTGCTTGTTAAAAAGGATAGGACCCCGGAGATATCTTTAAATATGTCTGTAAAGTGAGAGGTGCCAGGAGAAAGATAATATGGGTGATTATAGTTATTTACCTTACATTTTCATTTGCCTTTAACTGGGTGTAATTTAAGGGCATGAAATCTCTTATTGGAACTGTATTTGCATTAAACAGCTCTAAGCAACCATGAAAGTGCAGAGGCTGAAAAATTGACAGGCTGGGTTCCTAGAATCCCAAAGTAGCATTTTTGTAATAGGCATACAAACAAATCAAATAAACATGTTTTGCTTCAGTGATTTAAAAAATATGGACTTTGAGATGATTTGTCTTTTTCTTCCTCCCTTTTTTAATAAAGAAAAGGCTACCATTTCTAACCTTCACTGTGCCTATCTCTAGTTTGCAGATCCTTCTGACAATCTGCAGCAATTTCCAAACCAACTGTTGTAAAGCATAGTGCCTTGGTTTAGAAGTTCAGCCTAAAAAAATGGGGTACAAATTAATGGATTTTATTGCACTTCTCTTTTGTTTAATTTAGATGACCATCTAAAAATAGCCTAATTTGCATAAATTATAATTGCCAGTCAATGGAGCCGGTTGGTCATCTAAGGGTTACAAATGATCACATGACTGGAAGAAGTGAGAAACCAGAATATGAATCTGTTTCCTTCCTGCCCTGTCCCTTATTTTTTTACCTGACAGTAGTGTAGTTGGTCCTAAAATATAAGCATTTGCCTTTACCTTCTACTTGCCGTCAGAACCATTTTGGACACTGACAGCAGTTCTCGGGTACTCAGTGATAACTTTTGGAGTGATCTCCCACACATTGCTGTTGCTTCCTGGAATGGCTCTGATGCTCAGTGGGAGGGTCAAATTACACTGCATGTCGGGGTGCCTGCAATAAATACCTTTTTGCCCCCCTCCAGCTATGCTACTGCTGCATGATGTTTAATATATACAGATATCACAAATTTAAAAATTCACATTAAAAAAGCCATGCTGGATCATGCCAAAGACCAATAAAGTCCAGCATCCTGTTTCCCACAGTAGCCTGTGGATGCCCGCTAAACTCTGCTTCACCACTCTATGTGGTATTTACAGATCATGTATTTTAAACAGTAAATCAGCCATTTTAATGCAATTTTTCTTTGTAATTTTGCAAACCAAACTCCTCAAGAAGTGAAATTATAAATCGTGGTGGTTTTACTTAAGGCTATAATCTTAAATTCACTTTCAAAAGAATCCTGTAGTACTTAATGGAACTTCCTTTTGAGTAAAAATGTGTACAACTGCCCTGTATGACTGACGCTAATGGAATGTGGAGTCAGGACCTCTGCATGTTGACTCAGTATTATCAGTGAGACTTGCTTTCAGTTCAAGTGTTGCTAGGTTTTCTGCCCTCAGTGTACATAACTGATGACATGCTTATAACATAAGAATTTCAGGAGGCTATCCTAACCAGTTTAGGCCAGCACAGCTCACCCTTCTCCCCATTCTCATGGTGGTGTGAGGAGGCCAGCACATGTCTTTGCACTGGCCTATCCCCCCCCCCCCGGCACTTTTGCAACACCTCTTGACCAGTACAGGACTTGGCCACATGCGGGTCTAAATTTGGGTTAGGATTGCACTGTCAGCTACTTAAAAACACAAGATGGTAAGAACACAATCCTAACCATGTCTGCTCAAAAGTAAGCCCCAATGTGTTCAATGGACCTTACTCCCAGGAAAGTGTCATTAGGATTGTAGCCTAAATAGCTGATCTTCCAAGTGAAAGGAGATACTGATGTTGGCAGTACTTGACATTATCCAGCAGTTCTCATGAGTAAAAAAATGGAGCAATTCCTGCTAGAATATGCATACATTTAAACAGGAGTGCCCAGCCCCAGCCCAGGGGCCAGATGTGACCATGGTGAGCCTCCATGCACGCAGCCCGCAGGTGAGCCCTGTAATCCGGAGGTGAGGAGAAGTGCTGCTTTTCTTGCCATCAAAGGATGCTCTTGAAGGCCAGGGAGTCTACATGCACTTCCTCACTGTGTTTGAAAGTGTTTAAATTGGTTTGAATTCATTCATTAAATTAATCTCTAATATATTCATTTATGGAAACTTATTCAAATGTGAAATGTAATTTTTTTCTGGCCCCCAACACATTGTCTGAGAAATAATGTGGCCCTCTTGCCAAAAAAGTTTGCACATCCCTGCTTGTTACATTAAAGCTGCGATCCTAATTTCCACTGAGGATGTCATAAACCCCACCTTAAGTTCTGTTCTGACCTGGAGGTGTCACCAAAGTGCAGTAAGGCGTTTCTAACCCACTCCTGGACAATTGCACAGGGATCTACGAACCTCCCCACACCACCACGAGACAATGTGCTAGGCAAGTAAGGCCAGCCTAAATTTATTAGGATTGCACCTTAAATTACCAAAATACTGGAGCCAAATTCAGCAGGCCTCCATCAGTCTTGAAAGACAATGGTATCGTGCTTGGCGCTGCATACACTGCATGCGAAGCACGAAAGCCTGGGTTGGATTGTTATGGAGGATAGGCTGTTACCCAAGCAGCAAATCCCCCCTCTCCACACCACTGAATTAGTCTGAATTAGTCCAATGGATAGGCAGAGCCAATATGATTGGATCCAGCTGGCATCACAGAGCTGGGCTAAGGACAGGCGCTCACCCTGTCTTGTGGGGCCGACCCGGGAATCGAACCCTGGCCTGCTGGTTAACAGGCACAGCGTCTTTACCATCACTGTTAATTTTCAAATACTTGAATATCTCAAAATTTGTTCTAGTAAGAATCTTAGAGAGCAATCCTAACCTAATTTAGGCTGGACTAACACACCTGGCATAACCTGCTGTGGTGGTGTGGGGAGGTCAGTAAATGACTGTTCATTGACCTACTCCCTCCAGTTATAGGGCAGAAGTAACACCCCCAAGTACACAGGACGTATGCTGAGGCTTAAGCTGGCCTAACTGGAGTTTAGGATTGCAGCCTTAGACCCAGGTAAACATTCATGTGACACGTTTGCATCATGTGATACATTGCTAGAATTCCTTCAAAAATGCAAGAGATCATATTTTTTGATGCAGTCCCATCTAAAAGGCTCTCCTTTCTTGCCTTTGGAAAGCTAGCATGTTAGGGAGTATGGGTGTAGACCAGCCTTCAATCTGGAAAAAGCATTTAACATTACCTGATCTGCTTTCATTGATTTACAGTCAGACTGGCGAATGCTTGGTTTTAATGCAACATTTTAACTTAAGGAAAGGCTTCGAACTGATAGGTACCTAAATCCCCTTTTCAAAACAAACCTTCATTCTTTTTGAATGTGCTCTCCTGAGACTGTAACCCTAATCATAGTTACTTGAAGTACATTCCAATGAAATGGATGGGAGTTACTGTAAAATCATGTGTTCTTTCTCACTATTTTCAAAATAGCTTTTAAGTTCTGAAATCATGTAAGATGTACAATCTTATGTTACCTACATTGCCTGTCTTCTCAAATCTGTTAGTGAAAATGACACATATAATAATATTTTTACCATCCTCCATCGTTACAGTATCCAGGCTGTACCATACCTTTCCCCTGCCCCAGCCTCTACCCCTCCTTTACAAATAGAGTACATTTTAATTAAAGCTTGTCAATCCAGACCTAATGAATACATTCACAGTAATGTTTTCATCTTCCAGAGGTGAACTTGACTTAAGAATTGTCCCTCATGACATCTATTTAAAGACTACTTGAGCTGATGGTTTAAGGAAAGTTCTTGTATTTTGTTCTATTGTTGCTAAAAAAAAAAGGCTTCAGTATAATCAAATGGTGGTGTTTGTAACTTAATAAAGTGTAGTGCAAGTAACTGCAAAAAGAGCAAGTGAAACTGTGGTTTTGAAAAGTCTATTCTTTAATAATAATAATACTGGGAATTCATCATCAGATGCACTAGGACTACAGTATTTATGTATTATGCTTGTATTGTATTGAATTGTCCATATGCTTGTATTGTATTAAATTGTCCATATGAGACAATAGAGCTTCGTATATTGAATATGAAAAGTTTTTTTTTAAAAAAATTCCACCTCATTGAAAGAATTGCTCTCTGATAAATAAGGGGAGTGTCTGATTAGTAGGGGGGTCCATGTCTCCAGAAATGTAGATTTGGCTGCCCAAGATCAGTCACATACCCAGTCCACATTTATGATGGCGCAACTGCTTCCGAACTTTCAGAGTTGACTCAGAGGAGCCAAGAGCTGTGAAGGTGTCTGAACAGCTAGAACTGAACCCTATGTGGGATATGAACGTAAAGAAGCCCCATTCTTAAACAACTTGCCTCTGTGCTTTATTTATTTTACTGCTGACCTCATATATAATTTGTGTAATGTTTGAGGGCTCCAAATATATGTTCAGTTAAAATCCCATTGTTTAACATGCAAATACAGTTCAGCAAAAATGTGATGAATTCCCAAAACAAGAGTAGCATAGTGACTAACAGTATAATCCTTTGTATTTATTCAGGAGTAAGTTTTAATGGGTTCAGTTGACATTACTTCCAGGTAATTGTGTGTGTAGGATTGCATCCTTAGTCCCCAATCCTATTGTGGTCTTGCACTACTGAAACTAGTTTTTAAAAGTGCAAGGTCCTGGGCTGCTGTTGTATATTGTCAGGCCACTGTTATAAACAGTAAGTAAAGTATAGTACTCAGGGCAGTGTCTCTGGGAGGCCCTACAGGTACTGATAGTTTAGTGGCAGGCAAAACTATTAAATCAGGTAAGCCTGATCCAACCACCACCACCGCTGCCACCATTGGATGCAGCATGTGCTTCATCATGGCAGCTGCATCAGTCCAAAGGTGGGAGATGGGATTTGGCAGAAAGACACTGAATTGTGAACCATATTAATACTAATATGGTATTAGTATTAGAGAAAATACTTTCAGATCTGCCTTACAAGACTGTTGTAAGATTAGTTCACATCATAAACAGTATGCCCTGCAAAGAATTAAGAGTCAGTACTAGTCATGTACAAATTGATATGTATTTAATTTTCTTAGACTTCCTAATTGTCAGACAGGGCTAGAGACTGTAACAGTTAAAATAAAAACCATATTTACTTCAAAATATATTTAAAAGCATTCTTGATTTTTTTAATTAATAGAGACTTTGTTTCCAGGCTAAAAAGACTAAAAATAAACAGCTGTATAGTACTTCATTAAGCTGCCTGCTTGGAGTGATTTTACCATTGATTAGTCTCAGGGCTAATGCTGGTTCATTCCTCATTTCATTGCTAATTAACATCAGCTCTGCTCCTGACCACTTGACCGCATTCTCTCTATGAACATGTGCTTGCTTGGCAAGTAGTACGTACTATTCCTTCGTACAGAACCGAGGGGTAAAAATCGAGCATGAATTTTTCAGTTTCTTTCCTCTGTAAACTTTTAAGTCTGTTGCTGTCTCCACTTGTGCCATTTGTGGAATTTGATTACACGTGGTTAATGCTGCACTATATGCACAGGTTATTGCTAATGTACAATGATTCTCTTCAAAAAACATAGGCTTTCATGAAACGTTTTCCAAAATTGCTTTTAAGAAATCAGGGAAATTTTAAAAGTGAGTAGAGAAACTAACATGTAAATTGGCAAATTGAGCTTTTCTTTTGTCATTGTATTCAGTGGTCAACCTTGTTGGTAAATGGGACACAAGTAAAGCCCTTGGTATGACATATGAAATCTTTATATTTTGGGATGATTTTACTTCTATTCTGTAGAGATGAGGAGTAAGTAGGTTCAGGATGGACTGTTATTTATTTTTAACCCATGTTTTGTGGCACAGTGGTGTGCCATGTAAAGTCTGTAGGTAGGCCATGGGAATTTGGGGGGAGTAGAACCATAGGATGATGTGAGCCACCACCACTGCCACCAGCAGAGAGACACAATTAAAAAAAAAAACTGATGGTATGAACAGTTTTCATGCCTTGTCAGTGTGCTTTGAGATAAAAAAAAATGTTACATTACAGGACTACATGTTGGAGTCCATGGCGTCCAAGACATGCTCTTGGCTAAGAGTGCCATCCATAGACAGTTGCTAAATACAGGGCTAAAGCTATCATCAGGCAACTAATCAGCAGCTTGTGATGCAATTTTATACATCTTAGGTTTTTGTAATGCATTAAAAATACAACCAACAATTCGTATTTTAAAAAATAAATGCCAAAACAGTTCTGTGGTATAGAATATAATTAATTTTAGAGTCTTATGAAAAAAAAATTGGGGAAAAGTTGTTAGACTTGTCAAGGGTGCAAAATAGTCCAGCACCTGGCTGTGTGCGCCACTTTAGGTTTCCTATCCCCACTTTAGTCAATTCAGGATCTTTGGATATAAACCAAGCTGGTTTTTAAAACCTTTATTTTATGTTACCTTTATTGTTAAGGTGCCTGAACTATCAAGGGGGAAACTGCCTCTGTTTCTACGTTCTATAATTGAGTATTGTTATTCTGTGTTGAGCAGTGTGGTTCAATACTTCTGTCTTGAGCAGTTGCAAGAAGCAACCATGACAAAGAACAGAAGGTTAGAACAGCTTTGTCAACCAAGAAGGGTATAGATGAGAATAGTAGTGAAATGCGACAATTATCATGGCTATGTTCTGAGACAAAAACTTCTAACAACTTTAATGAAATTAGTTGCTTCAGTTCTGGGTGAAACGGACAGTTTTTCCATAAAACACAAGTAAACAGGCATTGTAAAAAAAGATCTACTCAACTTGGCACAAAACAAATAGCACTATTGTATAGCCTTGGGTCAATTCCAGATCACAGCATTTTGCTTTAATTGAAGTGAGTATTGCATTTCAATTTTGTGAATGTTGTTTTTTTTTTATCATGTTCCTATGTTTGGAAACATTCATATCTCTGGACTAATCATAAAGTTTGCCTTATACAAATCTGCCAGTTGGGAACAGTCACTGGAGTGAGCATGCCTGAGTGATAATCCTTTTTGCCTTCTCTGAAGTGGAATCCTTAGCTGCCTTGTTCATTGGTTAGATCTTTACAATCTATTACTGTGATTCATTCAATGTGCTTGGGCCCAGTTCCGCAAATACACATGCAATTTCATTCATGAAGTCAATGGGGAAAAACCCCCCTCTTATTTACTTCTCTGGGTTTGGATACTGGCCAAAGTCAACAGGGTGAGTTATGTGAACAAAGCTGGTCACATAAATACTGGCAAAAAATTGATCATAGTCTAGTAGTAATTGCCCAGTCCTACTACAAAGGTTTCCAGTTTTGTTTTGCTGGGTATGTCTCTGAACTGTTGTGAATTTTTGGTCCACTGGGAATTTATAACCAGTTACCCACCTCCTTGATATAGGCCATATTAATGTGTCATTGCTGTTTTCCGTTGCTGGAAAGATTTTATAGCATTTGTCTACAAGGCTTCTTGCAGCCGCCTTGGTGATTTTAGACGTTTATTTGCTTCTTTTTAACTTTTAGCAGCCAATAGTCCTGATATTCTAAACAAATACAGTGTAAAGTGGTAAACATCTAAAATAATTACAGTGAAATCTAAAACCATGGGCTGTGGTGGTGCAAGTGGTTAAGACACTGTCCCTGTTAACCAGCAAGCCAGGATTTGATACCCAGGTTCTATAAGACAAGGTGAACACCTGTCCTTAGCCCAGCTCCTGCCAACCTAGCAGTTCAAAAGCATGCAAATGCAAGTAGATAAATAGGTACCACCTTGGTGGGAAGGTAACAATGTTCCATGCGCATGTGAGCCACATGCTGGCTGTATGGCTCTAGAAATGGGGATGAGCACTGTACCCTACAGTCAGTCATGACTAGCAGTATAACCTGTGGGGGACACTTTCACCTTTTAAATCTAAAACAAATACTCTTGTAAAAGTAGTGGTAGCACCCTAAACAGTAAACAGCCAACAGCAAATGCATATAGAAGAGCCATTGTGCATATAGAACATCATGTGCATATAGAACAGCCAACAGCCAATGTGCATTTGGAACAGTAAACAGCCAATATCCGGTGCATATAGAAATTAATATTAGAAACAGTAAAAATAACAAAACCTAAATAAAGCAGCTGGTCATAAGCTAGTAAATCTTGGCGAGTAAAATGATTTTAACCTGACGTCCAAATGTGAATAGGAGCACTTCTTTTGTTTGTCAGGAGAGAACATTTCACAGGGTATCAGTGCATAAGGTGCTCTCATTGCCAGAATTTCTCCAAATATGCACGGTTTGGTCAGTATGCAGACATCCATTTGCCTCCTTACATCACCACAGGAATGGGAAGACTAATGCTTTCTGCCAGCCTAGGTTAGGATTGCACCCTAAATTATGAAATGTGCCAGTTTTTAAGGCACATTTAACCTCTACAACCTCATTGGGGAGGGTGAAGGCAGGGAATAATGGAAAAGATCACCAGTAGTCCCTAGAAGATAAATAGTCCTAATCATGTCCCTCAGTTATTTTGAAATTAACCCTACAATCCAGAGTAACTACGGGAGCACGTAAGAGACCTTATGTGTACCCATAGTTACTGCACCACCTAGTGAAAACCTATGGGAAGTTCACATTGTGATCTAGAGTAAATTGTTCTTATACCGGAGCAAGGACTCCCCGTAGTTACTCTGGATTGTGCCCTAAGTGTGGAACATCTTTTTAAAGAGCTTTGCTAGGTTCTTTGTACAGTATAGGGTGGATTTGGGTGCATATACTATGATTAATGCAAAGCTCTAGATGGCCACCAAAAGGAAGCGAACAGTGTAGTTGTGATATTACATTTCAGGAATGTATTAATCCTCCTTTTTTTCCCTTACAAAAATTTTTCCTGTTGAGGTTCTGGAGAAAAATAAGTTTCATTAGTTAAGTATCAAGTAAGAAGAGGAAGAGCACACAAATCGCACAACAGGATTGATTGTAATAAGCTTCTTCTTTTCACTAAAAATCCATTACTTTCTGTGCTATTAAGTGATGAAAGAGATTAAGAAAATAAAAGAAAATAAGCAGGGCTGTCTTTGTAAATCTAATAAAGATGATAACACTGGAATATTTTGTCAAATTTGCATGTGAATTTATAACGTTCTAATCCATTGGCAAACAGCACTGTGCTGGGAAAGCCTAGATTTGTACTGTTCTTATAGGGATAAAAATGCAGAACAATATTTTGGCAAAGAAGCCTTGTTTTCCTTATGGGCTTCCATATGTTTTGTCATGAAATCCATATTTGTAGCCTCAGCACCCATATGTTTAGCTTATTATTTATTTTTCCCAAAGACAAACATGTTCCCTGAAAATTGTTTTCTAGCCAAAATCCAATTACAATTTGTATTTAGTGTCAATGATCCTGATCCTACAAGCTGTTTTTGCTGAGTCTCCAGCTCTTAGGACCAGTCACGAGGGCCTGGCAGTTAGCATGAGGGGACCTCATGCTGGTTCTGAAAACTGAGTCTGTCCCAAGCACATGCCCCGAAGCAGAGGCTTTTAATGCAACTACATCAATGCTGTCCTGCTTACCCATGTAAAGCATACAGTAGCTGACGACTCCTTTACGTTTATCAGCCCTAGAGACTATTATAGTTTGATCTGCAGTTTGCCTGTCCAAACCATTAACAGTTGTGCATCCCAGCACTATTTCTCCATATGAAGTGATTGTTATGGCAGTCAGATATGCTCTTGAGCATGTTTTTTGAAACAGATACAGTAGGGAAAAATAAGGAATGTCCTGTATTTGGTGAGAGATGACCCTTGACCACATGCTTGCTTTCTCTCTTCTCCCTAGCAACTATTTACACATGAATTCATTCACACGCAGCCTTTACACGCGTGCACACTGTGCATGTCATCAACTTGACTGTGTGCAGCACAATCAGAGCCCTCTGCAGGGCTCCCACAGCTCTTAACACTTTTGACCGTTCAGAGTTCTGGAAACGTCATCCAACGTCTTCCCCAGTGAAGGTATTTTGATTTGAGTGATTTGTGAAGCAGTTGATCATTTTCAAATCTGTCTTCCTAGATTGAGGCTGAGACTTTCACAAGCTCAGTGGTTGGAGTTAGTGAGCTGCTACCTGCCAGTTAACGTATGTGTTTTGCTTAATGAACTAGTAAATGTCCTTCCAAAAATTACATCTGTGCAGTGGAGGTCATTGGTGGGTAAAAATTTGGGGATCTGATCTTCAAATTTCTCTCTGCTTCCTTCCTCAGCTATACAACCTTCAGGTACATCTAAGTTATGGAGACCTCCTGGTAATAAAAAAGAAGTACAGCGATTGTCATTGGACAATGGATACTAAGGTTGCAATCCTAATCACACTTTCCTGGGAGTAAGTTCTATTGAATACAGTGGGGCTTACTTCTGAGTAGACATGCTTAGGATGGCACTGTTTTCCTCAGAATTGTAGAAACATGTTGTGGATGTTCTAAAATGCCATGTATTAAGTCAGTAGCAAGGCAAAGAGTGCTAATTGTTCATGTTTTGTTTTTAACTTTATTATTAGTGGTTCTTTATTCACTTTCAATAGAAAGTAGTGTTTCCTCCATTCTTTTTGCAGTTTCTTGGGAATTAGAATTTTAAACTGAATATATTTAACAATATTCAAAGCAGCCCTTTATTTCTCCCACTGTTCTATTCTTTGCCATATTGCCTCACTGCATAAACACTTGTATCTCCCTCTGATGGCATCCAGTTTCCATTCCATTCACAGTGGCTGAGGATCATATCTCTGATCCACTTAGAAACGCAATGATCTCTACCCCTGAGAATGCAAACGCTTTCTCAGTCAATCTATTGATCTACCGGGTTCTATTTCTGGCTTTCCATTCACTCACTTGCTGTTTGGGATGCTGGGTATTCTTTCTGGGGAAGATTGAACTCTCTTACTAGGAATTAGAAGAACAGTTCTGAAGAACCTAAATATAGCATTTCAATGGAACCCAAGCATGTTCACCTATTGACTAGATTGCCATTTCAGTGAACTTTACAGCATCACTTGCTACACTTTAATTTGGGTAAGAATAGTTTAAGTAAACCCGGTGGTAGGAGAAGAGTGGAGAGATGGATTACTTGAGACACGTGAGATGAAACCACTTCACTGAGCTTGATTGTTAAAGTGCTTCAGACAAGAAGCAGTTAGTTTAAGAGCAATACATTAGTTCAGATTTATGAATGGGCAAAATTAATAAAAAAACATTTATCCCCATCTACTTGTATTTTCCTCTTGAGATTCCTGCTTCACCACCCTTATAGCTCACTACTGCAGATTGCTCTTCCACTCCAAAGGTGTAAGAAAGTCGTGGATCTCTTTCCAGCAAGGACTACTATGGAGTTTCAACCATGGGTTTTGTAACAGTGAATTTACTTTAATTGCTGGCACTTTCCACAGTTCTTTCAACATGAAGTACACCTCATAAGTTAGGAAGCAATTCTAACCCGTTTTTAAGGCAGCACAAGTCCTGACATTAGTCCTATGCTGGCCAGGGGGTGTTGCCAAAGTGCCATAAGGGAGTTAAGCCAGTGTACAGACGTACGCTGGCCTCCCTACACCCATAGTAATTGGAAAAGGGTGAGTTGTGCTAGCCTAAATTGGTTAGGATTATGTCCTGAGAAATACTGGCCCTAATATTGGCTTGCACCAACCATTGTTAATACCAGTTTTAGTTGAATCTAATGCGCAACCTGATTTTAAAATGCTTGAGATTTTTTTTAAAAAGTCTACTGGCAGTTGTAATGTGCAGCTAAAAATCAAGCGCCAAATTGAATTTTACTGTGTACAACAATGAATTATATGTCAATAATATGATAATGAATTTGTTATGATTTTTACCTAAATTGCACTACTTAATACAACAATGGGTTTATGATGGATTTTTTAATTAAAATATAGTACACTGTTAAAGTAAATCCTGATCTATACTTATAATCAAAATGCCGAATTTACTAATATGTTCAATAGGTCTTACTCCCAGGAAAGTGTCTTTAGGATTGCAGCCTTACCCCACAAGCCAGAGTAACTACGGAAAGACATAAGAGGCACTTACTCTGGACTGCTCTATGTATTTCCCATAGGTTTCCCATAGGTGGCGCCATAACTACGTCAGAGTAAAAAGTCCCATTGTTACTCTGGATTGTAGCCTTAATGTGCTATCCTAACCTGTAGTTAGACTGGCGTAAGATAAGACCTGACATGTCCTATATTGACCTAATGCTGTAAGGCACTTTTGTGCCACTCCTGGGGGAGGGTTATGCCAGTGCACAGACATACCCTGATCTCCCCACACCACCAAAGGAAGATATGCCAGGTGAGTTAGGTCAGCCTAAATTGGTTAGGATTGTACCCTAAATTTAACTTTAAAAGGTGAGTGTTAGATTCAGGTAAATATGATAGTTTTAACAATTGGTTCTCTCAACCAGTTTTTTATTCTAAACCAACACTTTTGTCATTGTCATCCTATCTGAAACTTTCCAGTGACCTTCACAGAAATGTCCCATAGTATGAATTAATTCTCAAAAAATTGTCCCTCCACTAAATACTATTAGAACTGACCACATTCTATATAAATGCAATTGATTCTTATATTTTTATGCTACCTTTCGTTATTTTATGGTTTGACTCTGTATGGATTGCAAAGAGCCCAAGTTAATGCCGTTGTCCTCCTTTATCAAGGAAATTCTGAAGAAACCATAGTAAGGCAGCTGTGACCCTGTCAGGGTTTATAAGTGAAGCCAAGAATAGAAAGCAGTACTTCATACATTTTCTTAATGAGTGTATTGTTGTGCATGTGTTTTTTTCCCCTTCAATGTGTTGGTCCTTGACACACAGCCAAGTTAGGGCTTGCCTAACTTGTTTAGAGCAAACTTCATAAATAGCCCAAGATGTATGAAGTCCTTGATGATCAAATAGTTACCTCTAAAAAGGAAAAAAGGACGCCTTCTGCTGGCCAAAACTAGCAGTTTCCTAAAGTTTATTTGAGTATATATGTACTGCTGGCATAGTTTACTAAAGAAGTCTGCTTGTACAGCAAATTAGTCTTAGGTGCCAGATACTTTCAGCCAAAGTCCAGGTCAAAGCTACACTGGGTCCCTTGCAGAAACCAAGATAATACATTAATTCTGCAGAAGCGAGAAACTTTACTACTGCTATTTCCTTCTCATGTTGTTGCAAATGTAAATGTCTGTAAACTTACTTACCATTAGGTTCAGCTTACCTGAAGATCTTCCGAATCTTGCAAATTCATGTGAACAGAATATGCCTTTAGTTTAAAAAAACAAAACAAAACCTAATTCACTCTATATCTTTTTGGAAATTTGCTGTTGACCTCATCCTTGTTCGTTCATTCTGTCACTCCAGAATGTTCTGTACATATTAAATATGATACCAGATGCTAGTGAATAGTTTTATAACTATCATTCGCCAGATGTTTCATCCAGTAGCATATAACACTGATTAGATACATTCAGAAATAATATATTTCCCTTGAAACACTTTTGTTGATTTTTTGGGGGGGGGCTGCATTAAAAAAATCTCCCTTTCCTCCCCCTTCCCCTTTTAATTAATGTGACAAGCAACAGCCATGGTTTTTCATTACTTATACTCGGTTACTGCAGGCAACATTTTAGTAGCATGTCCATTAAAGCGAAATGAGGCACAAAGCTCAGTTGTAACAATTTTAAATGTGCACCAAAGCAAAAGTAGGCTTTGTTTTTTGTTTAAGGTAAAGAATGTTCACTACCTGTATAGAAAAAGTTGGAAGTGAAGGTAAATTTTATTCCCCATAAAGTACTGCAATGAGGGAGAAGAAAAAAACAGACAATAGAGATCCATTAGAATTCCATACCAGTCTGTTTGTGCCTTTCTTGCTCCCTGTAGACAGATGGGCTGTATTCATCTGCACCTGAAAGTACCATTTTGTTAATACATAAATTTGGAGTGGGGGAGTTCCTTGCTTTATACACAATTAATTGAATAATTTTAGCAAAGAATGAGAGATTAATAAAACAACACAACCTCTATATAAGCAACTATTCTCATGGGTTTTCAAGGCTTGCAATTTGTGGATGCTGCAAATCTGACCTGAGAAATGCCTTCTGTACTCCTTTTTCAAAGTGGCAGCAGAATTACCAACACTTGGGATGTTGGCTCTCTGCTTGAGTCACTGTTCTGGTCTTAACTACTTTCCATCATTCAGGGCAGCAACATATACAGGAATAAAGGCTTTTCTGAGGGTGGATCATGGATGTTTGAACAAAAAAAATCCAGACTTTTTTCATGTAAGAATAATGTTGGCCTCCAATTTTCATTCTGAAAAATGTGGTGCCTGAGCTACCACAAAAATTGAGATAAAAAATGTTTGCAATTTGATGCAAACACTGCAAGCCTATGCATGTCTACTCTGAAATAAGCCCCACTGAGTTAAATGGGGCTTACTCCCATGGAAGTGTACTTAAGATTGCAGCCACAGTTGATCACATTTCAACTGGGTTAACTAGTATGTAATTATGCCTAGATTGTAGGCTTAAAGGCTCTCAACTTTTATCACTGCAATACTGTCTGGGTAAATCTAAAGATGCTTAACTGTTACTTACAGTCCAATCCTATGGGCATACTCTGCCTCATGTTTCAGCCGTACAAATGGAAATTCAGGGCTGTTGGTATACTGCTGAAAACGTGCCGACTGGCCACATTCCAGTGGCTTACAAAGGAACTTACACAGTACTGTTAACTGGGGAAAACCAGGGCAGGGAGGAGAACAAATGGGGTTGAGAGTGGGTTGGGGAGCACAATCCTGACTTGTGCTAGAGCAGGCAGCCCTCCAATCAAAGCCACCTCTGGATGTGGTTTAAATCTGAGCAGATGGGAGTAGCCACAGGCCGATACCAGATCCCCCACATACTGAGGCTTGGATCCAGTTTAACGGTGGGTATCCATGGCCCCATGCCTGGAGGGACCTGGTAGCAGGTAGCACTGTCTTGCAGCTGCCCCGTCCAGACAGGGCGACTGCATGGAGGAAAGTCTTCCTAGTCCTGCTTAGATGGAGTCCATGTGCATCCTGGTCAAACTGGGAAGCTGCAGGATTTGGCTCTGCTCAGGGGTAGCAGCAGTGAAGAGGAGGAGCAGGAAAAATAAAAGGCTTCTTGCCACAGCTTGTAGGCTGGAGTAGCCCAGTGTAAGTTACATGCATGCATTACTTCCATGTTATTGCTCCTACTACCTCCTGCAGCTACGTAGCTAAGGCATTGGGAAATGGCACAACACCTGTATTCTTCTACTTGTTTCTCCTTGTCTGTGTTAGTTTAAAAGTGTTGGGAGGTCATTATTCTCCCTTATAAATACTTTCTAGTACCTATGCTTCTTTTCCAAGCTCCTCTGCCCTGTCCCAGGGTCAGGGTTACCAGATGTCAAACTGGGAATTCCTGCACGGCAACCCCAAAATTCCTGATTTAACGCCAAAATTCCTCTCAGTCCAAGCCAAAATTCCTGAGAAAATTCCTATAATTAAAAAAATTTGTCCAAAAATGTAGGACGAAATGTAGGACATGTTAAAATAAGCTTAAAATACTTGTATTGCTTTCCTGTACTTAATTTCAACACTATATTACCTTTTTAATGTAATAGACACACACACACCCTTGGGGAAGGGGCAGTGGGTGCATTCAGGGGTGGCTGGTGGAGGGTTTCTCTGGGCTGGGGAAAATAGGTAAGTGGGAGGTTTCTGGGGGGAGGGGTGCATGCAGGGCTGGTGGGGGTTTTCTTTGGGGTAATGGGCACAGGCAGGGCCAGGGGAGTTGGTGGGGGTGGCTGAGGATAGTGGGTGCTACAGGCAGCAGGGGAGGCTGGTGGGGGTTTCTGGGGGAAGGGGGCTTTAGGATTTCTCTGGGGAAATGGGCTTTAGGATTGGCCTCTCAAGCTGCAATCCTAGCTAGTTCACCTGGGAGTAAGTCCCATTGGTCATCATGGGACTTACTTCTGAGTATGCAGGCTGTGGATTGGGCTCTGGGGCTGCAGCCCTCTGCACTTACCTGGGAGTAAGCCCCATTGGTCATCATGGGACTTACTTCTGAGTAAGCAGGCTGTGGATTGGGCTCTGGGGCTGCAGCCCTCTGCACTTACCTGGGAGTAAGCCCCATTGTCTATCATGGGACTTACTTCTGAGTAGGCAAGCAGTGGAGTGGCTCTGGGGTGGTCCCCAGAGAGGAGAGGAGCGCCAGCCTCAAGCCCCTATTGGCGGGCAAGGCTAAGGGAAGTGCACACCAAGTTTAAAATTTAAAGGGCCAGCGCTGAAGCTGCCCAAATTCTGGAGCCCAGAGAGGCTCTCTCCCCTCCCGGAGCAAGGGGAGTTTTGGAGGAGACCTCTGGAAAATAGAGGAGGTCTGGCAAGCCTGCCCAGAGTGTTCTCTTCCTTGCTGTTTGGAGAATGGATTGAGAATTGAGAAAAGATGAATTGATTATATTTAAAATTGGAAGGCATTTCTTTTCTCCATATAACTTCATCTACTGACACAGTTCCTTCAGTGGGAATAGGATGGGATGGGACAACCATTGAACAAAAATCTGTGGTGGTAATAAGTTATATCCAAAAATCTCTTTTAGGTGCAGGCAACAATAATTCTGTCCTTTTTCAATATGATACTTTTTTTCTGTCATTATTAGGCCAGAATGTAGGAGAGGGGTGCATGGGTAAGGCCTTGTTCTTTTTGGAATGTCACAGCGGGAGACTTCATTTAACTGAATGGTGATTTAACTGTCAAGGGTCAACAAACTACCCCATCGTGTTGTAAACACCCTTCCTTCAGTCTGATCCTTCAATTTAAAATGTTGGTGTAGCATTCAATTTTTAAAATCTTTTTAAATAGGATTTTTTGCCCCTATTTTTCCTGCAGAATATACTGCAGTTTATATGAAACTGGGACAGCCTAGCAGGGGATACCAGGACATTCCTGTCCACAAACCATCTTCAGGGGATAATAATATTGGTGATAAAATGACTGCCATGACAATTGCAGAGAAAGGTGAATTGCAGTGTATGTACAATAAACATTCTTCTTTTTTTAAAGGAGAAACAGAGAGAAACCTCCTAAGTTTAGTATTCATTTTAGTTGAAATTACAGCAAAAAAAATCACTCAGTTCTTGGACTGGTTTCTGTAAATGTTTGACAGAGGCAGAAGAATTTAATTTAAAAGCATTTTAAATATTTGTTTGCAATGTCGCACTTTAGTAACATTTTACTAGCAGTGAGAATCAAAATGTTCCATACCATCAAATACTGGATTTTGTACCATTTTGTGGAGGGCTATTATTGTGACGGAGAGTTACCAAGATGTTTTGCCTGGCAGGGTTCATGTGCCTTTAACAGCTGTGTTAAAGGCACAAATTCTTTAAAAGTGAAAACTCTTTGTGGCGCTCAGAGGGAGGAATAGCAAAAGCTGCAACTGCTCAACTTTTGCTTGTCTCACAACTCTGAGCACATGAACAGCACCAGAAAAACAGATGGTACATCTAGATGCACATTAGCATGTGTGAAAAATGTTACTGCCACATGTTAGCATGCAGCAGTAACCATGAGCATTACAGGAGTGCCCCTTTTCTGTGAGGTTTCCATTCCATTCCATATGGATAGCTGACACCACAGATACAGGCAAACATACATCCCTGCTATGTAAGGAGCTGACCATTCTCCATAGGCAATGGGAACTCTGTTACCCTTGTCTCTGGAGTTGAGTCCAAGCTCAGCAGAGGATTTCTGCGGGGCTCAGGCTGAGCTTTTAGAGCTCAAAACATGGGTCTTCTGGTTTTTTTGTGAAAACGGGAATGACATTTTAATGCCTTATAAGGCACTAGGAAGCCTGGTATATGTTTGGGGCCTGGACCCAATCCATAGATAACTGAATCTATGGGTATACAGGGGACTCCCGTATAATTTTTTTTTACATGGATCAACTCTATTCTTAATATTATATTTGTGTCATGACACAAATACTTGAAGAATTCATCCCTTCATTCCTGAGTATCCACCATTTTTATCTTTAAAAGATATCCAGATACTGTATCACATTGCTTATTAATCTACAGGTGTAGATTTAAATCTGTGGGTACTGAGCTGAGGAAAGCTAGAAGTTGCATTCTGTACTATCTATAATTGCAAATTAAGAAATAGGCTTCTTTGCATCTTTTCATCTTATCTCAACATGATAGATGTGTCTTTCATATTATGTCATAAGTGCTGTGAGGTTGTACCAGTGGGTTTTGTTTTCAGCATAACCTATTCTCATATTTTGCTGAAGTTTTTAAGGATTTTTACATTTTGTCTTGTTTTGTCACTGTTTATGTGGGGGGCAGCAGGAATTGCAATGCACAGATTTTTTTCTGTTGGGTGACATCTTGAATATTCATATTGTCCCAAGGTACAATATTGTCCTTGGAAAGTGCAAGCCGTTTTTGAAAAAAGCTCTTGTCTTGAAAAAAATGGCAGCAGCCAATGCATTGCCACAGTGCCCTAGGACCACATGGGAGGTATTTCTAAATAGATCTGGATCCTTCAAATAAGTACCAGTAACAAGCAATGCAGGACCTGAATGGTTCTACAAAATAAAATACAATGATTGCTTTCAAAGTGTGAATGAGGTTCACAACTTTGTATACCCCTAGCTGCTTCATGATGAAAATGCCTCCAATGAAATGGTCAAACTCCAGAGGAAAAGAAAAACTGAGTTGCAGCTGTAGAGACAATTGAACTGCAGAATACAAAGAACATCTTACAGAATTGTCACTGTATTTTATTATTCTCAGCATGTTCTCTTTTTTGTTAAATCTTTTTCAACAGAATTTAAAAGATGCAAGTTAAGATTTTATGAAATCAAAACACGATGGGAGCAATAAAACACCACCTTTCCATCTGGTCATCTCTTTTTTTGTAGTTGAAAAATGTTAAGTTCTTTCCTCACTCTTATGTTCAAACCCACCAGCAACTGCTTAAATAAAAGAACAGAATAGTGAATCTTCTGCATCACATTGAGCTACATTTCAGGTTCAATCAGTTAAGGCCCTGATCATAAACTCACTGAGTATTGAGGCTTTATTCCATGAAGGGGCCAAGGTGCACCACTGCAGCTGCATCCACAATTGCATGTTCCATTTGCTTGGCCTGAGTCTTCAAATACATTGCATTTTTGTGTGCAGGGCTGCAGCTTAAATCCACATTTTGAATGTGCTTAATTTTTAATTTTTAATCTGCTTTTAGAACCTTCCTCTCCTTTTCACTCTTTCTGTCCCCAGAGGTCTGTGAGAAATAAACTTGTTGAAGCACCGGCTTTCACCTTTCCCTTGGGCATTTTATATTGTGTTTCAGAAAAACATGAACCACAGATTTTTATTTTAATGTTTATTTTTTAAATATGAAGTTATATGGACAGTATTATTGGTGCATTTCTTGAAATGTGTCCAGAATTCAAACCTGCAGGCTATGGAAATAGTGGTGTGAAATTGGCCCTAGACAGTTAATAAATTCTGAGCAGAAATGCATAAATCAGCAGTGGGTGTTTTTTAAACTTTTTTTCCTAAAGGGGGTGCATGCAAGAGGAAAATGTCTTTGGAGAATTGTTTTATACCATTTTAGAAAATAGAGAAAAGAGTCTAGCAATACCCAGTGCTGGTTAGCAGATTGTCATTTTTTGGTTTGATGTTCCTGGGTTTAATTGTCTTTCATGTGAACAATGGCAGGAGCTCTCTAGTGTGCCATGTGAGTATGATAAAAGGGGGCTGTTCTTGCATAGCAATGCCTTTTTTATTATTAGCGTAAAAAATTAGCAAGCTGGAAGTCGTTAGAAGGAGTTCCACTGGCATTAATTGTAATGCAGCCGGAATATGTTTGCAGACCAGTGCGGCAAGACAATAGCAGCAGGGGGAAAAAGCAATATTAATAGCCTTTTACTTGTTGTATCATTTTAGCAACCCTTAATAAGGTGTCTGCTGTCAACTGGAATTTATTAAAATAAAAAAGACATGGTAATTGATGTATTGCAGTAAGTATGGATGAGGGCTCAACTTGATTAATGTATGAATTGGCTTTTTAAGGCATTTTAAAAAGGCTTCTTAACTGGGTCTTGTGAGATGCCACAAACCCACTGTAAAGTATCTCGCTACACTGGAAAACAGCCTGACAGCTGCTGATGTTTCCTGCGGTTGCCCCCCCCCCCCCACTTTTTGATCAGAGAAAGTGAAGTAATATAGTCTTTGTCAATAATTGTAGTGCTTAAAAATCTTATAAAGGGATTTCTTTTCTTTCCTCGAGAGATAACTTTTCAAAGGTTAAATTAGTTTTGCTTGTATGCTTCAAATCTGTGCTTCTAAGAAAGATCAAGTTTTATTTTAAATAAAGTTTTATTTTGCAAGTGTGTTGTCTTAAACACCTTGCGTTAATATTGCTCTACTTAGGCTGCAATCATTATCCCCAGTAAGGCTGGCATATAAGCCCTAGCACATGTCCCATGCCAGCCTGGGAGTGTGACAAAAGTGCTGCACGTCACATCTGGACCACTTCTGGGGCAGAGTTAGGCCACTGCACAGATATGTGCTTGCTTACCTACATTGCCACGGGAATGGGAAGACTAATGAGTTGTGCTGGCCTAGGTTAGGATTGCACACTTTGTGAAATAAACCTCTGTATTTTGGGAAATATATACCTTTATAGATGACAATACTCAGTGCCGTATATTTGTCAAATATGTTGTTTTCTTTTCTTTCCCTTTCTGGGAAAGGGAAATTCCTGGGTAATTAAGTAGAATAGTCCTGTGCTTTAGGAATATCCCTTGTGTTAAAAGAAATGAATGAACCTTCATGTGCAATTCCATTAAGCACCCAACTTCGAAAGCACTGATTGGCGTTCACAAAGGGCAGTCAGGTGGAAACGATCTGAGAACATATGCTAGTTCTCATATCATGAGTGAACAAACAGTTGGAAAGTAATCCGAAGCAAGGCCAAGAGTGACAATTTTTGGTTGCGGCATAAGGAGTTAGAACTAATAGCGGACTAAAAATAGGATGGACTACAAAAGTACTTCTCACTATGCTACAGACACTACCTTTCTCACCTTGATTCCTCAACCATTGTCAAACCTTTGAGGGTTAGCCTATTGTGCAGATGGATCAGCAACATCAAACCTACATCTGTGCATATGTGGTACCCAGGTGTTTGAGCTTGTAGCTGCCAGCCAGCCAGTCAGTAGGCAGTGTGTTAGGAGGGAATATATGCAGATGTTATGCAAATAAGTGGTTCAATCACTTTGAATAAACCATGCTGCTTTTCATTGTTTTCATTTCATTCATCTTTTCATTATGTAGGAGATGAAGTTTTATCTGTGATGGCTAGTTCACACTTTTTTTATGTTGCAGTCTTCATGAATGTGTGGCCTACCCTGATTCCTCCTGAGTTCAATTTAGTAAAATATTTATATTTATATAAATGATATATTTTACCCTACATCAAAAGATACAGAGATGCCTTTTATCTTCACAACTGTGCACCATTCCCTTATAGGCTGTAATTAAATGGGAGGCACAGAAACCTATAAGGAATTCAGAGTTGCTTTACAAATGATCGTTTGACACGTGGGTAATGTTTTACAAAGCCTTCAAGCAGGTAGATGCTCAAACGCATGCAGAATAATGACTGGGAGTCTGAATTCTTCTAGTGTTAGGGACTAATTATGTTATGCACAATATCATAAAATTAAATTCTGTTGTTTAGAAAATAAAAGCAGCTTTAAGGAAAGGGTATTTTTAAGCAGAGATAACGGTTAAAAAAGACTCTCAATTAAAAAATAACAGAAGAAATCAAGGTTTGGGGACGGAGCACCTTTTGTTCCATAACATATGGATGGATGTAACTAGCAGTTAGCTCATAGATCATGTGGACTGTTACACCATTTGCTACCACCAGGAACGTAATGATGATATCGAGACCTTTACCACATGATGAGTCCATCTGTGTTAGTGGATTGTCAGTGTTACAGCCCTTATATGGGACAGTGTAAAACTAAGCATCAAGCTTTTCAGAAGCATCATCGGGAGTGTAATGGTTGAGGCCAAAACATAGATCTATTTAGCCTTATTTTGCATTCAATCCACTAGTTCAGGAGTGTCCAAACCCCAACCCTGGAGCCAAATGCTGCCCTTGGGAAGCCTCAATGTGGGTCTTGGCAAGACCTTTCTATCAGGCTGCGGGCAAGATTTTTAATGTCTCTAATACAATATTATATGTAAATTTATTCAAATTTGAAATGTAAATCATTTTTCCAGCCCTCAACACTGGAGTCAGAGAGAGGATGTGGCACTCCTGCCAAAAACGTGGAAACACTTGCACTAGTTGTGCCATCTCAGAACTTTGCATACTGGTACACAAGTTTTGCAATTATTTCTTGCAAGCACTTTTCTTTCTACTTCCTCCTTAAGTCGGACTTCCTACTGGTCCTTCACATGCCCTTCAATTTTAAGGTGGCTGGGATACAAGTAAATGGGACCAGACTGCTTGTACATGTCTTTTTTCTCTCCTGAGCCATTCTTTTTATCAGTACATCTTGTGTTGTTCTTTCCCTAATGTATTTAACAAAGAAATGACACAGAAGGAAGAATGAACTTGCTGGTGTTTGGTATTAAATGGCTTGTTTTCTCCAGTGGACGGTCAACCCTGACACTCTGTAGTCCTTCAGGAGGTGTTATTTTGATGGATGACACCCTAGTGAAACTCGGCAAAATATTGGAGAAGAGGTAATATAGTGTATATCTCTCATTCGTGTTCTCTTGTGCAGAGAACACCAGTGTTAATTTTCATTTTTATATATGCAATATTTCTGGCAGGCAACATTTTTGGCAATTATTTGACCAGATAACATTATCTTAAAGTGTGATAACTAAGTTAACACACTTTGAAAATTAGGAACAATGTAGCAGATATATTAATCTTTCCTGAATGTGTGTATCTGTATGTATGCGCTTTAATACAAGCTCATTGCTTTCCAAAGAAAATAATAGAACCTTGGATCTTTTAAAGTAATTTTAGATTGTGATCCTGTACGCATGTACCCAAGAGTCAGGCCAATTAAATTCAGTGGAGCTTACTTCTGAGTAGACATGCACAAGATTTCCCTGTTCTAAAAGCCTTTTCTAAGTTCAAGCACAATTTGCATTGAGGTTTCAGCATGAGAAGAGGGGTTTACCTTTGCAGCACACCCACATTCCAAATTTTCCCTTGAGTTATACTTGCAGGAGAGAAAACGTACAAGAACATCATATGCCTTCTTTGGCTAATAGGGCTGGCAAAGGAAAATTGGGATTGGGACCACCACAGCCTAGGATTAGACTGTATTGTCCTTTCATACTCTGTGGCTTGAATTAAATTGTGCCTGCTGCTATTGAGGAAATTCAGTTATATATCTCCTGTGTAAGGCTGAGTTTGCCCCTAAATCATTATCTAAGGCAGGGGTCTCCAAACATTTTGGAAGGAGGGCCACATCAACTCTCTGACACTGTGTCAGGGTGCCAAAAAACTATTTACATTTCAAATTTTAATAAATTTACATATAAGAATGTATTGGAGTGGGTTACAGGGCTTGACCAGGATCTAGAGAGATGGATCTTGAGGCTTGCCGAGGGCTGCATCTGGCCCCAGGGCAGGGGTATGGAGACCCCTGATCTAAGACAGTGTGTATACAGCAAACTCCAAAGAGGAAGATATCTTGTACCTAGCACACTGTTTCACAGTTATCCTGGGGATGAAAACTGGTTTAATTCTCTAAGGCTACAATCTTAAAGACACTTTCCTGGGAGTAAGACCCATTGAACACAATGGGGCTTACTTCTGGGCAGACATGGTTAGGATTGTGCTCAGCCTAAAATCCTAATTCCCAGTTAGGCCATCCTGAGCCCCAACACAAGTCTCTTGCTTGCCTGGGGGTGTCACAAAAGTGCTGTAAGACATATCTGCACCACTCCTGGGAGAGGGTTAAGCTACTGCACAGACATGCACCATGGGAATGGGAGGACCAAGGAGTTGGGTTGGACTAGGTTAGGATTGCATCCTAAATAATTAGGTGCGCAGCTTTTTACCCAGATGTATTATATAGATTATTTGAAAATGTAACTATATTGAAAATGAATTAGTTTGAGTTACACATGATAAAACCATATGAATGTATAAGAGAGCATATTGAATCCATGAAGACTGGGACACATGACACAGCTCAGCTTTGGACTCTTTTACTGGCCAGATTATTTATTAGTGAGTTTTCTAAATAATCATCCCATATCAAATACAGTTTACAACTGGACTGCTTGTAATAGCCATAGCTAATATTTAGTAAAAGGAACCCTTTTCATCTTTTGGAAATAAAGCTGTTGCAGATAAACATGTAACAAATATATTTAGTCTCATTTGCTATCAAATTTAATAACAAGTGGAATTGAGTACTACAAAAATGATTTCATATCAGTATTTGACTTACATACCTTTAAGTATTAATAGATAATGATTGCTTTGACCTTGTTATATAATGCATTTCTTGTCTTCCCTCTCTTGTGCATGTGACAAATTCCAGTTGATAAGCCAGGACTCTGGAGTCAGTTGTCTGGCTAGTTATTAAGATTAAGATAAGCACTAAGAACGGTGAGGTACCATTGTACGGCCCTTGTGAAGCTGGGCAACCTCGGATTCCAAGAGTAAACAATGAATTAGTTCTCCCTGGCTTATTTCAAATTTGAGGTATACACTGCAAATATTTGTAAATTATGAAATGTGCATAGAAAAGAACATTTTTAATCCAGTTTTTCAAAATGTTGAATGTAATCTATATCCACTCAAATCAGTCAGTGTTTGTAATTGACTTTGGTGTGACCTGGATTGAAATCACTGGCTCAGTTCTATGACTTTTAGACCAATCCTAAGTAATATAGGGCACAGTCTTAACCAGTTTTCCAATTCTAGGTTCAGGACAATGCAACTCCAAGAGAACAAACACTGTCTTACCTTGAAGAGGCTTCTGTGACTGCCCCACAACTGCAGTATGCAGCACATGCCGTATTGGCACAGCTATGCCAGTAGTTGAAAGTTGGTTAGGATAGTGTCCACTGGCATCATGGTGCAGATCTCTTGTTGTCTTGTGTGCTCCCTGAAGCATTTGGTTGGCCAGTGTGAGATACAGAAAGCTGGCTTAGATGGGCCTTTGGACTGATCCAAAGACTGCCAACAGACTGTGCATTGCATCTTGTGATGGGGCAATCATGCTCTCTTCTTAAGGTAAGAAAATGTTTAAATCTGAGGACAAGCGTAAGACATTGGAGACCTCAGTACAACGCATAGTAACACTTCTTTCTGTGGAGCTATACCCTACTCCCAGACTGACTCACTTTTTCAAAGGATTTGGCTTTGAGTCAAAATAACTCTATAAATCGCTCTGGATGAATGACAACAGTGGCTGTCATGACTTGCGAGCAAGTTGAGTCAAGGGGTGGAGATTTACAATTTAACTTGTGACTTATCACAATGACTTCAGCACAACCATCTTCTTTTAAGCCTTCACTTACAGTTGTGAAGCCATTTTTGGCAGATTTTGCAAGTCACTCTGGGCAATCCACACTGCCCCAAAATTTGGTATGCACATGTAATAAAGTATTGCCAACATCTAGTACAGGTGCAGCCTGTTTATCTGCAGATTTTTCCAAGTTCTGGCCAAACTCGGATTCTCTGGACCCATGCTGAGCCAGACACAGCTCTTCCTAAGAGACAAGAGCTGTGGTCCTGTCAAATCAGGAGGGCCTTCTGAAGCCTGGATTGGTATCACATGTCCACCTGCTGCCTCTCTAGACTTCAGAATTGGTTTACAAAGACCCCTTGAGGCCTCCCCAAGGCCTGAGAATGCCTAAAAAGCATAAAAGGGAAACCAGAAAAGGCTTTTTTTGCCTCTACAGGCCATCCTGAAATCTGCAGAGGCAGCGGGCAGACATGTGCTGCATCTCCAGCCTTCTTAAACTCCTCTGGAGGGGACCTCAGCATGAGCTTAAGGGGCAAAGATGGCAGATTCCATTATCCACGATATTCTGTGTCAGCAGGGGTGGTGGTGGTCCAAGAACAGATCCCCCACTAATATGGACATCTCTGTAGCATTACCAGAACAGTAAAGTTTAAAACTTGAAAAATGATAAAAAGGTATAATTTAGCAAGTATAGTGCTGTGTACATGCTGTGCAGCATAATGCACTGAAAAGAAATTAATTTTTGTTAATGAATTTAAAACTAGATACTGTATATGGAAATGACTGTGATACATACATGGCTAAACAGCTAAGTGGTCCCGGGGGGGGGGGGAGCATGTTAATTATCTGCCTGTAAATCACTTCAATCAGAGTAGTGTACAGAGTCAAAAACTACTAGGAAATGGAGACATAGTTTTGTGATGTCTGTCAGGGTTTGTCATACACTTTGGTGCTATTTCTCTATGTGGCTTTGTTTTGAAGATATTAACATATTACTGTGGAATAATTATATATGACATGGCAATAAGACACATATTAGACCTTAACTCTGATGTGGTGAATTCATACAACTTGCTCTCACTCACAACACAATCCTAGCTTATGGTTAGACTGGCACAAGTCCTGTGCTGGCCTGGCACTTCTGTGCCTCTCTGGAGGAGGGTTAGGCCAGTTCACAGAAATGTGACACTTCTCCACATCATCATGGGAATGAGTTGTGTCAGTCTAAATTAGTAAGATTAGCACTGCCAGTTCCTCACTTTTACGACTGTGTGAAGGTTTCCTCCTTGTCTCTCATTCAACCCCTTATGGGGTCAACTAGTGTAGTCATAGATCCTAGGTATTAAGATTTCAGAAGTTTTTTTACCCAACTGGTTGCCATACTGCCACATACCAACTTAGCCTGTGCCACTGCCTTTTATGATCTCTGTAATATGCAAACTATTGAGATGGTCATGATTATGTTTTGTTTCCTTATCTGTTCTGTGCACATTTTTGAGACACAGCTCGGCTGAACCCTTGAAAGAAGGAGGAAGAAGAGGTTGACCTAATCTGTCAGATTCTTTAATGGTTGAAAAAACCTATAATTAAAAATGTTCTTTTACCTAAGCCAGGTGCATAGTTTTGAATATTTCTTCTGCATTAAATTGGATATATGTTTGAAAGGCTGGTATTGTCCACATGACTTTTAGTCTGAAATATCTATCGAGTCAGAATTGTTGCTCTATGGGTATGATTTAAGAGCCTAATCTTATCCTCCTTTCCTCCTGCTGGTACAGCTGGTGCAACTACAGCTGAGCTCCAAAACTGTTCAATGGTCATCAGCAGGAAAGGGGGATCAGGAGGCTTCAGAATTTAAATGACCTCTGGAGGCCACCCACGTCACAATGAGTCTCCTTAAAGTCGACTGGCACCAACAGTTTTGCTAGAGCACATCTTAAGGAGAGGAAGGGTTGGGGTTAGTGGGAAGGCTGTGGAAAACAGGCTCTCCTGCAGCCTCCCTGCTTCTTCCTACTCAGTTTTTCCCTTTCACATCCCATTTCATTCCTGCCCCCACTGCTGCCTTACCTATTGGATGCTGTCTTACCTATTGGATGCTGGGAATTCTGCTGCGTTTCAGGGCAAGTGTTCCCAAAATGACCACCAATGGAGCGCTCTGTACTCCATCAGAAGGCACTTTGCTACAGTGGAACTATGTTCTGCTGCCATAAAGCCTTTTGCATAGAGGCCCAGTCCTTGATAAGAATGGGCTGTAAGTCTTTTGTTTGAACCAACCTCAGTAAAAAAAGTAAAATTGAGGAAATCCTGATTCTTTCATTCTTAGTAGAGTACATAGTATCTTGAACGAGTAAGGAAGTGCATACTTAAAGGGGGGATATAGGAGAAGTTCTCTTCTACTAACTCTTGTAATCTCTCTTAAGTTTTTTGTTGTTGTAGCTTCAAGGATTGTTAATAGCCCTATAGTGTGATAATAAGCAAGTAAGTAGAATGCAAACAATGAATGATAAAATTGGGATAACGTTCAGGTTCTGTAGTTAAAGCTGCACAGATAAAGAAGATATACTTTCCTCAGATTTATGTTCCAAGAGAAGGGGTGGGGTGTCTGGGTCAAACGAGAAATGCAGCAGAAGAAACTCATTCCCAATGTATTCAGCTCACCATCAGAAGAAATGGCATTAATTCAGGTACCCAATTACTGTAATGTGGTTCAGAGCACCTCAATAGGTGTTTCAATCGCAAACCAGGACTAACATTTGTAATCCTTTAAATGCACTTAAGAAATTGATGTTACAGCCCCACAATCTGATAGGGGCCTTGCTTCTTGGCTGATTGCAAAGTATCCCACCATTAATTGGATCATCAGAATGTGATCCGCGTCCTGGTCCTCGGATTATGTAAGACTGACTTTGCTCTGACGCGATGAACCAGAGACTTCTTTTGCTGGATATTTTGACCCTTAATGTAGATAAGTGGTATTTTTCATCAATCTTAGCTTGCATTAAAAAAGGGAAAATGTCAATTCAATGTGGGGCATTTAACTTAATTCAACATCTTTTAATTTAATACCTTGGAAAAGTTAGTCTGTCTCCGACCTGTCTTACACTTCTGCTGATGGAATATTTTGTTCAACACTGCTGAAAATACATTGTCTTGCACTAATAAAATCAAATTCCGAAAGTCTCTTCACTGTTTGAGGAGAGGCGAGAGCTCAAAAAATTAGTAGTCATTATAATGAAGTTGCTTTTGCTCTTGCAGACATAATTCCTGAATGGTTGATATCATTGTCAAAAGGTAAGAAATTATATAGTTAAATTTCTTGCGCCCTTGGTCTGCTTTCAGTTTTGTGTTCCCTGTTTCTTGGTCAGTTACTGGTGAAAGCTAACAAGGTTTTCTGACCTAAGAGCACCACATCAGACTTGGGAGATGAACTGCTTGTTCTGGCCCTTTCTGATTTCCTGACCAACTTGATTGATTTTTGGACATAATGCAGCAAAAGATAATAACAACTGGGGCTGCCAAGCCCACGTATACTTAGTTGGGAGAAAATCTCATTGAAAACAGAAAGGCTTATTTCTGAGTAAAAATACTAAGGCTTAGACCAGGGGTGTCTAAATCCTGGCCCGGGGGCCATATGCAGTCCCTGGAAAGCCACATTGTTCTCACATAGAAACTCATTTGCTGCAAATGACAGAAGACAAATTGTGCAAATCTTTTTTCATATTTTCAAGATACGAGAATGTCCCATTTTCACATTGGGAAAACCCAGTTATCATGGAGGTCAGAGAAATTGCTGGGGACCACATTTGGCTTGCAGGCCTTTTTTTGACACTTCCTGCTATAAAGTTCCTTTATAGGAGGTGCACTTCCAGCCTCTGTATCTCTGTGCATGCTCTGTAGTCGGAATGCTCTGCAGGGTGGAGTATCTCGCCACAGACCATTCTCTGCAAGCGCGCCAATCTCCACTGTTGCCAGAGGGAAGGTCTGGCCAGGTCAGTGGTGAGAGGGAAAGTGACTGGCGTCTTGGCCTGACCTGCCCTCCGGCAACAGTGGAAGCAGGTGCACTCATGGCGAGCGGTCTGTGGAGAGATGCTCACAGCCTCCAGTTGTAAAGAGAGCCTCTTCAGCCCACCAACAAAGATGGCTGCTCTGCTCCTGCAGCCAGCAAATGTGGTCAACTCAGCCTCTGCAGCCTCCAGAAAACTCCTCCTGCACCCCCTCTGGAGCACCCCAAACAGACCCCTTCCCCCTCAAGGAAGCCCCCTGGCTGGACCCCACTACAACCACCCTCTTCCCCCCTACCACCTTCCCTGCCTGCACTTTTCCTTTCCTGTGAGTAATCCCCAGTGGATTCAATGGGACTTGATTCTGAGGAGACCCTTCTGTGCCCTTCTGCTGTTGCACTTCATGTAAACTTGGAAAGAGTCAGGCTGCATCCTACAACTTTCCTGTGAGTAAGCCCCAGTGGATTCAGTGGGGCTTGATTCTGAGTAGACAGTATAGGATCTGGCCCCTTTGCTGTTGCAGACTGCCTATCTAGTTTGCATAGATAGATCTCGCACACAGAGAGAGGTTCCTTGTTAAAGATGCTTCAAAAGACACCAGTGACGCTATTACTGAAAATTAGCCATCCTTGGCCATAAAGGTTTTTCTTTTCTTTTTTACTGTACAGAATATTACAGTGTTTTATTACAGTAATTGTGGTCTGTATTATAGTGTTTTGAATTCAATTCCTGTGTTTTGTCCTCATATTTACATCCAGTTAATATTTTTATATGAATATTTTTGAGGTTGTGGAACTAATTGTCTGAGTTTCCATTGTTTCCTATGGGAAAATCTGCTTTACTTAAAAGCATTTCACTTAAAGAGCAAGCCTCTGGAAGAAATTAAGCTCTTTATGTGAGGCACCACTGTATATATAAAAGAAGATATGGTAATTTATGGACCTACACAGCACAAAACACTGTAGCTGTATGTAGGTTTTCTTTTATTAGTTTTTTATCTTATATTTTGGAAATTTACATCCAGTTTTTTCCTTTTAAATGTTTTGGGGGGCCCCAAGAGAGTGGGGCCCTAAGCTATAGCTTGTTTAGCTTATACGTAAATCCAGCACTGACCAGTGCCTGACAGCAGATTAGCTGTCTAATCCAGTGCCAGACAGCAGATTAACCAAGTAAGGTAGGGTTGATAGGGCTAGGGGTAGTTGTGGTAGAATCTTGGAAGCAGTGATATCCTCAAGATCTGGAGCCACATCCCAGATTCAGCATGCCCCTTTGAACCTAACAAGTTTACACCAGCATAATAGTAGGTGTAGATTTGAGTAGGTCCATAGGGAACAGCCTACACATGCCTCTTCCAGAAGGCTGCATGATTCAGGCCAGACCTGGATAGGATTGGGCTATAAGTTATACAGTTCTAAGAAATAAATTACATGTTTGTGGAGAAAGGTAAACCTTATGAATGGATTTCCAAGTGGTTGTAGAAATTTTCCTTTACCTCTTTTTACTTGTTTGGAAACAACACTTAAATCAAGCAGGCTTTGACAACTGTGACCTACTAATGAATGCTATTCTGCAGAATATTGCTGGTTTTGTGGTTGAGCAGAGCAAATTATTTTAAGCATAATCGACAGATCCTGGGTTTGCTGCATGGGGTTGAGCTGTAAGTTCCTCACTTACAATCTGTTTAATTGGAGTACTGGGTGACACAGCTCTGCTGCCTCATCCCCAGGTACTTGGCTGCCTTTAAGAACACTGCAAGGTTGGAAAGTAAAGTTGAGTTTACACTGAGACAGATATATCAACTCCTATGCTTTGGTGACAAATGGAATCACATCCATCGTTCATTTGCCAGCATACTGGTGCTCTGTTTCAGTGTGCTTTGGGTTAGGATTTCAGTTTGCCCTTCCTTCTTAATGGGGTCCCTTGGTAGAGAATGCCATCCAGGCACAGGATGAATGAGATGCCCTAAGGACCTGCATCCGGCTTACCTTTTAAGTAGGGCCTTGCTGAACTTTGAACTGAAGTTTCCTTGAACTGCTGCTGCATGAGGATATGAAACTTATAGGCGGCGGGGGGTGGGGAGAAATGGAAGCAAGCCATATTGTGTACAGTAGCATATATCATTTTAAAACAGTGCTTTGTGGCAGTATGAAATGATTTTTCTTCTGCTGATGACTTACTTTTTCTGTGTGTCTCATTTTTTGTTCTGATGCCATATGGGAGAAGTAAAGAAAAATGGTTGGTGTGTCAGTTCTGGTCAGTGTCAAGATGAGCTTGAAACGGAATCAATTTCAGCCTTTTAATGATGAGCAGGTTGTCTCATTGTCAGGAAATGGCTCCCAAGTCTGAAAATTCATAATGGCAGATAATGGCTAATATTTTGTAATATTACTGTATTGTCAGTCTATTTTGATACTGTATTCAAAGCTGTATTGCTGTAAAACGCTCTGTATGGGATTGCCTGAGAAGACTAGGATCTGCAGCTGGGACAAAATTCATAACCACACTTGATATTCAAATAATAGCACAAACAGTTTTTTGCCAGCCTGCATGGGTTGCCAGTGTAGTTTTAGGCACATTTTTTTAAATGTAGATTTAAATTTTTTTTAAAAGCTCCATGTAGATTAAAGCCCTAGCCTAGTAAATGAAGGACCAGAGGACTATGGTGGCTCAGTGGTTAAAGATGTTGTGCTTTTCAACCTGAAGGTTGACAAATCAGCAGTTTGAGATCCAAGTACCACGGGATGGAGTGAGCTGTTGTCATTTGCCCAGCTTCTGCCAACCTAGCATGTAATGCTCAAAAGCATGTAATGCATGTAGATAAATAGGTACTACTTTGATGGGAAGGTAACAGTGTTCATTTAATTATGCCACCCACGTGACGATGGACATGTGTTCGTACAATGCTGGGTCTTTGGCCTTTTAATAGGGATGAGCATTGCACCCTAGAATTGTTCATGACTAGCAGGGCAACCTACAGGGTACACCTCTACTTGAAAGGGTACAAGAAGGTACACCTCTACTTTTCTTTCTTATAAAACCTCTTGTACTTTGATTTGACTGATGAAACCCTCTTTCCATTTTCCCTTGTGGGAGATAAAGCTATTTAGGACTCAGAAGACATCCTTTTCTTTAAGAGGACCATTTTGGTGGAATTCTCTGCCCAAAGAGATATTGCTCATAATCTTTATTTAAGCAGGAGCACAATGAAGATCTAGTGGTTTCATCTAGTGTAGTAGATTCTCTGCTAAATGGTTGATAAAGGATTTAGTGATTTGAGCTGTTTTCACACTGCTATGTTCTAGTTTTGTGTGCACTTATTTGTCCAACATTAGATATTCAGTGTCAGCATTTAATATCCACAGGTTGTGCTACATTACTTTATAAATTTTGGTTTTTACATAAATTTTGTAAATATCTTTTGACGTCAAAACCTGTATGGCAAAATTTGAAATCTTAAACATGCATATGTCTCCCTTGTCTTTCAGTGCACCCTCAAGTGCATGTACAGGAACAGCATTTTTAAAAGTGAATGCTTTGTAGGATGCTGAACTCTTTGATCGTGTAGACAGATGCAAGTCAATACTTTTAGAATGGATGGATCTGATGATGATAAACATTTTTATACTGCCCTAGCTCCATGGAACTAAGGAGCTCAGGATGGTGTACATAATTCAATTTTTTCCTTTTGTCTTCACAACAACCCTGAGGCAGGTAAGGCTGTGAGGCCTAACTCAAAGTTCTTTGGGTCACCTTAGTGACTTAGGTTCCAATCTTTGGAACCTAAAGTTGAATAGGATAGAGTCCTTAATGACTAGTGAGTAATAATGAGTTATTCAGTCTGTTACTTACACGTGTTTCTGTGAAAAAAAAACACATTTGTTTTTCTTATGTATCTCCATGTCATTTCAATTAATTATTTTCATTTATAACTTTTTTTGCTCAGTTTCACTGTCATCTCCTGATAACTGCTGAAAGGGGCTTGTTTTCTCAAAACATTTATGTCAAGTAGTTTGAAAAAAATAAACAACTAGTATAAGATGTGGGATATAGTATGAAATTGATTTCTTATAGCTTTTCTGCTTTCTAAAGGTCGTCTAATATTTTAGTGATCCTAAATCCACTGCTCCTATTAAAAAGTTGCATTTTAAATGTCTATAGGAGGCTTGCTGACCTCGCAACCTTCTTTGTAAGGAGGGTGCACCCACAGCTATTAAACAAAATTAATTTCAGCACTTTTAAATTGTTAATCTTACAAAAGACAACTCACTTGCTCTCTAGTGATCCCATGGGTCGTCATTCTGTGTGCTGGAAGCCATCGCCAGGGTTCATGGCTTGTGAACATTATCGCATTGAATATGTTCTCCCAAATGCCTTTCAAAATTAATTTCTTTGTCCTCCAACTCCTATCATCCCCACCAGTTCTTTGAGGTCTGGAAGCTTGGCGAGTTCTGTGAACTGGAATACCTCAGTACCATTTTTTCAGTTTAAAGTTGATTGGCAGATCCTGAATTAGTGCCTTGCCTTACAGAGATGAACATCAGCCAATAGGAGATCAACTGAGACAGACAATTACAGCTTTAATATTCTCATTTCCTGTGTCTTTTTACATTATATGGTTAACCCATCTTTCTGCACCCTTTTAAAATCTCTGTAGTTTGACCAGATAATATATTTTTATACTCAGACATGCATTCTTTTCAAAAGGTTTGGATGTATTTGTATGTGTTGGTATGGGTCAATTTTTTCCCTGAGATCATCTCAGTTATCCAGGATCCTTACATTTCTTTTGTCACAGCCACTCAGGCTAATTTTTCAGCCATCCACGGGCTCCTATTTTGGGATAATAGCCTCTCCTTTTTGCTGTTGGCTTGTCATGTTTGATTCGGCAGCACGAAGACTTTAAATTAGCCAAAATGTTTGCATGCTGGGTTTACTCTGTTCCCAGTGCCAGTTGTGGCTCCACTGAACCACTTGATGCTGAAATTGATGATTGCTTGGAATGAGTAAGAAATTGTTGGTGGCTACCAGGAAGATTCATTCACGCAGAGTCCCTTTAAACGGAAGGAGGGAGAGATTTCCTTCATTTTCCTGCTGCCTAGCAGTTTATTGTATTGTCCTTCTACCAGATTCCTGCTGAGTGATTATGGTCTTGCTAGGCTGGGTCCATCCTCTGATTTGAGAAGGGAAAAGAGAAACGGGAAAAAAATCAACAAAAGATACAGTAGCTATATACAGTTGCAGCCTTGTTTTTAACCCACTCATGAAGAACACATATTAATTTAATTCATGGCTTTTATTCTCACCATACTGATGCTTAGTGCTGATTTATAACCACAATCATCCTTGGGTTACCATTGTTTGCGATACGTAACCAGATTGGTGGGGAAATCTCAAGTTACCACAAATAATATTTGAAAAGGAGCAAGGCACCGATGCTATCAAGGAAATATTGCTTCAAAGCAAAACTTACTCATTGCTAAGTTTTTAAATCCATTATCTTTTATTAGTGAAAAATTTGGCTATCAGATTTTTAGTATATCAATACAATTAGTAGATTTTCTGGCACCTCACTTTAAAACTATTTTTCAGGTTTATAATCTGTAATATAGCAGTGTGTATCTGCTACCATGACATGGGATAAACTAAAGTTAAGTGAGGAAAAAAGAATAAAGTATTTTGTATCTCTTTAAAGCCTAATTGATTTCAGATATCAATCTCAACGACGAAAAGCTAATTCATCAAATGCATGGTGTCATCCTCAAGCCATAATAATGGCCATTTTCCTCCCAAGCCGAGTTGTTAACATTTATAATTTGTTTTTATTTTCTATCTCTAGAGTTTGTGTGTTTGTGAGAAAGAATATAGTGTATGAAAGCTGATACTGAAATAAGTCTTCACAATACTTCAAGACTCATTTTGTTTTTGTTGCTAAAAGAAATGGGCAGTCAAACCCTAATTAGGCGGCTCATCCCATGATACAGTGATGCTGAACAGTCACTCTAGGATCACAGAGACAGTCGGAAGTGGAGCAATCAGAAATTGTTTTATAGACTCAGAATGCATAGAATGATAGAATTTTAGACTCATAGAATTTTAGATGCTCAGATGTATTGGAAGCTGCAGTACCATTAATGGTTGCCTTTAAAAACAAGCAAATATTTTTGACAAGTGAAACTTGCATAATAACCAATCAAATTGCATCCTTCCAGCTGTACCATCCAAAATTCTCTTTTTCATAACTATTAAAATTTGTAGGAATTATCCTTTTCATTGGCTCACTCTATATTGTTCTGCTAAAACTTGTTTTCCATCTTCGTAGTATCAGCACATTTTTGGGTACATTTATGTAATATAGTGCAATCCTAAAGACCTGTTGAACACAGTGGGGCTTACTTTTGAGTAGACATGATTAAGACTGATGAGTTACTGTAATAAGGCTCTATATGTGCTCTCAAAAGATATTCATTCATCACTTGTTGCAAAAGATATTCATTCATCACTCCCCAATGATAAGACCTGGGGAGGGAAATCCCCAGGACCCAGACTTTCAGGGGCCCTGTTCATAACAGACTATACAGTACAAAACATTTGTTATGAAATTTAGGGAGGGGGCCCCAGTCAGGCTTTTTTTCCCTGAGCCCAATGCTATCTCCCAATGTTTCTTGCTAGCAATTTGTGGTTGAATGCTGACGTAGATGTTAGCCTGAATTTCTTCATCAAGACTGATGACACACATCTCCTTAGCTGTATCAGAGTATCTGTTCATGAACAAAGTGGAGCATCATTGTCTAAGAGCACAATTCTGACCATGTCTACTCAAAAGTAAGCTCCATTGTGTTCAGTGGGTCTTACTCCCAGGAAAGTGTTTTGGGATTGCAGCCGAAGTCAAAAGAAAACCAAAGAAATACTGATGGCAATTAAAAACCGCACCTCACTAATTATCTACCAATGCCTATTAATAAACAGTAGTGATGTGTTCAATTTTTAAGTATATTTTGACTGATTCATTTAATTGTTCCATTTTTAAATGTTCAGTGTTGTTCTGTGTTTAATTTACCAAGCATCATTTTATGCTAATCCACAATGTATTAGTAACACACACAAAATAACCTCGATGATATGTTCCTAATCATAACTCTTTTCCTCACACCAGGGAGGCTTCTTTGCCTTTTTACAAAATCTAATAAGAATGTCATTTATAAAATTACCCTGTTTGAAAGAAAACAAACTGCATCCCAATATAGATCACAGTGGAAAATGACTCAAAATTACACAAGAGCTTTCTGTGCTTCTCTTTCTTCTGCCTCCTCCTTCGTTCAGCTGTCTTATAAAATTCGCAAAGTCTATCAGGCATTTTAGTTTACAGTTGTTAATAATCTCTTTGCATGTTTCATTGGTGCATTATTTATAGTTTCCTATAAAAGGGTCTTCTACGATCTCCTGCTTCTTGCTGCTGATACAATTTCCACAGATTGAAATGCTGCTTTAAAGAAAAGGTTCGGGGGGCGGAGAGGAACATGGAGATGAACCTTCACATGAGTACCATATTTACAAATCATTTTTGTCATATGGAAAACTCTGCTTGCAAATTGTCACTGACTAATTCATTCAGTTAAAGCCTCTACCAAAGAAACATCCAAGGGAAGCTTTGCAACTGCAATCTCACAATAAAATTGTTGCAGAACCTATGAAGAGCACTCAGTCCAGTTGATAATTAACTAGAAGCCTTTGCCTTGGAAAGGCTCATAGGCCTGTCCATGAAAAGATAGCTAGAGCTGGAAGATCTCTGCTTCTCCCTAATAAATTCCCTTTTTAACCCACTTGTTAGTCTAGTGTTGTTCACACTAACTACAGAAAGGGTCCTCTGTCTTGGGCATAAATTACTCTTATGCGCCACTGTCTCTGAACAGCCCCCCAGTTATGGATTGCTTTGTTCTCAACTTGACAGGAACATAATTAGAACTGTTGATGAAATCTACCAAATTGTTCCTCCGTGGCCTCAATGGTCAGGAAATTTGGCTGAGTCGTATTTGTCACTGACGTAAAGGCTCTAAACACTTCATATTAACTATGTTATTAATGTGCCCTCTAATCTGTCCATGAATTGGTAGCACTTGAAGCAAGCTATGTGCTAATAGCACCTTGTGATAAATACATTGTAATGCGCTTTAAAAGTTTCTAGACAATGAAAAAAATGGTAATAAAAAGGTAAAGCTTTCTGTATTCTGTTTTTAAAAAATGAACTTCTTTTGTATTTTTAGACTTTTTCTCTTCTGTGCTCTCCAATGGGAACTTCTGCTATTTTGTTGCCCTTGCACCTGAGTAGAAATGATCTGACCATAACAAGGTCTGATAAAATATTTACAGGCTTTTTACACACTCAATATGGTGAGATCAGAATTGTTTATTAAGAATAGTATTAGAGCACAATCCCAACCATATCTACTCAAAGAAAGCCCCAATATGTTCAATGGGTGTTACCCTCAGGAAAGTGTCTTTAGGATTGCAGGATTAGTCACAAAATGTTTACTACAGTCGTACTCAGGCTTTTCGCATGTGTATGCATGCACCAAGTGCAAAGTATGATATAAAAAGGTAAAGGTGTTCCCAAAAGATTGCCCTACTATGTGACCCACTCTAAGGGCTCATCCCCATGCTCAGAACACAATCCTAACCATGTCTATTCAGAAATAGTGTATTTAATGGGTTTTACTCCCAGGAAAGTGTGTTCAGATTTCAGTCTTAATCCCAGAAAAGTGTGTTTAGTGTTGCAGCCTGTATCTCACACTTCTTTGGAAACACCCTGGTGTGTTTTGAAGCTGACTCGCAATTACCAGCTTTCCCCATTATTTCTTGCTAGCAAATAGCTTGCCGCACATACCATTCAAATTACCCTTAAACTAAATCAACTGTGATTTGCATGTAGAAATTTGAATAATTGTTCTCTTGTGATATAGTATATTAAGAAAATGAATGCAACCAGGAGAAACTGCAAGGTAAATGTAAGCCATCGGAATATTGTTGCTTATATATTAAAGTTTTCAATGTGTCATATACTGGCAGACCAACAACCACACTACTCTAAACAGGTATGCATTCTTTAATGAGGAAGATAAATCCTCTAAAACCTTTCATTAGGTGCATTAACCATTCTTTGAACAACGTAGAGTAACAGCTGGGTAGCACCCCAGAATACCTTACAGCAGTCAGTAAAACTCTCAAAAGTCTTGCAGTGACCCACCAAAAATCAGGTTACAACTCACAGTTTGGGAACCGCAGTTCAACCACCATATGTATGGTCATGTGTTGACCAACACATCATTATGTGGTGCATTCTTTTATGAAGAAAGGAAAGATTTAAAGAAACATTATAGAGTAATCAGAATTCATTTAGTTTGGAGGTGGTGTCAAGGGTTAGTGAGGTTGAGTGTTAGCAGAGGGACTACAACTATCAGAGGACTCACCCAGCTTGACTGACCCTTGAACACCCAAGGCACCATTGGGGGCAAGTGGAGCACCATGGGAAGTCCAGGACAGGGCTTGGCCTCAGGAATGGCAGCAGCTTGGCACTGAGGTAGTGAACTGAAAGAATGGAAACAGACCAAATAAGATAAAATGATGGTATGGATAACTTTGTTGATACTAGATTAATAAGATTCACACTACATACGTATTACATTACAAGAGTTTCATGGTGTTCTGCGTTCCTTTCTTCATTGGCAATAAACCTTGCTTTGCATTTAAGTTTTGGGATAAGCTTTTCATTTATCATTTTTCCCATCTTTAATTAAGCTTGCCAAAGTGTACAGGTACAAACAGTTTTGGTGAGAATTCAAAGTGATTTGATCTTATGGCTTTTTTTGACAAATATTCCGGACTTCAAACTATATCTTCATTAATTCTTCTTTTAACGGTGCTGTACTGGAAGAACGTTTAGAATGACTCTGTGAGCACAATCCTAACCATGTCTACTCAAAGGTAAGCCCCACTGTGTTCAATGAGTCTTACTCCCAGGAAAGTGTATTCAGGATTACAGCCTATGTCAGTTCTAATGCTCATAAATGGAGGCTTTATGTCTTGTACCTAATTACTTGCTATTCCTCCAACAATTTTTCTTTGCGCAACTCCTTTATTATTAAGTTTGTGTTGTTATTATTATGACACCTCCAGTGTTCTCCCCCTTTTTTAGTTTCTCCTTCAGCAGATTCTGGTAAACACTGGCTCATTACACTTGTAGCAGTCTATTTAATTTTATTTGCAACTCAAAAAGATAATCAAGGGTGACCAAAGTATGGCCTGATGTTCTTTTCATTTCCTTCACCTGTGAAAACCAAGAATTATTCCCAGAGGTCAAGGGGCTTCTGCTGGTGTAAAAATTCAGGCTGTGATGAAAATTGAACCCATTAGTTTGGTTAATATGTGCTCCCTCACAGAATTAGTTGTGTAGAGCATATGCTCCTAGATGCTCATGTTTGAAATGATGATTCACAGTTAATCGTTATGAGAAATAGCTTGCCACTTCATAAACTCTAGGAAAGACTGTTTTCTTTTTCAAACATTTAAATTACTCAGCCATTTTATGCATTAAAACCCAATTATAACTAACAGTATTTCAGGGAATATAAAAAGCTATTTCTTGCTCAGGACACAGTCACACACACACTATCACATGGCTGTGGAACACTCTCTTCCCCAAACCTTCTTAATTTGGTCTTGATTTCAAACACAGCAAGACTTTTAGTTATGCATATTTAATTTGATCTAAGTTTTGCAGAAATCAGTAGAACTTTCTTTTGCATAGACAGGGATAGATTCAGGCTGCACATCAAATACCAGCCTTTCCCTTATAATAGTGTTATGATGTATACATTACGAACATTAATATAATTTGTTAGAGGGGATGAATTTTTCTCATTAGCAACCATATATCTAATTCTAGAAATGTATGTGGATAAATTTATAGGGTAACGTAAAATTCAGTGTCTTTTGTTCTTGAAACATTATGTTATGAAATATGGAGGACTGTATAATTACATCAATGGTGATAATGAGTGTGGATGGTAGTTTTGATATCACCTCAGTAAATTTGGCTGAACAAAACCAGAAATTTGCAAACCATAATCATGTGTATCAACAGAATTGACATATTCATAAATTGCAAAAGGCATTTGGAAAAATGAACACAAACTGAACCCCAGTAGTGTCATTCAGCAGATTTGTTTTCTGTTCCCCTGAATGGGCACAAGAAATTCAAGGACATGATAACAAGATTCATCTTGGCATGGTTTTAAGACGGAATCATGAATGATGAACGTGTTTTTTGTGTTGTGAATGGTTGAGTCAACATTGCAGAGTTGGCATTTTTAATTTAAAATAGACAAGAATTGACATACCTGTGAAGTATGGTACAAACGAGTCCACAACATTGACATTAAGCAGGCTGGGTCAATTCAGACAAGATTGCTCCCCACCCACTTCAAAAGTACTTTTAGTGGTCACATAGGATCTTTATGACAAATCATAGGGTTAGAGATATTGGTGTAGGTGAATCCCCACCTCACTCTTCAGTCTAAGGCAGAAGTCTTGAAACCCCAGCCCTGGAGCCAGATGCAGCCCTCAGTGAGCCTCGGCAAGACTCCACCATCCAGCCCTTGGGCAAGCCCTGTAATCCTCGAGAGACAAGGCGAGCTCTGCTCTCCACACCTTGGGAGGCTATTTTCTTTTAATTATTATTTTATTTCTTATAATCAGCAAACAAAACAATACATAAATACATACTAACTTAAGTGGAGCATTAATATTATTAAGTTTTCTTTTTGACAATCTCTATATTTTATTTACAGTCAATTCCACATTTATAAGTTCCATTACGTTAGTCTTCAAATCCAACAGTTACCAGATAATTTTTATCTTTCTCCTGTAAAAAATCAACAGACAGTTTCCAATTATTTCTAAACAATTTTGTTGATTTTTTCTCTCAATAAAATAGTAAGTTTATCCATTTCAGCATAATTTCTTACTTTCAACCACCATTCATCTAATGTTGGTAAGTCCTCCCTTTTCCAGTATTGCGCATATAAAATTCTGGTGGCACTTATCATATACCAAAATAAGGGTTCAGCTGCTTTCTCCACATATTCCTTGCGGACTTAACACCGAAATGTGCTTCCTGAGGTGATACTATCAACGGGATTTTACTGAAAAGTCTACCTTTGAATCGATACCATACTCTCCACAACACATTTCTAACAAAATGATTCTTAAATTCTGTATTTGCATTTACGTTATCGTATCATAAATATTCATGCCAGCCAAATCTCAAATCAAAACCCTTTAAAGACAACAATTTTCATCCATAACAGACAACATGATACATAGTACACTTTCAAATAGGTAAACCGAGTCTTCCCCTTTCTTTAACATCCTGTAGAATTTTAAATCTTACTCTAGGTTATTTTCCTTGCCATATAAATTTTGAGATATCTTTCTGCCATTCTCCAAATACCTTGGGAGGGTATTTTGAGGGGTAAGGAGACTCCTCACACCTCCTCTCTGTGTATGAAACTGGTTTGAAGATCACCCTCTCTATGTGTGTGTTAGAAAGTCTTTATGAACTGAACTGCACTCATTTGTTCATTCACAAGTTCCATCACTAATATATTCATTTCTGTAAATTTATTCAAATTTGAAATGTAAATCAATTCTTTCTTTTGGCCTTGACACAGTATCAGAAAGACAATGTGGTCCTCCTGCTAAAAAGTTTAGAGACCATTGCTCTAGGTGAGAATTTGGCCTTCACTGAGGTACAGAAATTGACAATTATAAAGATTTACCAAATAAAGTCATAGTTATCTAGCTCCTCTTGTTAGATATGCAAAGTTCAAGTGCTTGTTTGCTTTAGTTAAGTGTTCTGAAGTGCTTCAGTGGGCACTGGTCCTAATCTGTAGACAACAGAAAAACTCTGATGCCTGGTAATCACCGCTTAATCACTGTTGCCTGGTAGGATTGGTTTACCTGGTAGGAATGTTGCCTGGTAGGAATGGTTTACACAGGAATTGCTTAGTTGTGTTCTGCGCTACATGAACTCTACTCTCCCGAAGAAGCATAGCTTAAAACTCTCTTGGAATAGCTACATTATTTTTCCAAAAATAATTGTAGATTTTTGGAAGCTAGTCCAGATATTGTGGGCTGTGGGTGGTGCAAGTGGTTAAGATGCTGTGCCTGTTAACCAGCAGGCCAGGGTTTGAGACCCGGGTCGGTCCCCACATGACAGGATGAGCTCCTGTCCTTAGCCCAGCTCTGCGACGCAGCTGGAACCACTTGTATAGGCTCTGCCTTTCCATTGGACTACTTCAGTGGCTTGGAAAGGGGGGATTTGCTGCTTGGGTAACAGCCTATCCTCCATATCAATCTAACCCAGGCCTTCGTGCTTTGCATGCAGCGTATGCAGCGCCGAGCACGATACCATAATCTTTCAAGACTGATGGATGCCTGCTTTAGTCCAGATATTTTTCTGAGGATGAACACTGGAGACTGCTCTGAGGAGATTGGATAAAATGTGGTATTCATGATTAGACAAATTTCCCTTGGAGCAACTTTGACTCAAGAAGTATCATGCAATTCTATTTACAAAGCTACCAAACAAGCACATATCACATCCTTTGTCATCAGATCAGTGGGTGTTTCTGTAGCTGATTTTTCTCATGCATGTTATGAGTAATTTTGATTGAAGCTGAAATTAGAGGTGAAGGCACTTGGGTTCCTACAAGGATTTTATTATCAGAAGGTTTGAGCCCTGATGAACAGCTTATAAAGATCTTTGCTGTTTCCTTTTACAGTGTCCGTAGTAGTATTTGGAGCAGCTTGAAAAATCAAAGAAGTCCCATAAAGGTCTGCTCGTAAAGTACTCCATCGGAGATTATGCTGATCCAAATAGAAAAAATATGCGATTTGTGGTGCAGAAATACATACCAAGTCAGCTGCACAACAATTTTGAATGGCAAGAACTGCGAGCCTAAGGAGTTAACCTCAGCCCTCACAGCTAGAATGAGATAATTTGGCATCCTTTCTAGATGAGATCAGTTATTGGAAACCTGATATACATATGGTTTTCTTTTATGTGATTCAAATACTTCATGCAAGTCTCAGAATGGAGTTACAAGACAATAAATTAGCCCTATAGCTAATCTAAATGCCATTTCTAAAAAAAGAAGGATGACAAATCTTACAAATAGTTAGACGTTACTTAGCTTTAATACTACTTTTGTCAAACCTGATCAGTGCCAAAACGTCACCTTTCTAAACATTAGCTGGAAGATTAATCAGGGGAGACAAAAACTTACTTTCTACTGGAACATGGAATGGACCTTTATAATTCAGTAGCAAGTGAATGAGGGAATGGGGTCTGATCCAAGACATTGCACTGCTTCAGAAAGTAGTGCTGCTTCAGGTTGGTGTGCCTCAGGAATCCTTGTTGTAAGAGCACTGACAGAGTCACCGGTATAGTTGAGGGAGTCACCAGTGCCATGTGGTAGAGGGCAGCGCACTGTGACAATGGAATACTCCCCCACTTGCAACCATGCTCAGCTTAATAAAGTTCTGCGCAGTTACTTGAGAGCTGCTTGACTAGTCACTCTAACCATGGCTGATTAGGGTGGAGCTTCCCACCACAGCTACTGTCAGATGAGCAATGTGCCTGCCTGGTTGTTGCCTTCAGTGTACACCTGGAGATAATTATGATAAGATCATCATGTCATCACATTTACTTCTTGGAGAGCCAGATGGAGGTGGCATCAGCGGATGTAACCTGGGCCAGGAACAGCTCAGCTACTCTAGTAGGTAGAGTATACATTTCCATCATTGCTGAGCAAGGGGTGATTTAGGCACCAAAACTACTAGCATCAGGCAGCAGCATTGCTGCTGAATGGTTAGCACCACCAAGCCTAGGCAGTGAAATCGGTGACCAGTGCTGATCGGAGTTGCTGTCCTTTTCTTAGGGCACAATCCTAACTATGTCTACTCAAAAGTAAGCTCCATTGTGTTCAATGGATCTTACTCCCAGGAAAGTATCTTTAGGATTGCAGCCTTAGCCATATATCTGCTAAATTAGTGGCCCTTGTATTTTAGCCACTGCCTCATGATCTGCTTCCTTCACTGAACTGGTAGTCCAACAGTCCACCCACTGTTGTGTATCAGACCTTGCCCCAGATCGAGTGCCCCAGATCATGCACAAAATTAATCTGGGCACAACCAGCCTTTAACACCCATCTCAAAGCATAAGTGATGTAGGCAAAGCATACCGGCTGTTTCCATCTCTGCTTCATCTAAGCTCCCTTCACCACCTCTTTTGGAAAATTTTATTGCTCTTGTTAGATAATGGGTGCTTACATAGACCAGATTCATCTGGTCAACCAGGTCTAAGGAACTGGGGAACGGGGCAATGGTGAGGGCATGAAGCTACTCCTTTGCTTACAAACTTTGGGAAACTTTTAGTTTTATTCTTGTTTCTAGACATGGACTCACTGTTGTTAAATCACAGAGCCCCTTCTTCTCATGATGTTTTATGTCCTGATGTGTACTGACGGGAGCTTATGGCATCAATAGCAACCTTTAAAGTGGAAAGTTCATCCAAGTTTCTGTTTGATCAATGGATGCCTTTGGCAAAATATTGAATGTATCTCCCCGAACTCAGACTTGAACTTTTGAACCAAATGGCACTTTTCCATGATACTACACTGAGAGCCTTGATCCTGCTCTTAAGAAAATTTTGTTTGGAATGGATCAGTAGAGAGTGTCCTGGATGTTAGTGGCCCTGGTGATCTGCTGCCTCTGCCTGTCTTCCTATCCATAGGGTAGGATTCTTTCATGATTATGTGGTTCTTGTCTATGTAGCCTCCAAATTGCTTTGCCTTCCATTTCCACCACATTGTTTCTAAAAAATGAACACATATACACTAAGCAGTGGTGTAGTTAAAGGATCAAGCAGCTGGAAGCAATTTTTTTTACATCCCTAGATGTTTATATGCCTCTTTATATCAGCTTTCTGGAATGTGATCTAATGCAGAAAGAGGTGGACTTCAGAAGGCCTGCTGTAGGCCTTAGAAAAAATGTCTTCCAATTTTTTGCTAAAACTGGAAGTGCCTTTCTTAGACTCTGCCAGGTCTTCTAAGGGGTCTTAGAAGGCATTCCTCCAAAAGGTATTCCTTTGACACCCCCCCCCCTCCACTCACCAAAGTCATGGTAGGTAGCATGCAGTAGCAGCAGAATGCTTCCCCATCCTGAGGATGTAAGCCACAGCTGGGGTGAGGATGGATGCTTCCCCTTGTAGCTATACTGTATGAGGACTTACCTTGCATCACAGAACTGGTGTATGAAGAATGCCACTTAAAAAAAAAATTATTTCTGGGGATGACATTTAAGGGGTTCCCTGGGACAAACACCCAACAACACCATTGCCTGGATCTCTTGGAGGAGCCTAGTTTTGAGGGCCTCTTGGTCCTCATTTCTCGTTCATGCAATAGTATATATCACATCACACCAAACTTCATTGTCTTTGCTGTATTTGCTGTTATACTGGCATTTGCTGTGTTGGCATTATTAGTGTGCGTGCCTGACTTTTCTCAAATGTATTCTCCTACAAGTCACTTTCCCTATCTCTAATAATAAATCTAAAATCATATCTGGAAAGATATGTGGGATCTCAGAATTCCATGCCATAAATAAATGGTGTTTCTGAAAAAAAAATTCAAAAAAGGGATTGTCAAATTTAAAGCACTGTATGCCAATTATTTGGAAGAAAGAAGAGAGCATTATAAAATCTATTTTTTCAAAGCCAAAATAGGACTGAATAAATGTATTTCTTTAACACTTTCATTTTAAAAAGCGATTGTTTTATTTGAGGTGTGAGATGTGCTAACCTTGTCATTGTGGGTGCATCAGAGCAGAAATGATAACTGTATATACTTCTTTTTTAAAAACAAAAATGGAGTGTGATTGTGTGTGAGAGAGAGGGGGGGAGGGGTGGAAATAGAAAGGGAGACAACTTATTTAAATCCTGAATACAGTCAGACCTCATATGCATTGTTAAAAAAAAAGCCCTAAAGAATTGCATATGGATTAGGGGGATGAATATTCTATTATTTCAGGCTGTTCTGCTGATCTTCTTATTGTGACTTTGCGCTTCAGAAATCTGCCAGGAATTTGGCTTTGCCGTACTAGGCAGTAATTTTAAATGTGTATCAAGCACTTGATAGTGTATGATTTGCGTGCTGTTGCATTCCTGTTCCCTAAATTTTCCACCAATTTATTACTTTTTTCATACTGTTTTAATATTTCAGGATGATGAATATATACAGCATCATTAAAGGTAAATAAAAAATGCATGAAATTAAAAAATGGAATATTAGATGTTTCTTTTCTGTAATCCCTAGGTCCAATAGAAATGAAATGTCTCTGTTCTGTCAAGTAATCCCTAAACATGATTATGGACGTTGTAGTTTCCACATAGCCCACGTAATATTTGTATCATATAAGCCTATTTATGTAAGGTTTGAGTAAAAGTTGTTATTAGAAGACCTATAAACCTATTTTACAATTCAGAAAGATATGTTTGTCTCTTCCTCTCTTGACTTTTATTTTTTTCCTGGAGCTGATAGTAATATGTCTTTAATTAATTTTTTCAAAATGTTGTTACATCTTTTGGGTATGTTCAGAATGATTTGGGTAACCAGTTGAGAGTGCAGTCCTGACTACCCTCCTAGCAACTGGCATGAGGGCAATGCCACTCTGTGATAATATTTCCTTATCTTGAGGAGGCCTCTATGACTGCCTTTCAACTTCAGGATTTAGCACGTACCCCACTGGCACAGGTTTGCCAGTGCTAGAAAGTTGGTAGGATTGCACCCTGAGATGCCTTAAGTCATAGGGTACAATCCAGCAGTTAATTTGTTTTTCTTTCCTTTAATTTCTGTAGTATTTTTTTAATCACAGGTAGTAAATTTTTTTGTATTCTTTCCCTAAAATCCAGGGAATATATAAAATATATGTGGGAGATTTATAATATATATAAAATATAGGAGAAATGCAACTTTCACCCAACTTTAGAATTGGCACACAATCTTGGTTCCTAAATTTTTAGCCATTATTATGTTTTGTGAGTTGGGGGGTAAAGGAAAAAGTGTCCCCCACAAGTTGTACTGCTAGTTGTGTCTATAGGGTGCAGTGCTCCTCTTGTTAAGCACTGTTACAAGACATATCTGTGGTTATGTGTCCAGCATGACTGTATGCGGAGGCGCACAGAATGCTGTTACCTTCTCACTGTGGTGGTACCTATTTATCTACTTGCATTGACATGGTTTTGAACTGCTAGGTTGGCAGGAGCTGGGCAGAGGATGGGAGCTCATTATCTAAGAGTTTGACCCTGTTCTCAAACTCTGGCCTGCTGGTTGAGAGGCAATAGTGTCTTTCACTACAGAGTCTCTACAGCCCCTACAAGGGGAAACCCAGTCACTAAAAAATACAATGAAACTGTGATATGAGGTAGGTGTCTGGGGCCACCTGATTCATATATACTGTATTTTATAAATGAAACTGAAGCCAAGATTTTTGTCTAGTTTAAAAGATAGGTAGCCCAGTCTGATGCAACACTAGCAACCTTGTTTTGGTAAGACAGCAAAGCATTGAGGTAATCCCCTGTCATTGTAAGGGAGCAACTCAGACCTGTGCCTCCAGTTTGTGTATTGGGCCCAGTAAGGGGAAAAAGGTATGGCAGAGAAGAGCACTTTCAATACTGCTGCCCATTCTTTGCCACTGTTGTCATCCTCCACCTGCTTCATCACACCCATCTCCATCCTCCCCCATGCTGCCTACTTGGAGCATCCCTTACTGGAGCTGGCACATGCTCCTTCTGGATCTGGTGCCAGGCAGGACATTAGACTTGGATTGAGAAACATACTGATAGTGTGTCAATTTATGGTCACAAACCATAGTATAACATTTATCTGTAACTGTGGTGTATAGGTGGAAACAGGCACAGCGTATTGACATTGCACTGCACCTTAGTTATATGAACTGCTCAATAATTGAAAATTATTATATTTAATAACACAATACAAAGCTCAATATAAAGCAAAGCAAGAAGAATATTGTAAGATTTGCACTTAATGTAGATAATTGCCTATAAGACTATAAATTTCTGCCAATAAATCAACCTCCTCGCTTTATCTTTGGGTTGCTCAGAGGTCAAGGATGTCGAGGCAGGAACAGGACAATCCATAGCAACAAGGCTTCAAAGCTGCAACCAAAGTTAAACCTTACACGCCTGTGAAAAAGGCAATCACATTTATGCCCAGTAATCATGTGGCTAAGAGATTATCTCTGCAGTCCTATGCTCTTTTTCCTCAGAGTAAGCTTTATTGAAGACAATGGGGCTTACATCTGAGTAGGCAAGCTTAGGTTTATGCCCTGTATCTAGTCCAACTGAATTTTGTAGCTCAGTCAGGATTTGAACCCAGGTCTCCCATGATTTTTCTATCCAAGCTACACTGCTTCCCAATTGCATCCCAACATTGATCTCACATTCATTGGATTTGTACTCAGTTTTTCTCCTTGAGGGGCACATGAAGCAGCTAGCAATCAAAGATTTATATAGTAGAGTTATTTACAGTAGATCCTCCCATGCTAAGTGGCATATCGAGCAACAGAAGATTGCCAGCTGCTTCCATTTTGAGCAATTTCTTCAGCCGCCTCCTATTTAATATTCAAGGGCTTTAGATCTTCCAGAAAGATACTTCACCATGTAAGGCATGGATGTTGTCTTTGTCATTTGGCCTGTAGAGGTATCCATCTAATTGCTACTATAGGATGCAGATTGTTCTGCATTTGGAGAGTATAGCAAAGTGGAGTCTTCTACATACCACAATGTTATGGAGTCTGCACAATCCACTTCTTAGTACCCCTTTGTTACTGATATAATTGAAATAGCAGATCTGAAAGATTTGATGGAGGCATCTCTGTTGGCAGACATCAAGTCTTTTGTTAATACTTGCTGACACCTTCCAGTATCACTGACATAAATAGCTACTGGGATCTCTATGATGGTGCATAAAGGTGAATATGACCCCCGCAGGTTGCCCTGCTAGACATGACCAACTCTAGGGTGTGGTGCTTTCCCTTGTTTCTAAGCTGAAGAGCCAGCATTGTCCAAAGACTCTTCTGTATGGCCAACATGACTATATGCCAAGGCACATGGAACACTGTTACTTTCAAAAGTGTTGTACCTATTTATCTACTTGTATTGACATGCTTTTGAACTGCTAGGTTGGCAAGACGGGAGCTCACTCTGTCTTGCAGTACTCGAGTCTCTAACTGCTGACCTGCCAATCTTCAGATGGGCAGGCACAGCGTCTTTAACCACTAAGCCAGCTGCAGCCCCATGGAGGTAAATAGATGGAGTTTAATATTCAATGATGTAGTTAAACAATTTTAAAAATAAAATATGAATAAAATTAAAAACAATAAAATTCAGTAAAATTTGAAAAATGACATGCATCATCTCTGAAATTTTATATTTTACAGAGTTCCACTTTTGTTATTTTTGCAATGATTGCTCAGAGGCTCAGCGCCTGAATTTATGAACATCAAGAGCCATAACCACTAACTGGTAAGGGTAGCAGCCACTCTTCCAGGGACATAAGATCAATACTTGTTATCAAGTCTATGTTTATAGGGTGTGTTAAATGGCCACAATTCTTGATGTTCATCCATGAATGGCATGTTTAAAACCTCACTCTGCCCTGGCCAGAAAAAAACATGATGATGTGAGAATATTTAAAATCTTTAACCTAATTTTCAGTAGCTGGTTCTCAATCATCAGTGCCATTCTGCTATCTCAGGAAAGTTAAGTGTATTAGAGAGCAAGTAAATGAATATTAATCAGTTTCTTTGTTTTTGTGATTTTTTTCCTATTCAACTTCACAGTTCTCCTGTTGGGACTGCAAGTATCTATATTGATTTTTGAGGTGTGTGGACATCTTCTTTTGCAGTGCATTTGCAGTAGATAACTTTATTGTATCCCTTACGATGTAGCTTGTTTCATCCAAGGTTAATACAGGGCTACTCAAACCCTGGCCTGGGGGTCAGATGATGGAATTTCTGCACTGCATGAAATCCTCTTTGTTTGAGGGGCAGGTACACTCTGGGTACCTGCAGCTGCCTAGGTGTCAGACATGTAGCCTTCATATGCCCTTCATGAACTCTGGACAGTGGTGTGATTGCCTAGAGATTCCCTGTTCCCCAAATGAAAAAGAGTTTGCATGGCACCTGGGCAGATAGCTTGGATGAAGTCCAGATGACTACTCTTAGCTCTTCTGTAATAATAGATCAGGGACACAGTGAATTCACACAAATGAATTTTCAAATTTGCCCCATGTGCGTATATTTGATCACCACCTTGGCAAGTTTACAAATTTATGCTAGCCTGCTGCTAGCCTGGTGGTATAATTTTAACAAGGAAAATAAGAATGAGAAGTGAAGAAAACCTTCAAAATAATGATGTTTTCCTACCAATTTCTTAAATGAGCTAATTCTTTAGAGTACTTAAGAACACAGCACACTTAAATTCCCATAGTAATTAAAAGAGAAGAATTAGATACTAAGATTAAGCAATAGGTACGCCTCCTGGTACTTTCATTGCTTTCAGTTTTATGGTAAGTAATATCATTGTTGCAAAGTTTCCAAATTGCTTTTAACACAAATCCACAGAAATGAAATCTTCTCCTAGTTATGAAAATGAAGTAATGTCTTGAGACACTAGTATATTACTTCAGATTTATGGGGATAATGAGCCAAAAGCTACTCTCAGTTACATTGCTGTAAATACCAAGTGGCTTAATTGAAATTGAACTGTTCTGAAACTCTGGCAGACTTGGAAATGCACATCCGGCTCTAAAGTGCTCAAGTACAGAAAGTACTAACGCAGAATGCAGCAGAGACTATCTCCCCTTGTACTTGACATGCCAGGTGCATGCTACAGGAAATCAGTACAGTGGAGTGGTTAAACATTGGATATGGTTGGGAGGAAGCCTACTAGCATACCATTGCTAAGAAGTTCATTGGTTTGCCTTTAATCTATTCAGCCACAAAGGTGATGTGACAATAAAATGATATAGCAATCTTGAGTTAACAGAGTATGAATCCCCATGTATCTTGGGCACAATTGTCTTGGAAGATTGCTACTGACCCTATATCTTGCTTTAATTTTGAAGATTAACTAATCACACCCTCTTGATTGTTTTCTGCATGTATCCACATGACACAGATACCTTTTCAGTTATTGTTTCCTAACCATGGGATCTGCCTTTTCTTGGAGAGTCACTAGATCCTTAGCTGGAGTGTGTTGGAGTGAGCATGTTTCCAGAGACAAGGAACTGCTAATGAAAGTATCATTCCTGTATTGAGTTCTCCACAATCCTAACAAGTAACCATAATTATTCCATGGTCCCCTTTAATCACATTATGGATATCCTACTAAAATGTAGGGTGGGGTATGTGATGATATTATGTAGTGGTTCCCAATTTTTTTGACTGTTGATTTCCTTGACCAACTGAATTATCGGACATGGCTCCCCTTTAGGGTTACAAAGCTGTGCACTGTATAAGATGGCAAGTTATTTGTGCAGATTCCGCTGCTCCCTTGGGTGGTTTCTGTCGATCCCTGTGGAACCATGGCTCAAAGTTTGGGAACTGATATAATGTTTCTGAGTTCGGTGACACAATGTGTTATATGGAATTGCAGGAGAACATGAAATGGCAATATATTTTTAGGTCAATTTCATGTCTCCAGTAAAGTGAATGATCTGTATTATTGAGAAGTACCCACCGAACCTAATAGAAACTTGGGCCCTATCCTATCCAATTTTCCAGAGCTGGTGTAGTTGTGTCAGTGGGATGTGCGCTGCATTCTGTGGTAGATGGGAAAATCACTTTTTTTTACTATATGGAAACATTTTTACTATATGGAAACAATTCAGCCCTTACCACTGGGCTGAATTGTGGCTACATCAGGGCTTGATAATTGGGTAGGTTTGGGCCCTAAATGGTCCTCTTTAGAAGCGCAGGCATGGCAATTAACTTGGTGTCTGGGTTTTGGCATCTGTCAATATTTTCAGATCCCTGTTGCCTAAGCACACAACTTTGTGTTGCCTTTATTTTAAAGGTTGTGCCATCCAATTTGCATTATGTACAATCTTACATATTTATGAAATTTATGTTCTGTTATAGGAAAGAAAAGTATCTGAATGGCATTGATAACATTTTTTTTGTATGGGAACTTTGTGTGTCAATTTGTATCAAAACAACTGTTTTATGTTTTGCCCAGTTTGACCAGCCAAATGTTTTCATGTGAAGTGGAATAAATTCTACAACAGAATTAAGGCAAGATTATGAAGTGATTTAATTGATTACATTAATAAAATAATCCAATTTTACAGGAGAGCATGATAATGGACCATGGCTACAATCCTGTGATGATTAAAGGCACATTAAGACTGCAGAAATCAATTGCGCTTAGGCATGCCTAACACCTTATGGAATACAGTAGTGGTTCCTCAGCATTCCCTTCCTCTCTTTAGAACAGGGTCAATTAAGAACCAATATCTAAAAGATCCAGCTGCTGGAGAGAGAATCCTAAGCTTATCACTTAAGGTAGACCTATGAAGGCTTTCCCAAGTGCTTTGAAGAGACCTCAATACAATTTAAGAATGAGATGGTGGATTCTGTTGAGAAATGGTATCAAGCCTATACCAACATTTTGTTCAAGGAACATTGTATATGACAGCTGCACTGGCTGTCAATTTTGTCTGATATGCACTCATGCCTGATATGTCTAGATCAGGGGTTTCCAAACTTTCAACTTCAGGGCTCCAGGACCTTTAACAGTTGTGCAAAGGAGGAAATTTAAGAAGCTTTTCATTTCACAGATCACAAGCTGCACCTGCTGAAATTCCATCCTCTACACAATAGTTAAGGATCCAGGAGCCAAGAGTTTGAAACTTTGGAGACCCCTGGTCTAGATTGTCAGCCCAGGTAAGGTGGTGGTGGGGTGGAGTGTAGGCAGGCATAAGTTGGTTTAGGTCAAATTAGGGGCACGGGGCATGCTGGAGTGGTTGATATTGGTGACAAACACACACAACAGATCCTACCTTCCATTTTTCAGCCTGCCCCATCCCATTTCTCTCCTTGGACATAATGCAGAAATACAGAAGTGATAACCAATGAAGTTTTCGAGTGTATTGACAAAATTAACAGTTACGTGGGTCCAGATGGCTTCCACTAAGAATTTTTAAGGAATGCACATGTGGTTGGGTCAGTGTATTGCACCCCACTGTGAAAATTTCAGATCAGTAAGAAAAGGAATGTAATGCTTCTAAACACCTCTGTGGCTTTATATGGAATACTGTGTACAGTTCTGGTCACTATCTAATCTATCTATCTTATATATCTACCAACAGTATTTATATACTGCTTTTCAACTAAAAAGTTCACAAAGCAATTTATATGAAAAGGGGAAAAAAGTAATAGCTAATTATATGTCCAGATTTTTTTATATAGGACAAATAGTAAAGATATAAATTGTTTGGAAGAATCAACTGGAATGATGGAGCACCTTTCTAAGAAATGTTAGATCAGAAACCTTTTCGTTAAGGGGAAGAGTCGATTAAGATGGGTTCATGACTTGAGTCTTAAAAATTATGATTGGTGTGGTAAGAATAGAGAGACAATTTTGCTTTCTCTCTCGACTCCCTATTAGAAACAAGAGTTCATTCACAAAATTTAGATTGGAAAAAAATTAAGACAAGTCTATCTGCGGCTACTAGTCATGATGGTTACTGCAGAATTGAAAATGTGCTTTAGTGGAATTTGAGCAAATTTCAGTAAATAAAAATTATTTTAAAAGAAAAAAAGTGGTTATGTATTTTTATTTTAAAAATTACTTGTTAAAATTTTCAGAAAGAATATACATGCACTCAGAAGTTAATATAAGTGATGTAATGAAAGCAGGTCATGTAATGAAATCCTACAGGCATTTGATGGAGGCACAGGGGGTGGAGAGCAAATCATAGCTGCTTCATTAAGGGGAATGACAAATAGCAACAAAGAAACAAACACAATGCAAAATTATACAAAGGTAGAACAATCAGGCAGGGTATAATTAGGAAATAAATAAATATAAAACAGAGGCATGACCCAATATTTACTGGAGAGGTGATCAATAGCTTCCATCAACAGGCAATTTTACTTGGTCAGTCCAGAATTATTTTAGCAGAGTGGTAGGGACAGACTTTCATTACACAACAGCTTGTGTGCTTGTTGCTTGCAACATCCAGCACCTCACCTTCTTGCAATTTTATAATGGGGCTAATAGAATAAATCCTGGGAAAGGCATGGTGCCATCTGAAAAAAAATGCAACCTCGTGGCATCTATGGGTGGAAAGTGGCACTGCAGCAATAGGAGGAATGATTCCTTGCTGATCTTTCTAGCCTTCAGAGGCCCTAAAGAGTTATCAACTTGTTTGGAAAAGGAAACAGGGCCACAAGGCAGCATTGAAAAGGAGAAGATTCAGGTTATTTTGTTTTATCAGTAAAAAATTGTTTTCTTCTTTGATGTGAATAGTTCATTATATTACATAACTTCTCATTTATTAATAGTATTTATATACTGCTTTTCAACAATAAGATCACAAAGTGATTACAGAGAAAATGAAATAACTTCTGGCTCCCTGTCCCAAAATGGCTCACAATCTAAAAAGATGCAAAAGAACACTGGGAGAGAGTCACTAAAAAGACTTTGCTGTGGAGAGGAAGGCCAGTTACTCTCCCCCTACTAAATAAAAGAGGAACACCACTTGAAATAGCCTCTCTTTCTCCCCTGTTCTCACCTTTCTCTCCCCAAAGAACTGGCCTTTTGCTGGTGCTAGCACAATGCTTCTCAATGCTGTGCTAGCTCTGGTGGTAGCCCAGTGTTGGGGCTTCCAGGCATGACTTACAGCACATTTGTGATACCTGGTCGTCACCGCAGCCTTGGACTCTTAGCCAATTAAACTTTACTTGCTTATAAAGGAATCTTTGACTGCAAAGTATATCTGCCCCTCACCTTGGATATAACTGTGGATACAGGGAATCCTATTTAAATAGGGGCCCCAGTGCACCCATAAAATACATTTCTATTTACATAATGTTTGTTTGAAGCATGAATTTTATTGCTTAAACTTTTTTTTCTGAACTGAAAAATGAATATGCAGAAAGTACAGAAAATCTAACTGGAAGCTTTCACTTTGGATGGTGCTGCCTGTTAGTAAGGAGACATTTCCCCACGTTTATTTTTAAAAATTAATTGTGTTCTCTTCCTAGACACAGCTCCTCCTGCTTGTCTAGCAGGGAAGCTGTATATTGGACCACACCACTGAAGGCTTCACCTACATTGTAGGTATACTGCAACAATAAATAATGCAAGAGGTTATATAATTTCTTATTTAATAGACAAAAAATAAACAGCCAATTTTGAGCCAATAATATTCTGTTTAAAGGAAATGCTGTTTGCCTCTGCGTCACTGTTTGAAATTTTGAACGTTTTATTCCATATCTCACAATAATGTGACAAATATTATTTACTTCTTTACCGTTTCTTTTATATAGCCATTTTACAAGCCTCCAGATTTGTTTTTGAACATATTCAAATTCATTTTCCAAATTTAGAATAGAAGTCCTTCTTTCAGCTTATCTTTGTTAAACACCTGTAAAAAATCAATGGCATTTTGTTTGCATTAAAAAGGCTCTCTTCCTTTAAGGAATACCAGAAATAATGCATATTTTATTTTGTTGTTTTTGTTGTTATTTAGTGGTAATGTCCACTGACCAGATGAGCTATACTGGTATCTTACAGTTACCTAGTTGAATGTTAAAATCAGTTAATTTGTTGATTAACATTTTTACAAAAATTTATCCTGGTTTATTCAAAGTTTGGAATGGATCACAATTGACGAAATAGGATGTAAACCTGGATTGAAAATTCAGAGATTGGAAAGAAGCTTCCCAATCTTCTTGCCTCTTTCTGCTGTGTTTATGATAAAATCAGGTACATAAATCTGATACTTTTTAGTTAGGTGATTTACTAGATAAACCCCATAAAACTAACAGCCCATTTCTACCCCCACCACTTTATATAATGTAGCTGTGCTAACAGAGTACACAGTGCATGCTGTGGTGAGAATGGAGATGGCCATTAAAGTTAAACTTTAAACATAAGTAAACTATTTTACATACCGCCCAGTGGGCCACCTGGCCAGCAAAGGGTCTCTTCAGACCCATGCCAGCTACATGCTGATCTAAGCCCAAAAAAGAAGTGGGCATGTCAGGCAGTGAAACACAACTCTCCCCTCCAGCCCACTCTCTGTCCATATTCCACTCCATTGCCATACCTGATACAGTGCATGATCAGTTCTATCCGTGGTAGGCACCGTTTATGACACTGCTGCAGCATTTATTACGGTAGAATGTGAGTTTTGCCATGGTGAATAGTGGATAGGATTGTGATGTAAATCTAGTACTATATCCTAGTATTATAATACTATGTAGATTTTGTAGAGTGTTTGTAAAGGTAAAGATGTCCCCCGCGGGTTGTATTGCTAGTTGTGTCCGGTGTAGTGCTCAGTCACGTTTCAAAGCCTTTAGAGCCAGCATTGTCTATACACTGAGATGCACGGAATGCAATTACCTTCCCACCAAGGTGAAACCTATTTATCTACTTGCAATTGCATGCTTTCAAACTGCTAGGTTGGCAGAAGCTGGGCTAAGGACCAGAGCTCACTCTGTCTGGTACAACCCGGGTGTTGAACCTTGGGCTGCTGGTTGACAAGCACAGTGTCTTAAACACTTGAGCCACTTCAACCCTATTGTATTGTAGAGTATTTGTAGTAATCAATAAATAACAAGTTTAGGATTTTTCAAAGGTTGTTTAGCATTTCTACAATGGGAACATCCACCAGAAACAACCTGTGCAATCCTCCTGTCTTAGGAGGAGACAGGAACTTACAGAACATGCGGAGTTGCAAAGAAGGCAGGTAACTTGCAGGAGTTTCCTAGCTGGATACACCTTAACCAAGTCTGAAACTAGTGGCTCAACTGTGTTATCAGACACCAAAGATAATTTTTTTCCTTTTGCCACATTTCTCCTCAGCTGCCCCTCCTTGACCGCCCTTTAGCCGTCTCTCTCCTCATGGCTCTCTTCAGTTACTCCCCTAGCCTCTTCTCAGCCTGGACTGTTATCTGTCCCAGAGGCAGTTAGAAATAACAGTTGAAATGGGAATGGAATGTTGACAGTTTCCTCTCCTCAGCCTGCTATACCCTTTTCTTGAAATGGAATGTTCGCCAGAAGGTGCAGACACATGCTAACACACTGGTTAAGGCTTTTATATAGGAAGATTGCAGGCAGGGTGCAGAGGCTTTTAAAAAGGCTTAGGAAGTTTGTGTCTGAGGCGAGATTCAGACCAGAACCTTTATGATTCTCAGCTCATGCTCCGAACCATTACAAATAAGTCTTAGGTGTAGATAAAAATGCCCAAAGTTGATACGCAAATAATTAAAATGATGTGTTGACATTTTTATGGCTTTTGGTCAAGCACAAATGCATTTTTAAGGAATCTGCTGAACATTTGGGAAAAGGCAGAAATAATCTGATACGGTTACAGTAAGGCTGATAGCTGCTGCTGTTGCTCCGACCACTCCGATAAGATTGTTAGTGTTGCCAATATCAGTATTCAGTCTTGTAGAGTGTCACAGTGCTTTCATGTGAACTGAACTGAACTGTCTCTTCCCACTTCCTCCCTCCCTGCCTTCCTCTCTCTGTCTTTCTCATTCTCTGCACTCATCGCATTGAAGTCAGGGAAAAGAAAAAAGATTTGAGGATCGCCCAATTTGTTCTGACATAAAGAGATGTTTAGCTCTGTGAAAGGTGGTGGAGGCAATGCGCCTGACTGACATTTCAACAGAGTGTCTGCTGGGACTGCTCACTTCTTGTCCCATCATATTCCCTCTGTGTCCTGCGTGAGTGCTCTTGTCTAATCTTCACAGTGAGAACACCAGCACTCCCCTGGGGTTTGGTGCTCAACACCTTGTTAGACAGGGCTGGCTTATGGTGCCAGAGCTCAGTTTCCACTTGTTTTGCCCTGACATCTCAGGTTTGCTTAAAAGCACAAATAAAAGGATTTTTCATAGCATTTCTTACAAACAATGCAGGGACTCACCTAATTAATCACTTTGTTCCTTTTAAGTAAATAATTGTATTGAGGCTAGCATTAAATAATATCTAGGGGAGGGGAGGAGGCGTTTAAAAACATATATAGTTATGATGTTTAAATTCTTTTTAAAAGGCCTATTTTTTGCTTTTGAAAAAGCATTGGTCCTTTGCTAAGATGGTCTAGTAAATATGCCCCCAACTTGCTACATAGTAATATAATAATAATAGTAATAATAATAGTAATAATAATAATACTGTTGGGAAGGGTCCGACTGGTGGAGTGAATAAAACCAGCACGAAATTGTTTCCTGTGCATTTATGTTTGATTAATAATAATAATAATAATAATAATAATAATAATAATAATAATAATAATAATAATAATAATACTGGCTCAAGTACCTGACTAGCCTGCATGGAAAAATGGCTGAACTATTTAATGAAATGCTACAAACAGGTAACATCAGCCAGTGGTTAACAACTGGAAAGCCTCTCCTAATACAGAAGGATCCAGTAAAAGGGATAGCACCAGGAAACTTCAGGCCAATAATGTGTCTACCCACCATGTTCAAGCTGCTGACAGGCATCATAGCTGACAGGATTCAGGATTACTTGGAAGTAAATAACATCTTACCAGTGGAGCAGAAAGGCAATAAACGAGAAGCAGAGGCACAAAAGATCAGCTCCTGATTGATAAAATGATACTAGAGAATTGTAACAGCCGGAAAACCAGTCTGCATGTGGCTTGGATTGACTATAGAAAAGCCTTTGATTCATTGCCACACAGCTGGATCATAAAATGTCTGGAGTCCATCAGGGTCAACAAAAATGTAACAAATTTCATTGAAAATGCAATGAAACTCTGGAAGACAGAATTATTCATAGCCAATGACAGACTTGTCAATATTAGACGGGGAATCTTCCAGGGGGACTCATTGTCCCCTTTGCTGTTTGTTATCACGATGATCCCTTTGTCAGTGATTCTACAGAAAGCAAATCTGTTCTACCAAACTGCCAAAAATTCACAGAAAATTTCACATCTATTGTACATGGATGATTTGAAGCTGTACGGAAAGTCAGAAGTAGAAATCCAGTCACTAACCAATACAGTCCGAGTCTTTGGTACCGACATCAACATGGAGTTTGGCCTGGACAAGTGTGCCACAGTGGCACTAAAGAAAGGGAAGATCACAGAAAGTGATGGCATTGAAATGCCGAATGGTCAAACCATTAAATGCCACCAGCCTAAAGCCTACAAATACCTGGGCATACTGCAGCTGGACAATATCAAGCATGGACATGTAAAAACTGTAGTCAGCAAAGAATACATACAAAGGGTTAGAAAAATTTTGAAGAGCAAATTGAATGGCGGCAACATTATAAAGGCTATAAATACCTGGGTCATACCTGTAGTTAGGTATACTGCTGGCATTGTGAACTGGACACAAAAGGAACTGGATGACTTGGACAGGAAAACAAGGAAGTTAATGACCATTCACTATGCTTTACATCCACGTAGTGATGTTGACAGGCTGTACCTGCCTAGAAGATCAGGGGACAGAGGACTTTTGCAAGTGAAGCAGTCGGTGGAAGAAGAAAAACATGCCCTAGCAGATTATGTGCAAGAGAGCCAGGAATCTGCTCTGACTGAAGTCAGCAAGAGAAAGTTGCTGAAAGTGCAGCAGACCAACTATGAATATCGCAATAGTGCAATTCAGGCTAAGTATTGCATGGCCAATTCCTTGCCAAGATCAAAGGAAAGGTTGATCAGGTTAAGACCTGGTTGTGGCTCATTAGTGGAACACTGAAGAAGGAGACGGAAGGCCTGATACTTGCTGCCCAAGAACAGGCAATCAGGACAAATGCCATCAAGGTCAGAATTGAAAAATCAGCTGATGACCCAAAATGCCGGCTCTGCAAAGAAGTAGATGAAACCATCAACCACATTCTAAGTGGCTGCAAGAAGATCGCACAGACTGACTACAAACTGAGGCACAACTCTGTTGCCCAGATGATCCACTGGAATCTATGCCAAAAGTATCATCTGCCAGTGGCAAAAAACTGGTGGGACCACAAGCCTGAAAAAGTGGTTGCAAATGAGCAGGTCAAGCTTCTGTGGGACTTCAGGATACAGATGGACAAGGTCTTGGAACACAATACTCCAGATTTCACCATTATAGAAAGCAGTAAGGTGTGGCTTGTTGACATCGCTATACCAGGTGACAGCAGAATTGAGGAGAAACAACTGGAAAAGATCTCCCGCTACCAAGACCTAAGACTCGAATTACAGCGTATCTGGTGTAAGCCAATGCAGGTGGTTCCAGTGATAATTGGCACACTCAGTGCAGTGGCCAAAGACCTTGGCAGGCACCTGAAAACTATTGGCATTGACAAAATATCACTCTGTCAACTGCAGAAAGCCGCTCTTCTGGGATCATCATGAATTATACACCGCTACATCACACAGTCTTATACTCTTGGGAAGGGTCCGACTGGTGATGTGAATGAAACCAGCATGAAATTGTTTGCTGTGTATTTATGGATAATAATAATAATAATAATAATAATAATAATAATAATAATAATAATAATAATAATAATAATAATAATAAACACAGTTTGAAAGCATGCAAGTGCAAGTAGATAAATAGGTACCAGTTCAGTGGAAAGGCAACATTCTGGCAATAGGCCCCTGCGACAGGCGGGCCAGGTTTCCCCAATGTTACATCAACCATGGTTTGGATCATTCCAGTCCAGAACAAACAGATCCTACCACCCATAGGACAAATGCTGAAGAAGTTGCCTTTTCTTTTAATGAATTAGTGTGTCAGCATTAAGCTTTCAGGTATGGTATGTTATGCTTTGATACCTATACACCACATTCTGTTATAACACATCAAGGTAGTGTGAGAATTTACAAAATGCTTCAAGTCCAAATGTTATGCACATTTGTCAATCCAACTTAGAACCAATGCGCATTAGATTTTACTGCACAGTGCTGAATATAATGGTCTGACCACTATAGCGTTAGCACATGCTCTGTTCACCATAGATCTTGGTGAGATAATAAGCCTGTATGTAGCACTGCACTTGGAATCTTGTATCCATGCTGTTGAATTCTTCTCTGTGCAACAAAACATATTTGCATGTCAAACCTAGCATGTTGAAAGAAAGCATTATGCTCCAGCCTTACACCTGACATTCTGGTTTTCTATTTGCAAAGACATTTTGTTCATGTGTTCATTTAATCATGCCCCCTATTGTCTCCTTTACTGAAATAAGAGAAATTCTTGTGAACATCAAGTAGTAATCAGTTTGCAGGTAATATTTAAGCATTTTTATATAGATCTTTGCTTTTCAATTGCTAATACAGTCACTAATGACAAATGAAAAAAGTGTCACTTTTCCCCACATTTCTTGCATATGGTACGTATCTGGGTAGCAGTCCAAATAGGATGGCATAAATTAAGGGGCACCACTAGACATGCCAAAAGTAAAATATCAATTTGCTTAACTGGTTGCTTCCACCACAGTGATCCTAAACCTTTGTGAAAGCTATGAGAATGTGTATAACAAAATCATATTACATATATTTATGTAATAAGTTTTGTATTATTAAAGCTTTCTGACATTTATAATTTTCCTGAAGATAATTTGCTGAAATTGGAAGTAAAATTGATTATCTGCTCTGTGTGTGTGCATGTGCGTGCTATGATTTGTTTGATTTAATGTCTATATATTAAATAGTTTTTTTCATGGAATATAAAAATTGACATTTCAGAGAGTGTAATGGCATAATGAAATGTAAACTAAAACAGGAATGAGTTAATTAGACTAATGATCCCTTGACTCCTTTATTAGCTGGCTCTTTAGAAATTGGGATTAGTTTTGTTTTCTCTGCTGAATAAAGACAGGAAGGATGATATTGATTCTAGTAAATGACAGCAGCAGAAGAAATTAGTGTTTTCATGTTAGTTATCAGTTTAATAATTTACAATAAAAATGTAGGATGTTTCCAGATGATAATATAAAAAATTCTTACCCTGAATTAGTGCTGAACTAGCCCTGGTGATTGACTCCATTTTATTCATAGCTTTCCTCCCAAACGCATAAACTTATTCCGGTGGAATACTCTGGTCTGTTTTTTTATTTTTAAAGGAAAAGGATTTTTTATTTTATTTTTAAAGGAGCATATTGCTCCTTTTTTGGTAGAAATATGTTTTTTTATAGTTGAGAATGAACTTTTCCTGTACCCAAAATGCCATACATGGTCACTAGGAAGACACATTAATCTTCCTCACACATTTCCGCTATATTCTTGCTGTTTGCAATACAGTAGGCCTCCATTTTACAATGGGTGCACAATGTGATGAAGTCACTAAACAGTTGACTATATATGTCAAAACAAGGCTAAGTATATGATAGATCAGAGCTGTTTGTGCCCTGGCCTGGTAGCTGGATCTAGAGTTCATCTGAACCCTTTCCTCGTTTGTGGTTCCTGAATGTTGTGGGACTTCAAGTCCTCAGATTGGGACAATACGACACTCTGGCCTGTCATGTTGTTATGAAAATTAGGGCACAATGCCCATTGGGGCATTGTATCATAGACACAACATGCCAAAGTGTCACATCATTTTGATGTGGGGTCTTGGAAGTCCTACAGCACTGCAGAATCAAATGTGCCGGCTGCACCAGGAAACACATTCCCGGTGGGCAGAGGTCAGCACTTTGAGTACCATTGTGATAGGACATTCACTGTAGCTTATGACTGCTACTAGCAGAATCTCAAGAGTAATAGATAAGCAAATCAGGGACTGAAGGTGTTCAGTATATCTCAGGCAACAACAGCTGTCAGCCTGAGGCAAAAGATTGTGGATTGGGGCAACATTTTGATTGGCATGGAGATGAGCCAAATTATTTCTCAGTGTTGGGTAGGGGGAGTAGCTCAGTTTACAAAGGACTTACATCAGTACCTTGAATTATGCCTCAGTGCTTACTGATAGTCCAAGTAGATTATATCATGTTCACCCAATGGGAGAGGCATAGTTATGTTTTAGTTGAAACCTCCAAGTTGTATTCCAGGGCAACCGCATATGTTACAAAAGGTCATATTACTGCAATCAAGCCTAATGTTACAAATGCACAGACTAGTAAGATTTTAATTTCTATCTTCCTTCTGATAGTGTGTGCTTCCTTAACAGGGCAGATAGCACTATTAGGAGTGATTTAGATTGAGAAAATGGTGTGGGCGTGGGGAAAGTTTTACACTCTTTCCTCTGGGGCAGTGATTTCTAACCAGTGTGCCACGAATAGTCCTCAGGTGTGCTGTGGGAATTTGGGGATTGACATTTATTAACAGGAAAATTGGGGGATTTGAACTTTCTGGTGTGCCTTGTCAATGGTAAAAACAATTGATGGTGTGCCTTGGGAATTTTAGTTACCGTAAGTGTGCCATGAGATGAAAAAGGTTGAAAATTGCTGCTTTAGTGCTACAGTTTGAAACTAGTTAAGAGATTCTGTTCTCTGTGGATATTTTTTAAAGAAAGGGGGAAAGATAGGATATTTGATTCTGGGACTGGTTGTCTTGTCTACATCCACATCTAAGGAACTTTTGCAATAGGTGCGCAATTCTTTATTTATTGTGGCAAATCTTTTGTGAAGATGGAGCATTTGCAATGAAGCATCTCATGCTGAGTCAGATTCAGGGAGAACCTTCATTCCCAGGTCCTGAAAGGTATGTTATTGTCACATTTTTTCCAAGGCTAGTCTGGAGTAAGTCAGAAGTCTTGGACATAAAAAAAAGCACAGGAAATGTCCATAGGAGATTTGCTCAACGGGATATGTTTTCATGTAAGTTCAATTAGGAGTGAAATGCAACCTTTTGTTCTTATATAAAAGCAGTTAAAATCACAGCCATAGAACAATTTGGAGCTGGCAGGATAGCCCTTGGTACATTGAGGCTGTTTCTAATTTGGGAGGGAAAGGGGATGATATTGGTTTAATGTTGTGATTCATTAGGTGAGTCTCAATGACTCGTGGGAATGAGATTCGCTTTGTGCTTAATTTTCCCCTGTGTCTGTTATTATATGCAGCCTGAGTGTTGCATGAAACAGAGTTTGAATGTTATTGTAGTCCCACATTAAGCCTGACCTTGCAGCTCAGTATTAATTTGAAGTAGCGGAATTAAAATTTTCCATTCTTTTGCATTGTCATGCCTCACATTGATAAGCACAAAGAAATGTAAATAAAAAAGACCTATTTCACAACCCCAGCTACAACCTTTTTGTTTTATGACAAAAGACAGTTAATTAGCATACTAGCAGTAAGCAGCCTTCCCAAACTCCTGCTAATTATGTATTCTGTTGACCGTGACTCCAGTCATAAGGTAATTGGCTTCCAGCAACATGACATTTCAAATCATCTCTTGAAATTACATCAAAAAGCCAGCCTGTTTTGTTTTGATAGGGGAACAATCAATTTGATAAGTGGTAACACAGCTCATTGTTTCACATTAATTAGACTAATTGCAGCATGTTAGCCTCTGAAATAGACAGAACTTGCAAAAGACAAAGGCTGCGGCCTTTAGCATGCAATGCATGTGATGGCTCTACTTGCCTGTGCAAAGTAGTGTCAGGAAACAGAGTTCTTAGAATTGAGCCTGGAGGGAGGCTGGGTGTTCACAGTGACTTGATGTGTTATTTTTAATCTTCTGGTGTCCAGTAATAAGAACAAGGTGCAAAATATCCAGAGAGGGGAAAATATGCAGAGACTATGTGTGTTTATAACGCCAGTTAACGGAGGCACAGTCCTAAACAATTTAGGCCTGCATAACTCACGTGTCTCCGTGTTCTGTGGTAGAGTGGAGAGGCCAGCACATGTCTATGCACTGGCCTAAACCCTGTGGAGTGGTGCAGAAGTGCCTTATGGCACTTTTGCAGCACCCACAAACCAGTACAGGATTTGTGCCAGGACTTAAGCCAGCCTAACTGGGGCTAAAGTTTACAGCCTAAGTGACATTTGCACATATATGTTTTCTTGAATCATAAACTGCATATAGAGGTTTGACCTCTTTTTCTACAGATTTGGCATCCACCAGTTTGCCTCCCCACAGTCAATTCTACAGATTGCTCCCTCTGCAGATGTCACTCCAGTTATGACTTTCTCAGCTTCAGAGAGACCACCAAAATGGCTAAGGTTTTTAGAGCCCACCTGAGTTCAGAACAATGCTTGGGGTGATTTTATCTTTCTAAAAATACGGCAGACATCATTCTAAGCACTGGAGTAGTGGCGCATAGCCTTTCTGAACCTCAGAATGGCATTTGGAGCTCAGGTGGGATCAGAAAACTGCACATATTGTTTTGATGGCACACAATAATTGGTGGTATGGTTGATGAAAGGTGCTGTGGTGGTTGACTGTATGGCTGCAGAGGAATGACCAGAACTTGAAAATCTTTATGATTAAGCAGGAATGATTTCTAATTGAGCTGTTTCGATGTTTTTATGATCATGTTTCAAAACAAGGGCTTCTTGTGCATACATTTTATGATATTTTCATGTGAAATTTCAAGGACAGTAGGGGAACTTTAAATGTATCACTATACTCTTTATGTGTGTCCCTCTGCCCTGCAGTGAATTGATGCATATACATTCATGCACATATCACCTTTTGCAGTGATGGGATTCAAAGAAATTAACAACCAGTTCTTTGCCCATCTGGCAGCCACTTTTAAATGGCTATTTTTAAACTTTACATGTCCTATCTCTCACTTACAATCGGTTCTGTAGAGTAGGTGCGAACCTGCTAGAGCCCACCATGGACCTTTTGGGGGCAAAATGTTGCTTCAGGAGTAAATTGTGCATGTGCATTTTTGAAATTGCTACCAGAAGAATGGGTGGAAGAATCCTTATCTGAAGTAAAATACATTGGTGCCACTTCATGACTAGGACAAGATTAATTAGAAGCAGGTAAAATTAAAAAGTAATGGAATTTAGAGGCATTCCTTTATAAAGTGTAGCATGTAGCATGCTCGTAACTCTGGTGCTAGAACTCCTTACAACTGGATGTGGTACTGGTGCCTAGGCTAGATACCTAAGGTTACATGTTGACCTGAATGGTATGTACAGCCTTTTTGCCTACAGCAGAGTGGCAAGGAAATGAATGTATGTTCAATAGATTTCATACATTAAAATTGGGTCATTTGTATGTCTTTGTTGAGGAGTGTGAGGGTAAACAGAAAACTAGATACAGGGTAAAAACAGTGAGATGCAAGTATCTTGTAGTCTTGAGTGCTCCCTGAGGCATCTAGTGGGCCATTCTGAGACATAGGATGCTAAGGCTGCAATCCTAAACACACTTTCCTAAGAGTAACACTCATTGAACATATTGGGGCTTACTTTTGATAGATATGGTTAGGATTGTGTCCTAAATTAGATGGATTTAGGTCCGAATCCAACAGTGCTCTCCTTATGTTCTTACTTGATACTGTGACACAGTTTATATGTAAATGTTATCCATTTTCTTAAATGCAAATCATTAGACAAATGCCATATCTCCCTATTCAGATGTAATAAACTAGGGGTCCTCAACCCCCGGTCCATGGCCCAGTGCCAGTCCACGACACCTCAGCCACTGGGGCTGCACCGAGGGAGACTCAGCCGTGGCTTGACCCCCACTGGAAAGGTGCAGCCCAATGCTCAGCTGTGCCTGCACCATTCTCCCTGAGTGCAGAGAAAACTGCGCAGGCACAGCCCAGCTGTGCTGATGCACATGTGCAGATCCAGATGGAACTGTGCTTGCACACCCTCCTGGGCCATGGGAAAAAAATTTTCCCACGGAACTGGGTCATTGTCCTCAGAAGGTTGAGGACCACTGTAATAAACAATCATTTATTTTTTTGCTTCTGATCCATCAAGATTCTGAATACTTAAAAAAATCAATCACCAATGTCTCTTGTTTAAATGAGATCATACAGAGATATTACTATCCTATTTAGTGAAACACAAGTAAGAATTCAGTGTCCCTGAAATATAGCTGGTATGGAGCTGCTAAAACCAGCTTTTAGTTGAAATCAAATTTAAACTAATTGGCACATTTATGTTGTAAAATTAAACAAATAAAATTTACTTTTTCTTTAAAAAGCCATTGTTGGTTTTGTCAGATCACACACTTATTTGTGTAAATTAACTGTCAAGAATTTATACAATTGAAAAATTAACCATAATTGCTTTAAAATTACACGAGAATGAGCACTGCACCTGCCCTGCTGTGTTTACTTAAATGTCCTGGTGTGATACAGGAAGTAAATTGGGATAAAGCACAGAATTGAAGCCTTTTAGCATTCAGTTAAAGTGCTGGTTCCACTTGCCTGAGCACAAGCTGGAAACAGCGTTGTTAGAATTCAAGTCTACACCCTTGCTGTCACTACTGGTTCTTGTGTAGTCAAGTTCCTCCTTGGAGCAGAGCAACTCTTTGCTCAGTTAAGTGAGCGACAGTCACAGGCGAGGTTGGCTGTTAGCCCAGGGTAGCTCAATTTTTCCATGCTTCACCTGAATGAGATATTGACGAGACACTGCTAGCTAAACAGAGCCGGGAAACGCCAGATTCTTTTTGTGTTTTTAAAAAAACCAAAACAAAAAACCCCTAAATTGTCAGGGGATTGACAGAATAATTTTGGAAATGTAACTTACACTTTCAATACACAGTTGGAATGCTTAGACCATTTTTACAATGCAACTGCAATGACAAACGTGACTGGGATCAGGGTCTATGTGCCTTTTCTATGCCATCATGTACACAGGGAGAGGGTTGCACATGAGCAGCACTTTGTAAACTGGATCTCAGAACATTAAAAAAGAACAAAGGCAGACAGAAAAAAATTGTTGCCAGAGCATTATTTGAGTTTCTTAGCTTTAAATATAAACAAAAAGAATATTTTGTCAACTCTGGAATGCACAGTAGGTGTTTACCAAATGGTAAGTTAACTTAAAACCATGATTCAAATTTTTGCTCACCAAGTCTCATTGTGGCACACTTGACAAGTCCCAAGCTTCAAAGCTGAGATGGGGGAATTTCTCGATGTAGTTGTGTTGAACTTACTCTGTCTGTCTACTAATATTAAAAAATAAAAAAGTTAAAGAAATATATCTAAAAATACATTTTGAAAAAAACTAGTTGTGTTGGACTATATAGATATGGATGGGGTAATTGGCTTCTTTTGTGGCTGTTCTACTTTGTTTGCATGGCCCTCAGAGTACCTCAGCAACTTCATAACCAAGTTACCTTCTTTTCCCCTCCAGCTCTTAACAGGACTAAATGGCCAGATGATTTGATTTGACACTGCCTTTATTAGGCAATCCAAGCTCCTGGAAAGTGCAGGCACAAGGCAACAAGCATTTTTGCATGTGCTTGAACTCCTCATATGCAACATCACCCATCTGCATCAGTCCCCCATGTGCATCAACCCCAATGTGTAACTTCCCCATGCGCAACTTTCCCCCATGCGCAACTTTCCCCCGTGCGCCACTTTCCCCCGTGCGCCACTTTCCCCCGTGCGCAACTTCCCCCCATGCGCAACTTCCCCCCAGGCGCAACTTCCCCCCAGACGCAACTTCCCCCCAGGCACATCATCCCCCAGGCGCATCATCCCCCATGCGCAACTTCCCCCCCCGGCACAACTTCCCCCAGGCGCAACTTCCCCCCAGGCGCATCATCCCCCCCAGGTGCATCATCCCCCCAGGCGCAACTTCCCCCATGCACAACTTCCCCCCATGCTCAGCATCCTCGCCAGTGCAACCTCTTCCTCCCCCCAGTGCACCAGGCAGAGAGGACCAAATTGGCTGGAGGTTGGTCAGTCTCCCATGTTAAGTATAGGACAAAAACACGTTGCCCCCTTTTCAGCCCCTGAAGGGTTAAATTCTCCAGATGGTTCTTGGTGGGTGTTCAGGTGACAGAAGGAACTCCCAGAATTCCATGCTTCAGGCCCAGCAGTTGGGGTGGAATGTTGATGAGTCAGCAATTCTCCAATGCAAAGTATAGGGAGGAAAACACGTTGCGCCCCTTTTCACCCCCTTCCGGTTGGAATTTCCAAAAACCAGTTCTTTGATACCCCTCCATTCCAGAAGGAACACCCACCCCTAATTTAACGCTTCTAGGCCCAGCCGGCTTGGCAGGGCGGTGATGAGTCAGTGAGTCAGTCATTGAGTGACTTTTCTCTTTTATATATATAGATTAGCAGGGCTGGCTTACACTTTCTTTTCCCCCCTCTTCGTCACTGCAATTTCTGTGGAATCATTTGCATGACAAAATATGCAAGTGTTGCTGAAGTTAATACATCAAAATGAGCAAAGCATCTTTAAACAATGATGATCTTACCCTTAAATAATCAACACTGATTCTGTTGCATTTGTTTTTGATTAGTTCCAGCTCTAGGTATGCTGTGTTTTGCAACAGAAAACATCAGTGTGTCTGTTTCTTACGGAAAAGTGGTATATGAAATTGACTATTTTTATTGACAATACAAAGATAAGTAGAAGGAATTTTTCAACTTTTGTCTTCCAAGCATTGTTAAGAGAGCTATTAGATGTGGTTTCTTATTACTTCTGTGGACAGATTCCTCTAAGGGAGCACAAAAGAGACATTACATACACCCGTAGTTACTGCACCACCTAGTGAAAACCTATGGGAAATTCATATTGCAATCCAGAGTAAATTGTTCTTACACTGGAGCAAGAACTCCCCGTAGTTACTATGGATTGCGCCCTAAATCTTTTAGAGTTATTTCCAACCTAGAACATTTTGGAATTGCCTATAATTTCAAATGTCCTATTGGTACCAATATGTTAGGAGAGATGCAGCTCCTACCATAAAGACTTACCGGCCATCTGCCTGGCCCATCTCCTGTCCTGTGGGTTTTTTTTAATCATTTATATGTCTTTGGATGAAGACTATAAAGACATCATCCACACTTACACAGTAGCAAAGTCAGATGTAACAGTGGATCACTAATGAAAACATGGTTAAATCCAAGCATATCATTCTTTTTCAACCTTAAACCTCTGAGATTAAAAAGAATAAAATTCTGGAAGATTACTGCAGAAGGAAAGTTTACTGCAAATAGCGCCGGTTGGTTGGTACTGGTCAGCCATCTCCCCCATTCCTCAGATCTGTTTATTACTTTAAAAGCAAGGTTTCCTTTTTTAGTACTGTAAAGATAATTATTTAGCAGATCAAAGTACCCTTGGCTCTTTTTGAAGATTAACAATGGGCCAGGCATCATTGTTAATATAGGGAGGTGAATTTTCCCTTCTCAAAATTTATCCTTGAAAAGGGAAACAAGTCTAGTGTAAGGGAATCACTTGAAGGAGCAGCAACAGCAATCTCAGTTCAGACTTGGGTGTTCAGGTTGAATATCTAATGAACAGGAAAAATTGAGTTTATAGTTCTTCCCAGCTCAGTCCTTATAAGCAAGTACTCTCCTAGTGCTGCAAATACTCGTCCAGTTCTAAACCCTTTGCAAGGGTAAGTGTTGTTAACAGAGCAGGAGAGTAACTGCTGGGAGAACTGGCAAGCAGCTTTTGTGACTGTGGCAACTTTATATGAACTCTTAACAACTTGAGCGATGGGGATGAGTTCCTTGATAAAACTCAGGAAAACAAATTATTGGTGAGATGCAATGAGGACACTTGCTCATCAGTAAAGACGACTACAGTACAACAGATTCCCCCAATGATATTGTGATAGACCATGTTGTGATGGACTTCATAAGAAGAGCCCTGCTGGATTGGCAAATTTAGTCCAGCTTCCTGTATCTCAGAGTGGCTCACCAGATGTTCCAGGGAGCATGAAAGACAATCAGATACCTGCGTCCTTTTGCCCTCCCTCCGTATGGCATTTTGTGGTAGCTTACATGCTAAATACATAATGCACATACCCATTATGGCCTGTAACCTGTGATGGAATTCAGGGGAGTGTATTGTGCCTCTGATTGGTGATATGTAATATATCTTTTCAGCTAAAGATCTTGGGTTATAGAGATGGCGCCAAATGTGTTTCCACCACTGGATGGTTGAAACAAATTTTTCGGCTGTTTTTCACCTATTTAACTGCTTTGTATTTTCTCACAATGCATTGTTTTGCCACCTATTGTTCTCAGTTGTTTCAGTTTCTTTAATCACAATATCTGTATCATCATGCCATCAAAGAGAAACAATTTTTTGACCTAAACTACTTCCTTCCCTTTTTTCTACTGGCACTTTTTGAATGTTGTGAAAGGAATATTCATGCCAAAGTGCTATTTCAGGATTGCAGCCATGAGTCATTGCCATGCTGCTTTCCGGAGTGTAGCCACACAGAGCCAATAACTTCCCTACTATTTTTATATATAATATATGGATGGACACTTTCAGTGCACAAATTGACTTTCAAGCCTTATCTGATTCATCCTTATAACTGTAAGGAGGTAGATGATATCTAGTTGCAGATCAGCTTGTTCAAGGCCACTTGAAATCCATCTTACAGTCCAAGCCCAACATTCCAGTAGGCCTTACCAGCGAGCTGATCATCCAGCTGTTCTCGTTTGTATAGCTTCAGAGAACCTGTGTCGTTTATATTGGCTGTTAGCATGAACTAATACACTGGCAAAATATATGTCACTCTGGGATGCGGATGGTGGAACTGATTTTTATTTTTATTTATTTAATTTATATCCCACCTTTCCTCCCCTGCAAGACAGAGCTCAAGGCGGCTAACATCAGGAAAACAATAAAACAATATCCAAAATGTCCTTTTGGAAAAATGTTTCTAGTACAAAAATACACATGGGATGTAATGGTGGGGTGAGAATGATTTACTCTTTTCTGTGAATAGAGCACTGGTTCTTAATCGTTTCTTCTCCTGAGCACTTCTCCTGCAGTCCAAAAACAAGGCCAAAAAAGTCCCACAGGCACATGTCCAGAATCTTGGGATTTGTACAGACCACTTATGGTATTCTTGTGGAGCCCCTCAAGGAGTCACAGGGAGCCCATGGGCTCTTAAGAGCATGTTTTGAGATATGCTGGCTTAGAGAAAGTTGGTAAAACCCAGTGTAAGAGAAAGTGGTAAAGGATGGGCTGGGATAACTTGAACTTAGAAAACTATTAAAAAAGATCTATGTGGAAATGGAAAGTATAGAGAATAACATCCCAATCTTAATCTGTCTATCCCATCCTCCCAGAGAGGCAGTGATGCCAGAATTTCTACTGTTGCATCCTGCATGCTGGAACTGTTTGGGAAGTGGTAAGGGAATATTTGTTCCCATACTCAGGGATAAACCACAACAGTGCAGAGGAGCCGACTCAGAACTGCACTAGCAAATTTGCTGGTATAGTACAGGACTGCAAAGATTGGTTCTGTGAGACTGGGTCCAAGAAGAGGGCTAGAATTTGGTGGCTGCTACTATGACCAAACTTTCCCCTTCTTAGACCCAAGTGTCGACCCTTTTTACCACCTTATTCCACTCTCCCTTGTGCTGTTCCACCCTGTTCTACTCTGTCCTGTCTCCTGCAGCTTGGCACTCTGCTGGAGTGCTTTTCATGATTGTCATAATGCAGTTTCTGCCAGTGAAATGTTCAGTGAAATGGGATTGGGCCATGATACAATTAATAAGAGATAGGGGATCATAGCATCAAGCATTTCCTCTGTCCATCCTATACATAATTTGTTGCGTTAGCCTAAGAAGGATGATTGTGTCTTGATGGAATCTGGTATAGACTATCTCCACACACTTGATGCCCCCATTTAACATTAGCATAAAAGCATTCAAGATGTAGTAAACCAGACTACCTTTGACATATTACAGGTTATTCTGCAGCAGTTTCTAACGTCAATGGAAGAACTGCACCAATGTGCTCCAAAAAAAATTTTCATTTGTGCTCTCTTCCTGCAAGAAAAAACAAAGATGTTTTTAATACTTTATCCCTTTGTTTAAGGCAGCAATGTAGACAGTGAGTCATTTAGCATCCTTGCGCTGCATTAGAATAGCCATCAAAGTCAGCCTAGATCATTTGGATCATGTCACTTGTTCTGAAACGTGTAGCTCTTTTTTAAGGAAGAACATGTCATGTTCTTTATGAAGATCTTTAATTCATGAAACTTGTTTAAAGCATTAATAAATCAAATCATTGCTGTTCAATCCATGTCTGATTTTTATGCATGATAATCTATGTCTTTTATGTGGGTAAGAAAAAAGAGACCCTGTACCAAATGATTATAGATTGATCCACTCAGTTACCAGAACCAGAGCCAGGGTGGTTAGGGAGTTGTTAGGGAGTTGGACTGAGACCTGGAAGAAGCAGGTTCATATCTCTCCTTGGCCACGAAGCTCCCTGTGTGACCTTGGGACAGTCACTCACTTTCAGCCTCACCTACCTCTACCTCACCCATATAAGCGGAAGTGCTTTCTTGTTCTGCCTGTTCTTTGCCTGTTCTTCTGCCTATTCTTTGGCACCAGACATTTCCTCAACTCTAAGCCATTCCATTTGTGGAGTATTCAAATCTTAATTCCAATAACTTAGGTCTTTGTAGCCGACTTAAACATGCGGCACAATATGTGAAGTGTTGTGATTTGTTGCCATGATGACTCTGTCAACTTAACTACAGCTGACAAACAGTTTTTAAATAGAACATTTCAATTCATTATAGTATTCTCCCATCTGTTTTTCCTCTATCTTTTTACTATGCAAAACATTGGAAAAATGTTGCCACAATTATTTAGATTACATTCAAAGTTGCTAACTGTTAATGATTAAGTAAGTAATGTAGGACTCACATTTGTTAAAAAGTGCCCTTCATGGGGAAAAAAATAGGAAATAAATACATATTTAGGAGGATTCCGTTGGAAGATTAGAATGAGAAGGAATGTCTGGTCAAAATCCTTTCTGTAGCTTTTGTTTCCGCCTGCTATTGCATTTGATCTGCTCTCTCAACACTTTTAAGCATACATAGGAGAGTAAAGAGAACTGCTGTGTGTGTGTTGTACTGACAGTGTAGAAATCCTGAATTAGGGGAAAAGATACATCTCAGTGGTAGAACTTATGTAGAAAGTGTAGCATGTAGAAAGTCCCAGATTCACTTGCTGTCAATATATTTAGGTAGGGCTCAGAATAACATCTGAAACCTTGGAGAACAGTCAGCATGAACAATCCTGGGCAAGACAGATGAAACTGACAAATGGGTTAGGATTAATGTTTAATGAAAATTGTTCACTGTGGTTTCACCCACAAAATCCAGAAGTATCTATGGTTGGCACTGAGCCCTTTGCTACTGAGTGGTCCCCATAGTTTAGTAGTCACAGTGTTTGTTCAGTATCAGAAGATAATGAATATACCTTAGCTAGACAGTTGGTTTATAGCATCCGAATTAAAAACATTTGGAATTTGGTCCGACCTTGTTAACATTCTTAGGCCAATGTGTCAAACACAGAAAGTTCCACCTAGAATAACGTCAGTTCATTAAATTTGTAGGAGTCCCGCTTCATTATACACACAGTTGTGAATCAGACAATAACATTTCTTATCACAGAGTTCCAAAGATTACTGTACCAAGCAGCACGTTGGATCCAGAATTCGGTTGAATTTTTGGCATTTAAAAGCATTAGTTTGAGTCACAGTAGGTCTACCACATAAACTACCAAGTTTAACCAATAAGGGAACAAGCTGGCTTTGAGATGGAATGAGATAGTTCTGCTGCACTCTTATCATTAGATTAACTGTTCGTGTGTACTGCATACTGTAATATTCAAGAACATTAGCTTAATGCCAATAACAATATCTATAGTTGATAAAGTTAATCTAATAAATTATAACTAGTTGATGCTGAAATCCAAAGGACGTTTAGTTAAAACTAAGGTACAGTATAATGAAATCAATGAACATTGCTTCCATGTAAATATGCTTCCAATTAATGTATTGGTCTTCTTGACAAGCCTCACAAATTTGTTTGGAACTGACTCCTTACTATAATCAAAATCAAAATCAAACAGTGCGATCTTGTGCGTATGTATTCAGAAGTCAGTTCTGAGTTCAGTGGAATTTTTTTCCAGTGCAAAGCATATAATATTCATGTTTACTTGGAGTAAGTTACACTTATTAAGCAGTCAAAAGAACCGGGCTACACATGTCTTTTGAATACGACTTTGATCAAGGTTGCAATCTGCAAATTTCTTCTTCTTTAGGAAGAACATCAAGTCAATGAAATCAGTACTCTTGATATAACTGGTTTATGGATTTGCAGATCAGATCACATGATTTATTAATATTTTTTTATGTGTTCTACATGATGGTTCAAGATGCCTGGTGCTATAGAAGTGCAAATTATTATTTGTTGTTAATTGTTCTTCACTGTACAGCCTCTCACAAAGGATTCAGTTCAGCTGTAGCTTGGCTTGGTTGCTTGAGTGAACTATGTATCTATCATTTAATCCATCATCCTTCTGCATATATTCTGAATCCAGCTGGCTAGCATTTCCATTAGTAAATTTTAATAAATCACATCTCATTTGCAGCTCTAACCCCTGCTAACTAAGCAAGAGGCACTCTTTCAAGAGAGTGTTCCTCCTTTATTTAGCGGGGAAGAGTAACTGACCCTGCACCCAGCAATGTCTGTTCAAGTGGCTTCTGCTGGTGTACTTTTTGCATTTTAGATTGTGAGCCCTTTTGGGACACAGACCCATTAGCTATTAATTTGCTATTATTTTTTCATTTTCTTTGTAAATCACTTTGTGAACTTTTTAGTTGAAAAGTGGTATATAAATACTGTAGATAGATATAATTTTTTAATTGTAAAATAGTATTAAATTGTAACACGTCTTAATTAAAATTGTTATGAAACACCTTTTTAGCTAATTTAATAGTTCACTGAATTAAAGGTAACTTAAAAGGTGTAAGAAAACATAGGGCGCAATCCAGAGTAACTACGGGGAGTCCTTGCTCTGGTGTAAGAACAATTTGCTCTGGATTGCAATATGAATTTCCTATAAGTTTTCACTAGGTGATGAAGTAACTACGGGTGCACATAAAGTCTCTTACGTGCTCCCGTAGTTACTCTGTATTGTAGGGTTTGTAAAACTATCAGAGCTGTTACTTTCAACAATTAAGGACTGAGGACTTTTCAGAATGCTTCTTTATCACAGTTATGGTGCAAATATTTATATAGATAATTCTCAGGATCTTTGTAGTTGGGCTGGTTTAAAAAAGTATTAATTGCTTATTTATAAAATTCATATTTTAGTATTTTTGCTAATTGATAAAGAATGTATCTTCATGAAATGTTTTGCAGCACAGTCCTATGCATATCCACTTGCAGGTAAGTCTGTGTAGGATTGCTGCCTGAGCACTCACTCCTATGCAACTTTCCAACATTGAAGAAGCCACAGTGTTCACTAATCCTGCCTCCCTTCTAGGTCACAGCACATGTTGCATAGGCATGGCTACATCAATGCTGGAAAGCTGGATAGCATTGGACCCATTGTAATTTAAAATCAGAGTTTGGGAATTATTCATACAACACCCACACACATCTTCCAGCCAAAAATAATGTGTTGTAAAAACAGGCTTACCTAGGATGAATAACATGGGAATAACAAACAGCCATGTTTTCTCTTTAATCTGCAATGTACTGTAATAAACGATATCTTATAAATCTCATTGAGGAGCAGCACATTCACTAAGAGATTGATAAAATCATTTCATTTATATTTGACTATATCAGTTAACAGAAAAGCAAGAGTTCGGCAAGGGAACAAATAGGTTTTGGTTTTGGGTCGTCTGGCAAGTCTGTGAAGTTCCATAAAGTTTATCTTTGATTTATTTCAGAAATGCAAACCAGTGGCTTGTACCAGATCAAAATGAAAAGATGCAGCTCACCTGCTTATTTGCTCAAATACACTTCACTCATTGTGGCATATTACTCTGATCTAGTTATTCATTTTCCATTGTCATCGCTGTGTGATAAGTTATTGTAACATCACAAGAGCAAAGAACCAAACTGTTTTCAACACTGTCAGTAGTAAAACCTCAAAGGCGTTCTGTTTCATCCTCCATTTTCTTTCAATCCTGATCTTATGAGGGTGACAGCAGTGGCAAAAGCATGTAGGGTTCAGTTCTGACCTGTCAGTCCTCCTATCACAGGTACCTCTGCTAACTAGTCAAGGGGCACTCTTTCAAGTGGGTATTGCTCTTTTATTTAGCAGGGGAAGTATAACTGGCCCTCCTCAACCCATCAATGTCAGTTAGAGTGGCTTCTGCTGGTGTTCTTTTGCATTTTAGATTGTGAACCCTTTGGAGGCATGGACCCACTAGCCATTAATTTTTTTCATTTTCTTTGTAAACTACTTTGTGAACTTTTTAGTTGAAAAGTGGTATATAAATGCTGTAGATTGATAGCTAGATAGATAACTTAAGTTCTCAAATATTGTGATAGTCAACAGCTTAAAAACTTTATGAAAATTTAAAGGTTGCATAAAATTATTGTCTAGAGGTACTTGGAGCTTAAAAACACTGAAATTTAAATACGGGTGTACCTCCTTATCCACAGGAGTTCCGTTCCAGAGATAGCTGAAACCAGATAAGGGCAAACCTGTCCACCCTGCATCTGGAGACCGCTATCTTCCAGACGCAAGGGTTGCTCAGTTCCTCTTGACAAGGGTAGGACTTCTGAGCCTGGCAGAGACCAGACACATCCATGTTCAGGATCTGCAAAGGCTTGATTGAACTGATGAGCTCAGAACACATGACTTACGATTTTTCCATGAAACCAGAAATCTCCATTAAATCAGAAACCAGAATTCTTTATAAAGCATTAAAAACTTCAATTCTACTTTATCTGTGAAACCATTAGTCATGTTTCCTGAGCTCTACAGCTCAGTCTATACTCAGCTGAGGCTACCGTTTGATGTCTCTGGCCTTTGCTGGGCTCAGAAGCCCTTATGGAGGCACAGCAAGGAGCACTGTATGGGGCACTGCGGGGTCATGGTAATATTTTGTTTCTTACAAGTATTTGTACAATTGTTTGTACAAATATAAACAAATATTTTTACAAAAAAGTATTACAAAAATTATTACAAAAAATACAAATATTTTTCTACAAATATTTGTGTTTCTTACAAACAGAAAATATGATGGAAATTTGTGTCTGGGTCAGCACTACTAGATTGGAAGGTTTCATGTTCTGAAAGGCTAGCCCAGCTAAGCTGGCCTAAGTAGGCCGCATCTTGAGCTGACAGGCCAAATCCACATGTTTAGGAAGCCTCTAAGATCTCTAAGGCCAGCTTAGCTGCTGCTGAGGACAAAGTAAGTGGCACCTGGGGAGAGCTTGCTCCCAAGGAGACCTGCCTCAGATCACACTGAAGAAGGCCATGTCCTACATGCCCTCAATACACCCCTGCTGAGCTGCCTAAGCTAGCACTTCTAGGCTGTCACTGGTCCATCTCTCTTGTGCTGGCCTAACTGGACTTATATATAATCATACATCACACTGACTTAATATTACCAATTGTCTAGTGAAAAATTTTCAGAAATTAGAGGCTCGAGGATTGTTTTTTTAAAAAAATTATGTCACTTATAAGATGTCACCAGGTGAACTGCAGTGTTTCTTTGTCATTCTCTTTTGAGTCAAAATCTGGCTAGAGACGCTCAGAAAGTCTTATGGATTAGGACCAGAGCTCTGCCTTGAATGCCCTGAGATAATGCAGAATGAATCTGTGGAAGAACTAGAAAAGAATATGATAATGTTGCAAGGGAAAGATTGCTCAAGAGCCTGGGATATATATTAAGATGGAATAAGAAAGGTCAGGAAAAAGAAAAGCGAGGTGCACTCAGAGAAACTTCTGTGGGTTTCTTTAGGGTATAGTGGGGATAGCGATGACAAGTCAGTTTGAGCTGAAGTTAAATACCAGAACAAGGGGGCATGACCTCTAGGAGAGCAGAGGTTCAGGCACAAAAGGAATTTAAGGGAAATTCCATTACACAAAGCAGTTAATTTTATGTTCGGCATAGTATTATCAGAAGCAGAATCTGGAACAATAGAAATAACTGTCGAGTAAAATATTTCTTGTTGGGTTATTTTAAAAAAATGAATGGAAACCTGTGATTTTTAATGTAAAAGTCATGTACACATGCACACTTGCTATTCCTCTCCCTCACCTTCCCCTTATTATCTCCCTATCTGCAAGCCACTTCAGTTTTATCTACTCTCTTAACCTGGGGTCCTTTCTAATCCCTAACCTAAATATCTTCTAGTGTTGGCCCTGAAGTTTTGTTCATTTATGCTGTTCGTGCTGAGGATGTGTTGTCCAGTTTGCTTCACTTCACAACAGGTTGGATGACTTCTTTGAAATGAATCTTGTTTGGGGAAAATATTGAGCCTACTGTGAAACAGAGGAATTGAGCGAGCCTCAAGTAGTTTTCTTTCCTCCCCACTTTTCCTTCTTTTCAGAAACTTCCTTTCATGGTGATGTTATGCGACTGGCTGCAGTTTCAGCCCTCCCCACAAGTGGTGTTAGATATCAAATAGTTTATTTAGGGCCCAATCCTGAAGTTTCCAGCACTGTGGCAGCCATGCTAATACACTGTGAGCTGCACTCTATGTCGGGGGAGCAGTCAAGATATTCATTCCTTTACCTTAGGGCTCAGTTGTGCAAGGAGGGGAATTCAAATCATGAAAATGTGCTTCTTTTGACTTGTGACCACTTGAGTCACTGTCAAATATTGAGAAGGGTTAATGTTTTGTTTTTGCAATGTAAGTGGGATTTCTTGTCCGACTCTGAAAAAAACAACCAATGAGAATGACCAGCTGCCAAGGATTGAGAGGTCCTGGCAAGCTTTACAGCTGCTACACATAACCACAGTCCCTCTTGCTGCTTCTGTCCCTACTCTCTTGCAATCCATTCCACCAATCCTTGTTTACAGATGGGATGGAACAACAGGAAAGTATTAATTAAAAGACATGCATACCTTGACAGCAGCCCTAGTTTTCATTTTTTTCATGGCTGGCTTTTTAAAGGGAACAACTCATGACTCCAGTGTTTTCCAGTTATAAAAACACTTTAGGGAACTTGGAAAAACATTGCCATTGGGAGGGGGACAGATTTCACAAGCATCAATGTAATATCTGTTTTCTGAATTATGTGTACAGCCTTAATTATCATCTGAAATTGAACTAAACCTCAGCACCTAAATGCAGCTTCCCTCATTTTAATACAAAATTCTTTTTGACCTGTATTTTAAGGAAATTGTTGACTGACACTTCATTTCTTGCCCCTCAATTAGATAAAAGAAATAAGACACAGAACAATAACTTCTTAGAATCATTTTAGGCTTGCTTTCATGATAATCATTAGCTCTGCTCTGAACTCTATTGACAAAATGCTGGAGAATTCTTGAAATAGTCAGATTTTTTTTTAAAGGAGGGGGACTGGTTAATGAGAAGATCTAATGAATACGACCTAATTCTCTAGCCTGTGTGCTACATTTTTTAAAACTGTCAATACAAGAAAAGCAGCTTGGAAATTATGCATGTTGATTCATGCAAATCAACAGGTCAGCACCTTGATTGGGAAGTTAATTTCTCAATAGCTGCTGGAAATGTTCCTTTTTTTCCTTTCCTGAACAGCAGCAGATATTGTTTGCATGCATCTTGATAACCAACATGGAAATTATACGTTAATATATACAGGGGATAGACAGAGACAGAGAGAAAATACTTAACAGTCAAAGAATGAGGAAATCGTGCCATTACTCATAAGTGGCACAGTCATGAATGTGTTATTCAGTCATCTGGTAGCAAGTGCTGTAAATGCCCCTGCCTGTGAAAATAGGACTGTAAGTGCACCCTCTAAAACAGCAGAAGGTATGGGGCTTATTTTCATTGTAGGAAAACAGTGATAAAATAATTTGTGCACCTACAAACTCAACAGCAGTACAACTTCTGAAACAGTGCATGTTTTCCAACTCTGTTGTTCTTACAGAGTGGGATAAACAGCACACACAAAATGGATAAAAGGCAAAGAAATGGTAGCACATAAATTTTTTTTATTTTCAGAATGCTGATGTATATTAGACCATCCTGACCAACTTAGACCAGCCTAACTCACCTGGAATATTTTCCCATGGCATATTTTCCTCACCTGTCATATCTTCCTGCTGTGGCACTTTTTAAACAACCCCATGTCAGAACAGGACTAGTTCCAGGGGTTATGTCAACCTTATTGGAAGTTAGGATTACAGTTGAGGTCTACTAACTAACTCTTCAAAAATTTCTGCTAACTTGCAGTCACTGAATAACTTGAATTTAGATTAATATTAACTTGATTTTTTAAATGAGTGAACTTATGGTATACACTTTTTACTTACTATGAGTAGAAATATGTTGTTTCTGTGATTGAAAAATAGTTCAGACATTTTTCATAATTAAGGTAATTTTTGCATCCCAATATTAACAACTTAACCATTGGGGAAATGACATTGAACCTGCAATCCTATGCACACTTAGTAGAAAAGAAGCCTAGGGTGCAATCCAGAGTAACTATGGGGAGTCCTTGCTCCAACATAAGAACAATTTACTTTGGATTGCCATAAGAATTTCCCATAGGTTTTCACTAGGTGGTGCTGTAACTATGTTGACGTAAATGTCTCATACGTGCTCCTGTAGTTACTCTGGATTGTAGGGTAACTGAACAAGTTTGGCTTTGTTCCAAAAGTAAACATACCCAGAATTTGGTTGTTAGCATGTGGACTGGAGATCATAGCATGTTTTGTTTATTCTTGATCAGTCAGCCAACCGTAATGTGACTTTCTGACATAGGATCTCATTCTATTGTTGTAACGCGTGCACATTTTTCAGAAGTATGCTACTACAGTCTCAACATGCAAAGCTGTGAAAATCAGACAAGTTGGGTTTTAATAATGCCAATGCCCTGGCTTCAGGTGGGTTGATAGTTCCTGAACTGAGCAATTTTGTGTTTCATAGGAAGTGCTATTTTTAGATTTGGTTCTGTTGTAAGCCTGTCAACAACTTGACAGGGAAGCTCTATAAAGAGCTTTGTTATTCTAAAATTAAAATGCCTAAGATTTGAATCTGTGTCATGGGATAGCTTGTAGACCATGTTGATATTCTTCTAAAAACTAAATTTGTCAAAATTGCATTCAGGTTTAATTGGGGTTTTTAGAATACAATTCATTAGGAATTGCTACAAGAATTCATTCCATTTGTGGAAACTAAAAATTATTCTGAAATAGATAATTTTTCCTAGTAGTAGTAGGGGATGTTAAATATGGATTATAGCAGAACTGATTATGTTTCTGACTTCCTCTTCTATACTTGTCAGAACTAACCTAACGCAAATCCCCTTCCCAAACTCATTCTACCTCCATGGATCCACCTTGACGTGCTAGCGATGACTTGTGTCAGCAATGTATTGCTGTCAAAGGTTCAAGTAGATCTGGCAGGGTACCCATTGACCTACCCTATAGTAATGTAACAAATGTTCCTTTACCCTGAGAAAGCCCCTGGAGGCTGAAACTCTCTCCCATGATATAACAGGCACAACATTTGCACCATTGAATTGCCTGTGGGATGAGTTAATTAGGATTGGACTATAAGGTATGAAAGCTTTGAGCTTGTTTTTATTTCTCCTACTGTGGATAGCAGATGTTACGATATTTAAGTTCCTTTAATTTCAGGTGCAGTCAGCTAGGTGACTGAGAGCACAATCCTAACGGTATTTACTCAAAAGTGAGCCCCATTGTGTTCAGTGGGTCTGACTCCCTGGAAAGTGTCTTTAGGATTGCAGCCATAATGCAGGTCAACGCTGAGGATGGCCTGGCCTGGTGGAGAAACACAAGATGCGCACCATCTTCGGTGTATGGAACTAGTTACATGGTTCTTAGCAATCCTGGCCATTGTTTTTTGAGGAGGAAAATGCACTATTATCCAAGACATCTCTAGTTTAAATTGAATGAACCTGCATTTTCTTTTTAACTCTTGCATTAGTCAAAGATTTTATTGCAAACTGGAAATATTCTTCCTCAGATCTAAGGTGTACCTGTTATAGATGACTACTGAGACTGTGGAACTGGTTCTGTGATATTTCATTGTGATAAAGTTCATGAACATCTGCTACATATCACTATAGTACGAGTGAATGCGTGTAGCAGCTTGAGAGAAACAACTTTAGTGTTAACAACTTTAGACAATAACTTTAGTGGCAGTAACAGACAAGCTTTTTAGTTTCACAATATTACTAGTCATATTGTGCCTAGAAAAGGTTCTGAATAAAATATAACTTTAATGTTCATTTTCCTATGAACACCACCAAAGTGATTATTCCATAACTGACAATTCAGTATTGTCCTCAAGAGTATCTGACACAGATGAATGTTTCTGCTGCATCTCACAATTAATGAACCAGATTTCTTTTCAGGCCACCAATAGCAATATATAACATATCTGATCTGTTTGTCCTCAGCAAAGTTACCAAACAATTTATTCACTTCAAAATATAACCTAGTATACTCACTCCAAGTGCTCAGACATAGGATGCAGGCAAAAATGCCTCTATATAAATAAAAACTTTTATAATCTTTTGAAAACCTAAGAATAAAATTTCAATGGACAGCATTTAATTTTTCCCAGCTTTTCTGGTGTTTTTTTTTAAAAAAAATAAACAATAGACTGAGACAATTGAAGTCGGGAATATTAGTTTGAGGTCCGACATAATATGATTTACATTTTTAATCCCAGACAATCCCGCTATTTTCAGTTGTTTCTTTTTGTATGTTTCTGTACACCACCATGTTCTCCTGAACAGTATTATAAGAGAGATTTTTACTACATCTGCAAAGAGATAGTGATTAACCTATTATATCAGCAAACAACCTAATGTTGTTTGAAAGTGAAAGCTCATGAAAGTCAAATAAACAGTTGGGAAGAGACAAGTTGGGGCACTTGTCTCACTCCCCCTATGATTTGAGTCAGAAATTAGTCATAATGGGGGCCAAGTTGAACCACCCCACAACCTTAAAAATGTTTTTGAGAGTCTTCCAACTCCTGTGACTTGTGAATTTCCAAGTCAGCTACAAATGCAAACTCGTGTTCAAGTTCCCACCACTGAAAAATCAGCCCCCAAAAGTCCTGTTTTAGACAGATAGATAGATAGATAGATAGATAGATAGATAGATAGATAGATAGATAGATAGATAGATAGATAGATATTCATATTTATGAATTTGAAAAGCCTCCTCTCTTAGCTTAGGCAGAGTTATACTAGCCATTGACAACAAATGTGCCCTTGAGAATTTTCCTTGCTGAAAAACAATGGGGATATGGAATCCCTTCTCATTCCTACATCTTGTAATTGTTTTGTTATTGCTATTATTTCAGGTGCCACAGCAGATTTCAGCTGACCTGGAACTATGGCTTAACCAATTGACTTTGCTTTTGTAATAGCAACTCTGCAAGGAGGCCTCCATTGTCCTCAACTAACAAAGACCATTAGATACATAATCCTTCCAAACAATTGTGTTCGTAGGCTGCTCGAAATTCAACATAATTAAATTTGTCCCTATGAAATATTCTGTTGTATTATAGTAGCACTGTTCAGAACATATTTATGTGTCTATTTTGATTTTACTGTATTTAACTGTAGACTGACATACAGCCATATATAATTTAGATATGGCAATACATTGCAACAGATATATAGTGGGGAGGGATTGCACATATGACATCTAGCATCCAGTTTCTGGCACCTGAAATTATCTTGAGAAACAATACTGAATCATTTATGAGGAAGCCAGTAACTTTAGATTGGTAATTCTGAATTTACAGTACTGTTACCTTTTTATATTGTGTATACCATTCAGAGTATAATAACTGAGCTCTGGACTGGCTCAGCAGCTGCTGAAGGTGCTGTGAACATGGTGTTAAGCATGTATGTACACAGTACCTAGAAGGCTCCACCAAAGGGAGGCTTATGCCACCCTATTGATGCTGCATTTAGCCAGAATGCACTGGTAAGGTTCACCAGGTGGCCTGAAGCATGGCAAGGGAGGGTGCTACTGGGCAGTAGAGGAAGGAAGGGGGTGGGATTGGAAAGGGTTTCCTCCCTCATATCCTAACCTCAATCCTGGTTCTCCCAGCATCACACTGGGCTTTGCACATTTGAACCAGCTGAGAAGCCTCCTAAGGGCAGGTTGAAGTTCAAAAAAGGATAAGGAAAAAATATCTCCTAAGGGGTTCTTCAGCTGTCCCCTAACTACAATGGATACAATGCAAGCTGTGTAGCCTGGTTGTGCTGATGCAGGTTAAAACTGGGCCACCCATGTTCACTGGTCTTTTGAACTGGTCATTTGTTCCCCAGATCTTGTCAAAAACAAAATAAGCTTTAATGGGTAACTGGCTGATTGAGAAGAAGATTGACAAGTATAAAAATTGAGTGGCTGTTGACAAGTTGTTGATCAACCGTCAACGCCTTGTTTTCATAAACTAGAAATTTTATAGGTTGTTTTGGTTACACCCCCTTCCTGACTATCTTGGATCATTCGCAGGTCACTCTATTTCTCTATGGAACTGTGAACTCCGCCCACCAGAGATGATGACTCTGCCATTTTTTCCATGACCACTTATCATGGGATGAGAGGTGAGTCAGGAGCCCCTGGTCCTAACAAGGGTGGTTGACTCTTTCACTAACTTTCAACCTTTGTTTTTTTTTCAATTTTGACGTGTAAACATAGCACAAGTTGCAGTAGCCACCAGATGTTCCACTTCTCCCATCTTCGTCTCAAAATGAGACCACACATTTGCACAAAAGCACCTATAAACCAAGCCCCCGAGAAGGGTTATTTACTTGCACCTATATTCCTGTAGCATCTCTCTTGATCTACTGGATCAGCTGTCTTGTCCTCTCATGTCCCTATTTCCAATTCCTATTCTGTGACACTTTGCTTTCTAGAACCTTTCCACCCTCATTCCATAAGGATGAGGAGTATTGAGCTGGATGCCACTTTACTACTGTCAGCTTTCCATTGATCATATTAAAAGCCACTGGGCTACCTTTTTAATTTTTCATGGCAGCAACCAATCGTCTCAGTTCAGATGAAGCCAGTCCCTCTTATAGAGGCCTAGCTTATCCCAAAATATCCCTTGGAACCTAATGAATCTAACCCTCTCCTCCTAACAACTGTTTGGTTCACATGTTGAGACCTCTGAGCTTCACCTCCCTAGCTGGCCCTGTGCATAGAACAGGTAGCGCTTCTGAGAACACTACCTTTGGGATTCTTGCTTTGACCTTGGAGCATATTTAGGCTCCAAAACTGCCTGGGTACCATTTTCTTCATTGTTGGTGCTGACATGCAGTGGTGGGCTCCAGCAGGTTTGTACCTACGCTATAGAACCGGCTGTTAACGAGAGATAGGACATATAAAGTTTAAAAATTGCCATTTAAAAGTGGCTACCAAATGGGCATAGAACTGGTGCTAATTTCTTTGAATCACATCACTGCTGACATGCACCACAATAGGTATCTCCTCCCCAACACTCTCTACCTGTCTTTCTAGAGAAGTTGCGATGTCCTCAATCTTTACATCCGGCAGGCGAGTCGAATTATCATGCAGTCCATACACTCTGTGTGTTACGACTATATATTTTACATTTATAAATATGTTTCTTAAATCAAAGAGAGATGGTTTTTTCTGTTCTTCAAGGCTTAGCCCTATACTTTTAGCAGTGTATTAGCAGCCAGCCAGTCACATTGTCTCTTGTTTTTCTGTAAAGGACAAATATCTTGTTGGAGGCCATGTTAATTATTAACACAAATTTTGTAGTGCAAAATGCTGAGCTTTCTGAACTCTTGGGGAACCTATTATAGATGGAAGTTCTCATGGTTCCAACAGCACGAGAAATATATTCAAGAAATATATTCAAAAATTTCTGAGCTGGCCTTCATCAGGAAACTCACTCAAGATTGGTCAAACATGGGCTGACACTTGAGGCAGCATGCTGGATTCTTCTCCCTTTACAGGGTTATGTACAAGATTGTCTGCACACCTCCCACTCTCCAATGTTCCAGCACAGTATACTTCTCCCCAACACTTTTTCTTCCAGTCCAAGGAGTAAAAGCAGAAGAATGAGTATTGGAGACAAATAGTAGACAGAGATGAGCACCCCACCAATCTTCAAACGGTTGGCTTCATGGATGGGCTAGCTCTGACATTTTAGTAGTCACATAATGGCTACCAAGCTTAGTTAGTCCCATGAAATATGCATGCTTCCCTTATAGAACATCGAAAGAATGTTCATTAAAAGCCACAAGCAATAAATTCACCTTTGGATTAAGATCATGATTTAACAACAATTTAATTTTTTTTTTAAATAGTGCAAACGTCATATTAACGGGTTTGGACAAAGAAAGCTCTGCTCTGAGTTGAGCATAGAAAGATAAGCGCCTTGACTTGCGATAGATTAAGAGACATGCATTGGTTAGAACAAACTGTGTTTGAGACTCTCCCCGAGTGCCGCCACGTTTAGATTTAAGATTAACTGCAGCAGAATGCTGGAGCGGCTGTTTGTTTTATGAAACAATCACTAATGACATTAAACAGACGGAGGCCTTTCCAACACGATTGTTCATTTGCGATAAACTGAGAGAAGCCCACAAGAGATTGGAAAAGAAAACTCATAAGTGCTCATTTTGAGGCTCTTACAATGTTCTACTGGAGGTGACAATTAGTGGAAGAGAATGGGAGGCTCGCTCCAAACACATTTAGGCCTTCTGAATATTTGGCAAATAATCGGTAAATATTTGCTCAGCTCTATCTTTATTCCAAGCAACTGAAAGGTAATAATATAATGACAGCTTTTCCTATGGACATGTTATCCGCTCTTTCTCTTCCTTGCTCCAGTGTAAAGGAAGCCAGAACTAAGCATTAAACAGCACAGTTAAAAAGAGTGTTATCTATTAGTTCAATTAGACATCAGACATTTACTTTTTGATGCATTGCGAGACTGATTTGATTTGGGGCCAATCATTTAAAAATAAGAGAGCAGAGCTGCCTACGGTGCTGTGTACCGATATCTGTAGCTCTGAAGTCTTAATTGCAAATTCAGATAAAGATTAGAAGGGGCTGTATCTCTGTAGACCAAAGGTATTTGCTAATACCTGCGATATAAAAGTGGTTAAATTCAATATTTACTAATTTAGGATTTTGATTGAGCTTTAGGATTCCAGTCTCTCTCTCTCTCTCTCTCTCTCTCTCTCTCTCTCTCTCTCTCTCTCTCTCTCTGTGTGTGTGTGTGTGTCTTGAAAATTCCATAGTAATGCATAAAGCCTCACTTTCATAGCTTAATTCAGATGATAATATATTTTGGATTTATTAAAACCCTAAATGAAATTCCCAGCCTTTCCTCCGCTTCTATTGTCAGATGCTTCCTAGAAGATTTAAGTTTTTTGTTTTTCTACATAAATATATTAATGAAAGTGTTTTAAGTGGTTATTATAAAGATGGTCTGTTTTGAAACACAGGCTTTTTCACAGCAGTTTTACACTTCATTGTGTACTATGAAAGACGTATTAAGTAGAGGCTGTCAGGTTTCCATCTAAAGTAGACAACTGCTGAGGAATGGACCCATTTATGATGCCACTCAAGCAGGACTAATCTAGAGCAGATATCTTATACATAACTGGTACACACACAGATTTTTTTCTGCCTAAAAAGGCAAAAAATGCTGTGTACAGGAGGGGCACTTTTACTAGTAGACGAAGGGTATAATCATCACCTTGGCTGGCACAACTCATCAATCTTCCCATTCTCATGGTGATGTCAGGAGGCAAGAGCATGGCTGTGCACTGACCTAACACTCCCCCAGGAGTGGCACAGAGTGTCTTCCGATCCTTTGTGACACCCCTTTGTCAACACAGGACTTATATTGTGACTTAGACTAGTCTAACTGGAGGTTATGATTGTAGCCTAAAAATTTGAAATACCAAATGAAATTAATAAATACTTCTTAGAAGTTAGCAGGATCCTCCCTATAAGAACAAAAAAATATTACCCATTATAATTGGTTTATGAGCACAATTCGTTCCAGACGCATGCTTGTAATCCAAAACACTTGTATATCAAAGCAATTTTTTCCATAAGAAATAATGGAAACTCAGAACTCAAAAATATTCATTTGAAAATTATTACATTACTGTAATATAATAAAGAAAATATGAAATAGAAATAAAAATAAAGCAAATTAACTTGCACTTAGGCTACAACCCTAAAGACACTTTCCTGGGTGTGAGACCCATTGAACGTTACTTTTCCATTACAAAACTATTACTTTTGAGTAGTCATGGTTAGAATTCTACTCTTAATCTCTCAGGTTGCAATCTTCCCCCCTTTTACTTTAAAGTAGACATGCAAGACTAGGTCTCTCTAGGTCCCTTTCCCTTACATAAGAGTGAGCCCGATTAATTGTAATAGGCTTACATCATAGTAAACCTGCATGGATTGGTCTCTCAGGAGAGGCTGAGCAGGTGCTGTTTGAATGCCGAAACTGGCTGTATCTCAGCTGGGACTATTTTTTGCTTGTACTGCAAGACAAATGTTTGCTTGTCTTGCAAAATGCTCTCAATCCAAAACACTATCAATCCAATGTTTTACCATATGGTTCTTACCTTTGTATGTATTTTTTTCTTCCTTATCTATGTACAGTGGTGCCTCACATAAAGAGCTTAATTCATTCCAGAGGCATGCTGTTTAAATGAAACGCTCTTTAAGTGAAGCTGATTTTCCCATAGGAAACAATGGAAATTCAGACGATTGGTTCCACAACCCCCAAAATATTCATATAAAAATATTAACTGTATGTAAAAATGATGACAAAACACTGGAATTGAATTCAAAATATGCATTCAATGTGCATGATCCTATAAAGTCTACTTAGGCTGCAATCTTAAAGACACTTAAAAACACAATCTTTAACACAATGGGGCTTACTTCTGAGTAGACATGGTTATGAGGTTACAATCAAAGACACTTTCTTGGGAGGCTTACCTGGGCTGCTGCTGGAGGTTCAAGGTGGCTGGTGGGGACACTTGGGGGCAGTTAGGGGCTGCTGCTTCTGGCAGCCCCAGGCAACTGCCCCCAAGTTGGAGTTATTAGAGGCAGCAGCCCTGGCTGGCAGCTGTTTTAAAGAGCCCCCGATCGGAGTGTCAGCACTATATAGCATGCATGCCCATAGCGCGCTTGTTTGTTGAGTGAAACAGAACTTGTTATGTGAAGCAAGATTTCATGGAAATTTATACTTGTTATGTGAAACGTTTGTTATGTGAGGCACTTTTTATGAGAGGTACCACTGTATATAAAATCTGACTGACTCACTCACTCATTCACTCAGTGCTCAGGGCCCCACAAATATTCTTGAAATTTTACTACCGCTATGATGGGTAAATTCTGCTAGTGTACATATATGACAGATGTTTAATTACTCTCACAATGGCCTATCAACATGTAGTCCAGTTCTTTGAGCGAGGGATTGATACATGTTTTCACATTTCACCATCAATTAGCAAGCAGGAATTGGTAAAACTCCACATTGATCGACCCTGTAATTCATTGGCAATAGAGTGGGACAGCTCCATCCCTCTGATACTGGGCAAATAGGTACAGGATCTCTTTGCCTGTGTCTAAATACTTTCAAAACATTGAGGAGAAAACAGTGCTACCTTGCCATGTCCATAGCCTTTGGGCAAAATGGATTTTCAGCGCCATCTAAAGATACCGTTTCACAATATCTCACAAAAGATCTTTCAGTGTGGTCATTTTTAATCATTACTTCATTCTATCTTTTAAAACACATTTATTTGCTTCTTTAGATATTGAGCATTTCCCCACTGTATGACTTAAGCAAAAATAGTTTGAAAAGAGAATGCTGCTGCAGATGGTATTTAATTTTTTGATAATATTTTATCTCTTGTCCTTCTATATTTTCCTTTTAGTTTAACTAAGCAGTAAGAAAGCAAAAGATGGAATGCTTAGAGTGAGTACATAAGAACTGGTGAGAGTTTGGCCTGTTTGACAGTAGGGGAGATGCTAATGGGGGAAGGTAGGAAAAAGCATGAATGCAATGAAGAGGCTCTGGATGTATGGAGCAAGCTGTCAGTTTATGTGATTGAGGCTGCTATCCTAATGCCCATTTAGGCTGGCATATGTCTTGACACAAGTCCTGTTTTGGTCTCGGGGTGTCACAAAAGTGCTGTAAACTTCTGCAACTCTCCAAGGTGGAGTTAGGTCAGTGTTCAGACATGTGCTAGACTCCCCACACCACCATAGCAATGGGGAGCAGGTGAGTTGTGTCAGCCTAAATTTGTTAGGAATGCACGCCCCTCCCCGAACTAAGTTGTTCATGTGCAACAAGGGAATGGTCCAAATTTTTGAAGCTGGATTGGGAATAAAGGAACACACTTGAAAGAAAATCATCATTTGTCCCCCTAAAGAACATTCTGACAAGATTTGTTGCTGTGAATAGAATCAAATTACAGCCCTATCCTTTTCTCTCCCTATGGATATAGCAGCACCAAAAAGATACATATTGCATACAGCAGTGGATGGCTGATGTTGGGAGGGATTTATATCCCCTTACGTCTAGTTAGCTAGTTATCCCCTTACGTCTAGTTAACTAGTTGTGCTAGTTAGCTAGCACAAGTCCAAGGAGAGAAAGAGGGCAGGAAGGTTCTCTTTAAGAAGGGGGAATCATTTGTACACCTGGGATGCCCTTCCCCTGGTAGAAGTGGGAACTTAATGGAAGTTTTGTCCCTGCCTTACATGAGGGGAAGGGGTTAACACAAGTGTATTGAATGCCCCCTTCCTTCCAAAACAGAGTATTCATGGTAAAAAAAATCCTGTCAACAGAACAAAAGGCTCAGTCCTATGCTACAATATTCTAACTTTCTTCCCAGCCTGGGAACACAACATGGGTCTCCTTGATTGTGTGCCCACTTAATAGCTGGTGCTGAACTGAGGAAACCCATTGAGGCTGCCTGGCCACAACATGGAGTTAGGGAACACAACTTCCCTTACACCAAGGAGATCTAACACTGCTTCCCGGCCCCACTGGATGCATTGGTTGCTATGTGAGTGCTGCTGCAGCCCTTGGTGCTAGAAAACATAAGATTGAGTTGTCAGTCCACAGTTGTTAGTAACTACACATGACAGTCCTGTTATGGATTTGATTGGACTGTTAGAAGAACAGTTTTGTGACTCTAAGGGGGCAATCCTAACCTAGTCCAGTGCAACTCACTGGTCTTCCAATTCCTGTGTGAGGTGGGGAGCCAAGTGCAGGTCTGTGCACTGGCGTAACCTCTCCCCCAGGAGTGGCACTTTTATGACACACCAAAGCCAACATGGGACTTCTGCTGGGGCTTATGCCGGACTACTGGGGTTTAGGATTACAGCTTTGGTTGGAAAAAGCCAATAAAGGAAAAATAGAACTGATGTTTGGAAACAAAAGAGCAGATTTGGAAGGTGGCAAGAATGTGGGGTGGGTGGTGATGGAGGCTGGTGATGAAGATGTAGACAGACTGAGACAAGAGAAGTGGTGAAAAGGTGTCAGCTGAAAGATATAATGGAATAAAATGTTCAAAAATTTATCTAAAAATGTAGGTATAAGGGTATTTCATTTTTCATGGGAGACTACCACACAGGCCTTATACATGAATAAATCTTATAAACCTTGTTGTACTGTTGCTGTGTGTATTCATTTTGGGCTTTTTCTTTTTGAAACCAATGTAAAAAATACAAAGGAGAAAATGTTATTGGAAGGATCTGGTAATACTAGTGATCTAGGAGCCTGAAACTAATAGCTTTATGTAGTTCTGGTTTCTCCATTACTTTTTTGTGCAGTACGTTCTAATCTGAGGGGATGAAAAGAAAATAATGTTGTGTCAGACAGTGATTGAGATGGAGGAAGACAGCTGATCAGCATGGTGAAGTGGTGGACAACGCCTTGGGAGAAAAGCAGGAATAGGGTCAAGTGATACAGATGAGTCATCCTCTGTGTCCTTCAAAATATTTGAAATTATGTTTTTATATATCCTGCAGTTTGTAATGAAATTACTTTTTTTAGAGTATTATGACTTCAGGGAAAAGAGTAACACTGAAAACCAGTATAATTTCTGACCTGCATGGGGCCTCCAAGCAACAATGGCAAGACAGCCAAATGACATACAGAATAATAATAGGGGTAGCAGTCATACATAGCCGAGCTGCTGAAGGCCAAGAAAAGAGAATTTATGGTGCATGGACAAGTGGAAGAAATTCTGTTTTTTATGTGGTTCTTTTTATTCTTTCTCTACTTTGATATGCTTCTTATACAATGTTGGGCCTTGGCAAGCCATGATTTCTGTTTTGTTTTTTTAAAAGGCATCCCTCAAATGTAGGCCTCTGTTTTTAACCTCGGTAATTCTGCTGATTATTGAATCAGTAATTCTGCTGATTATATATTTTTGATTGAGCAAAATCTTTTTCTCTGCTATTGTTTTTTTTACTTTTTTAAGTCTTATGCTGTGAAAATTATTCTGATAACCCTTTTGATTCTGATAATGTACATGTATTTAAAACTGGTTTAATTTTCCCCATATTCTTGAATTATAAATCCATATCCTTACCTTTGTTTCTGCCTTCTAACATATATGCAAAAGAACCATTACATTATTTCATATGGTGTCCTTAGATCTGAACCACTGAAATGCAAAATAGATGAAATATAAATGTTTCCATCTCTTTAAGGGACCATCAAAACAACACAGAATATATTAAAACAAAACCATAAAAACAATATCAAAATTAACAATATACCAATCACAGAAGACACCAATAACAAAGCATAAACAAAGCATAATCAAAGCTAAAACTGTAATCAGTTAAAAATAGTGAGACAGAAAATCAAAATCAGTAAAAAGCCAGATGGAACAAGATTTTTTTCCTTTTGCTTAAAGACTGTTAATGACTCATCCAAAAATGCTCATTGAAAAATTTGAGAATTCAAAAATAATGGAAATGTTATCTATAGAATAGTACCTTTGTTCTGTACAATTTGTTACACTAGGAATTACCATGTTTGAAACATGCATGTATGCATGCCTGCCTACAGAGCATGAACCAAGTACAGTGGTGCCGCACATAAAGAGCTTAATTCGTTCCGGAGGCATGCTCCTTAAGTGAAGCAGATTTTTCCATAGGAAATAATGGAAACTCAGACGACTGGTTCCACAACCCCCAAAATATTCATATAAAAATATTAACTGGATGTAAAAATGATGACAAAACACTGGAATTGAATTCAAAATATGCATTCAAAGTGCATGATCCTATGAAGTCTACCTAGGCTGCAATCCTAAAGACACTTTCCTGAGAGTAAGCCCCATTTAACACATTGGGTAGACATGGTTAGACATCTGGGTAGACATGGTTAGAAGGCTACAATCAAAGATACTTTCCTGGGAGGCTTTCCTGGGCTGCTGCGGGAGGTTCAAAGTGGCCGGTGGGGGCACTTGGGAGCAGTTAGGGGCAGCTGCCTCTGGCACCTCCAGGCAACTGCCTCCAAGTTGGGGGCAGTTAGAGGCAGCAGCATTGGCCAGCAGCCCTTTTAAAGAGCCTCCGCACGGAGCATCAGGGCTGCATAGCACGCATGCCCATAGCACGCTTGCTTGTTAAATGAAGTGGACTTTGTTATGTGAAGCAAGATTTCTTGGAAATCTTTGCTTGTTATGTGAAACACTTGTTAAGCGAGGTACCACTCTATATGCAACCTTTAAAGCAGTTTACCAGTTAAGCAATTAAAGTCAGAATACTGTATTTAAAAGTTGTTTCACTACACAAAATGTAACATAGTTATTATGCAGCTCTGGCCAAAGCCAGTTAAAGGACTCTCACCTAGTTTGGACAACTCTTGAACAAGTAGTACTGGTGACAGTGGCTCACCAGTAGTACTGGTGACAGTAGTACTGGTGACAGAGGGAATCAGGGGGCTTTGGAAGACGGATACTCAGTCCAGGACTTTGCAACCTGGCATCAGCAATGGGCTGGGTATGAAAACTGTTACTTATGGATTGTATCATTCAAAATGTCATGCGCTTCAATATCAACTCACCAAGTGTCAAGTTTGTTGCAGTCTGTGCTGCCATACTGTGGTAGTTCAGCAAAAGATAAACACTTGTGCACATAAACATATGTTCCTTATTTCTTCTTTTCTAGCAGTTTGTAAATACAGACTTTGCATAGCATGTGTTATATGAGAATTTTACAGACACTAAACGTTTAGAAGCCAACATATTGCACTCTGCCATAAACAAATCAAAACACAGATGTCTTGCTTTGAAACCGTTAAGTAGCTTGTATGAATTTCAGTAGGCTTTGGATCAGGACCATGGAAAAGGTCACATATCAATTTTGCATACTGATAAAAATAATGTTGCAAATTGATTTAAAGAATGATTCAGTAGGAAGCAGTAAAGCAAAAAAAAATTAATGGATCATGTTGATATCAGAATTGTGCCCAAGGTGTCCCAAGTTGCTATTCGAAAGCAGGGGTCTTTAGAAACTGTGAAAACTTAATGTTGCTTCACATCTATAATATAAACCTGTAGGTGCTTTTTAAATCAAAGTGAAACACTATTACTTGATGATCAGGAAATACATTTTGTTCAGGCTATAGCTATCTAGATTTTTTTTTTTTGCATGCAAATACAGTATATCACACAGAATGACACCTTCTTCCTCTCCTCCCCATCCCTTATTTACCTCCCTTTGGTATAGAAGCCAAAGGAAATCTAGAGTGTGTTTTTTGGTCATTGATATGTTTTGGAATCCTTTTCGTCTCTATTGCATACAAGAATATTAACCAGTTTGAAAGTGTGCTATCTGACAGTGAGCTGTCCTGTGTTCTTCAGACAAGTCAACCTTTATTTTTTTAAGGGTTTGATATTTCATTACTATCTTTTATTTACCTGTCTTCAACTGCCTTTGTTGATTTGTAGTACCTGTTTACTAGGTCTTTGTCTAGAAAGCTAAAAAAATTAAATTACCATTTTTCTCTGGGATTAAGTGGTTCTAACAATGTGGGTATAGAGCTGAATATAACTGCTTTCGAAGGTTGTGACAAAATTTTCTGAGAAAGCTTTTTATTTTAAAAAGATTAATATTTCATCTACTCTGGAAGTCTATCTATATTTTAAACACCTTGTTCCTATAAGCAAGCACTATATTTACAGAGTAGTAAGAAAAGACTGTTTGTGAACCCCAGAAAAGAAAAAGTATGGTATGTCTTTAGTATAGCTAAATGCTGATGAGTTTTGTGCATGTTTGTGCCTTCTTCCCTCTGATGTGTGATGGTTTTGCCAGATTAGAAGCATTAGTGCCCTCTATTGTTCATTAAAAGACTGCAAATATTTTCAGTGATCAGGTATTATCCTGTGCGTTATCAGTCCTATTACCCAAAATGGAAAAAAAATCTTACATCACCTACTTAGTAAGTACTGGCAAAAATCAAATTACACTTCTTGTTCTGTGTAATTGTAACAAAATAAAGCAGTTCAATTACAGTAAGATCTGCAGGAAGGTGGCCCTATTTATCTGTAATTTCTAGAGTGATCATTCTCTGGCACTGCTGTTTTAATAGAAAAGTATGTATAGATTGCATTTTCTGAAAAGCAAGAGGCAACATTACATTTCTATTCAGTTCTCGTTTTATTAGGACTTCTGGAAAGGAGAATATGTAACTTTTCAAAAAGAGCGATAGAACAGAAAAACATAAATTGTTCTGGGCTGTTGCTTTTTAACTACATTAAAGGAGGAATGCAAGAATGACAACTTCATTCAAGCAGATCATTTGAAGTTGCATTAAACAGCTGCTGTTAAACAACTGACAACAAAGGAGATCATTTTGATCTCAACAGCACTGAGACTTGAGCAGCATGCTCCCTTAGAGATGTTATGAGGAACACATTTGCGCATTTGTATACCAACACACAGTGTATTCCCTACTGTGCTTGTTGCCAAACAGCAGTTTCTCTGCTCACTTTGTATTCAGTCAGAGCTCCAGAAAACCCAAATCCAGCTAGACAAATGCAGAACAGCTTAGTTGAAGCAGCTTTAACAGGTGCCGTCAGTACTGACTTGTTGAACCAGAGAGACAACGCAAACAAATGTGTAGCATTGGTCAATAGGGTAGGATTTGCCCCAGTGCACATGATGGCATTCATTGCAAAGCATGAATTGGCCACACACAGAGACACACAAGTACACACACACAAGGAAACAAATATTTGCAAAATGGAGAACTTTTGCAATAGCTTCAAATTCAGCACACTGTTATACAAGTTTAATATTCTTCTGTGTTTAATAATATGAAGCAAGCTTCCAGGGAAAGAAGAAAAATAAATGTGAGAGTGTTTTAAGGTTTCCTTTCTGGTTTTGATATTATGGGTGAATTCCATTTTTTTCCTATTTAATTGTAGTTTTTGGAAATGGTGATCTACAACCCCTCTGTAGAATTAAGAAAGTCATCTGATACCACTCGAGATTTTTGCAGCATCAAAATCCCTCATTCATCAGTCAATTCAGCCCACATACTCAATGACTTCAAAAGCTGCTTGATGTTGAGGCAGTAACCCTACAATCCAGAGCAACTAGGGGAGCAAGTAAGAGACATTACGTGCACCCGTATTTACTGCTCCACCTAGTGAAAACCTATGGGAAATTCATATTTCAATCCAGAGGAAATTGTTCTTACACCGGAGCAAGGACTTCCGGTAGTTACTCTGGATTGCACCCTAAGATTCATTTGAATTTATTCAGACTTATGAGGAACAGAATATTGTTTGAGAGAAATGGATAGGATTTTAGGTGGTGATCACTTGAGATATATTCCTCCGTGATATAAATTGATCTTCGTTTTAAAAATTTGTGTGTTTTTTTAAAGTTGAATTTCTTGTTTGGTTAGAACATGGAAGATCCTTTCTTTCTGTGCACCAGGCAGATACCATGTGGTCCGAATACAGTTGTGCCTCAGGATCTGCAAGGAATGGAACCCCTGAAAATGCCAAAACCTGTGAATAATTGAATCCTGTGGCTGTCTGAACATGACCAGAACTGTGCTCCGGTTGTTTAGGGAGAACATTATGAAGGCTGGGGAAGATGCAAGCAGCTACCTTGGCCCTTAGGAGGCCATCTGGGAACATGTCCAGCTGAATCCATGGATTTGGCATCTCTGGTTAGACAAAACTGTAGGTCAAGAATCAGCAGATAATCAATCTGGACCAGTATGCATGTTCCTTATTTTCACAGTATTTTTTGTGTGTGTTTTGAAGACAGATAACATGCAGGTAATAAGGCAGTTGATTTCAGAATCTGAGATCCTTTTATGCCTTTTTTGTAGCCTATTCTATCCTGAAGATTTAAGATATAAAATGAATTTTAAAATACCACAAGTTGAAACAAATGAAATTGACAGCATAATCCAAATCTTGCACTGTGCCAGCACAGTAGTTGTTGTGAAGGTGCATACGATTGTAAAAGTGCAATAAAGAGCTTTTACACTGATTCAGGAGGAGCCGTGGACACCGCCTCAAGGGGGTAACACAGGGGTGTGGGCAGGGTGACCAGATGCCAAACCCAAAATTCCTGAACCCCAAGTCCAGAATTCCTGACCCCCAGGCCAAAATTCCTACCCTTCAAGCCAAAATTCCTACCTGCTTTTAAAAAATTGTAGGCCACACCAAAAAAGTAGGACACATGTAGGACATGTTAAAATAAAGCAAAAAATACTCATATTGCTTTCCTTTCCTTAATTTCAACACTTTTAAAGTTGAGAACTTTGTAAAATGCATGATTCAGATCCACACATTAAAGAGACAGTTTGTAGTAGCATAACACAAGCATAACACATTTAAGAAACTGACATTTAAGTCAGTTTGTCATTCATAACACAAGCCATTGAGACAGTTTGTAGTAGCATAACACAAGCCAGTGACTCCAAGTTATGTGGTTCAGACCCAAACACACAAACAAGCACACACGCATGCGCACACACACATTTGAGGCCAGTGTGCATGCTCATTTGAGGCCAGTATGCATGAGAGATATGCATGAGCACATTTTTTTCCAATGTGCTCATTTGAGGCCAGTATGCATGAGAGTGCCAGCGGGAATGCTTGGGATCCTGGAGAAGCAGGTCTTTTTCCCCCTGGACCCGCCTTTTCCAGAGGAATCCGGGCATTTCCAGTCATCTGGGCACCCTGGGTGTGGGGAGGTTGGTGGGAAGGTGGTATTTCTGGATGGGGAGGGCAGAATGGGGCCCAGAAGGAAGTGGGATTTGTAAGAGCCTCCTCCACCCTCTTCTAACCCACTTCCTGCCTTCCCTGTGTTACACTGGGCTTCCCAGATCTGCAGAAGCTAAATGGCTGGCATGGATCTAAGAAGTTCCATAGGTAGGGTTGCCATATGTCCTGAAAAACAAGGACAGTCCTGATTTTGGGGGGTTGTGTTCATGTACTTCCAAGTGTGACAGAGGGTCCTGTTCCAATTTTGTGGAAGAGAATTATGGCATAATAGGGCCAGCACCATTTAGAATTAGACTGCCTATCTCTTTGTAGTACCATGTTAGCTGTTATCCTATGCACACTTATTCTGGAGTAAAACCTGCTGAACCAAAATAGTATGTTGTTCTGAGTAAACATAAATTGGACTGCTTTATTACCTATTATTTCTGTTTGGCTCCTAACTCAAACCTAAACTCCCAAAATATAAAACAGACAAGTGCTTGGGCTCAGACTTGACTGAAATTTTTCCTCCTGGTTACTGTTAATCAGATTTTAAATTCTTTACAACTTGTCTGTTGGAAATTATTCCTGGAAAAATTATAGAATGAATTTTAATTAATACATTGGAATTCAGCATGCATACGCGTTTTCTTTAATTGCTCGTATTCTATCTTGGTATGGTGCATGGCAGGTCCAGTATATAGACATATTAGGTTAGCAGTATGAATTAAGTGAAATTCCACATTCTGCAAAGAAAGAATTTAGCAGAAAGTAGAGCTCTCTAGATGCAGTGGATAAAATAGTATTGATAGAATTGATATCTTCATTGGAAATGCGGCTGGCAGTTCATAAACAAGTATGTAGCTTTCTTTGTAGTAATACTGAGATCTGGATTTTCAAAAATTATGTCTCACATGTTCAATTTTTTAAAAACATGAAAAATTATTTAGAAGCAGTTGGTATTATAATGTACTTAATTGAAATCCAAAAGATGTTAATATTATATATTTACATCTATCTTGAGTACACTGACTACATCTATCAATCGTTACATCGATCTTGAACTCACCTGTTTTACATGCTTGCATCAGAAAGGAAACTGTATAGAGGTTTTTCATCAGGCAAAGGCTCCCTTTTTACTTTCTTTTCACAATCCTCTTGAGACAAAATACGTCCATTTAAGCTGAATTGGTCTTGTTGAAGTGAATGGAATTAAACGGGCTTAAATCCAAGATTTTCATCTTAACAGGATTGTGGATTGGGCTGCATGAAGGTCAAAAGCTTATGCACTTTTACAGCAAGCATTTGTCTAATAAAAATTGTCACCCACTTTGCTTTTTTGTGCTCTGGGACAAACATGGCAGTATGTCCTTGTATAACAACATTACTGAAGATGAAATTTTTTGTTTTTGAATCTTGCTACTGAGGCCCTAGAAGTGTTTTCCCCCCTTTACATTAACAAATACCTTCAAGGTGCTTTTTAAAAATATGGTGTTGAGAATTCAAAACTACTCATAGCTATAAACTAATTTCATTTATTATGTAGGAATGTTCATTAAAAAGCTTGAAGAAACCAAACATATTTCTTTGTTGATTTTTATATCTCAAAGAAATAAAAAGAGAGAGCAGAAATGACACAATTGTGGCCAGGTGGTTCTATTAAATGGAGTGTGACCCTACAAGAAGGAATCAGCAGAGAAGCTGACAGTATTTTATAACTGAAGTCTGTTGGACTAGAGAATGAGTACAATTGTTCTGTTAATTTATTATTAAAAGAAATGGTTTCAGGAGCAAGATGAACGAATGAATCCAATATTAAGCTGCAATCCTAACCACACTTTCCTGGGAGTAAGTACTATTGAACGCAATAGGACTTACATCTGACTAAATATGCTTAGGGTTGCACAGATAGTTGTTAAAATTCCTTGCTGTTGTGCTATAATCTTGTCAGTGAGAGAGGATGGCAAAGAATGTAATCAAGGCTGGACTCTATGAGCATCTAACTCTCAGATATGGCTTTCTTATTCTTGAATTAAGACGTATGTAGCAGAATCATGTGGCAGAATAGAGCAGTAGGAAAAAGGATGGGTCTACAACAGACTGAAGTGGGAGTGAAAAGGGTCCATGAGTTTTTTAGATGTTACTCTGAGTTAAAAGGGCTGCAGTGTCTCAGTGGTTAAAGACTCTGTGCTTGCCAACTTGAAAGGTGGCAGGTTGGCAGTTTGAGGTCTGGGTACTGTATAATGGAGTAAGCTCTCGATACTTGCCCAGCTTTTGCCAATGTCGCCATTTGAAATCATGCAATGCAAGTAAATTAATAGATAAGAGTGTTCCATGTGCCTTTGGCATTTAGTCAGGCCGGCCACATAACCATGGAGACATTTTCAGATAATGCTGGCTCTTCAGCCTTGTAACAGGGCTGAACGCCTCCCTTAGAGTTGGTCACAACTAGCAGGGCAATTTATGGGAGATACCTTTACTTTTTTTATCTACGTTAAAAATACCTTCAAATAGAAAATCATCCCAATATTCCTTGTGAAAATATTCCACATTGTGTGCAGAATTAATTTTTTAAAAATTGAGGGTGCATTAAAAAGTGGTATCTCCTATTTGTATTTTAAGTAATACAGTCAGTTGCATATCTACATAGTGTTACATGGCAGACTCAGCCTATCTAGGCCTACCAGCAAAATTCCCCAGCACTAGACCTTACTGCCAGAAGCACAAGTTTAGATGACAGAGATCAGGTTTTACTGCTGCTCTGCCCTTTTTCAGCTCCAAATCCCTGGTCATCAGTTAAAGGGTTTAGAATGCCTGGCATAGACAAGCACTAACCCAAGGGCTGCTCACTCAGTTCTGTGTAATATACCCAGTGTCAGTGGCTCTTCTTGAATTAAGTCAAAGATAAATCATGTTTTTACTGTTGACTTTGCAAATAAAAGATGAGGAGCCATATCACTGAAATAGCTAAGGGATAGAAGAAAACGATGGAGGTCCTTCCTCCTTTTCATCTTCAGTTGATCCCTCCTTCCCAGTCTCCTGATGTGATTATTTGTCAGCAGTCCTGCATATGTGTGGAAGTCTGGAGAGGTTAAGAGCAAACCTTTGCTTGCCTTTCTTGACACCTGCATGGCATATACTGCCAACTGTGATAAATGGAAGAGAAACGCAGACACTTGCACAGAAGCTGAAGACTGCAGAGATGAACACAAACGGATGAATTCTTGATATCACAGCGAGCAAAACAAATGGGTCTTGGACCATACTGGAATGACATCTTGAAAACTGTGAAGCACTGAGACTGCCATGGCATTGAGCCAGCAAGGTGAACAGATGGAACACAGAAAATGTTCATAAGCAAGTACTCAAAAATGGTACATTGCAAATATTGCCAGAAATAAAGGTGCAGTTAACTACATACCTTTACAAGTGCTATTTATACAGGTGTCCCCCACTCTTTTGACAGGTTAGGGACTGGAGCAGTAATGAAAAGTGGAACTGGGTGAAAAGTGGAACCCGGGTTCTGTTGTTTGTTTACAAATGTTTCCAATACATTTTAGCTAATAAACCGTAAATGCCTGCAGTTTGAAAGCATGCACATGCAAGTAGATAAATACAAGTAGATAAATACTTCCCACTTTGGTGGGAAGGCGACGTCCTGGTAATGGGCCCCTGTGACAGGCCAACCAGGTTTCCCTAGTGGGAAGACTCCAATCCAGAGCAAGTGGACTCTGCCACCATACAGGACAAACACTAAAGGAGTTTCTTGCACATTCCTGATGTCACGCAAAAAGCACAGTCCTAACCATGTATGCTCAAAAGTAAGCCCCATTGTATTCAATGAGTCTTACTCCCAGGAAAGAGTCTTTAGGATTGCAGCCAAAGATTTCTACAATGGACTCTCATTAATGCTTTCAGGAATGATATTAGGCCCAGAGCTGAAGTTGGCACACACATTTGCTCTTCAAGACATATACCAAAACAGCTTGAATCGCATGTCATATGCAAATTAACATAGGGAAGGGCATAGAGATGTTGAAAGAGTAGAGCATGCATTGTGAATGAGTGAATTCTACATATAATTGAAATGTGTTTGAAGAGCAGATGGTTGAAAAACAAAACCATCAGAAAATGGGGGGATACCTGTATTTGATTTCTGCCATGTTATGTTACCTTGTTTTACTTAGGGCCTAATCCTATCCATAATTTTTGCACTGGTGAAGCTGTGCCCATAGGGAAGGCATGGCATCCTGCTATGGGGCAAGGGGAGAACCTGTTTTAAAACAGGTTTTAAATCTGTTTTAAAACAGATTCAGGAAAAAATGTTGACCCTTCAATTCCATTCTCAGACTGTACATTATGAAAATATATTATAGCATAGTATACATTTTCCTTGGACATGAATGTATAACTATGCAGCTTCTTTGGACTTTGATAAGTTCTGGTCTAGAGTTATTGTTGGTCACCAGTAATGCAGTTCATTTTTTATCCGGCTCTCATGAGTATTATCCATGATTGCCAAATAGGATGTTTGTGCATGGTTTCTTCTCATGTGATCACAACTCACATGATTCCTTTATCTAAATCTTATCCTAGTGCCATAGCTGTGGGGAAACAACAACCATCTTGTTATGGTAATTTATGAATTTGGTCTCCATGTAAAGAGGCTATTTATACCCTCAGATCATGTTTGCAAGATTCCCTGGTGGTTACAGTTATGCCACAGGACATTCTTTGAAGCCCAAAGAGCTCGGAATACCCATTCTCTTCCATACAAGTCAGAAAACCAGCATAATGAGTTGGGATATAAAAGCCAGCACAAAGCTTGCATGTTTGTAGAGCAGGCTGATTAGAACTTTTCTTACCTTTATAAGTCTTAGCCTGTGCTTTAGCTAACATAAGTCTCATCATAGCACAAAGCTGATCTGGAGATTTCAGCTAGTGCCTGACTGGCATCATTTTTAACATATCAGTAGGAAGATATTAATTTTAAAGGAATTAGTTTGAAATTTTCTCACATGCTAATGAAATGGCACAAGTCATCAAGACTGCCTCCTAAGCATTATTTGATAAAAAAAAACTAGAGCAAATTGGCAGGTTTAACTATTTTCTTTATGTAGATTGCATCTGCTACAGTAAGAACCACTCTAATGGGGCCACTAGAAGGTAAAAAAATCAATTTACTAGAAAAATGTATGAAGGTTTTTAATATAACTAGGGTACAGAATTAAATTTGGGGTTAAAACTTTAAAACATTAATATAGCCGTATGATTTTTTTTTGAGTTTGACTTGCTGCAGGAAAATCATGCTGGATATTTTGTTTTGTTTAAATTAGATTTTTGTGTGACAGTCTGAGGGTTTGGGCTTTTTTTAAGGGACAGGTGTTTATGTGACAGCATTCCCCACAGGATCTTGGGGGGCTGCAGCAGAAAGTGTTCCACGCTGAATGGTAAGGCTGTCCTTTTGTATGGCTTAGAAATCGCTGTTGTCCAGAATTGTACAGATAAGGCAAACGCATTTGGTTCATTGTTAGGCAGTTCAGTTGAATGGAAATGCAAATGTGACATAAGGGGGCTATGCTGGAGCGAGGAGGGGTGGTGGTGGAATGATGACTTGTGCTTCTACTTTCTCTAACAGGCATTTGGGTTGTAAAAAAATTCCAATAGATACCAGGATTCTTCCCTCTCATCCTTGTCATCTTTAAAAAAAATAAAATTCAGTACTATGCAGGTTAAAGAAAAGGTTCTCTAAAGTCTCTGATGTGGTGCCGGTTCTAAGATATCCTTATCAAATGCTCCATGCTTATATGAGAATTATTTCTTCTCTTGACAAATAGATTTTCAGTATACTGATTTGGTCTTTTCATTTGTTTGCTTTTCATTATATAAGCAGGTCTAATATACAAAATTGGTGTGTGTTCAAAAACAGTGTTAGAACTGCAGCCAGATTTTTACAGGTCAGGTCTATTAATCACAGAATAATAGCAAATCAGTAATCTTAGAGGGAGTTCTTTGGCAGGGAAGGACTAACCTAACTGAGGTCAGGAGCCAGACCTCTGTACTTCCAAGTGTGGCTGCAGCTTGATTTGCAAGCCTGTCTAGAGGGAAAATAAAGGAATCACTTGGTATTAGCTAAAGAAAGGCAGGGCAGCCTTTTCATCCCGAACCTTGGCCTTCTCAGTGCCTGAAGACTCTAAATTCTGATGTGTTTTAAGTACTTGACTCCGTCTAGAAACTCTTAATTCAATTGCATGTTCCCAAGCTTGATATACAAGAGGCTAACTCAGTAAGACTTTGAGAATTTCTTTAGAGATTATGCTGAAAAAGAAATCATCCTTGTTGTGCTGCCAAATGAATTATTGAGTAAAGACTTCATTTTTCCCCTCACAAACCAAATAAATGGCATTGAAGAAAATGTACTGCCTCACAATCCTACAAAATCAGTGAGAAAGAGAGGCAGGGAATTAAACAGAAGGATGCCTTCTTGCTTAGTTTTTAATGCACTAATGTATCTAAATTGTTCATGCTTATTTGTCTATCAGTCCTGTTGAACATTTGCTTAACCTGTAAATAGTTGCTTAGAATGAGATGCAGTGGCTGGTACTTGTGTACCGTATCTCAAAATGTGCTGTTGGTCTGGAAACTTGAGCGTTTATGTCAGTTTTCTAGCCAGATGTACTTTTGATCAACAGTATTGTTGTTTTAACAACATTGCCCATTTTCATTATAAAGAACAGTAACCCTACAATCCAGAGTAACTACGGGAGCTCGTAAGAGACATTACGTGCACCCGTAGTTACTGCACCACCTAGTGAAAACCTATGGGAAATTCATATTGCAATCCAGAGCAAATTGTTCTTACACCGGAGCAAGGACTCCTCGTAGTTACTCTGGATTGTGCCCTATGTAGCTTTCTTACATCATTGAATTACTAAAAGCCAATCGCTAGCATATTTTGAGAACTTACGTACAGATTTTCATGGAGACTTGTTACCAAAAGAGTGTACTGTGCGATTCAAGGATATCAACTTGTCTTAATATAGAAATTAAAAGAACTAGATGTCCTGGTGCAAACACGTAGGGATCAAGTTGCAAAAGGTATTTTGTGACTTGCATGTTTTGTGTTATAGCTCTTCCATCTTTCCACATGCAATAAAAGTATGGATTAAATCTGATAAAACTACCCTGGAACTTACTACCTTATGTTCCTTAAACATAGGAATAGGCTATATGACTCTATAAATGAAAGGAGAAGCTTGTGCATTGCAAATGCTTATTGTACAAGCCTATGCACAAATATTCTCAGTTCTGTTGAATTCAGTGCAACTTATTCCCAGGTAGGGAGTATAGGATTTCAGGCTAAGAAGCAGATTCATATTTTAACTAGACTTTGAGTGCAAGCTTTCCAGTATAGGCTGGCCTAACCTACCTGGTGCAACTTAATTTCCTGTGATGGTGTGGGGAGGTTGGCATATACTGTGCACTGGCCTAACCCACCCATGAATGGCACAGAAGTGTCTTTAGCTCTTTTGTGACACCTCGAGGCCAGCATGGACTTGTTCTGGAGATTAGGCTGGCCTAACTGCAAGTTAGGATTGCAGCCTTAGTTATTAAGGCACCTTCTTCCTATTGCTGCTGGTGAATCAGATCTTTGAGATGCTGAGTCACTCTCTACTGTGCTGTCAATGAGGTGTAAGTAGCCTAAGGAAGATTCCAGCATTTCACAATAAAGATAACATTATTTTGAGTCACAGAAGGTGCAGTGTTTCTGCCTTTGACTGACATGTCTAGAAAATTGAAATTGCATAATATTCTGTACATTTTCCATCTGGAACATACCCTCAAGTGCTGCCCACCTCATATGAACAAATCATGAATCTGAACATTTTCTCTTGAAAATGTATACTGCAACTAAGGAAGGCATGGACAATAATTTTCAGAGTTATTTGAAAATGTTGATTTTTTTGTTGAAATAACTTCATCTGGTTTTTCTTTGCATGAAAACAACAGCTTCAAAGTATTTTGCACACTCAGCTTATACAGTATGTCTGTTTGTGTGTTCACATGACAAAGGCAGTGCAGTTTCTGTTAGAAGAGCAAATAATTGTTAATTTATAGCATAATCCTATTCATGTCTATTCTGAAGTATATTCCAATGTGTTTAGCAGGACTTTCTTCCAGGAAAGTGTGTATAGAATTGCAGGTGAACAGACTGATCATAAGCTGCCCAGAATGCCTGGACTTCCACAGCACTGAAATGGCAGCTGTGGTATCTTGAGTACTATCAAGTAACCATCAGTGGCTCCTAAGGGAAAGGGGCTTTTTGTTCCCTTCCTTCAGGTAAGGAAGTAGACCCATAATGGGGCTGCTTGATTCTTCAGCAACCCTTGGTCCAACTTGGAGACTTTGGATCCATGAGAGCTTCACTTCACTGGTCTCATCCTCCTTCTACTCTGCTCCCTCCTCTGGCACACCAACTACCCTCCTTTGGCACACCACCACCCTGGAATGTCTCCCTGTTTGTCTCCATGCCCCACTCACCTCTCTGCCACCCACTCGTCTGGGTGACTGCAAGTGGTGGAGCATCAGTGTTCCACAAGAACTAGTATAGCTCTGCCTTGTACTGAGCAAGCTCTAGCACAGGTGCCTGCAGGGTGACCATAAAAAATGGAGGACAGAGAAGAGGGAATTTAGGCAGGTGCTGCTTGTAACCCTTAGATGCCCATCTGGATCCAGAGTCCGGAAATTCAAATTTATGCAAATTGGGCTATTTTTAGATGTTGAGCTAAATCTGCCTAACTTCCCTTTTCTAGGCAATGCTTAAAGGCATAGTCACTTGTTTTCCATTTTATATGGTCACCCTGGGTGCCTGCAAATGTGCTTTATGCTCAGTGCCAGCGGAAGGCCAGTGGTACAAGCTCAGAATTGGGCTGCTATAACTACATAAGAACCACCCCAACTGAAAGACAACTGTCAGGAAGCAGATTTTGTTCCAATTAAAAGAAAGTAGCTTAATTTTATATCATACCAGAGGAAAGGTGCCTGTTGGATTTTCCATCTCAGACATCAAAATGTATTGGGCCAACCAATACATTTAAGAACAAGGGTAATTGTTACAAATGCTTCGATAAGCCTAATTTATCTGATTCTTGGAAGGGATCAGCTGAGAAAATTATACTCATCTTTTAATATTAGGTAACGCTCACATTTACACACTCAAAAGGAACTAAAAGGTTTTTGCTTTTTAAATTCTCGATTTAAGTGTTCCACTATTAGTTCTTAACTGTATCTAGATATGTTTTTGACTATCGTTTGGGTCTGTGTTAAAAAAAAAGTATTGGACTTATTTTGTAATCAAGGAATCACCTGGTGGTAGGCCACTTTAAGATACAGGAAGCTAGAATTTGTGAACCTTTGGCCTGATCCATCAGGGCTCTTCTTATGTTCTTCCATTAGTAAATTTGGCATGTTTTCTGAAAACTCATGCAAAACCATGGAAGAAGCACAGCTATTCCGAAAGCAGTTTTACCAGAAACAAAAGATGCTTTCCAAAAACCTTGTTCTGCTTATGCATAATGAAAGAAACTGGATATTTCTCAAATTAGTCAGCATATTAATTAAGTTAGGTAAGAATTAGTATAGTATTTATATACCATAGAGCCAGCTAAATCTATTGATCAGCATTGAATAATTGAATAGGGCTAACTGACTAATCAATAGAAATGAACTGCTTGGTGGGACAAGAGCTCAGGCAATAATGGAAAAGGTTTAGCCACAGAAAGATCACATTAAGATAATATTGTCTAATTTAATCATCTTTGTTAATACAGTTTTTGAAAATATAAAGATTTCCATTGTAGTAGCCACAAATAAGTACCAGTACTTACATTTTGTGCTGGTAGTATTGCACATGTCATCTTTCGTCAATACACATGGAAAATTATTATCATTATTACTGTTATCCACAAAACAGTGGTGGTTCCCTATCCCAGAGGGTTCACAATAAAAAAGACACAACAGCAGGATATCCTGGTCAAGAAAGTGTATTACTTTGAAGGATTCTGAATAGGTTATGGTTATATGATGTAGTTTATAAAAACCTTTTGATTATGGTTCTTTTAGATTATTGAAGCTTTGATACACAATGATAATTTCTCATCTGCCTTCCCACAAATCCACTCATGATACCAGTTCATATATCACTGTGATAAAGAGAAGTGAGAGAGAAAAAAGAAAATAAAAAGGGAGGAATTGGTATTGAGAGAGGGGTTGGAATTCTATAGAATTCTATCCAGTAAGTAAGTAAGTAAGTAAGTAAGTAAGTAGGTAAGTAGGTAAGTAAGTAAATAGGTAAGTAAGTAAATAAATAAATAAATCCTTTCGGAACTTGAGATCAAAATTCTAACACAGGGCTCAGTCCAGAGTAACTACAGGAGTCCTTGCCCCAGTGTAAGAACAATTTACTCTGGATTGCAATATGCATTTCCCATAGGTTTTCAGTAGGTGGTGCCATAACTACAGGTGTATGTAATGTCTCTGATGTGCTCCCATAGTTACTCTGGATTGTAGGGACAGTAAACTTCCAGACTCAGAATTTTCTAGGTTAGGTGTCCTTGTTTAAAATATGTAGTTCTTCAAACTGCTGGCCAGTGTCAGCATCCTGTTCTGGAGTCCTTTGGACAAAGCTCAGTGCTGCAATCTCATAAGACTTTAGTGTGCACATGCTTGCACACATATGAAGAAACTGTACCATCTCCTGTTTGCACGCTGCTGTCTCAATGCCTCTGTGTTGTTGAGTAAGCAATAGACAAACCAACCCCTTATTTAACATTTCCAGGTTGGAAAGATGATTAGGTAGATATTTTTTCAGCACCACAGAGACACTGAGATAGCAGATATCTTCCCTTACCCTCTCCACTGGCCCCTGGGACACTGCGAATGGAGTAGACAGCTTAACAACATAGCAAGTAAGTTGATTGTTAAGTCTCCTCACTCATCTTCAATGAATTTGCCTTCCTCAGAGGCCCCTGCTTCACAACCATGACACCCTCCATGCCCTGCATCTTGGTCATGGTTTTGCCAGTCCCAAACCTGACAAACTCATAGGCCCTAGTGATGATCAGTAGAACCAAGTAGGAGGGCATGACCAATAGGATCAGCCCAGGTGACACAGCCCAGAACAGCAAATGTAATGCAAAACACACCCCAGTTGATATCTCTTGCTTGATATAGCATTCCCTCAAGTTCAGAAGTCGGTGCCCTTCTTATAAAGGTTCAAATTCCTGTGGGGAGATCTATCAATAGCAACTGACCTAAATGGAAAATCCAGAGGTGCTGTATTTTAATACCAGATATGGGGTCATGAAACAGGTAGGATTTTAACTTGGTCCTCATTGTTTAGGAATTTCAGAGGTATCTGATTGGAGACAGGAGGATGCTGGATGGTTCTTTGATCTGAGTCAGAAGTACTCATCTTTCGTATAACACTAAATTAGATGTAGAGAAAGTTCCCACTTGTGTAACAGAGTAATTGACAGAAAGCCATATACAGTGGTACCTCACTTAACAAGTGATCCACATAAGCAAAAATTTCTCTAGAATTCTGCCTCACATAACAAGTGTTCCTTCACTTAACAAGCACACATTGGCAGTTGGGGCAGATGCGCTGGCCAGCAGCCCTTTTAAGAAGTGTCAGGGCTGCCTAGCACACCTGCCCATAGCGAAAGCAACACTCCTGTCCTGTTCCTCCTGTGGCCAGACATCCGCTGGACAGAGGGAGAGAACAGCAATGGAGAAGAGGGAAGGAGCTCAGGGCTAGCCAGAAGGGAGCAGGGGAGAGAGAGGCTCAGGATGGAGAGAAGAAAGTGGGGAGACACTTTGAAAGTGTCTTGGATTGCAGAAGAAAGTGTCTTTGATTGCAGCCTTCTAACCATGTCTACCCAGAAGTAAGCCCCAGTGTGTTAAATGGGGCTTACTCCCAGGAAAGTGTCTTTAGGATTGCAGCCTAAGTAGACTTCATAGGATCATACTGAATGCATGTTTTGAATTCAATTCCAGTGTTTTCTCATCATTTTTACATCCAGTTAATATTTTTATATGAATATTTTTGGGGTTGTGGAACCAATCATCTGAGTTTCCATTATTTCCTATGGGAAAATCTGCTTCACATAAAGAGCATTTCACATAACAAGCATGCTTCTGGAACGAATTAAACTTGTTATGTGAGGCACCACTGTAGAGCGTTAGGACTTCTTAAATAGGGCTAATTCAGACCCTGATAAGTATGTGTAGGCAATTTTTAGCTGCAAGATGTACAAGTTTTGCAATAAAATAATAACTGTATGTTTTGCATTCAGTTGTTATGTAATCACATACTTGCATATTTTGCATTTTAGATTGTGAGCCTTTTGGGACAGGGACCCATTAGCTATTAATTAGCTATTAATTTTTTCATTTTCTTATAAACCCGCTTTGTGAACTTTTCAGTTGAAAAGCAGTATATAAATCCTATAGATAGATAGATCTCAGTGTGCAGGTTGTATAGTGAACCTGTGTGCATGTCTAATGCAACTATCTTGATTTTCCCATTTTTAAGGCAGAAAAATAATGGAAATCAGGCAGATCATATACACCATACAATGAGCAATATGCTGGGTTTCATTATCCTGGCATCAGGCAGATTTCAGTTAGAACCATGTGTGTATCAACCAGGTCTCAAATGGTGATTGTGACATATCCTAAGATCTACGTCTTGGCCTTACCATATGAGGGATACTAGAGCAACTGTTGGTACCTGAGCCAGCCCAAGTGGTCCTTCCACAGTGGTTCTTCAAATTCAATGTTATAGCACAATCAAAAATCTTACAGTCAGTCCCTTCTAAACAGTGATATAATGTCTTGCATTACATTATACTGAAATGTATTAGTTACTAAAAAATGAACTTTAATGGAGAACAAAATTAAGATCCTCATATTTAACAAGTCAAGCTGGGTGAATGAATATGTATCAGTATTGCCTTTATGCAGCAGAGATGATTTAAATTTTAAAAAGATACAGAAGTAAGGCTCCTCCTTTTAGTAAGTGGATGATCAGCTACCTAAGGCAGTACTATTCAGCAATTCAACACACTCTGCTTGTTAATGAAGAGATGTGAAAAGAACAAAAAAAAATAATAAGTGTTACAAAAATGCTTTTAGGGTCATATCCTGCACTGGAATCTTAACTCATGAAATGCTGTGATTGATTGGCACAGAGCTCAATATTTGAAACAGGGAGTGGTAGAGGGGGGAATTTGTTCCAGTTTGATCCAGGTGATTCTGTTTTGTTGGGAAATGAGGATAATATGTTTGTATGCAGTCAGAAACCATGTACTGTAAATCTTTTCTGTTGCCCATTCCCTGGGTGTCGCAATAGATTAAGTCACTATGTGATGATATGACACCGCCATCACTCGTCTTCCTGGGATATTGCTTGAGGCAACAACAAACCTGTGTCTTTGGCACATGTGAAGAAATTTAGCGCTTCAGGGGTTAAATTACACAGGCTCCCTGTGGATCAGCTTATGCTTGGACAGTAATAATAGCAATAACATTAATAATAAAAATGCCAGAGAAAAGTGGACAGGGGGTGGGAGCGAAAGGAGCAAAAGATGGACAAAGGTATTCAGAAGAGAAGATAACCTAGCAGGCAACAAATGATGGGTTCTGTGTGGCAGGTGTATCAGCTCCAAGTCTGATTTCATAGGGCTACTGCACCATGCAAACATACAAATGCACATTACAATGGCTTTGGTGATGGTTAGTGTCTCTGAGTATTCTCTGTGTGTGCTTGTGTGTGTGCTGTTGCTTCAGGCCATGATATCCTAGGGCAGTGTAACAAGCAATTCGTGTCAGCTCACGGTAAAGATTATTGGTGTTTTCACTGGGGAAATATTTGCACTCCATCTTCTTTTCTATTTTTAGTGCCTTGAGCTTCCAGTTAGGTAGGAAGCTGTAGAGAGAAGGGGGAAAAGAGCCATCTGATCTTACCCCACAGTTAGAGTTACAATTCTCATTTCAGACGGCTGTTGATGCCTGCTTTTCTGTAGAAGTGTAAGGAAGGTGTGGTAGTTTTAAACAATTTTAGACCAGGTAAAGAGGACAGAGTATGCAAGTGCACTATATATATATATATATATATATATATATATATATATATATATATATATATATATATATGTATATATATGTATATATGTATATATATTCCTTCCAGCTTGGGGCTGGAGGAATGGCTCCAACAGATTCCAGGAAGGACATCAGAACACTCGATCCAGAAAAGTGCATTGCTAGGAACAGCTAAGATACTGCGCAGAACCCTCAAACTCCCAGGCCTCTGGTAGAGGAACCGAGATTGAGGATAACATACATACACCACCCATGTGAGACCAGGTAAAGCGTGAGAAAACAATTTTATTTTTTTTATATATATAGGGACAGTGGTGTGTATGTATACACATACACATACACACACACACATTATGTGTGTATATATACAATCATTTATATATATATATATATATATATATATATATATATATATATATATATATATATATATATGTGTGTGTGTGTGTGTGTGTGTGTGTGTGTGTGTGTGAACAAATGATGATCAACATTATATATTATGGTGACTGGTGATTATATATATATATATATATATATATATATATATATATATATATATATATATATATATATATATATATATATATATATATATATATATATATATATATATATATATATAGTGACTGTTTCTGGGAGAAGCACCACTGTCCCAATAAGGAAGAGCAATTTATTATGAGGAAAAGAAAGCAATATGTATTTGTCCCCTTCAGAATTGTTGTTTATCATAATCACCTTTCTGGTGAAAAGCCTAATTTGCTCTTTTATATATGAATATTTTAAGTATGATTATCATAATATTACAGCGGCTGAGATTGGCCAAAATGGAACTCTGACCTTGAGTGTACTTCTCCATTTAGCATGGGGTACTTTAACATTCATAAAACAACATACCTCAAGCTTTTTATTAATGTATAAGCTGCAAAATGTTAACTCTTGCTCTGTGATACGTGCCACACAGATTCTTGACGTCTTTCACTATTCCTATGTAACAGCATGTGGTATTTTACTAGTGTAAATATGCATAAGATTTTGCAGGATTTCTACAGGGAATGTTCCTGCACTAAAGTAGACTTTCCCTGTGGCACTGCACTAGTTTACAGTTTAATTTTTACTGACATTTCACAAATCATATTATTAGCCTCACAAAGGGAAAGTGAAATAATCCAGTATTAATTAAACAGAGTGACTGAATTCCCTCAGTTATCTTCGCTTGTCTTTCTGAAATAGTAACACGGTGCATTTTTCTGAGGAAAATAGTTTGATGTAGTATTGGGGGAGAGGTGGGAGAGAGTTGTTAGGAATCACTTCAGTCAAGAACAATAGTTTTTCCCACAAATTGCATGCAAAATAATTTATTTTCAGGACAACAGAACAAACTTCATTCACAGCCAGGGCAGAACTGGTTCCTTCTACACAAATCATTCATTTGAATGCCAGTGGTTAGCGCTAAGAATGACTGAAACAAAATTCCTGTAGTGTTATTTTCATAGATTGTACTGCACCAATGTGCTGTGTTAACATTGCTGTGACTTAAAGGAAATGTCATGTTTATCTATTTAGAGATAAAGCTCTGTTCATGCGTGTGTGCATGTGAGCACACACATTTTTACCTATGTGCGGCTTACATTTGAAAGCATATTCTAATTCTGTGGTTTGTTGTCAAAAATCTAGGCAAGATGGTCATTATTTCTGCTAAATATAAATGTAAGTGGCAGATGGTTCCAAAGTAGTAATTTATTACCATTTTCCCAAGTATATATAAGCGTGCACAGGAATTCAGAGAAAAAGCTTTTGTCACAGGTTTTTAGGAAAAAAAAATGTACAGTATATTGCGTAAATAGATATATTAGACTTCTGAAGAAAAATAGGAAAGACAACTTAAAAAAACCTAGCACAGTGTTAACACCTCATTTCAACTTAATTTCAAAAAACTTAAATCTGTAGGATTTGCTTTGAAATGAGTGTGTGGAATTGGAGCGTGTGAAACAAAAAGGCTGCAGCGCCAAGACGTCAAGATCTTTCATTCCCAGTCTTGTTTTTTAGAAGCATTATTTAAAATGTAGCGTTCTCTGATGTTATTTTCCTGTCGAGTTACTTTACAGAATGCTCAATATAGCAACGTTGTTACTTTGATTCTTCTCATGATTAATTTCAGACAACCAGGGCAACCTACAACATTGGCTTCAAACTTAATTGAAAGAATGACAATTGTTTTGTAAAGGAGTACAATTGAGGAAATATAATGTCTTCAAATAAAATCTACCTCATAGCAAATGCAAATTCTTCTCCCCACCTCCACCCCCAGATGTGTTGTCTGAAGTGGTCTTATAAGTAAATATGTACTTGGCACAATTAATTGCATTGCTTCTGCAAAGTGCTATTGAATCTGTACTTCAGTAGCCTTGAGGTAACTGTGGATTTGGAGTCGGGCAATCTGGGTGCAATGAGATGTACGTTGCACTTAAGTGTGAAGGCACTTAAAGACATACTGTACTCTACATGGAGATAATTATACACACGAAGGGGATGTAAAGCTGTAGACACTGCTCAGCAGTGCTTGTCGACTAGTGCAGATGACAGCTCCTCTTGTGCTTCTAACCCATTGCCTTTTGCAGACTTTTTAAGGTAAGATTTTGCACTGGAGCTTTTGATTTACTATGCAGGGATAACATGTGACTTATCTTTAAACAATCTAGAGACGGAGATATAAAGTTATTTACCTTTTGTTGCTATTTCTATTGGACCATATTTCACAAATCTTTTCAAAGTATCTTTAATGGGAAATAAGCATTTTTTTCAGAAAACATAAATCAATATTATCTGCTTGCTTTTTTTCTTTTATACATTTTTTTACAAGAACAACTAAATGTGTCTGGCAAACCCAAGTTCAAGAATGCAGCTGGAAATCCAGGCCCAGGTTTAGTGGAGGTGACATTTTCAGTCCCAGGGGAGAAGGCCAACTGCCTTTCATTAATGCATAAATTACAATGCTACGGTTAGTCTTCTGCGCAGTACCATCGGCAAAGACAGATGCTTGCAAGGTTCTGGTGGAAAGATAGCAATAGTTAATTTGATGATGGGGGAGCAATAGGACATGGACAAGCAAAGGAATAGTGGAAACTATGTGGATGTGAAAAGGAGGATGGAACACTTGAGAAGACAGTAATTCAAAGAATTTTCTGCAGCAGGCTTTGATCTTAAGAAAATATGAGGTAATCATTGTATTTCTAGTAACATTTCAAGGAACAGAATACTAGATCCTAGTAGAGAGCAACTGCTTATTATCCTAATTATACAAGTGTGGGTTTGTGAAGTTTGAATGCAGGATGATGCCAAAAACTCAGAAGAATGCCAAAAACAAAAATATACATTAAGGTTGCAGAATATGCTATAAGAATATGCATTAAAGTTGCATTAAGAGACTTCAGAAAAGACATGCATAGGATTGGGCTTTTAGTATATTGTCTGTAGGGATGTGCGTCAGTTTGTTTGTGAACACAGACTCTGGACAGACATAAGTGAGATGGAGATTGGGTAAATATGTATGATTCAAAATTTTCTTAATATTCTTCTGAAGATGTGCCAACGATATGTAGGTGTATCTATATATCCATACTTACATGCTCTTAAATCTGGAATAGATACTGTTAAATAAGACATACATTTCTTTTTTCAAATTCAATTATTGCTCTTTTACACAAACATGCTTGCTACTCTTTATTTTTAATTGGAATTGATAATTATTAACTCTGCAATCTTCACTCTTTACATGGCAGTAATTGCACTGAACTCAAAGGGGCTTGCATCTGAGTAGTCATGCATATGATAGTGCTCTCATATATAGAATGTAAACATGTACAGGAAAAAGGAATGTAAAAGAATGTAAAGAAAAAAAGATGATAGTCCTGTCCTTTCCATATACCCATAAGAATGTCTTGCTGATTTTAGTGGTACTTATTGCCAAGAAGAATGCTTATGATGTCATCCTACCTCCAGCACATCAATGGGTAAATGCACAAGTCACACTGAGTTAAATGGGACTCAGAGCACAATCCTAACCACCTCTACTCAAAAGTAAGCCCCATTGTGTTCAATGGGTCTAACTCCCAGGAAAGTGTCTTTAGGATTGCAGCCTTATATTTAAGTAAACATTCATCCAATTAAAAACATGCCTACTGAGAGAAAAAATTGTATTCCTTATGGTTACCTGAAACAAACTGCAATTGATTATCTATACTTTTAACCATTGTATAGAAGAGAGAATTTTGACAGATGCAATGCAACATGTAGAGGTTTTAAAAGCCACACTGCCAAAATTCCCTCTCCATGCAATGATGAGAAGCAGAGGACTCTGTCCCACTCTACCTGGCAACAAACATATCTACATTTAAATCTGCTTGTAATCCTGTAGCTTTGTATCTGGTCTAGATCTAGATCTGGTCTAGTTCTAGATGTGTATCTAGATTTAAGCCCTACTTATAGCCCAGTAACTTTGTATCTGGTCATAAAAGTATCAAAATTTAAGCCCTTCTTATAACCCTGTAATTTGTATCAGGTAACAAAAGTATCTAGATTTCAAGCCCTACTTATAGCCCTGCAATTTTGTATCTGGTCACAAAAGTACCAAGATTTAAGCCTTACTTTTAACCCAGTAACTTTGGTCACAAAAGTATCAAAATTGTATCTGGTCGCAAAAGTAATTTGTATCAGGTAACAAAAGTATCTAGATTTCAAGCCCTACTTCTATTCCTGTAATTTTGTATCTGATCACATTAAAGGTATCTCTTATAGCCCTGCAAGTTTGTGTCTTATCACAAAGAAATCTAGATACCTCTGGTTACTTTTGTATCTAAATACCTCTAGTAACAGTGTGTTATATACTAAATATACGATATATACTAAATGCGTGTGTTTGTGTGTGCATGTGTGTGTGTGTACACATATACACATGCTTAAACATATATACACACACATACTATATTTAGTATATATCCAGATTCCAGATCCCGTTGTATCTGGAAGGGGCAGACACTTCTGAGTTAAGACTAACACCCTACATGCCCCCCCCCACTGGGAATCAAGTCCCCCCTTCCCTTGGATAGGCTTACTCCTGAGTAAACATGCCCAGGACAGAGTGAGAAGCCTTAATCAGAAGAGAGAGAGAGAGAAAAGAAAAGCCATGCAGAGAAGAGCACAAACCTTGGATTTACCTATACCTTTTCTGATGCCATCTTCCCATACGTGAGTGTAGTTGTTTTCCTTTCCTTGCTTGCTTTCCTGCCCCCCCTAAAGAGTTAAGGAGTGGGTCTTTGATGCTCCCCTTTGAAGCAAAGGGTGGAGATGTGTGTGCAGGGCAGGCTCCTTCTGCTGCTGTGCTGTGCTGTACCTGCCTCGCTGCTGGCTGCCTGCTTGCTCTGCTCCTGCCATTGGCCGCCTCCCTGCCAATCGGCTCCTTGCCTGGGCCAGGGGGAGCTGCATATGCAAAGCCCCACTTCATATTTATAAGCTCCAATCGGGGCTTTAAGTCCTTGATTAGGAGAGGGGCAGATCTTTGGGTCCCAACTGGCTGTGCCGGTGGTAGGCTTGGCACCAGCAGCAGAAGGAGCCGGGCTGGGAGTCGCAGCGCGCTCTCTCCAGGAAACTTTGATTTATTGCTGGGGGTGCGCAGAGAATGGTGGCCCAGCAGCGCACATGGAGTCGGTAGAACTTTGCCTGCCTGAATCTTTTTCCTTGCACTACGAGGAAGAGTAGGTACCTTTCTTTTTTTCCTCCTTCCCTTCCCTCCTTTCTTTCTCCCCTTTCTGGTTTCGCAAGATGTGCTCATCAATGCTGAGCTGACCCAGGTAATGTCTTCTGTCTGCATGACAGTGTGCCTCTTTTGTGCAGGATAATTCAATTCTTTTTCTCCCAAGAATGTGTCCTCTGTTTTCCAGGACACAACCCCTTTTCCCAGGACACATCCTCTCTTTTCTCCCTTGTGTCCTGGAAAAACAACAACACCTTCATTGTCCTCCTTTTCCTTGTGAGCAGGCAACATGCAGTCTTCTTGTAATTAACAAATTATATGTAATACTTTCTAACACTGAATAGTGTTACATCTAACTGCATGAAAGCAATATATGAGTGATTATGGGCACAATCCTATGCATGTCTGCTCAGAAGTAAGTCTCATCATATTCAATAGGACTTACTCCCAGGGAAGGGTGTATAGGTTTGCAGCCTTTAGCTTTTATTTTGTCACATCTGTTTCCTCGTGTGCAGACAGCATGTAGTTTTCTTGTAATTAACAAATTATACACAACAGATTTATATTTAATAAGTTAGACTGAATAGTGTTTGAATTAACTTCATGAAAGCAATATATTAGTTGCGTTTAGCTTTTATTTTGTCACATCCTTTTCCTTGTGCACAGACAGCATGTAGTTTTCTTGTAATTAAGAAATTATACACAGTAGATTTATATTTAATAAGTAAGACTGACTAGTGTTTGAATTAACTGCGTGAAAGCAATATATGTGTGTGTTTAGCTTTTATTTTGTCACATCCTCCATTTTTCCTGGTTGTCCTACATTTTGTCCTCTTTTGTGGTTACTACATCTGGTCACCCTGATCTCCCTACCATGTTACCTTCTTTCCAGCCTGACTGCAAGTGGTGTGTGGCTCTCCAGTGAAACAGCTGTGTGTGTGAGTGACAGCCGCTTCTTATTCAGGTACTAAGAATAGGCACTTGGCTCAAATGCAGAGTGAATTGTTAAAAGAGACATTTCTTTTTTCCCTCCTCTCTCTCTTCCTCCCCCCACCCCCATCAAAGAGGACAGTTTAAGAAGGATCTGTTCCCAAACAGGATTTAGATTATGACCTTTGCAGTTCCATAAATATTTTGATCTTCCTGAGCTTTCTTGCCATGCACAGTTAGGAGGGAAAACAGTCCAAGTGTTTAATCCCACTTTAAGGATAGTGCTCTGTAATTAAGGGCTAACATAATGTTCCAGTCATTTACTGACAAATCAGTCTGTTAAGGGTTTGCATTTCCTGAGCTAATCTGGTTTTTATTGTAATATAGCAGATTGGGGAAAAAAAATACAGCGTTCAGTTACTGCTACTACTATTTTATTTTTTCCTATTACTCTTTTTAAAAACATGTTGAGTACCATTAGAGCCCAATCCTATGCATGTCTACTCAGAAGTACATCCTGTTATAGTCTACGGGGCTTACTCCCAGGAAAGGATGGATAGGATTGTAGCCCAATATTCATTTCAAAAATATATACTTGAATGAATAGACTCTTAATGCATCTGGCCACAAAGAGAGGAAATGTGCAGAAATCTTAACACGAATTAAGCTCCAGAACTTGGCTCATAAATATAATTTTGGTCTAAATAACTGCGCACTGGGGAAGCTGTCATTAACTCAGCCCTAGGCAGAAAGTGTAGTGTGGCTGTACAAGGAGGTGAGGCGACAGTGTATTGTGGGTATATGCCCACTAGCTGTCCTTAGTGTCTGCATATTAGATTGGCTAGTTACAATTAAGTCAAAAGATTTTTTAAAAAAGCATCTTGAGAAAAAGCATCTTGGGACTTTGGGAAATAATATAGGCAGTGAGCAAGTTTGCCAGTGGAAACTGACAGTAAGTGTGTGAAGTGTGTGACAGAGTGAGGGGCAGGATTCCTTGTTCACCTCCAGAGGAAGGTAAATAAACAGTAGTAGCATGCTTGCTGAGATGTGGTTTATAGATCAGCACTCAGTAAGTTGATGTAGTGTGGTCTACAATGTCTTAATCTGTGCATAAGTGCAGTTGTCACTGCTCCAACTTGAAATGGGTGGTTTTCTTTGGTGGGGAAGGAGGGAGGAAGAGATTCTAAAGTTAGGAAGATGTTCTTTTTTTAAGGAGCTTTCTTGAATTTACCTTCTTAGAGCTAATTTGAATGATTAGTTTTGATAAGCTTCTTAAAGTAGATGCATTTAAATGAAATCAGGGCATGTGCTTTTTTGGCTCTGGTGGCAGATTCAAACTATTCCCCCCTCCTGTCACAATTAGCCCTCTTCTTTCTCTCCCCCCCCCCCGCCTCTTTTAAAAGTGTTCCGGATGTAAGGCTGGATGGATCTGTGGTTCATTGGGCAGGCAGAACTATCTAATGCCCAGTAACACATCTGCCTCTCTGTCTCAATTAATAAACCGCAGAGCCTTACATGCTATTAATATTGTTAGTAATTGTGTTTTTGCTTTGTGGTATATGATGCACTATAAAAGCAGCCACAGGGATGGAATAAAAGTAGCACATTATTTCTAGAGTTTGCACATTATAGTGTGTGTGGAGGGAACAAGCTAAAAACTGATTGAACATTTGGGGAGCACATTGACACCTGCCTGTCACTAGGTATGCTTTGATATCTAGCTGGTGCATGTTAAAGAATGCAAAAACTTAAAACCAGCTGCATGCCCTGCTTTGGCCTTTTCAGCCAAAATAGTAATGCTAATAATTTCAAATAGTGGTTAATAACAGAACAGATGCAACAAATATATTTGCTGATATAGACATATGTGTGCCAATTTAGTTATTCTGAATCAAACGGTGTGCTCTAACATGAAATCTCCTCCAACCTCTGATTAAAATGTAACATTGACTAAAGGATTACAGAGCGGACTTAATTTTACTGACTGTTTTAACAGTTGTCACAGCTGTTGGAAGAAGGAAAGGCAATTGAAACACTCCAAAAAGGGGAGGGGGTGGGGAGGAACTAGCTTAGTAAATTTAAACATGATCTCTGAATGCCAGGCATAGAAAGGCAAATAGATTTGTGACTTCAGATATCTTCCCTACACTGTGTACATTTCCCTTTGTGACACTGTCCTTTGCGTGAATTTGAACCCTCAACCCTTTCCGCGCTTCCTCCATTAGAATAAAAATATAGAGTGTACTGTACTGAAATTACAGAGTGTTAATGTGAATATTGCAAGTATGCATTATTATACACAAATACACCAAACATGTTTTGAAGTACATGTCAGCCATTTTTCAGATGTTAAGAAATGAAATTTGGGATAAATGCCTGAAATCCTAAAAATGAATGTTGAGACCTAAGATTATTTACCAAAAAATTGAGACCAAATTCTTTTACATTGATTTCCAACATAAGAAATTAAATTTTGAAATTAAATATTTGAGAGCTTCATTAGCCTCCTTTAATATAATTCATCATACAGCTGGAAGCATGTTTTTTGTTTGTTTTTACATTCTCCACTCATCTCTTATTTCAATAAAATGTGATCTAGAAAAATGTGCAGTATCTGGAGGAGTAGCTGATGGGTGAAATGAATTAAGACTCTTCATTGAACTGTAATGTTAGAGCCTAATCCTGTGCATGTCTACCCAGAGATGAATCCCATGCTAGTCAAAGGTTCTTACTCTCAGGTAAGTGTGGTTACGATTGCAGCACTTGTTCCTTGAGATTAAGCATCCTTTACATAATAGGTGTGATAATTTAGCCCATGAATGTTTGTGTCTAATATGGGTGGGAAAGCATGATAAAACTAAAAGGACTGTCTTTCAAATCCAAACACATAAGCCTTCTAAGTACATGCGAATTAATGGATTGTTTTTCCTATTAATCCCTTATATGCAGTGCAATCCTAAGAATGTCTACTCAGAAGTAAGTTCCATTGTGTTCAATGATACTTACTCCCAGGAAAATGTGATTAGGATTGCAGCCATAGTCACGAAAATGGCCTTCCTCAAACAATTTCTTTCTGTTATTTTTTCCCACTTTACATTTCTGAGGTTCTTATATTTTTTTTCTGCAAGTTTTTAAAGAAGTCCAAAAAAATAGATGCTGAAGGGCTGACTGACAGCTTTTTATTTGCTGGGCCTGACCCCCTTTTTAGTGATGGTTGCTCATTTTAATGTGTTTATGGTTCTGCTCTTTTATTTACTGAGCCTGGTGTGTTGCAGTAGTAATTAACCTGTGTTATTAGCAAAGCCCTTGTGAATATCCATTAATTCTATTGAATGGATGATCATTTTTTACCCACTGTTGTTTGCCCCTTTTTCCTCCAAGATTAGTTGTCCCATTTTAAGCTGTCTTAAGATAGCTTAAATATTTGACAGAAATATTTCATTTCACTAGGCATATGATAAACCTAAACCAATAGATATACTTTAATTTGTACTACCCAAAAGCTAACATTCTTCACAGTTTTAATGACTCTAATAAATAGATTTGACTGGAAAAGGGAACTTGGTAACATTCTTTCAAAAAATACAAACATAAACCATCCTAATTTTCCTTCAAGCTGATTTTTAAAAACCTGTGTGATGGTCCAGGAGATGGATCTGTTGTTTTCATATGATTTGAAGTTACTTTGTGTATCACTTTGGGCATTATAAAGAAAGGAAAAGCATAATAAGCCCCCAGGAAAAAATACTTTCGCTTGGACTGCTGAAGGAAGATAAGGACTGCCTTATTAGCCAAGCCCCACTTCTGCAATTAATTTTAAAATACATGGCACTCTGCATCAAATATAGAAGGTAACTTGTCTGTGATTTTCTTAATTCTTATAGCCCATCTTTTTTTTAAGACAGAACCTAAGAGTATATACAGCGTTAAAGTGACCCAAGCTGCTGATAGGGTGATAATTTTTAACAGTATATTTTAACAGACAGGCAAACTTCTTAGTATTGAATCTTCCTGATGCTCAGTGACCTTTGACTTTGACCACACTGCAAATACAAATAGAAATGAGCAACAAAAATTAGCACTCTTCAAACTAATAATCCTCTGTGAGTTTAGTATTCTCCTTAGCCAGTTATGTCCGTAAAAATGTTTGGTTATTGGAGATTTGAAGTGTATTGGAGAAGGCATTCTTTTGGAAGTTGAAAGCAACTCTGGTTATATTGAAAGTATGATTTGGATTCTGCCTCATAGCATATTCATTGGGGGGCAGAAACAATAAAATGTGGATCTTCTGCCTTGTTCCTCTCTAGCCCTAGTAAGCTCTCTGGAGGAAACTTGTGATTATACTGGGCTGGTTTGGTTTTTATCTCTTTTACATCTACTGGCCTTGTATTAAATTGCCATTGTCCTAAAGCACATGAGAGAGAAATGAATTGCACTTCTCAACATGCTCTGACAGTGAAATATTTAGCTTCTCTGTCTCCAATCATACTCATGTGTATATGTTTGATAGTGCTGGAATGACAACCAGCAGTCTCCTGTAGCTTGACATCCTCATTTTACACATTCAACACATTTTTTTTTTACCAGAGGGGTTTCTCTTTATTTAACACCCAGTTTTATTTAGCAATTGGCTGATATCAACATTTATTTACACTAATAGAATTGTTTTATGTTTTATCACCGCTGATAACATGGAGGAGGATTCATGGGCACATGTGTGCTTACTTTATGTATATTTACCATGTAGATTATAATTATTCATTTTGTATACATTTTCAAGCATTTTTTCTTAAGTTTTTTGTTTCCTTTCCTCCTATAAATGTGAAAATATAAATTTGATATTTAACAATATATATACTGTATTAGGTTCTCTTCATTTTCTGTGACATTCGCTGGTTTGTTTCTTTGGATACAGATTCCAGGTGCTGTCATTTTCATGTTCGTATTTTTTAGCCGACCAAAAATAATACAATTGTTTGAACTTCCACATTCATTTGTTATGTTAACTAGTACTTTTATGTTTGCCCTTCTAAGGCATAACTTCTCTGATGCATGTTCAATTTTATAGCAAAGGACTGGACTTTAAAAGGAAAATTTAAAATTCATTTTAATTTAAACATAAATGTATAGGGTACATATTTGACAGCACAAAACTAGCCATATCTACTTAGAAGTAGGGCTCATTAAATTCAATGGGACTTACTCCCAGAGAAGTGCGTGAAGAATGGCAACCTTTATTTTCTTTACTTTCATATTTAAAGATTTTGTATTTATCCTCAGCGCACTTGGAGCATAAAAAATTATTTCCTTCCAGAATCACCAAATATATAATGAAAATAAAATAGATTTTGAAGCCTTGTTAAGTGTTTCACTCTGCAAAGTAACTGTGTCATTTTTGCATAATTATTATACATGAAAACTAAACCCTTCTAAAAGGCTGCAATCCTGATAAAAATTGCATATAATCCAGTTCCATTTATTTTAGCAGGACATACTTATGAATAATAGGACTTGGTAGCAATGTAGCCTTATTTGCACATGAAATATATAGAACCCAATGCAATTATTATGCATTTCTTCCTCTTTTAATTATGAAATGCTCATTGTCTTTGGTCAGAGAAGGTTTGTGTTCTAAAACAAGTAAATCTGCATAAATTTTCTTCTTTTCTGCATAAATTTTATGTTCTTTTAAATTGTTTTTTCTTTTCTTTCACAATAGGAAAGTTTTGCCTAGAATTTTATTTTTCTCTTTTCAAGATGCTTTTGTTACCCATTGCTAATTATTGGTTATACAATAAACATTGTAGTGGGAGGGTTGGAGACTTAAAAAGTTTATTCCACATTTCATGGTTGGATAACACGGTAAATTTATGGCTCAGATTGTTAGGTTTGTGATTTCTCCACTGAAGACTGTGTTGAAAATTATGCTTGTAGAATACGCTCAAATAAAAACATATCTTCATGACATTTTCTAACCAAAGCCTAATACGCATATAGTGAGAGTAGCCTTTGAGTATAGTGCTAGGAGTTGAGTGCTGGAAGTTTATTTTTTCCCAGACTCCCTTGCCACTTAATAAATAGCTAATCAGTCCAATTGTTGTGTACATTCATGTATGCATGTATTTCGTTGCAAATTATTATGCTCATAAGAGCTTTCTTCCCTTTATAATTGAAAATATTTCTTGGTAGTGTCAAAAGAGATGCTTGTTTAATCAAAAGAGAATATTTTTATATAATACTGAAGATAAGTTTGAACTTTAGAGCTCCAGTCCTATGCATGAATATGTGGAAGTAAATATCTTAGTAGATTGCATCCATAGATCCCTATGCACAAATGGAGAGCCCTCCACCTGTGGTGTATATTGTTTTCTCTGCTTGTCTGCACTCTCCATGCTGTTCTAAAAGGTTCCTCAGCCATCTAGAGCAGTGGTACTCAAATTGGGATTGGGACCTTGGGTGAGGGGTAGAATCCACCATCTTGGAATCTGGCCCTGGGCTTTCCTGGGAGTAAGTCTCATTGAACACAATGAGACTTGCTTTCAAGTGGACATGGAGGAGCTCTGGCATCATTCAGTGATGTCGCATCCCAGTAAGTTTGACAGGGGGCCTCAAACAGATTTTTAAGTTTGAAAGCAGCTCCCAGGCTGAAATACCCAAGTACCAATGCTCTATAGGCAGCTTATGAGAGGGAGGAGTGCAGACCGGAGAAGAAGTGGCAAAACCCCACAAAGAAGCGGAGGTGTGTTGCGCTAGTGCAGCAAACACTAAGATTCACTCCATTAAAATCAATGGGATATTCAGGAATGAAGATGGAAAACCCAGTGAAACAAAATCCTTTCAGTCCTTTCTTATCATTATTAGTTTGCAAGCTGACTGCTCTCACTGACTCCTCTGTGTCTTTTCATGTTGTCATGAGTGAGACAAAAGTGCACATCTCCTTTTCATCATTTTGATTGGAGCTACATACCATATGTAATGTGTTTTGGCAGCACTTACCTAGCCAAAGAAAACAAATTAATATTAGCCATGATGAGGGCATCAGAAGTATCACAGATGTGTCGATTTAGCTTTGCTCCATCACACACCCTTGCCTTAAACAACTGGTCAAGCTGTCGCAAGATGTTGCATAGTCCACAAAGGGATTTTAATAGGTGTGATCAGAGATTGATGGCTTTGGCTAGTTAGTTAGAATGAGAACATGTTGCCAGAAGAAAACCAGTTGGAAACTAGAGCCTCTCACGTCTCAGTGCATCTTCTTAAAAGCATGCAGAGGTATAGAAATAACAAACATAATATAGGAAAGCCGCATGAAATTAAGTTGACTAGTCCCTGAGTTACAGTTACATTCCTTTTCATATAAAGATATGAGTAGATTAGGACTTAGGGTTGGAGGAGAAAAGATGGCTTGTTTTTAAATTTTCTGACCTTATTCCTAGTACCATGTTATTTTCTTATCCCTTGGTTGGCTGACATTGAGCACAATCCTAACCAGGTCTACTCAAAAGTAAGTTCCCCAGTGTTCAATGATCCAGGAAAGCGTCTCTAGGATTGCAGCCATTGAGCACCATGTCTAACCATGTCTACTCAAAAGCAAGCCCCATTGTGTTCAATGGGTCTTTCTACCAGGAAAGCGTCTTTAGGATTGCAGCCATAAATAATTTTGAAGGAAACGTCTATTCTCACTAGAGATCTGCAATGCTTTAAATGATTTTTCCTCATGTTGTGACTTACATATAATGGCTAGTAAAATAGTAATATTGTATTTGTTGTCTGGCCCATTCAAATAACACTCCATTTACAGAAAAGGCATCAGGAAGCAAAGGTTGATCTTTATATCTGTCTCCACAACTGCCTTTTTTTGTTTGTTTCAAAGACTTTTCCACATTTTATAATTTATTAGTGTTTCTTATAGGTATAATTATGTCTTAATTAGGTGTTCTGTTTTGTTCTCTAAATTTTTGTGATGGAAAAATATGTCAAAGGAAGAAAAAGTAGCAGTGGAATTAATTTTGGCAGGATGTGAGGTTTAGTGACCCAACAAGTAAATAATGTACTTTGTTTTCTTAAAATTAGCAAGATTGTAAAATAAAAAAGATGATAAGATGGCATTAGATAAATGGAGAAATAAGTAATTAGAGTTGATTCAGGTTTCTGGCAAGTATCAAAATTGAAGCAAATGTCATAAATATGCATTTTCATAATTCACATAATAAAAAGATAACCAGCTAATCCCAGAAGCAATAGGAACTATCTGAAGTGAGCTACTGGGCAATGTATTGTATAGGAGATGGTTGCGTACAGTGGAGCTGGTTCATATTAGCAAGAGCTGAACATCCCCTGCCCCTGGTTTTCATCAGCATGAGTGGCACCTGTCCCATCAATCATAGGAACCACAGTTTCACAGATGGAGAAGCAAAAATCGGCTGAATTACACAGAATTGCACACTTGGCTTAATTCACCTTATTGTTCTTCTACAAATCTAGAAGACAGCTCTTTCTGTACCTGGAACTGAGGCAGAAGCATGAGATGGACTCAGGTGCCGACACATGCCTTCCCTTTTCTGATCAACCAGAGGTATTTGCAGAGTCTGTGGATTCTTTCACACAGTACAGCTTTTACTATTGGTGGGACAAAGACTGTGCACTTCACCATCACATTTCACGTGTCTTCTTTTAAATCCTGTTACGTATGTTTCTTATACTACTATTGGTTGCACTCTGTATTTATTCGTCAGCAATCTAAGTAGGAATTTAAGGACATCAGTGAGTGATAAGACATAATAAAAACACAACTTATGTACAGCACATCTCTGATGCCATGAAAAATTATTGTATTCAGAAATCAGAACGGTATCCGGATGCAAATGTAAGCAGCCTCTTTTAGTTTGTGCTTCTTTTTTCCACATAAGTATTAATTACTGAGGTCAGCTTTGGCCTCTCCTTGCTTGCCATCACTCACTTCTTCCTGACTGTAATATGAAGATACACACTGCTGGCATTTTTGTGTCATTAATGTTGAGCAGCAAACCTGTGGCATGCTGAAATCAGTCTACAGTTCTTCCAAGATACAGCTTATGTTTGATTATGTGTAAATACAGCTAGTTAGTTGGGTTTATCTGATAGCCTGGCAGAAAGAGAGAGAAGCAGGACAAACTGTTTTCAGTAACTGTGCTGTTCCTACACCTGATAAGATTGAGAGTGCTTTCGACTGCTGATATGCTTTGAATAAGAAAAGAATAATCGCTTCCACTGGCACCAGCTTATCAGGAATGGAGCAAAATGCCAACACTTTTACATTAGCAAAAGTAAATGATTTAGACATGTCATGCCTTTTTTCCATTTAAATTGAATACTAGGGTGCTTATGCGTGTGTAATAATGAAGGGGAGGTCTTATTACCTCGACTAAAGAGCAAGTGAATGTATTGGGAAAGGAGCCCTTGGCAACTATAACAGTTCTTTTGATAAGTGGAATACATCTATTTCAAGCATTCTTTAGAAAATTTCCTTTTCCATGTTATGAAACGTGTATGCTGGGAGTAGTTTATCACTTATTCCAGCAGATCTACTGTAGTTTTCAATGAGAACTGAAATTCATTTGTTCCCAGTATCCTTATTAAGTTAATTAAGATGCCTGAAACTTTTGCAGCTCTCTAATATCATAAATTTTGTGGCAGATTTTAACTAGTTATTGTGTATAAAATAATTTACAAGAAAGAATAAAAAATGAAAATGCTACATAAAAAAATGAGCCACCAGACCACCATCCCCCATAAAAACACAACTATTTGTATGCATTGGTAAACATGTTCTACACACATCAAAATGAGACACCTATATTGTATTCTCCCTTAACTAAGGGAGCTTCAGGAATAAACTAAGCCCTTAACTAAGGGCTTCAGGAATAAAAATGTTTGTTAGCTTGCTTTTGTCAAAATTCATCAAATATACAATTTGGCATCAAGATGCCCTGATTTATTCAAACATTGATAGTTTTGATGTTTTGTGCCTATTGAACTTCATAGTTTAATATTCTTATAATTATAATATATGCATGCACTATAATTATAATAACACTCAAATTAGTTTGGTGTATTCAGGTTGATAAATGGTAGCATATGTCAAAATAGATTGAGTCAGGATTTTTATTGATTATCCTCAGTGAAATTTCTGTTGCTGATTTCTCTCGATTAGTTTTTGATTAATCAAGATATCACAGGCCTTGTTCCGTAACTTTCATGGAGACAGGGACGTAGAGATCAAAATGTTGACAAGCTGATAAACTACTTCAGTTGCCCTGGTTGAATAGGTTTTTTTCTGAGCAATCATATATTTCATTGCAAGTTTATTTTCACAATTTTAGACCTTTTATTTAAAGAAAAGGTCTTCAGTTTAGGTTGGTCAGATCTTAGCTAAAAACAACTGGATCCATTTGGGTGTAAAATAATTTAAGCACTTACTGGAGGCAAACTTCATGCTTTAAAGCTGTTGCTCAGAGGTTTCATTCCTCTATGAAGATGTCAACTGTAAATATAAAAATGCATCACTGAAAATGTAATGGTTTAAAGATTCAAACTGAAATAAAATTCTCTGCCTGGGGAAAACACTGCAATCAAAATAAAGTAGTCTTAACTTCTCCTGAAGCAGGCATACTTGGAAGCAGTGCTTGAAGGCAGGAGACCCCACTGCCATTCTCTTTCAGCCACTAATAACATAGCTTTAGACTCAACAATATTATATCTAGTCACAAATGCCATATGACTGGCAAGTTGCAAATTGTTGGCAATGTGACTGAAATATGTTGCAATTCAACACTGTACATTACCTGCACGCATTCATTGCTATAAGTATAAACTCTTGGTCCTTTTAATTCCCTCATTCCTGTATTTTTTAAAGTTCTGTGAAATATCTGCACAATTGAGATTGTGAAGGTTTTGAAACTGTGATTCTGCATTTGGCTTTTAAGTAGCCACCACCATAGTGGTATTAGAGAGATTTGGATAATGTGACTGGTCTATTTGTAGTTTCGGAAACAATCAAGGCTTGATTTTATTTTTCAATTGCATATAGGCTTTTCAAAGTCCACTAAGATCATTTGAATGATGCTGCTTTCAGCTGACTACAGATAAGACCATGGGATGGCAGAGCTAGAAATTGGGTTACAGCTCATCCGTCCCTCTTGCTGCTGCAGTGGAACATAGGAGGAAACTGAGCAGACATTGTTCTGCCTCCTGCGCAGTTTACCTGAGACGATACCAGATGGCTGCCTTGTCCCTAACTGTAGCTCTGGCTTGAAACTGCAATGCTGCATGGATCCCATTATTCAGTTGTGAAGTTGCTGCTTGGCTGCCTTGGGAAAATGGAACCATGTGGAAGTAAGTGAGATAAATCAACCATTCTGGTACAGAAACAGGCTTAAGAGACAAAACCTTTAAAAGAACACCAGTGTATCCAAAAGCATATACTGTATAGGCATACCCCATTTATTGGATGGGTTAGATACCACAACACCATCCAAAAGTGAAAACCAATGAAAAGTGGAACCCAAACTTTTTTAGTTTGTAAATGCCTTACTTCCAATGCCTTATTAGCTAGCAAATTGCAAATGCCGCTTTTATCTTGCAAATTCTTGCTGCCACACAAAGAATGCAAATGAATTATCATTAACTCTTTTTGAGAATAGGATTAGACCAGGAGCTACATTATGGGAGTGCAATTTTGGTCTTTAGAACAGCAGAGAGAGGATGGAAGATAAGAATATTTGTTGAATAAATGAGTTCTGGGTACAATTGAAAGGTGTTGAAAGAGTGTCAGAAAACGAACCGCCAGAAAGCAGGGGATACTTGTACTTTGCTCTCTGATCCATAATAGTGTTACTATCTTGTGGGTTGTCTCTTCAGGATACACCTTTTCCTAGGTACTTATTTGCCAGCGTAACAAATTTAGGGTAAGACTCTGAACAGTTGCTTGACAGCAGATAACTAGGGTCAAATCAGGTTACCAAAGAAGAGAAGAGTATAGGTAGGATGGAATTCTCTGTGTTAAAAGTGTTGCAGTAGACCCGAGCATGTAACTAATAGCAAAAATAAACATTAAGCACCTAAAAAGCTAAAGTTTGGTTCTATTTAAGTTTCCAGGGCTGCTAGTTACATATGTCACATTGAAAGTTATCTAGTTTATATAGAAGATGCTGAACTGCTAAAAAAAAACCTTAATGGAATTTATTATGGGTGGATATCAGTGTATTTTGCCATGGTACTATTATGGTTGTACTACTGAATGTAGTACTTAAACATACAGTTTTTGCATAACACTTGGGTCTATATAGTGTATTTTTTTCCCAGTAGGTTACTCTGCGTAATATTATGATGGAGGCAAGAATACTTGTAGTTTCTTGTGTCAGTTTGGAAATGTCTAAAGCTAGGAACGAAGGCACTTGTGTAGTTTTATATATAAAGATGTAAACATTGGTGTTCTGACTGGCATTGAAAAATATTCCTGTTTTTATATAGGGTTTGCATACAGTATACAGCATTCAGGGGACTTGCTCTTGCAACGCCATTCGTAATTCAAAGTGTTGCCAGCAAAATCGGAAGTCATTCAGTTGAGTTGCATGCAGTGTCCCTCACTGAATTCTATGGAAATGGGAAACCTTAAGTTTATATGTGTACCCGAAAATGGGTATTTTCACTAGAGGAAAGATTCCCTATGTAGAATGGGATAAAGTTTTTACTCATGTACCGTTTTTAATGGCCTCTGCAGGAATTGCAGATTTTAGCTATCTTCAGGTAAATTCATTTTGTTAGAAACTACCCGTACAGCATAGATCTTTAGAAAGTTTTTAAAACTGAGTTCAGTGTGTGTTTGGGGTTCAACAAAATAGCTTTTGTTGCTGGTGTAGGTGGGGTTAAGAGGATTCATTTAGAACAGCAGAAACTGTCAGCGGGCTGCTAGTCAGCAGCAGGTGTGAACAACATAAAACAGGATTAACACTGAACCAAAGTGTGCACTAAAAACAGAACCCCTGCCTTTCTTTTACAAGGACAGTCAAATAGAAACACTCCCTAACCATACACACCCTGTTTACTAAACACTGCCCAATGGGCTATGTAAATGGCTCGGCTCAACTGCTGCAGGGAGCGAAGTCACTGCTCACACCCTGTTCCTTTCTCTTTGTCTATCTTCTTCCTTGGCTACCCTACATTGGGAGTCCCTACAGGGCACTACTTGACCTACTTGAGTTGTCTTTACAGCTTGGAACATGATGCTGGCACATCAATAATACCGATAATGATAAATGTATTTTTTGTAATGTCCAAAATCATTTTATACCTCTAAAACCTTATAAGGAAAAAGCAGTGATACAACGCCAGTCTTGAAAAAATGTAAAAAAGAAGCTAAGAACTGTTTTAAGGGGTTCCCCAGTTTAGACGGTGGAGCTCAAACTGTCAAGAAAGGCCCCTGAAATGAAATGCCTAGTCAGGGAAAACCTGGCTTTTTCCTCATAACATCTCTAGTATAAAATTTGATGAGGAGGGAGAACGCTAAAGCCAAGGGTCTACAGACTCAACATGAGCACTGGAAATAAGAATGACTGATAGAAATGCAAGAAGTTGTGGATAAATTTAGTAATTTTTATTTCATTATTTGGACAATCTTATAAGAGGTATGCAGTTTGTTTCATCTTTAAAAAAAGCTTTGATGTTGAGGAATTTATATTCATATCTCTATATAATGCATAAATTTGTAGCTTTAGGAAAAGAGGTGGAACATGAATGAAAACAGGTTTTAAAAGGAGTACACCTGGGCTTGCCAGCTTCCCTTCATTATTCCCCTCTACTTACCTCCCATATGGGCTACAATCCTAAACACAGTTTCCTGAGAGTTAGTGCCATAAAACAGAATGGGACTTACTTCTGAGTAGACCTGCTTAGGATTGCACCCTTAGATGCAGTTGATACAAATAAAAAGAGGCAAATTTTGCACTGGTTGGTTATCTATTCTAGAATATCAGCAGTGTAATTTCGGAGTCAGACTCATTATTTTCTGGTAATCAATTGTTATTTATCTGACCCATATCACTTTAGTCTCTTAGGAAAAAGCTTATTGAAGGCGAGATTGTACTTTTGTTTCATAAATATTCTATTTAATTTTCTTTCAGCATAAGCATTTCTAAACTGGGTCTGTTTTCTTTAAAACTTAAACACTTTCATTCATTTAAGCACTGAATACAGATAGATCTCCAGAATTCTCAGCTATCTTGTGTAGGTGCTTGGTAACAAAGCAGCTAAGGTTTTTCAAAATTGCGGTGCACCCTGCAGCTCCCATGGAGAAAAGTATGGGATGCTGGGCTTCAGCGCCTTTGAAAATCTGACCCCAATTCTGGCAGCTGTGCACTTGGGTGAATTATGGCATCCAGATTCAGTATTACTAATTTAAAAATATAGCTCTTTTTCTACACAGAGAAAACATCTGCTGCTGCCTTTTTTGAAAATGGCATTAAGAAAATAAGAATTTTTTTCCCCAAACACAATACTGTCATCTTCTCCTGTACATGTGTGCGCACTTCTGAGTCTATGATTAAGCCTGCTTATCTATTGGAATTGTAACAATTTATGGTTCAAGTGTGTGAACAAGGCTACAAGTCCAATTCATGCTTGCTTTGAAATGTGATACATTTATATATGGATAAGAGTTCTCTGTATACATGCTGCCAGTATCCAGGACCTACTACAGCTACCTCAGGTTACTTACAAGACAGAAAAGAAGTACATCAATGGTACAGTTAAGCCAGGTATATCTTGAAGAAATGGATGACCTGAATTCAGCTCTTTATATTTTAGATGTGAGCTGTTTTCTGGACAGGGACCCGTTAGCCATTAATTGTTTCATTTTTTCTGTAAACTGCTTTCTGTACCTTTTTGTTGAAAAGCAGTATATAAATATAAATACTGTAGATAGATATAGGGGTTACAGATATTAAGATTACAATTCTATTGAGGCCTTGTGCTACCAGAACTAGTGTTCCAACATTATTTGACGGCTGCTGCAGCAGATGGCAAGATATCCAACAGGATCAGGAAAGACTTCGGAAAGCTCTGCTATTCCTGGTAAGTTGGTAGCAGGTCACGGGCAGGGAGGAAAAAATAAAATGGCATGTTAGGGAAGAATTTGCAGTGGGAGAATGCAAAAAAGAAGAATTTCTCAGTGGGAGAAGGGAATGGGCCTGGCAGCATTGACTCATGCCTTAATCTTATCCTGGAACCCCTCCCTAAGGTGCCCCTAGGCTCTCTTCAGACCTGTAGTAGCAAAATGGTTGGCACAGGTCTAAGATGACCCATGAGTAGGGAATTGCAAAAGGCAAGGTTATTTTTCCTGACAAAGGGGTATTATCCCAAAAAATAACCTCACCTTTTTTTGTCCCTACTCATAGGTGATTGTGCAACCTACTGGGAGACTTGCTTACCCTCTGCAGGCTATCTTATATTTCCTGACTGCATGCTATAATTTAGTAGTGATAGGATTCACTCCTGATTTTCCATGCATGTTGTGATTGGTTGAACTTCAATATCTTCTGTATAAGGTACAATCTGAATATGATTTGTTTGTAAGGTGCACCTCTGATGTTTCCATCTTAAGACTAAAACAACTGCAGGCAGAGATTTCCTGATTCCCTCACTCAGAAGAAGTTTAGGAAAAGTTGTGTGTAGCCTGAAAGATCACTTACAACATTGTGAATGTTGTTTGGTCCTGATAAAGGCATCATTTTGCCATCTCTGTGGCTTTTGTTCTACAAGTCATTTAAACCTATTTCCATCATTGACTACTTCCTGCAGCCATTTACTCCTAAAATCTTACATCTTAACATACCATAAGGTCAATGATAGGCAAACCTTTAAAGGTTCAGTCATTGGCCAGTGCTTAAAAAGAGTGTAAAAGTTTGGAAGCTTATGCAAAGCTTATCCAAACTACTTAACCTCTCTAGCCTCAGAATCTGTCTGAAAATCCTATGTGAATACCTGTCTCGCGAGATCTTAAATAGAACCTTATTTGTACCTAGTCAAAAATATACCCTTAATCAGATTTCACTCATTTTTTTCTGCTCACTTTAACCTTACAATGGCTTACCAGGCTTTTAGAAAGTGAAAATACATATACATGAATCTGAGTGTATGTAATTTTCAAGTGTTTTTGGCAATGAAACTCAGTAAAGTCAAATTTTGTTTCCTTTAGATCAGCTGATATTGCAAGTATTGACAGAATACATATTTTGGGATAACCCTACAAACCAGAGTAACTACAGGAGCACATAAGAGACATTTACATCGACATAGTTACGGCACACACCTAGTGAAAACCTATGGGAAATTCATATTGCAAAGCAGAGTAAATTGTTCTTACGTCGGAACAAGGACTCCCCATAGTTACTCTGGATTGCGCCCTAAGTGACATTCTGTTTTTCTATAGCGATTCATTCATTTGTGTAAGAAAACAGAACCAAATTTAAGTTAAGACTCTGAGGAAAAGTTCCTGTATACCATCTAAGTAAGTCATGTAAACAGGTTTACTTGTAAACAGGTTTACAAAAATTAGAAGAGGTTGCTGTCATCTGTATTGATGGAAGATGGTGGAACATTTTGAAGGTGTGAAAAAGGCACAGTGCAATTCTAAGCATGTCTACACAGAAATGTTCCCCATTGTGTTCAATGGGGAACATTTTGGAATGTTCCCTGGAAAGTGTGCATAGGATTGCAGCTTGAGTAGTACTGTGGAAATATGGAGAGAGAAAATACTGCCTTTACTCAAATATAATGCGCCATTGAATTTAATGCACAACCCTATTTTGGAGATTAAATTTGGCTGACAAAGGTGCTCGTTGAAGATGAGTAAATACAATAGTTTGAATTGTCAATAACCCACAGTCTGGAAATGTACTTGTTCATTTCTATTCTGTTAAGAAAGACAATTAAATCTTTGGATTATCCTTTGGTTCCCTTGTATTTTAAGATTTGACAGCTTGTAAAACTGCCTTTGTGTATACATTGATGCCAGAAATTAGAAATTTGGGCTCAGCCGACTACAGCTAAAACTATCACCAAAATCAATGGGGATTTGTTATTTGCATGTAACAAGCAATATGGGTTCAGGAAGAAGCCCAGAAGAATTATTTGAGAGAAAACAGTTGGCATAGCACAATGCCACACAGTATAGGTTTGCAAAAGAGAAACAGTCAACATTGGAAACCCCAAGGATGAATTGATTTTGTATTTTATTTCAAAAGTGTTTGCTTGGATAAAGTATAAAAATACTTTATCCACCAAAGGCTTTTCTTTAAGACCTTCTTCTTTCACACCTATGTGAAATACTGTATTTTAAATACTGGGTGAGGAAAGAAAACCAGGAGAAGGGACTTTTTCTAAGACATGCACTTTCTGACAGATAAAGAATAGCATTTGGTTAGAAAAGGCAAGTGAGCAGCTGGCCATTTATTTAACTAACTCCTATAGTTTTGTACATAGATGCTCCCCCCTTTTCTTGCATACCACTTTCTGCTACACTGATGATAATGTACCTGGAAGGAAAAAGCAGTGCAAACCGAGGCAACAGCGTCAGACAGGGCGGTCTGCCATCTGTCCCACCTGCTGCATTCATATGTCCATCTGTTTCCTTCAATTGCTCATTGCGAGTTTCCACAGAAGAATGTTCAGCCTGAAAGGAAGGCAGTGTGAATTATTTAGGTTCCTCCAGTGCAAATAAAATGGAAATACTGTAGAAGGTGTTTGGGGAGCCTATTGTGAGGGTGGGCTAGGAGAAGTAGTCATGAAAGCCTAGCTCACCTCTGGATGTTTTGGAATGTGTTAAGGCATGAAAGCATTTGTTTTGCATACAGAGCAAGATGTATAGATGATTGTGAAGACAATAAGCCAGTGAGATTTATTTAGATGTAGCTAGATCACAGCCTGTTTTGCCCATAAAATATAGACTGTTTTCAGAACGAGAATCTTTTGGGACTTTTTAGCCTAAGTGAAACTGATGAAATTAAATACTTAGGGTGTTAATTGAGACAAAATAAAATGTTTTTCTTTAAGACTGTTTGGAACCCTCTATTAGCCAAGAGGCTATAAATACTTGCACATACTGGGGGCTTTACATTCAATGCAGTCTTTTGAGATTAGTATAGCTTTTTTCTGGGGTACTCTCTGGTACTCAGTACTGGCACCTTTTTTCAAGCCCCCACCCCCAAATAGCCAATTAATAATTAGTCATATGAAGATGACCTGTGATGAGTACTGACATTTTTTTCCCAAGAAAAAAAAACACAAAAATTGGTTATACCTATGTTTCCTATAGGAGAGAATTCACTGGGAAATTATGCATTTCATCCCCTTGTCAAATGTGTTCAAAAGAATTTTATATTTCACTCTTTCCCAATAACTTGCTTATATGACCCCAAACACAGGTATATATATTTCTGAATAGATTTCAGTGTATAGATATCAAAGAGTGAAGATGTCTCCTGCAAATATTGACTAAACTAAGACTGACTGCTAGTCTTGACTCCTGAGCTGGGGGTGTCACAGACATGCCATAAGGCACTTCTGCCCCATTGCTGAGGGGTTGGGGGAATTAGGCCAGTTCACAGGCATATGCTGACCTCCCACAACAACGGAAAGATATGCCAGGTGAATAAGACTGGCCTAAATTGGTTAGGATTGTGCCCTAAGGGTGGTTCTCATCTCTGTTTCAAAGTCAAAGAGCCAGTTTTGTTCAAAGTCATTTCTGTGATCATGTGGCTGGCATGACTAAAAGCAAAAGGCACATGGAACATTCTTGCTGGAGTGGAAGTGTGAACTGGAGTTCACTCTATGCAGTACTCAGGTAACAAACCACTGACCTGCCAACCTTTCCAGTTGACAAGATCAGTGTCTTTAACCACTGAGCCACCATATAAACATTTGTGCAGACAGGCCTGTAGGTATAATTGTGTAAACTCTGTAAGCCAATAAAGCTGCAAAGTGTAGATCTTCAGTTCGCTTTCAAAATTCAGTAGAAACATTAGGTGACTTCAGGTCATCTCTGTGTCTCCGCATCCTCCTCCTCCCTCAGAAAATGTGCAAGCACCTCTTGTGTATATTTAGCGTATTAGCTTGCTCTGTGATACTCTTAAAAACATGACTCTTCAATTTTTAATAGACCTGAAACTTTTATTTTAATGCAATTTTTATGACACACAAAATGAGAAAGCCCAGGTGTCACATTTCCATGACAAGGAAATATTTTCAATTCCTAAGTAGTCTTCATACCAGTTTAATTTTATTTGACTTTTCCTGAGCCTAGCATAAAAGCAGAACTTTGATAAGATGCATCTTTTGTAAAGGTACAGGGGCTTGTTTTGCCTGGTTTCAGATTTGTGGGGAAAAAGGATCCAGCATCTTGATATCCCAACTGTCTATCTACTTCCCTGAAATTTGCATGAAATTCAGCTGCAGCCTTCAAAGGGATTTGAGTAGATTGGATTATTTAAGGTTAGTCCTTGTCAAACCTATTAAGTTCAATTCTCATGCAAAACCCTTTTTATGTTTTTTTAAGCCAATAAGGAAGCAGACTATTAGGAAAACATCATATATTTGCAGTAGAATAAATATGGTAATGGAATAATCTATTGGCATATGAAACAAACCAATAATCCACTTCTGTTCTTTTAAACTCAAAAGATTCTATATACTTTGCAGGACAAATTTAAAAGTGTTTTTATTAGTGAATTATGGAGATAGGTAGGATTGAGTATATACCATGAAAATGAGAATGTTTCTGTTTTTCAAGACAGCCGGCAGTTAGAACTGATTTTAAAAATCTTTTCAGTATCATTTGAACTTTCTGCAGAATTGGTTTGCAAGTTGATATGGTGGGACTTATCTGAATATGTGCATGGGTGTACTGAGGTAAGGCCCAGTTATTTGACTCCATGTGTCCACAAAGAAGATGATTCTTGCTATTGACAGTGCCAGTACCTAAAAGCTGACACCTAGTAGCCTGGCAAAGTCTTACAGAACTAGTATGCTGTACAGATATATCTATCTATCTACAGTATTTATATACTGCTTTTCAACTAACAAGTTCACAAAGTGGTTCACAAAGAAAATGGAAAAATAGTAATAGCTAATTAGACATGGTGTGCTCAGAATGGAAAGAGTGCATTGGTGTGCCTTGTCGTATTGCAGAAACAGTTTAAAGTTTGTAATGGATTGAGCATTTTAATGGCTTATGTTGCATTTCATCTATATTAATAAAAGGCAAATTCTGTCTGTCTCCCTGTCTGTCAGATAACCTTCTAGCTCCACCTGCTCTACATAGAGATATTATACCTTTGTGAAATCGGGATGATCCCAGGATTGACCCACACACACAACCCAGCCCCACACTCCACACACATGCACAACTCCACACACATCCTAAAACCTTCTAGCTCCACCCACACTTGTTCTACATAGACATATTATACCTTTTTTGAATCAGGATGATCCCAGAATTGACCCCCACACACAACCCAAACCCACACTCCACACACACACACACACAATCCCACAGTCCACACACACCTGCTAACCCACTCTTTCACACACACATGATGTAGCCCAAGCTCCACACACAATCGATCCCCCACTCTACACACACACATAAACACAACTCCAAACACACAACTCCACACTCTCCCCATGCACAACACCCACACTCCAACCCCCACACTCCAACACACACACCACCCCACAGGCCAACCCCCACACTCCACATGCACAACCCCTCACTCCACACACACACCACCCCACACACACAAAACATAACTCCACACACACACACTAACCCCCTCTTTCACACACAATGTAGATCAAATGCCACAAATACCCAACCTCACATTCCAAACCCACTCTTTCACACACATACAACATAGCCCAACCCCCACACACAACCTAACTCCACACACACAACACAACTCCACACACACAATACAAACTAACCCACTCTTTCTCACACACCCACACAACCCAACTTCACACTCCACACACTCACACAACACAACTCCACACACACATCCTAACCCACTCTTTCACATGTACACACCATAGCCCAACCCCCTGCACACAACATAACCCTACACTCTCACACAACACACACACACAACGTATCTCAACCCTAACACACAACCCCACCCCACACTCCACAAACATCCTCAAAACCCAACTCTATACACACACGCACACAACCTAACCCACATTCTTTCCCACACACACAACCTAATCCCAACCCCCACACACATTTTATTTTAAAAGTTTAAAAAAAATTTAACAATTAAAATGCTCTACATAGACATATTATAATATCCAGCATTGGGATTTGTGGCCAGATGTGGAGGGAACAGTTAAAATTCAAGTTTGAAAAGAACTGACAAAACCTACAGTGAGGCTTTGAAGTTCTATGGACTGAATTGAGAAATTCAAAGTTATTTCTTGAAAACTGTTGTTTTCTAAGCTCCCACCCTCCACAGGAGCTGGTTTAAAAGTCAGCACGGAGTGCAGCTTTTAAGCTAGTATTGTATAAAAAAGGAGTTGCGGATTAAGCTATACTGGAAGCAAGTCAAAACAAGCCTTTTTTTGCTGGGACTATTTTCCGCTTGTATATCAAGACATTGCTTGTATATCAAGTTTAATGTATCAGAAACATTTGCTTGTCTTGCAAAACACTCTCAATGCAAGTTAATCTCAACCCAAGGTTTAACTATAAGTAATTATACTACTCCAGTTCTGAAAATCAATACAGTCTATCAAAGAAGAGTGTTTTTAGCCTGATGTATTTTACAAAGGCTGCAATCCTTTTTAAATCCTCTATTTAAATCAGCATAAACCTGGCATAAGTCCTGTGCTGACCTGTCACAAAAGTGCTGTAAAGTGATTCTGTCCCACTCTTGGGGGGATGAGGACATACGCCAACCTCTCCAAGTCGCCACAGGAAGATATGCCAGGTGAGTTAGGCATATCTTAGTATTTCTTAGTATTGTACCCTTTGTGTCATTTTAACTTGGTGCTTGCTTTGTCTATAAACAGTTTAAGTGGAAGCAGTTGTTTGAGTTGTATTAACAGCTTGCTTTTAGCACTGATGTCTGAAAGCATTAATTTGGCATTCAAGGCATTATTTATCAATTATATGAATAAATAGGAGCCATGCCACTGCTCAATAAAATGACACAAAGTGGTCCACTATCTCCATTCCATGCTAGGTTATGAATGGCATGGTTCCCCCCCCCCTCAGTTTGTTAACATTTGAAAAGATGAAGCAGGATTGTATGGGCTGGATAAGGCTGCATGGATAGATTTTAAAAAATTTAAATTGATTTCATTTATTAGATTTTTATTCTGCCTTTCACCCCAAAGGGCACCCAATGATCAAAGATTTATACAGTTCAACAATTAAAAACAATACTGTAAAATATAAATAGAAACCATAATAAAACACAATAAAATATTTAAATTATGCCAGGGATCAGCAATAAAAATGCACAATGAAAGTATTACTTCAAAAAAAATTATGTGGCTTCAAAGGTTTTCCTACATATACAGGTATTCAGGCCCCACCAGAAGGTTAATAGTGAGAAGGCTATTCTCAGCTTAAAGGGGAGGGAATTTCAGATTGTGGGGAGAATTACCAACTGACTCAAGATATTTTGGTAAGTAAATAGTAACTGTTGGCCTTTCTACCTGTTGTTCTCAAATGCCCTTTGAGGAGGGAAAAATCTTCTGAGTGAAATCCTATTCTGAGTGAAATTCTGAGTGAAAGTTGAAATCCTATTCAACTTTCCAACTCTGATGCAGTTACAATGCAGCCCTGAAATAAATGTTTCCATTCCTCGAGGAGGCGTCCATGACTGCTCCCTCACTGCTTGTTGTAGCACATGCCCTCTTGGCACAGCTGCATCCCAGTGGTGGGCTCCAGTAGGTTCACACCTAATCTATAGAACTGGTTGTTAACAAGAGACAGGACATATAAAGTTAAAAAATAGCCATTTAAAAGTGGCTGCCAGATGGGCATAGAACCGGTTGTAAATTTCATTGAATCCCATCACTGATCAGCACTGAAATGTTGGATAGGATTGGGCCCTGAATTATTATATCTTTAAGGTGATTTCTTTAAAGTTAGCATTCTTTTAAAGATTTGAACTTGGAGGACTTTGTATTCCTGCACAAACCAACAACATCTTGGCAAACAAAGTTTAATAACGGTAGTATTTGACTTCTGGCGTTTTTGTCTCCTGCTTAAGATGTTAGCCATTTTTGAATGAATGGACAGAGGGATAGAGGAGGACAATGACAAAGAGAAGTTCATTTTTCAGAGAGACCAAATTATTATATTACCGCAGATGACACATTTGCTCCAGCCGGAGAAATGAGTCATACTAAACATTAGTTTGGGAAGGCTTGAATAGAACTCACTTTGCTTCCTTCCGCATATTGCATCTCTAATGTTGCCAGTCCCTTACTTTTCATAATTGACATATTCATTTTCAAAAATTAGTGGGGAGTATGGGAAAAGTTCAGGAAAGGAAGAGTTTTGTCCAGCTTGTGAGACGAGTTAAAATGCTTTGGTTGCAAGTGAATGATGAGAGTGCGAGGAAATATATGTAGCCATAGAAAATCACAGTATTTACTTTACAGTACTCACACTAAAGAAGATAGAAAAGTATTTTATATTCCAGCTATTTGTCTGTGATTAAAGTTGTAGAATCTGCAGAAATAAGTCTTTGAGAAAATATAGTTCTTACTAAGTTCAGTGAGATGTTAGATTCTCAGGTAGGCATTCTTTAGCTTTCTACTAGATTTTTTTAGATTGTGAGCCCTTTTGAGACAGGGATCCATTAGCTATTAATTAGTATTAATTTTTCATTTTCTTGTAAACTGCTTTGTGAACTTTTCAGTTGAAAAGCAGTATATAAATACTGTAGATAGATAGATAGCTTTCTACTTTTCAGTAGGGAAGTCTTTCCCCAGCCTAAGAAAGTATACCAAGTACAAAGAACCCAGTGTAATTTGGATATGCTTTAAAATTGTGTCCCTTGGGATAAAGTATGTGGTGGTCCACTATTAGAAAAAAGCATGCATGTTTATTCAGAGGTAAGTTCCACTTGGTTTAATTAGTGTTACTCTGATCAAAAAGTGCCTAGGATAGCAAACTTTGGGCCTGATCCTAAACTGGCTCGTGCTGGCAGTGGATGCCACAAACTTGCCATAAAGCACGTTTACAGTCCTGGTGAGTAGAGAGCTCTGGTGCTGGACCCTCATCAGTCAGGGACAGGCCTGTCACCATATGGGGTAACAACAACTGTTGGTTGGTGGTGCAGCGTCAGGAGTATGGGATTGGTGGAGGAATTGGGGCAGAAGGGGGGGTAAAAACTACAGAGCTCTGTTTTGTCATATCAAGCCTCCAGCTACAATCCACAATAACTACGGGACCTTTTACTCCGACGTAGTTATGGTGCCACCTATGGGAAATGCATAGAGCATTCCAGAGTAAGTGCCTCTTGCGTGTTCCCATAGTTACTCTGAATCGTAGCGACCTTCTCTCAAGTATGGGCTTGCAAAATTGTCAGTACAGACTTAAAACCCCATTATGAGTCTTGGGGCTTTTCCTGGGGAAGGGGATGAATGTTCCTCCTGCGGATACTTTCAGCTTTTTCCTAGTGCGTCCTAGATACTGTGTTAGCTGCTTTGGTGTTACTGCTGTAGTGGGAACAGAAAAGCTCAGAACTGACTTATTAATCTGTTTCAGAATAGCTCGTCGAAAGATAGGTTACTTTCCTACTTTCCCCCTCTTGAGATGATATTTTATTTATATGATCAAATGCCTTGGAAGTGATTAATTCATTTGGGGAACATCTTGCTATTGTAAATTTGTTGCATGTAAAATAAAATTATCATAAGGGAAATGGTGGAAAAAGTTTTAAAAAATTATTTAAAAATTATGGTAAGTCACTTTGCCCTTGATTCTTTCCAAGTGAATACTGTACAAGACAAAGGGCGGAATCCAGAGTAACTATGGGGAGTCCTTGCTCCACTATAAGAAAAATTAGCTCTGGATTGCAATATGAATTTCCCATAAGTTTTCACTAGGTGGTGCAGTAACTACAGGTACACGTAATGTATCTTACGTGCTCCCCTAGTTGCTCTGGATTGTAGGGAAAGAGAAAATGCTCATTTTTTGAGATAATGTCATTTCTATAAGGAAGAAAAGTGTGGAGTAGGGACAGGATGTGCTAGGAGAAGAAATAAACACCTATCTCCATTTTGAATATGAATGATGCTTTTATTACATTTGGTTGCAGACTGAGTAGTATGAATTTAAGAACTGCAGGTCATTCTGATACTTAATACATCTTAAAAAATGAAGACTCAAGGAGGCCATCAGTAACATGAATTTCTGTTAATAAGGCTGCAATCCTAAACTCCAGTTAGGCCGATCTAAGCCCCAGCCTAAGTCCTGCACTGACCTGATGGTGTCACAAAAGTGCCGAAAAGCATTTCTGTGCCACTCCTGGAGGAAGGTAAGGCAAGTGGACGCACATGTATTTGCCTCCCTGTGTCATCATGGGAACAGGAAGACCGATGAGTTGTGCCAGCCTAGTTTAGGATTGTACCTGAAAAGACACCTAGGTTTTCTCGGCTTTTTTCTGCACAAATTATGACTCAACAATCAGAACTAAAATTACACTTTAAGAAATACCTTAAATTTAAAGCCAAATATTATGATTACATTTTTTAAAAAACCTTAAAATAACTTAATGTGTCTGTATAACATTTAGGAATTTTTACTTTCATCAAATAGGGGTGCTCTGTGCTTCAAGGGATGCTGTGCCTGTCATAAGGTTTGAGAGTGTAACGACGGGAAACGGCATTCGCGTGCCACTCATTTAATAGTATTGCCTGTCCATCTGTCCACCAGAATGATCCACTTATCATGCTTCTAGGTTTTCCTCTATCAACTTTAAGAATTATGAAAGGAAAATTCCAATTTTTCCTGTCCCTTTGTGACAGGTAGACTGAAGATTGTGGCCATTTGGATTAAAAACATATCCATCACCACCAGCCGACAGGTTATTATTATGTCTCCTTTGAATATATGAATTTCATCCGCTATGTATTGGAAGTCTAAGAATGCCAACTTTTTATATAAATAATTATCTTGCCAGTGATGTACTGCATACTGTTGCCATATTTTTTCACTTTTACAGCATTCTTGGCCTTATCACCTATAACATAAATCTTAAGCTTTCATATTTAATAAAAACCTTTAGACTAGCAATCCTTCCGTAATGCAGAGCCAACCAATTGCACATCATCATTGGGAAATCATTTATTTGTTTTGTGTGACAGATGTTTTAGAAGATATCCTGGTTTAAATTTGATGGCATGTCTGATACAGTCAGGCAACAGAATAAAAGGGCAACCATATTTAAAGGCTGATTCTGACCTTGATGTTCATCTCATGGTTAAGGTTTCTAACTGGGAGTGGGGACAAATATATTAGCAAAATTAGGTGATTGTGAATGGAATCCTAAAGACATTTTCCTGGAAGCAAGACTATTGAATGGAATGAGGCTTACTTTTGAGTAGACATGGTTAGGATTGTGTCTTTTATTTTCCTTTTGGTTGGGGGGGGGGGGATGGAGTGTATATGACAATCCATAAAGGAGGGGATTATTTCCAGTTAACATTTAAGAAAATCTACTTAAATGTTCTTCTGCATGTTGCATGTTGAAGTTAAGGGCAACTGAAACAGGGTACTACTGTGTTTCATATGAAACTTGTGTAGCTGAATTAACAGAAATTGCAGTGGATTGTGCTCTTTTAGCACTTGTGTCTCCCATTTTGCATTTCATGCAGTTTCCCACTTAAGACTTCTTCCCGTCCTGAAGAAAGTATATCCCTCATTCCAAAGAATGACATAGCAGGCTCTAGACCTAATTCAAGGGACTGTGGGGGCATTTTTTATCCATATGGTGCTGGACATGTACAGTTTCTTTGATTCTTAAATAGAAATCTGTGTGATCACTGGATCTAGCAAGTGTATGCCAATGTAGTTAATGCCTCTATTGAATCTATCTGATTCTTTTTCCATACTCAGAAACCTTTGATAGAGCCTAAAAGGTTGCAATAAATTATTTGGGATAGGCCAAAAAATGAAGTTGTCCAGTCTTTCTTACAGCCACTTTAGGTGTCAGCTGGTTTTTGTTGTACACTGAAAATAAATGCATTTAGTGCTGGCCTAATGTGACACAGTTTTCCAATCCAATAATCAGTGAACTTTATCAAAACTTTGCTTCAGAGGTAACTGCTACATGTTGTAAAGACCTCATTTTATGTGAGTATGTTGTATGAATAGCATCCCAACTAGTGCTTCTAGTGTCAGGAGCTCACAGAGAACCTTTCTCTGTACCCAGAATGCACATTCAGTTCATTTAAGGGGCCTTCGTGGAGGCAGCTCCTGACAGTGGAGATGCTGTTTGGAATGCTACCTCAAGTATTTATTGTTAAGAGTATTTCACTCCAATAGTCACCTTGTAGGCGGTAAACATTTAAGACAGGATGTGCATTTGTTCACACTAGTCCACCCCCCAAAGGAATGTATTTATTTGTTCATTAGGAATGGAGTCCTCTTGTAAATCCATAAACATATTTATCCTGTAAATTCACTTGCTTATTCGCACAGACATTGAAGAAGTGAAAGCCATTTATGCCAATTCTTGCTTGACCTTTGCTCTGAGAATCTGAAAGCAAAGCTCTCGCACATGAGGCCAGTGGCATAAATAGATTTGAATTACACACAGTAATATGTGAACAATATGTAACTGTAAAGCCAAAGGGTTTTTTTAAGGCTCTATCAGCACACTTGCTAAATTCAAAGGAAGGCTGAAAAAGGTTTCGGGATACATTTTTTTTCTAATTGTGTGTGTGTGTGTGTGTGTGTGTGTGTGAGAGAGAGAGAGAGAGAGAGAGAGAGAGAGAGAGAGAGAGAGAGAGCATAATCTGGGGTTATCAAGCATTCAGTTGTGTGGGACAGTCAATGTGCACAAAATGTGGGCATAAAATCTCTAATATGTACAGCTGCCTTATTACTTCATTTACTTACTAATCTCATGGTATAAAGAATCATTTGGATATTTAGAGAGCCAGATAAATGTTCATCCAGTTGGCATGAAACAGCATCATGTTTCATGTATGTATTGGTAAACATGACTGTTATAGCTAGCTGGGGTTTCAATAATAATATACCAAGATACTGGATTTAGTTTTGTAAATTGAAGATTTTAGTTCTTTTAGAGCATAGGCATTGGTCCCCTGTCCCAAATATTTGCACCACAATATCTCTGTACTGCCATTGTAATATGGTATTGTATGACTCAAATATCTGGTGGTACAAGTGGTTAAGTGTGCCTGTTAACCAGCAGGCCAGGGTTTGAGACCTAGGTCCCCACAAGACGAGGATTTCCTGCTACAGGCAGGGGGTTGGACTAGATGATCCACTGGGTCCCTTCCAACACCATGATTCTATGATATGCTTCTGCAGCATTGATGTATTGCTGTGGTTTGTTGTACAGCATTTGTACTTTCAGCAACATAAGAATATACATACTGCTTTTTTGGATTAGTCCAAAGTCTAGTTCAAAACTACGTTTTCAGCACTAGTCAACCAGCTTTGAGGCACATCAAAGTCATACACCTCTCCTTTTAACTCAAGCATCTAACACCACAAATGGATGATTTAGTTCCAGCCCAACTGGGGTTAGCATTGCAGCCCCACTGTTAGAACCATTCCAGATATTAATGCTCTCATATTTTTTTGGTACATGGATGTACAAATGTCCTCTAGAGTTCCTCACTACTATATTTCCATTTTCTTGCTCAGTGCTTTTAATAGCCTGGGGGGGACGGACGGATGGACAGGAACCTATAAGAGTTTGTGCAAGGCAAATTGATTGACCACTGCTAAACATGTGTGCAAAGATCGCCCTTTAGGACAACTACAATGCAAGTTCTTGTATGTGGTACCACTGCATACTTTGGGGAAAATGCTGAAGTACATCATCATCAAAAGCTGCATCTGCTTTGGAACAAAAGCCCACCTGAGTGCCAGAACAAGGGCACTCTTACATTGATGTTGGCATGCTTATATTCAGTCCAAGGGACTTGAGCAGTAGGCTAGTCTTGTTCTTGACCTAGTCTATGAACTAGTCTGTGTGCAGCTGTGAGTGGTGCAAGAGGTTAAGATGCTGTGCCTGTTAACCAGCAGGCCAGGGTTCGAGACCCGGGTCAGGCCCACAAGACAGGGTGAGCTCCTGTCCTTAGCCTAGCTCTGCAACGCCAGCTGGATCCAATCGTATTGGCTCTGCCTTTCCATTGGACTAATTCAGTGGCTTGGAGAGGGGGGATTTGCTGCTTGGGTAACAGCATATCCTCCGTAACAATTCAACCCAGGCTTTCGTGCTTCGCATGCAGCGTATGCAGCGCCGAGCACGATACCATAGTCTTTTAAGACTGACGGAGGCCTGCTATGAGCTATCCTCATGAAAGGCATAGCTATTTTCCCAGTTCTGTACATGAAGACTTTAAGTGAGAAAGACTTCTATGCTAGTCTGGAATTAGGCGAAATGAACAGCAAGATGAACTTTCTTGATTTTCTGTAATTAAGCAATTTTGCAATTTCCCTTGAAACTTTTTTTTGTGCTGTGTATTTCAACTCTTACAGATTTGAATCATACACATTGTTGATTATTTCCCAAATGAAATTTTTTTCTTGGTATTTTCTCTCACCCATTTCTTTGTTGAAGCATTAAAAAAACTACATAATCCTTTGGGCTATTCACAGCTACACATTGCTCACACATTATTCTGTGTGTTGTTTAAAACTGTTTGTGCCACTGGCTGTTTTGTTTTTCACTTTTTTGGTTTTTTTGGTGGGGCGGGAAAGATAGGCTCCAGACAAAGAGGACAGATTACGTTTCTCCAGCTACTTACTCAATATGAAACAAATTCTTTTATAGTGCCTTAGTAAAAAGGGCTGAGATGGAAATTTTTCTGGCTGAAAATCTGCATTGAGATTATCGAAAGTCTGTTTTCAATGGCCCAAAATATACAATTTGGATCCTACTCAATCGGGAAATTCTTATCAAAGTGACAAGAACCATGGTCAGGAAACCTTTAAGCATATTAACTTTGTCTAAAGCAGTAGTCCTCAATCTTTTCGGCCCCAGTAACCAGTGCTGTGGTAAAAAAAAAATTTCCAGGGACTACCCCAGGGGTGGGGGGAGAGTTGTGCCTCTGGTGACCTGGAGGGAAGGCTTCCCAACCTAGAGCACAGCACAGCTGTCTTCGGCTGTAAATCCTTTTATAAGAAATGGCTAGGTTACTGTGGATAGGATTGCAGGTGAGAGCCCAATGTCTCAATGCATGTCTACTCAGAGCAGGGATTTTCAACCGTTTTCAGTGCAAGATGCATTGAAAATGCACAAAGCTATCCTAGTCACTCTTATTGGAGAGTAAGCCTCATTGACTGTAACGGGACTTATTTCTGAGTAGATAGGCATAGGATTGGGCCCTGGAGCTGCAAGCTTGTTCACACTTTCCTGGGAGTAAGCTCCACTGACTGCAATGGGGCTTACTACTGAGTAGACAGGCATAGGATTGGTCTCTGAGGCTGCAGTCCTCCAACAGAGCCATCCTGCTGTGAGAGGGGGAGGATGCACTTAGAGGAGTCCTCTTGCGGACTGATCAGGCAGCTGCCAAGGACCTCAAGTGGTCCCCAGGTTTGAGAAATCCTGGTAGCTGATCTAGAAACTAAATAGCTGAGGTATAAAATGAGGATGGGCCAGTTGTACTTTTTCACAAGAATCCCCTCAGTCCTTTAAATTTAAATTAAATGTTAAATTAAATTAAACATTTAAATTTAAATGTTAAATTTACAAAGCAAGAGTGTGTGCTCAGGCTCAGGGATGAGTTCTGCCCTTAAGTCAGTCACAACTCGTGCTCAGGACAACCTGTGGGGGGCACCTTTACCCTTAAGTGTACATAAGGGTACACTTGCAACCTTTACTCTTACGTGTACATAAGGGTACATTGCAATCTAAGAGGTTCTAACCCTGGAGGTCAGTATGTAAACATTCCCCATCAGAATGTAACATAACATGTTGTAGGTAACATGTTATAGATAAAGCAGTGCTTTTTTCTGGGACAAAAAGGTGCCATTACTCACCACAGGTCATTCCCTCATTATGACCAATTATTAATTAGCTTCCGGGGGCAGGTGAAAAAGGGTGCTGGTATTGAGTACTGGTGAGTACCCCAGAATAAAAGCTCTTAGCGAAAGGAAAAAGTCCTCAATTATTTTCATAATTTTTACGAGTTTGCTACGGAAAAAGGCCACCATCGAGAACTGGACCTTGGCCTGACATAGGAAAGTTGATCCCTCTGTTTTGCTTCTAACATTTTAGCCTATGTACACTTAAGAATAGAAAGAGTGAAATTATAAAAATGCTTTTTGTGGTGTTTTAGCTCTAATAACAATTTCAAAAAACTTTTGTCTTTGTCACTGTGCTACTTTGGTGGAGTTTGCTCCTTACACTTGGAAGGAATCCCCCCCCCCTTGGCGGATATTATAACCTCCACTCATTTTGGTTCCCTTAACAAAAATACAATTTCAAGCTTTCTCTATGAGACCATGACAAAGTGATTTTATAGCTAGTACTGAAAGTGACTAAACTTGACAACAATTGTATTTTATGACAACCTCTGCTTTCATGTCCTCAACCTACTTTCCTATCATCATTTTTATTCCTGTTGGGTTTCTCTGCCTTTCCACCCTGCCCTACCCCCGCACCCTCCCCAAGTGCTAGAAATTCTATATCTCTGCACTGGTTGGAAACAAATCCGTTTACCAGGAGTGCATTTTAATAGAGAGCATGCTTCACTTAAGTCACCAGAACCTTAACTGTATAATATTCAATTTCTTACCATCCCTGAACCAAAGCTTTTCATTGAGAGCCATGTTCATAAGGATAGTGGAAGAATTAGTATTACAGAACTAAATCAGATTAGAGGGGGAATATGAATTAGATTTGGTAACAGATGGTGCAGTGGAAATTAAAGGTGCTTTGCGAATGGAAGCGACAGCAGCTTGCCTCTTTTTCTCTCTGTCTTTCTCTTTCATGCACTTGATAGACGGGTATAAATCACAACAATCCCGTCTTGACAGCCAATTTTGAGAATTTGATCTGGTTAAAGACATGGCTTTCCCACTCCACTCACTGAGACTGACTTCTATTTTATTTTTATACAGCACCTTGTCATATTTAGGAAAGCAGGATCACCTGTCTCCCTTTAATGAAATTTTCTTTAATTACAGTTATAGCTCTTTAGTGTTAATTACTTTTCCATTCAGAATACATTCTTAGTCTGTCTCTTAGGATGCTTTCAAACATACTAACATTTTTTAAAAGATGTGTTTTGTTGTTAGTAGCTGTTGTTGGATAAATTCTAATTATTTTTTAATTATCAAAATCGTTATTATATATGGAGAAAGAATTCCTGTCAGAGCATTACTTTTTTTAGTTTAAAAAACCTTTAAAAGTTTTTCTTACTTTTGCTGGGCTCTGAGATAAGTTTAATAAATTGCCAAAATTATTATATGTGTAGTGTCCTCAGCCCCACACATTTTTCAGAGACCAGAATGCAATTCCAGCCAATCTATTTGTTTATGTAAATGGGTCTCTCCCACCACTCTCCAGGAAGACAGATTTCAAATTCAGCCCTCTGGTGTGCTTAATATAATTCATTTATTGAATTTAATATGGCAAGTTTGCATTTGGCTAGAATGGACGGCTTATTCTTGGTGAATGGCAGACATCTCCAGCACTAGGGAGAGAGGAGAAGAAAAAGCAATGAGAATAAGCAATAAGAGTGGGGAAAAGTCCTCTTCAAGAAGACAAGACAAGATCCTTAGAGCTGGCAACTAACAGTTGGTGGAAATAAAGCTTCCTACTGGCAGTCAAATCAAATGTAGTAACAACTCAGCGACTCCCTGCTGCTAGCTGACAGCATGGTGTAACACACTGGGACAAACATTCACTTAAACACTGATTGCAGGAAAACTGCATTTCACAACTTGCCAAGTGCAATTTTTTTAAGATTGGCAAGATAGAGGCAAAGAGAACTGGGGGGGATCAGGATCAGTTGGTGACATTTATTTATTTGGCTGTTGTTTTCAACTCAAATATTTTATTAGTAGATGTAATAATTATTTTCTCTTTCTAAATTGATTTTTTTAACATTGCCTTTTCTTAATTGCATTTTCTCTGAAAAGTTGCCAAAGGCATTGTATAATGCAGATATTATGTAGAAATGCATTTATACACACCCAGTTAATTTTTTAGAGGAACAGGGAAAAGTTTAAATAAAAGCTGATAAAATAATCGATTAAAATAATTGATCACAGCCAATTTCATTGAATGTATTGTAACCATCATTTCAAAAAGGATAATGAAAAGGCAACTATTTGAAACTCTTGAGATTCTTGGAGATTCCTGGTTCTATTTTCCCCCTCTCTTATTACTCTTTTCTTATTCCTTTTGAAAGTGACAGACAAATAGGCACTCCTGATCCATAGCACCAGATTTGTGACTGGCACAAGTAACTGCTTTTGATGTTGTAATCACTTCAATATAATCCTTACTTGAAAAGCCTGTTAACGTCGGAACAAATCTTTAGTTATTTTTGTAGTATCTTTATTTTGTTGTCTTGACTGTGCTGACTTTCTTTCGTCTGTTTCAGTCAGCTTAGAAAAATTCAGAATACAGGTTTGGTTGGAAGAGTCCCTATCATTGTGCTTGCTCCAGGTGTGTGTATAGATGAATTCTTACACTTGGGGGGAGGGACACTCATGTGTGCGCATACACACAAAATCACACTGTGAGAAAGAATGGTTTGGGTTAATAGGCTACAACCTTTTGGCTTTACAGAGCATCCATGAACCTGGTTTGCAGTGAACAAAAGTGTAGAAAACTGCCTTGCATACTGAGTCACTTCATTGGCCTAAGTCAGTACTGTGGAAACTGGCTGGCAGAGGTTCCTCAGGATTGCATACAGGACCTTTTTCCTCTGCTATTTACAGATCTGGGAACTGAAGCTAGAAACTTGTGTGTGCAATGAATGTGTTTTTCCACTGAGCGACATTCCTAATCTCAAGCAGGTAGCAATACTGTAATGTTACTAACATTAGAAAACTTCAAGTGTACATGCTGAGTGAAGCAGGCTAATGGTGATGGGGAAAGAGTAGTAAAATACATCATATAGCATCAGCACTCATTCTGTTTCTTGCTACCATCTTTGGAATGTGTCTGGTGAGGTCATGATGGACTCAAAATCTCAACACACCCATAAAGAGTAGAATGTCATCATTTTATCCCTCCCCCAATCTTGTGGTCGCAGCCTGCTAACTAAGTCCAGTTGTGACATTCTGAATAGCAACCAGCATCATCACAACAACTGACCACTTTGCTTGCCTGATTTCAAGATGGTAACTTCTCTTCCTTTGGATGGAAAGAAAAGGTGGGTAGGTAGAGACAATATGGACCTCTCCCTAGAATAGATGCTCATTACTCTTTAGAATATATGCTCCCTAGAATAGATGCTCATAACTAATCCTAGTTATGGTTGAAGTGGAATGGTCACCATTCCAGTCTGTCCTCTTGATCCAGACAACCAATATGAAGCAGGTGAACTTGGGAGCCAATTGTCTTTAGGGGGGAAATTGTAAGGGAAACTGTAGTGGGTGATCGGGACAAAAAGGAACCAATGACTAATACATTGCAACCTATCCTACGCATCAAGTTTTTCTCATATTTTACTACCACAAGGTCTTTGTATAGTGCTCTTGAACACTTGGATTCTTAGGTATGGATGGAAAAAAAATACCAGAAACTGGGTAGCTGGAAAACTAAACAGTATGGGACAAGTGACTCAGAAATACTTTTTCATTTGATGTTTTATCAGACATGAATGACATCTGCCCTGCCGTTAAAATGTAATGTATAAAACTGGCATAGAGTTAAAAGAAAAGAAAGAATTTCAGCTGATGAGAGTGAGCTTTATTCACATATATTATTGCGTGCACAAGTTAACAGTTACCATATCGTGCTTGTCTCTGAATTTCTGATACTGGCAGATTTTCAGTTAACTGTTGATCTCATCTGTCTGACACTGTCTTTTCAGTGTTTGAATGAGGAATAGATGGAATTTAAATGTAAAAAAAGAAAGAGATTCACATTTCTATTTTGAAAGACAGGAACCTTATAAAAATGAGTTGCCTTTTTCTTCTTTATAATAACTATTGCTCATTAGGTCTTTTGTAACACATTTAATTGGTACAATTAAAAGTTGTGCAGAGCGAGATAAGGTGTGTGTGTGTGGGGGACTTAGTTTTCACTTATAAATTTCTTTTCACTTTTGATAGTTTTATTTGACTAATTTAATCATATTAACCTGCACAAAACAAGCTGGAGAGTATCCTAATTGCAGCATTTTCCCCATCAAAAGCATTAGGTAACATAGAGCACAGTCCTAACCATGTCTACTCAAAAGTTAGCCCTTTGTTTTCAATGGGTCTTAGTCCCAGGAAAGTGTCTTTAGGATTCCAGCTGTAATCTTTATCCAATTTTGTTTTGATTTTAGTGGAGTAAAATATGATTTATGTGAGATAACATTTAACTTTTACTGCCTACCACTGTTGCTGATTTGCACTGTGTAAGCAAAATCTAGGACTTGTGTCATGGCCTTTAAAGATCCATCAGCTTTGTCTGCTATAGAGACGGTGCACGCCTAAGAACACATTTAATTAAAGCTGCATTAGTGCATATATACAGAGTTGTTAAAACACTTAGTTTGTCTCAATAATATTGATTAACTAGCAGTAGTTTGTTTAATCCAAGTATATTTTTTCAATTATATTATATTACCTAAAAGTCATCTGGGTAATAGTGATTATCAGTGAAATATCACGTTGGTTATAGAGTAATGCCATAAGAATTGATTTGGACTTGGCAGGAAAGAAATGCACATAGGTTTCTCTATCCTATCATGCCAAAGCCTGATTTAGATAATTGAGACAAGAGGTTTATAATTCATATAAAATGTGTGTTTTATAGGTTTACAGTATTACCTAAATAGCTATTGTATCAATGAACACCTCAGCCAGTTAATTATATAAAGCATTCCATATGTAAATACATATTATTATTATGCATTTAGCTGTTTATTGGTTTGCCAGTTGCCTACATATAATATTTTGAGCTATAAACAAGAGATGCCCTGAATTGGAATAGACTCAAGGAAATTAACAAAAGATAAATTACGGTATGTTGGTGTGCATATATTGCATCTTATTTAATCCTTATTTGCAATTATCATTGTGACTCTTGATTTATACTAGGACCATTTTATTCTTCCCCATAAGAGTTGGATAGTTTCTTAGATGTTTGAAATTATATTGGTCTCATGTAGAGGTTGCAATCTAACTTTTTATTTGTTGTGGAATAGCTTGCTTAAAAGTGCACCCAAACTTACTATGCACTCATAAGCATTTCTACTCAAAAGTATGTCTCATTGTTTTCAATAGTACTTTCACTTACACAAAAATGTGGTTCAGTTTGCAACTTAAGTATAAAGCTTTACAAGTAGGGAAAAAATAAACTAATAATGTTAAGAGAACAATGGCTCTCAAATTTTCTCCTGGCCATGTTGATGTTTAATATTGTACACCATGTTTCTGCGTCATGAAATTTACTATCAACTATATATGGATGTGGCGGGTTGATTTGCTGTTCACAAGCACTGGTAAGGAGGAATATTTGGGGCTTCTAAAATGATCAGAATTAAAACAATTTAACAAAGTAGTAATATGAGAGTAGAACAACACCCAAAATAAAAAATTTTGACCTATGGAAGTTTTCCTCTTTAATCTAAATACAGGTGTTCATTAATGAATGCCTAATGTCGTGGAATATACTCGTATTTCTATGAATGTATTTCTTTCACATCCTTTATGTGAACCAAGATTAGTTATGATTATCTTGATACAGATGGGCTTCTCTATTAGGTTAACCAGGCACCCCTTGAAGGTATTTCTGATTAAAAGAAAAAAAATGCTTTCTCTTCTTTTCCCAACTAAGCCAGTGCACCTTAATGCAATGATGATATGTTAGACGCAGCAGTTGTCAAAGCATTGTATTACAGTGATGCCATAATGACACCCTGTCTCTGTAAAGTAGTCATGTTTTCTCAAATCACACGTTGCACCGTTGATTTCTGACATGACACTTCATTCAGTCGCTTTCCTTTTCTTCTGCAATGCCATTCTTTGACAATAGCAGCTGGTGCCCATTTTCCCGCTAAGTGATTCACATTTTGCCACTTTGCTAGAGTGCAATTAAGCTGAAGCAGGAAAAAAAAGTGCACGTTGTAAAATAGCTCAGCTGAGATTGTAACTCAAATCTATAACAAGAGCTGATGAGTGTGTCTTGGCAACTTGGGTGTTAATTCAGGGGAACTTAACATTTGGATTTCCTTCCATATGCAACCTTTTTTATTTTTAGTTAAGCAGTTTATAAGTAATCAGTCGCTTTTGCTCCAACACTGTCCTGCTGTATACTGGCTGTGGTTCAGGATAGTGTAATGTTGTGGATAAGGAAATGTGGGCAATTCAGGTTTAAAAAATAATGTTGGCGATCACAAAGATCTGGCTTTTGATCTTACTTTTCTTACTTTCTCTACACTCGTCTCCTTTTCAAGCAGGTCAAAATTTGGATAGAAAGTTCTATAGACACAGAACCACCACCTTTCCTTACAAAACTATATAGCACACCTTTACTAAGACTGCAATCCTAAAGACACTTTCCTGGGAGTAAGACCTACTGAACACAATGGGGCTTACTTCTGAGTAGACATGGTTAGGTTTGTGCTCTGTTTCTGCAGATGAGACAGTGCAATCCTAAGCATGTCTACTCAGAATAAGTCTCATGGTGTTCAATATTTATTTATTTCAATAGATTTGTATTCCGACTTTCTCCCTGAGGGGCACCCAATAGTGCTTACTCCCAGGAAAGTTTGGTTAGGATTACAGCCTAAACGTTCTATTTTGTAATGTATATCTCAGTTGTGAACACTTAACCTGGATGTCACCTGAATTTGTTTTCATGCAATGTCCAACTATAATTCGATGAGCTACAGTTTTCCCAAAAAGGAGAACATGATGTCCAGGCAAATTTCAGGCAAATTTGAGTGCAAATGTTTGAATCAATTACTCTATAGCCAAAAAAAGATATTTACCATAAGTTGTTTGTTTGAACTAAAACCGCAATCCTGTCTGTGCCTTGTTCTGGCATAACATGTTTCTGCCAGCATTTGCTGCTGAAAAAATGTCTTAAAGCACTTTTCTATCAGTGTGTTGCCAAGGATGATGCTTTCATACATGTGTCATCGGCTCTCCCACAAAAGCAGGTTGAAGGTAATGGGGGGCAGAATGGGGTAAAAACTGGGAGGGAAGGTGATGTACCATGGGCATAACGATAACATATGTGGATCTTCTTTCTGGAAGCGTTCTGTCCCTTTCTCTCTTTGGACATGTTCTAGCAAAATCACTGGATTTGGTCCAATGAGACTTGTGAAGCAGGAAGCTCTTTAAATCCCTGTTCACCTCTGGGGCCACCGAGTCCACTGCCTGCCCTTTGAATACAGTGTGCCCATTGTGCAAACCTTCATCAGTGGGTTTAAGATACTAGGAATGGGCTATGAGTTATCCATTATTTGGTCACACCCAAACTCATGATTATAATACATGGTGCTATCAATGAAAATTGTTTGGAAACTTTATATTGGTATAAAATATTGCAGCCAGGCTTTAAGTAGGACTGGTCACCGGAAGCATATCAGCCCAAATTACTGATATACATCATATAAACTTTATTACGGATACCTGAAATGCCTTTTATCAGTTGTACCTTCTTACATGAACATAATTTAGGGCTCCACAACTCTCGCCCTGACTACTGAGATGTGGTAGGCATTAGCTAGGAGTAGGACCTTTTGAGGTGGTCGAACCAATGATCTTGAATGTCCTGTTACCTTCTCTGTAATATTTTAGGTATTCTGCTAAGATTTACAGTAGCTTTTCTTTCATTCTTTTAAGGGGGAAGATAAACTTGTTCATGCTGTGAGTTGCTGGTCTGAATTTATTCACTTTAGTTTTGGTCGGCATGTTTGAGGATGGGAGCTGGTTCTAACATTTGGTAGTATGGTGCTTGCTGCTTTTCTAGATTTTTTTTAAAGTTTCATAAATCTAGATGTAGTAGAAAGTCATTTTAAAACCAGAGGATTGAAAGTGGGTCTTGGTGCTAAAAAGCTTGGAAACCACTGCTGTTTAAATATTTCTCATATATATTTTAATTTTTGACCCTAAGAGCACTTTTCTGTGTTTCTTTGTTGACATTTGTGCTGAAAATATTCCTGCACAACAGAATCAACTGATTTTCCTTTAAAAATAAAATAAAAAATTAGAATTTACAGGTGCAAAATATAGCACATCCCTTGATGGGAATAAGTGTTATACCTACAAAAGAACAGCCTGAAGCAAAGGTGTCTAGACTGAACACCCAAAATAAGTAATTCTACTGTTACTGCTCTGAAAGCTAAGACTCAGAAATGTGTTGTGTTCTAAGAAGACAGATATAGGACACAATCCAGAGTAACTTCGGGGAGTCCTTGCTCCGGTGTAAGAACAATTTACTCTGGATTGCAATATGAATTTCCCATAGGTTTTCACTAGCTGGTGCAGTAACTAAGGGTACACGTAATGTCTCTTACGTGCTCCCGTAGTTACTCTGGATTGTAGAGATAAGCAGATTCCAGGCAAGGGAGAAATGATCTATTGAAATTAGCTAACTGACCTAGTAAGCTGTTGGTTATAACTCAGATTAAGGAGCTGCCTTAAACAGTCTTTCTCCAGGAGCTGTTGCTTAAGGAACTTTCCAGTTATAAAAGCTATAGATCCCAGTGTCAAGTTCAACTTAGCCTAGATAAAGAAATATACAAGTGATCCAGTTGGGCATTCCCATGTCTTCAACTATGTAAAAATGGAACATAACCCACTTGCCTATTTTTGATAAAAGACATGGTATTAATTTCATAGATGTTTACTCTTCATTTATTTTCTCTTGTGGGAAAAAAATATACATAACAGTTAACCTGACTGTATTTACAAGTGCCTTAAGTATGCATGCTCCTTTCTGTCTACAAAAGAAAAATCAATCAACCTGGAAGTTAAGTTACAGTCACGATCCAATTGTATGAAAATAATAATAAAGAGGACAACAAGCTAAACATAGCTTTAAAATAAATACTGCACACTTAAATACGGTGCAGGCTATTTCTCATTGTAGACGTTAACTACACCGAGATTTTTATTAATCTGCTGTGACCTAAAAAAAAAACTGTATTAACAGCACAATGTGGAATTGGACTTTGAATGCAGATAAAGCTATCATCATGAGAATAGCTCTTTCTGACAAAAAGGTGTTCTTTTGAAATAAAGTCCTATTCACTACATTCCTCTTAGAGTTAATGTGAATTTTAGTGCCTCTAATTTTAGATTGAAGTGAGGTCTAGAATAAAAATCACCAGCTGACAATTGAATTTATAGATGGTTGTGAATATTTCAGGCTTGCATAAAAGAGCTGTAGAAAATCAAGTAGAGAGAGGAAGGGGAAATTAAGTTTGAACTATGGTTTTTTGGTATAAGGTAATAGTGTCTCTGGGAAGTCTTCAGTGTAACGAGCTAAGCAGTAATTAGGAAGCAACTGCCCTCTTTCAGAGGTCTGCTTTAGACATTATTCTAAGCGTTCAACACAGGGTCCTGATGTTAACACTGTCTGCTGTAGGACTCTTACCTCCCCTTCCCCGCCCATTCTTGGGTACTAAGACAGTGATTTTCAACCAGTGTGCTGTGGCATTCTTGTGTTCCATGGCTATCCTCAGGTGTGCTGTGGAAATTTGGAGACTGACTAATTAATAGGAAAATTGGGAGATCTGAACAGCTTGTCAATCTTATAAAAACCATTGATGGTGTGCCTTGAAAATTTCAGTGCCTTGTTAGTATGCCATGAGATGAAAAAGGTTGATAATCACTGGTGTTAAGACAATAATTAAAAATACCAACTTACATCCGTGTCAGCATCAATCTACCTTTTCTGGTAACATATTTCTTTTCTAAACTAAGCCAAATTTTTGTCTACTAACCTAACACTTCATTCTCTTTTTCACATAATGCTTGATGTTGGATTTGAACCTGTTTGCACCTGCAACTGTAGCTAAAAGCAGATTAAGTTAGGTTAGAACTAGGAAACTTCCCCTTCAAAGATATCAGGAGTTGGTCTGTGGCTTTAATAATTAACGGATCACATGGTTCTTAAGATCTGATTATCAGATCTCATGCTTTTGAAGATATTTTGGTTCTGACATCATGAAAGGGGAATAAAGAACATTGCAACATACACTTGGATAATCAGCCAATAGCTTACCTACAACAATCAAACGATAGTTTATTTGAATTCAGTGCTGTAAGATTCTAGTCAGTAATTTATTGACAAAGTCACAGCAGAGAAAAGAAACTGTGGGTGCAGTCATAACCAATTTAGGCCAGCCTAACTCATCTGTCTCCCCATTCCTGCAGTGGTGTGGGGTAAGGCTGTCACACATCTGTGTGTTGTCCTAACCCCCGTTGGGGTTAATCAGAAATTTCATATTGGACTTTAGATATACCCACAGGCCAGCACAACTATTACTGGCCTAAGCAGGGTTAGGATTACACTGTGTGTCTACAATGAGGAATGGCAGGGACTGGTGGTGAAAATAGTTGTGACTATACTGAGCATTGCAGTATAAACTGAGGCAGAAGAGAAAGCAGGAATTATGTGTCATGCAAACCTTGATATCGGCCAAGTTACTTGTGTTTAATTCTGATTGCAATATCTCAAAAAGGATGTAGTAGAAGTGGAAAAGATGCAGAAAAGAGCACCTAAAATGATTACTAGGATGGGGAAACTCCTTTATGAGGAAAGGTTACAGTGCTGTGAGTTCCTCAGTCTAGAAAATGTGCCTGCAGAAGGACATAATTAAAACATATAAAATTATGCATGGAATGAATAGAGTAAGAGAGATGTTCTTTTTCCTTTCATTCAACACCAGAATCAGAAGATGTCTGTTATATTTGAATATTGAGAGATGTAGAACAGGCATAATATACCGGTACTTAATCTATGGAACTCCTTGCCACAGGATGTGGTGATAGCATCTGTCTTTGATGTCTTTAAAAGGGATTGGACAGATTTCTGGAGGAAAAGTCCACCACATGTTACAAGCCAGGACATGTATGTGCAACCTCCTGATTTTAGAAGTCGGCCCCTTTCTGAATGCCAGATGCAATGGAGTGGCACCAGGATGCAGATTGTGTTGTGTTCTCCTTGAGGCATCCAGTGGACCACTGTGTAATGTAGGAAGCTAGACTAGATGTGTTTTGGCAGTGCTGTTATGTTTTTAAATCGCCATTGGGAAAGAACAACCATGACAAAGCCATGGCCTCAAATAACTACTGCTTGGGATTATTATGTGTTTCTGGCTATTGTATTGCTTCTAAAATCTGACTTCTTCAGGTAGAGTAAAATTGTGCTAGCAAACTCCAGCATTCAAACAGGTCTGGACTGCCTTGCCTCATGGTCTGCCTGCTTGACTTCCCAGAGCACCATTCACAGAGGGTGCTTGCTTTCTATTCTGTTGTGCTGCATTGTCCCTCTCTTCTGAATGGTATTCCAGTGCCAGTTTGGGTGGCAGCTATTACTGACTTCCACTAGTGTGAATCAGTTTTGGTTCCCGTGTTGCACGCCTTCCCCTTGGGTCAAAAGCAATTGCAACCTTATAGCGCTTCATAATAAAAAGACCTTATGACAGTTGACAAAGAGGGAAAAGTTTGCCACAAGGGCAGCAAATACAAAAATCAGAACCTATAATTGTAGATTGTGAGGGAATTATTTGATATTTTAATAACAGCCATATAAAACCCCGTGTCAGGAGGAGGGCTGCTGAAGAGTGGGAAGAAGACCATGTTTTAGTACCCTAATAACTTCTCATTCTAGCGCCAGATCATAATGTATGGGAGAGCTGTCCAATAATTATGAAGTAATGTCGAGTGGTGGTACACGTACCCTAAATTAAAAAGAATTCACAGAGCTGCTGTAAGCCGGCAATGATCCACTTTCTTTTAAATATTGGCTCAAGAAAAGTGATTTGCCCAAAGTGGAAGTATTTATGAAGGACTTGCAGAATGAACCATCATTAACAGGATGTATGCGTTCCAGAATATATGTGTGCTCTGGGTACCTGGAGGCACTGGCACTGACACTGGGCATTGGGCATTGCTGGGTGCTGACAGGCACTGGGCACTAGATGGGTGGCATCAGGGGGCAATAGCAGGAACCAGCAGGGACCAGGATTCCTCCTGGGCAACACTGGGCAGTGGGCACTAGTGGGCATCACTGGGAACCAGCAGGCATCCCTAATGGGCACCACCAGGCACCAGTGGGCAGTGGGAACCAGGCATTCCTACTGAGCACTGAGCATTCTTACCGGACACCACTAGGTATGACTCCACAGAGGGCATGACTGGGTGCAGTGGGCACCATGCACCACCAGGCAGCAGGCATCAGCAGACACCAGTGGGCACCAGGCACCCCTAGCCAACACCAGGCATCATTGGGTAGTGGGTACCATAGGTCAGTGGGCACCAGTGGGAACCACCAGATAGCAGGCATCAGCAGGCACCACTGGTCACCAGTGGGCAACAGGCACCACCGGACGGCAGTGGGCAGTGGGCGCCAAGCATTCTTACTTGACACCACCACACAGTGGCAGCAGGCATCACTGGGCACCAGCAGGCAGCAGCAGGCAGTAGTGGCTACCACTGGGCACCACCTGGCATCCCTACTGAGCACCAGTCAACTCTACCAGGTACTAAGCACCGCTGGGCACCCGGAACTAGTGGGCAATGCTGGGCAGCAGGCACCACTGGACACCAAATGGTTCTTAGTGGGTCTGCATCACAAAAGGAATATGCTCCCCAAATTTCATGCTTCTAGGCCTGGAGGTTTTGGCTTTTAATGTGTCAGTCAATGAGTCAGTGAATTAGTCTGTGAACTTTCAATTTTATATATTGTATATAGATATAATGTTCATTAACAGCGGTAGCAGATGCAATAGATATTCACTATTGTGATTGGGAGGACAACAACAACTGAGAAGTCCTTTCCCCTACATTTCATCCTTAGGCTATTCAGCCATTCCCAAAGGGTGCTATATGGCCCCTGGTGAAGCCCTGGCATATTTGAAGGGAGCTGCTTATTTTTTGTTTATCGATTTCTGTTTCATTCTTAGACTGTGAGACCATGGAAACTCATAAGGGAAGCTCATAAGCTCCCAGTCCAAAAAGGCTGACAATGCCAGATAGTGCAATAGGGTAGCATGAAACCATATGCTTCTTGAAAGTCTGTTTTCTTATCATATGAGTTATACTACTCCTGTGATTTCATTTGCCCACATAAACATAACATTTTAACATTCTTCTAAATCTGGAAAGCAAACTTTCCGTGAAGCAGTCACACTATTCCCAATATTTAAATATTATGCTTCTAACATATTATTTCAGTTGGCAAACATTTGTGGAGACCAATGGAAGAGGACAGAGATTGACGATTTTCTGATTTTGCCATCAAATTCAGTCACTGCACTAAACACACATTCATGGTGGAACTGCTTATCTCCCTAGGAAGGTCCATCAGTCCAATCTTATAAGACTTTTTGTTTGAGTGACTATTTAAGGGCTAAATTTAATATGGTATGGAACAGTTTTAATATCAAGATTTTAGATCAACATTGTGTTTGGATATATTGTGTTTATCACTCTTGTTCAAACTCTTAAGTGCTTCTTCAACCTTGGAATGAATATGATAGAAGCTGAAATTAGATGGATAAAAACTGATAAAAGATGGAGCTATAAAAGCTCCTTCTACCCCATCCCAGAAGAGGTCCAGTTTTTTTGTGTTAGATCAGATCCAGGGTTTTAGACAGGGATCTTTCAAACCCAGTTATTTGAAAATTATTTGCTTTACACAGAGTTAAAACTCATCCCTACTGTAGCTGTCTTATGTAACTGCACATATGTTTAATTAACTGATTAAACAATCAAATACCAGGCAGTTGATCAGAAATATTCACCTTTGGAAACTAATCAATTAGGATAAAAGTCTTTGGAAAATGCGCCCCAGTTTGAGAAGCCATTTCAATTTTAGGTGTAACTCATTAATTTAGGTGTAAGTCTAAGATTTTTCATCTAAAATGTAAAGTGTGAATCAAAGCGTTGCACTTATCAATGAGCCATAACTAGATGCCTTTTCCTGTTGATTTTACATTTGGTGGCAAAATTATGTGATATAGCCTTTGGTGCATTTCAGAAATCATGTCAAAGGCAAACTGTTTGCTATAGAACCTTTGCAGGCAGGGCACATAATTGAATCATAATTTCTCTGCTCAACAAAATCCCCCCATTTCAAAGTACGGTGTTTTTCTTTGACTTGCAGGTCGTATCTAATATTAAATGTCTTGTGCTGTGCCTAGTGTTCAGTTTAAACAGTATTACTTGAATGGAGGTAGAGCAGCAGCCAATGCTCTTGTATTCTAAGAAGCAAAAGTTCTATATATTTTCTTTAGCAACAAATACTGTTCACATATTGGATGTCATTTCATAAGAATATCTAGATATATATGGAATTCTAGATATATATGGCATTCTCACTCTTGAATAGTTACTAGTGGTAATTTAAAGCACTGTTGAATTACTCTACTTAGATTTTCTTAATCTGGAGTCAAATTTAATTGTTAGAAAACAGAGATGATCCATTAAAAATCTATATATATAAAACAGAACAGTCACTGACTCACAAATGCCCAGGGCACACAATTATTCTTGAAATTTTACTCCTGCAACAACAGGTAAATTCTGCTAGTCGTGTATAAAAATATGTCTGAATGGAGTGGGATTCTGAAATCTATCAAATAGAATATGATGATATGATTTAATGGAACAGGCTGAGAAACAATAATTTACTGAACAAAGTATTCAACTGCTCAAATGTAAATGTTCACAAGTCAAATGTAAGTTTGACTCCTGCTATTAATATTTCTGTATAAAATAGATTAAGGAAACCTTCTAGGAATTTCTGATTAGAATTTAGAGAGGACAGCCAATCCTATGTAAGTTTTCCCCAGAAAATCCCCAGATGCTACCATGGTTGAATTCAGAACTGCACCAGTGATATTGCTGGCACAACCTGCACTGACCTGTGTTGGCAGATTCGGCCTGGGAAGAGGGATTAGATACAACAGATACTGATGGTGTTGATCCTGCTCTGAAGGGTGCTGTTCCTTCTGCTGGCAAAGCTTTGGTCTTCCAGCCAGCCCTACCAACTCTTGCACTATCCAACATGCTTTATGGCTCATTAGTGACAGTTGGCACTGGTGGACAGTGTACTAGGCAGAACCCCCTTAGGATAGGGTGATTAATTTAAGAACACTTGTCAGAGGGGAGAATAAGAAGCAAAGAGAAAAATGGATTCAGTCTCTTTAAAGTTTTTGTTTACTGCCTGTCTGAAGCTTTGATAAAGCTCTGTCATGCCCTTATGCTGATTACCTTCATGTAGAACAAGAGGTATTGACTAATGAATGAATGATGTATGGTCCTTAGCCCTTGCAGTGCTGCCTTTAAAGAGCATTGTCTTTAATGCACAGAAACTTCTCTCTCTCTCCCTCTCTCTCTCTTTCTCTCTCGCTCTCTTCACAATGCAGGCTTCTCTGCAGAATGTCAAGCAAGGATCGACACATTGATTCCAGCTGTTCGTCATATATCAAGACGGAACCATCGAGCCCCGCCTCCTTGACGGACAGCATCAATCACCACAGCCCTGGTGGCTCCTCTGACGCCAGTGGGAGCTACAGTTCAACCATGAATGGACATCAGAATGGGCTAGATTCGCCACCACTCTATCCTTCTGCTCCAGGTCTTGGTGGTAATGGGCCTGTCAGGAAACGGTATGATGACTGCTCCAGTACCATCGCCGAAGATTCACAAACCAAGTGTGAATACATGCTGAACTCAATGCCCAAAAGACTGTGTTTGGTGTGTGGTGACATTGCGTCAGGGTACCACTATGGGGTAGCTTCATGTGAGGCCTGCAAGGCTTTCTTCAAGAGGACAATTCAAGGTCAGTACTTAATTCTGCTTCTCTCAGGCAGAGAAAAACAAGTGGGCACACACTTCCCCATTTTCTATACCTGAACTATGGTGGTGCATTTTATTGTGTCCAGTCATGCTCATATTAGACTTCAAGGGAACCTGGTAGTGGAGTTGTGTTACAAATTAAGCTTCATACTTTTTTTTCTTTTTGGTTATAAAAAATCTGGCAAAGATAACCATGCACTTAGAAGAGGACCTTTACCTTCTTAGGCATACTTGCTGACAAACCTTTTTCTAAGGTCCAGAAGTTTTTTTTTATTTAGGAAATTTTTCGTATCTCTTCATCCATTCAAACTTGTTCCCAGATCACAGGACCTTCCTTCCAAAGCTCATTTCCCTAATGAAATTGGGCTGCCTCTGGACAGGAAACTTAAGAGCACCAAAAAGCCTTGAATTTATCATGTATACCTTGACTCTTCAACTTAATACCATCTCACTTCCATTGTAAAAAAACGCAAACACAACTTTTCATAATTTTAAGTTGTAACCTCTAGTTTGACAAATTATGTGTGGTTTAATTTTATGGATTAAACTGAAAATTTTCAAAAGATGTTTTACCGCTAAAGATGTTTTACCGCCCACCCAAAATACATGCAAGTCATGTTAGCATTGTACCATCATAAGTTTGACTCTGCAATTGATATGTCTCATCTCAAGCACTTGTTTTATTCAGGACACTGGAAAATTAGTCTTGCAACACCAGTTGTCATTGAATATGCTAGCTCCTTTCAATCCACAGATCAACTCACTTGGCCCATTAAGTAGTGAACCACAACAACTTGTAGAACGAATAAGTTCAGATAACACTGGTAAATCCCAGCAGCATATAATACAGAAACACTGATGAAAGTGGTTGGGAGACTACTCATTTCCAACTCCAAAAATGAAACTCACTATCAGCACCTTGAGACATTAGGATTGGGATGGCCTTGCAGTGTAGTTTAAATGGAACACTACCACAATTTAACTTTTAATCTTTTATAATACAAAACATGCCATTAAAAGATAGAAAATGAGGGCTGTTCTTACAGTGATAGTTTAATATTGTTCTAGCCTTTAGAAACCATGTTTTCAGGATTTATAGCACAAAGGGATAAAGGTGGGGCAGTATTAAACTATGTTCTTGTTGGTGTTGAAAACATAAACAAATACAACATTTGTCATGCCTAAAATGAGTTATGTCTGTTCTAAGTGTACAAGTTTCTGTCAGGTTGATTGCCTGGGTTTGGTCTGCCTGTAACTTTATGCCTGGAAAAAAATTCTCTCAAAATGACTTATTTCTAGTAGCTATGAGTAGAGAGCTTTCTCAAGGTTTCCCAGTTCAGTTCACCTCTGAGATCAGTAGCTTTTTCACATATCACTTTCTCAAGATGACCATGTTGACAGGGCTCAGAGGAATTGCAAGCCTCCAGGACCCTTGTGGATGCTTCAGCAGCCCCCCTCCCCCCCAGGGTACACTCCAATTTTGCTGAGATCCTAAGCAGTGATGGGCCCACCGAGCCCCAAGATCCGGTTCGCCGGAAGTTGGATGCTATCGCACTGTGTCTCTTGAAGCCCCGCTTCAGGAGACCAGGCGGCCGCTTGCGAACCGGTCCCGCGGCTCTTGCCATCCGCGGCTCTGGGCGGTTCGCCAGCAGTCGCCATGTGGGAAGATCCGGTTCAGGCGAGTAGGCCCGAACCGGCATCTGCCCACCACTGATCCTATGGTGTAAAATTGCTTAAGGGCCTTAAGGGCCCAGTTTACATTTATATAAAATTGAGTTTATACAATGGATAGTCATGACCATACAATGGATAGTCATGACCATACAATGGAGAGTCTTCTTAGGCTAGCACGGGTCCTGTGCTGGCCTGGGGATGTCAGAAAACTGTTGATAGACACTTCTTTGCCACTCCTGGGGGGTTGGGTTAAGCAAGTGCATGGATATATGCCAGCCTCCATATACCACAATGGGAATGGGGAGGTGGATGAGTTGTGCTGGCTTAAATTGGTTTAGATTGTGCCCACAGTGTCATATGTTCCCCATCACTGAATTCTAAGCAAGTTACAACAATTGGCTTCAAAAAATGTGGGCTAATGGAAGTTAATAACAATCAGTACAGTAACTGTGACCAGACATATCTTAAGGTAGTCGAGACATTTTCTCTAGGAGTTCAGGTAAATATAATAATGTACAAGACTCTGCAGCTGTGCAAAGACTCACAAATCCCTAGATTACATTTCCATATATAATTCCACCATTTGCTTTTTATCTTCCTATTATATAAAATATCTGATAAAAACAGTCATGAATGAGGAAAAATATGAATTACCCATATGTTATTTTTTAAACAAAAATCATTTATTTATGTGTTATTGGTCTTAGAGCTTGGTTTATCTGAGCAAATGAGACTCCTACCTCTACAGAAAATGAAATCTATGGATTTTGACTTGCTGAAACACTTGCTGTCAGAGTGCCATTCCTTTAAATTGTCATGGATAAGTTCCATGAGGGCATATAGCCATATCTCTTAGAAACAATCCCACACAAGTATAACTTGCTCCAAACTTACTTTGTATCCAAATGGAAAGAAATATAGTAAGTACAAAAACAGCACATTGATTCTGGGGATCTATCAACTTTATTTGTTGTACTCAGTAGTATTTTGAATACAACTAATTTTTAATTAATAGGTGGACTGTGGGTGGCACAAGTGGTTAAGATACTATGCCTGTTAACCAGCAGACCAGAGTTCGAGACCTGGGTCAGCCCCACAAGACAGGGTGAGCTCCTGTCCTTAGACCAGCTCTGCAACGCCAGCTGGATCCAATTGTATTGGCTCTGCCTTTCCATTGGACTAATTCAATGGTGTGGAGAGGGGGGACTTGCTGCTTGGGTAACAGCCTATCCTCCATAACAATCTAACCCAGGCTTTCATGCTTTGCATGTAGAGTATGCAGCACCAAGCTTGATACCATAGTCTCTCAAGACTGACGGAGGCCTGCTTTTTTAATTTTTAATAAATGGTAATCTACATTTTCTATCTCAAGATAGCTGCCAGAAACGTTTATGCACTACAATCAGCGATGGGCCCAGGCTGGTTAGGGCTGGATCACCCAAACCGCTTCCTAATTTTGGCCGCCCACTACTGTACCGGTAGCTACGGGCAGCCAAAAACCCAGGCGGACTGGTTCGCCACCCGGGGAAGCCCATCACTGTGGCTGCGTCAAGGTTGACACAGGCACAGTCGCATCCTGAAGCTGGTCCTTCGATCAGCTTCAGGATGCGACTGCACCTGTGCCAACCTTGGTGCATGCGCAGTGCGCCTGGGTTGGGGTCTCCCACCCAAAATAACATTTCAAAAGTTATAAAGTCAAAACTCCACAGAACATGCTCAACCTTTTAGACACACCTAGAATATCAATTTTATCTTGTCTTTAGTGGCCTTCTGCTATTGGTTGAAGATAGTTTCTTTCACCCAGCCTTAGAGCTGTTGGTGACTTTCAGTGATGACTACGACATTTTGGTTTGTGTTGTCTCTTTTGGTTTTATCAAGAGGCAACACCACAGATGGTATCTGGTGGGGCATATGCTGGGGACTCATGCCTATACAAATCTGTGTTCAGCAAAGTTAAAATAGTAGTGGGACAAAGAGCACAATCCTCGTTATGTCTACTCAAATGTAAGTCCCATTGTGTTCAATGGGTCTTACTCTCAGGAAAGTGTCTTTAGGATTGCAGCCATAGTTACAAACGAGACCTACATAAAAGCAGAAGCAGAAAAGGAACCTTTATTGAAAAGCTTCTGAAAAATACTAAAAGAGAAGTTTCAGACAGGAGAAGATGCTTCCTTAGTTATTCAGGATCCAGACCACATAGGGCTGTAAAGATATTACCCAGTACCTTTACCAGAGCCCAAAGGCATGATGTTGTGAGCAAGTGTGTGGAAGTGTCTCAACTTGAGTGGCCTTGAGTTGGTTGATTGAATATTCTAAAGCTGAGGAATGTAATTAGTGGAATCCCTTCACCCTGATGGAAAATCCTGGTTTATATGTATCATGGAGGTGGCTTACCTTAGGGCTGGAAACTTCTAACTAGTTGCCACTTTTGACCACCATGCTACCCCAGTTCTCCTCTACAGGGAGCCCAAAACGGGAGAAACTGACAAAGAGTTTCTTCAATAATTCTGTTTCCTGAGTGGAAAGCTAGAGAGTGACAGGATGCAGTTCATGGTAGAAAGCCAGCCAGGTAAAGGTAAAAAGTTGTTTCACACTTGTACAAGCCTTAGCACTGGACACTTCTCTGTACCTTGTGGAATAATACTACTATCAATTCATATTTGAAAGCTCTGCAATGTTATTGCAGTGGAAATTCTAAAAATTGCTTCAAACCAGCACTTTAAATCAGGACAATAACAGGAAAATTACTGGAATGCAGCAGTTTGGGAGGAACATTGTATTCCCAAGTGAACAAATAGTCTCAATAACAGAGGAGAAAGCTGGTATGGAAGTACCCATAGGCACTTTTCCCCTCGTCAATCAAATATTAAAAATGGCAAGTCTGTAATTGATTCCCGTACAATTCCATTAAAAACTCTGGAAAGTTGCTCAAGGCACATGAAAATTAGGAGCTCTGTTCTGCAAATTTTTAAATTGTCAACAGGCTGAAGAAATAGATTTTGTTTTCAAATGTTAAAAAGGTTTGTGTTGCCATCCTGAACCTAGAGAAGACTGAGACTCTAGAAGAAATCTAGTTATTGGCATCCATACAGCCATTGGTTGCTTTGGTGCTAAATTAGAAATGGGTTATCCATCGGGATCGTACAGAGGTTGTTTTTTGTTTTTTAATTCCCCTAAACCAGATCCCTGTCATAATTGTAAATGAGCATTCCACAACAACGCTAATAAGTAAGAAAACAATGCTGGCAAACTTCACACAAATTACCAGTCAGCTGTCAGCTCTACAGTTTTTTTTCAGTTACAATATTAATTTTTTAAAAAAATATCTGTCTGTCTGTCATGAAACAGTCACTACACATTGCTTTGTTCTCTGCAGTGCTGAAAAGCAGGCCTCCACCAGTCTTGAAAGACTATGGTATTGTGCTCAGTGTTGCATACACTGCATGCAAAGCACGAAAGCCTGGGTTGGATTGTTATGGACGATAGGCTGTTACCCAAGCAGCAAATCCCCCCTCTCCACACCACTGAATTAGTCCAAGGGAAAGGCAGAGCCGATATGATTGGATCCAGACTGGCGTCGCAGAGCTGGGCTAAGGACAGGAGCTCACCCTGTCTTGTGGGGCCGACCTGGGTCTCGAACCCTGGCCTGCTGGTTAACAGGCACAGTGTCTTAGCCACTTGTGCCACCCACAGCGCCGCAGTGCTGAAATAGTTACCCTTTCTGTGAATGGTGCCATGTTTATCTGCTGCTGAACCAAATTTGATCTGCAAACTTATGAACATGCTTTATAAGAAATATATTATATCTTCAGTCAAGCATAGGTGGGTTTATATCAATTATATCTTATATGCAATTATATCTTCAGTCAACATAGGTGGAACTAGTTATGTAAATTCAGATAACCTTACCTTTTGAACTGAGAACCATAAAGTTTGCTTCCAGGCTCCACATAATTCAAGCCTCTTCCAAAGGTTAAATTGACACAACTCTGAACTGACGCCATCCTGAGCAATTGTAGGGCATTCTTTTGAGGAAAATGAAAACAAATTTGAGTTGTTTGGTCTCTCAAGCCTTATACCAAGAGTAAAAGTTTACTTTTAAAGATAACCTTTTAAAGTAAAAGCAAAGGGCTTAGGATGAAGACATACATAGTTCTTGGCTTTAGTACAAAGATGGCAGTCCTCCAGGGAACATGACACAAAGTGTCACCTGAATCCATCATGACCTGATTAAATCCTTCACCTTCCTTGTATAAGTAAAAAGTCTTTGTATCAGCATTTCCTTCCAAGAATATTTTAAACAGGCAGTGATGGATCTTTTTTACCTGCCTCACCTGATTTCTTCAAATTGATTAACCAACAACCACTGAGAAAGCTCTCTTCCTATCTAAATTCTTAGCTTTTTTGTTAAGGTAATTGTATCATTAAAACAAAAATGAAGTCATCCATCTATAAATTAGAACAGTTTTAAGTAAATGTTTGCTGATAAATATTGGTGTCTATTAAGTTGGAAGTTCACATAAGCAAATAGATATCTCGGCCTCTCCCAACCCAGGATCAGAGATGTCAGAAAAGACAAAGTTACTACATTTCAGAGATTTCTTAAAGCTGTGACATTGAATGCACATTAAAAAGCACTATTACCAATGTATTCACTTGTCAGTGAATCAATTTGTTTTTGGTTAAGGCTCCTTAAGTCTCCTTCCAAGTAAATGTATTTTAGATTGGGCTATCTGCATGCAACAAAGGGACATTATATCAGTCAGTAATAGTGTTACTGCAAGTCCATATGTACTACTTCAAGGTTTATTTCTGAGGCTGAAGGTATCACATTTTTTCCAGCTCTAAGCATATCTGCCCTAAAGGTTAAGCTGGATAAATACTTATAAATCTTCTGTCTAGAGATCCCTGAAAACTAGTTCAGGGGAGGGATCTAACAGGGATCAGGCATCCCAGTTACTGCACTATATTTTTCAGAATTATCTGAAAGCAATTATGGTAACTAGCAGAATGAAGGAGTAAAATTTGTGTTGCAGGAGTAAAATTTCATAGATATTTGTGGGCACCAGTCACTGGTGGGTACTGCTGGGCACTAAGCACTGGGACAGACACCAGGACCAGTTGGAGGCAATGAGCACTAGGCACCAGAGGGTAGCAGGGGGCAGGGTGGGCAGCACAGGGACCAGTGGGGACTCTGTAAGTACATCTACTGTATATCTACTTTTGTACACACACACCCATATACAGATAAACTGGTAAACAACCAATATGTTTCAGGGTGGGTGTTCCCCAAAGTGCACTTCCAAGTTTGTGGGGGAAAGCGATGGGGGAGCTTTCTCAGGTTCTGAGAGTTCCTGCTCAAGACTTGGGAGTGTCTTTTGGCTGGTCAACAAAACCTGGGAGACTAAAAAAATACTTATTGGGTACATCTGCTTGGCTCTGAGTGATTAGCATTAGTGTCTGAAACAGGGCCCAAAAATAGCCAGGAGTGAGAAAAAGTAGTTCACTGTGTCAGTGCAGAAATGCTGACAGTACAGCCGTTAATTTTTGCACTCCCAAGCTGTAGAATAACATTGATAGAAATAATATTATCAATACAAGAAAGGCAAATTCCTATTCTGAGCCACTTGATTGCAAATTTCAGTAATATCTCTAGTTTCTTCAGCTGCTTTCAGGTTACTTGCTTATGCAAACATAAATACTATATATGCACAAATTTTTTTGCTGAGAGCAATAAATCTTTTTTTGCTTTATTATTTATTTTTTCTCCTTCTCTCCCTTATCTGTTCATATTGCACATGAAATATTGCATGTGAAAGTTCATATTGTACATGTGAGCAAATACTGTTGCACACATAAAATAGGATTTGTGCTAGATCAGCTAGAACAACTATGGGTCAAAAAAGAGGCCAGGGCATGCTTTTGTTATCTTGAAATGGCTCTCTGATTTGTGGGCAATAGAATGAGATTTCAGCTTGTGCCTGGCCCTTGAAAATTAATTAAAAGCTTTGCAAATAAAAGGCTAGGTTATTAATAGTGCAATAGATAGTAGCTCTGGTCATTGTCAATATGATCAATAGGGATGTGACTTTTAATTGGCCACTTGCTTCTAGTTGTGCATTTTAAGTTAGGGTATAATCCTAATTAATTTTCCAGCTCTGGGATAAGGACAATGCAACTCTGAGGTAAGGAGACAAACATTGTTTAATCTCAAGGAGGCTTCTGTGACTGTGCCCCCCACCAAGGGTTGTCATGTGTCCCAAAAAACAGGGCCAATCCCAATTTTGGAGGATTGTGTTCATATTCTGGCAAATGGGACAGATGGTCCTGTCAACCCTACCCCCAAGTACAGGATGCACCATATGCTCCAGTGGCACTGCTATTCCAGTGATGGAAAGATAGGTAGGATTGTGCCCTTAGAGCTAAATCCTAACCATGTCTACTCAAAATTAAGCCCCATTGTGTTCAATGGGGCTTACTCCCAGGAAAGTGTCTTTAGGATTGCAGCAGGGGGACTGCCTTGCTTCCGTGACCACTCTGTTGTAGGGTATGTCACAGCAGCACATTTTCATGCTATCTGTCACTGAAAATAGCACAAAGTATTGATGCAATCTGCACCAGATACGTTGTCTTCTCAGCAACTGACTGTCATTGGTGCTCTATTTCCTGGTCTTCATACTGTATGAGTTAATGACTCATTAATATGGTGGTAAGCATCTTAATAATTGTTGGACAGAGTTTTATGGGTTTAAATAAGCAGAGCCATGCATTGATTTATTTCTCAGTCAGATCAACTGCTTCATAAACTACTTTTTTCTTTAAAAAGAGGACAAGGTAAAGGTGTGTGTCATCTGCCTCCTGGACAATGCAGTGACCTCTACTGACTGTGGGTTGCACCAATATTCCAACAGCTCTCCTCTATCACTTTTTTTAAATTCTTTTTTTATTTAATTGATTTTTAGATTACATTTCCAAGAGACCAAAGTGGTTAATGAAATGGATGATTGTAAACATAAGTAAAGTGTTTGTGCTCACTAAAATAGCCTTATAACAGCTGCAGGAAAGGCTTTGCCAATGAAGTGGGTTTTAGCTTAAAAACTGTCTGTAGAACTATACATTTCCTGAGAGAATAGTTCCATAAAATTGAAGCCATCATCCAAAAGGTGTCTCTTGTATCTCTCAAGTGGATCTCCTGTCAGTGCAGGCTAGACAGTAAGATCTCCAATGCATATGGGGCCAGGCAAGCAAACTGGAAGAATGCTGCCCTTCAGTTAACGTAATCTTAGATCTGTACAGATGAAAACTTTAATAAAGGTAGTGACCAGCACTTTGGTTTTAGAAGCAAATTGGTAACCAGTGTTGATGATGCAAAACTGGTAGTATCCCTTTCCATTTATTGCACCAGTAACATAGCACTGGAATTCTGGATCAGTTGAAGCTTCTGAAATATTTTTAAAGGCTATGACATCTGAGAATTTTCTGGCAATCTATAATCCACTACTGTGTATTTATTATACAGTAATGGTTCTTAGGTCATTTCAAAAGCCTGACGTTTGGCCATTCATATTTGATGGCATTCTCAGAGGCAAAAAGGCAGAAAGGAATAACAGCCAAACAGGAACCTAGAAAGTTATAGGGCAGACATAATTTTTTTTAAAGTTTTAAAAGGCTGACCCATGCATGGTTCTTTCCATTACCCTAAATGCATCACACTGCATCTCAGTTACTTGCCGTTTATACTATATGTGCAGGGGATTTATGTGGCTACCCCATGAATGTAGGGCTTATCTCTTTGTAAAGCATTTCTGTGAGTAAATGATAGAACGAAGGTGTAGAACTACATTTTCTGCCGTATGCTTTTAAAATGTTTTACTAATTCATTACTTGCCTTTAACTCCATTGTCAATGTTTGGTTTCATAAGGACTGTCTTCTCACTTGTAACACTCTGTGTCATTTTCACATGCATGCTGTTTGGCTCTTTTAATAAAATTAAAATCTTTGCCAGGAAACCCACAAAAGCACTAAAAATAAACATTCCTGGGGATGTGGAGCAAATACAGCAACTCTGGGCTGACACAAATCTCCATGCATTATCACAATGCAAAGCAGTGTCTGTGTGAAATGAGGATTTGGCATATATTTTTGTTTTGAAATGTCACACTACTTTACATTATTCAGCCTTTTAACTGCCAAACTGTAAAAGTCCATTATGCTACTGAAAGGAATATACAAATTATGCCCTGGCACTGCCTGCAAAGGCTTTGCACGTACCCTGTTATTCTCACAGCCAGCGAGATCCACAATTGTATTAAGCTGTAAGTGAGAAAATGATAGCGCATGCAAGCTAATTGTACAAAAGACTTTGAAATAAGTAGCCAGAGCCCAGTCCTTTCTGAAAACCAGCCAAGAGATATTATAAATGGCTCTATCATTCTTGTCAGTCCAGTTGAAAGCCTTGAGCTGCCAGACTGATTTTGTGTCTTTTGTAACACAATTTCTTCTTCAACTTCTGGGCTAAAACTTGGCATGTTGAATTCGTACCTTTACTGCTTGCTTTCTAGCAGTGTCTAGTGGTTTTAAAAGGTTTTTTCCTTCTAAGACATACATATGTCAACGTTTTTCTTCTCACAGCACACTAAATTCTGTTGCTTTCTCGATGGAAATGACAATTCTCTATGAAAGCATCACCCCTTTGGTCTTCCATCTGGCATCTGGGAGCCTCTTTTAGGTTCTCTGGCTTAGTTGTCAGGGCAAATGTTTGTAGTAATGAATGCAAGTGAGTGGCAATGGGATACAGATCTTTGTGCTCCCAGAGGCTCATGGTTGGCCACTGTGAGATACAGGAAGCTGGTTTAGATGTACCTTTGCCAGATCCAGCAAGGCACTCTTCTTAGTACTTTGGAAAGATTGTAGCTTCCAGTTGTTTGAGCTGAGGTATTTCTTTGAATTAAAAAGTGAAAAGAACAGAATGTAGACACATAAATACATACAAATCCATGAGTAACAAGAGCATAGAAAATCTTGGGGGAGTGCAGGCAAACAACTGTATTTCCAGCATTCCATATCTTCACAAACTCTTATCAGAGTTATATGAGCTTTATGAAGAAATATACAGAACTCCAGTATCCACTGCCAAATCAGTGGATTCTGAATGTTTGTCTCTTGAACCTGTGCTGTCAACCTTAATAAAAGCTGTCCAAGAGTCCAAACGTGTGCTACATCCAGCACAACAGCTTTTCTTGAACTACACTGCCTTGCGATAACTTCCAATTCTCCGTCTGTGGTAGATTTAGCTAGTTTGTCTTCACAGATAAGATTGTGCAAATATTCTCAAGTTTTGCCCCTGTGCAGTGAATGAGAATACTAATTTTGCACACTGTATATGATGGGTTCATCTTTTATCCATTTCAACATGCAAGGTCTCTTGTCATAAATACCAAACCATTTTTTTCAGCAGTTATGTAAGTGGCATACATATTACTCCTTGTTGAGTTAGCAGTTGCAGAGCATTTGAGGCTTTGTACAATTCTGCAATGCGCTAATGTGATATTTAATGAGGAGACATCAGTCTGGAGAAAGGTAGTCAATATAAATCAGTGTTTACAAAGTGTGATTAACTCTGAAATATTTCATCAATGCTGTGGTCCCAGGCAGACTCTATGCTAATTACTAGAATCTGTGCATGTTTCAGGGGACTTCCATGGACTCTCAGTGCAGCAAACACGGAGCAGCAAAATTGCAATTATGCCTGGACTGTCTCTGATGACAATTTATGCATTTGGTGTGATGACCTCCCACTTCCCAAGAGAGCAATAAACAGAATGCATTTTCATTAAGATACTAATGCACTTAATCACAAGGGGAAAGGGTTAGAAAGTTACAAAATACCTCTAAAGCAATATGGGGCAGTACTGATGGGGAAGGACATTTTTATGGAAAAGTACTTTTCTTTCCATGAATTACTGCCTTGTACACTCAGTCCTATGGCATGTGGTTTGAAGCTTAGGAAGTACAAGAGCACCATATTAAGCAGCTATTGCAGGACTTATATTACAAAGATTGCACCTCCCTTTATGAGGAATATTGAAGGAAAGGTGTGGCACAAGCCCTACAGGATCAGGTTAGTTCATCACCCTAAGAGTATCGAACTACATGGATCTAGAAAGCTCACAAGCAGGGAACTATAACCCTTTTCCCTGTGTGACTCCAAGTTTTAGATTCATAAGAGGGGGAGAAGATTTTCCTTATGCTTACACAACATTTCATTAAAACTCTGTAATGTCCCTTGTTTGATAGATTTCTAAACTGGAAAAACCTGAATGTGTTCTATTTTTTTTTTTAATCCTGAAACAGAGGCAAGATGCATTTTGATCAATGAGCTGGTGAACAAATCCATCTTATAAACATGCCAAGGTTTTCATACTGGAATCCTTACTGAACTACACATAGTTTTTTGGGACTGACTATGGTCTAACTATTTTGTCTTAAAAAAAAAAACCTAAGACAATTCTGAAGTGCAAACTTAACTGACACCACACCACACCATATCATATCGACCAGATGTCCTCTATTTCCCAGAAATGCCCTCTTTTAAAGCCTCATGGACTGAAAAAGAACTTAATCCTCTCTTTTTCCTTGTGAGTGGCCCACTGCAGGCAACACATAACCTTCTTATAATTAATAAAGTAAGTACCTTTATAGTCAAAGGGGTGTTCTCCCAGGAAAGTATGGATAGGATTGCATCCCTGGTCACCCTGCACCATAATGAAACGAAAGGTTAAAACTGAGAATTGAAAGCTAAAACAAAGGTACGAAGCACTAAACCTAAAACCAAAGATAAAACTTAATCTAAAAACTGAATCATATGCACTCAGAACTAAAATTAGGGTTGCCGTAATTGTTTTCCACAAAACCGAAAAGGACCCCCTGTCAAACTTGCCAGACTTGCAATCCCCCAAAACATGGATTGTCCTAGTTTTCCAGGTCATATGGCAATCCTAGCTAAATCAGGTGCTCACCTGTTCTTATACAACGATGTTTATACAAAACATACAATAGCAGTGACTTATAACTTGTAAAGTCACAAGAGTTCATGAAATTGTTCAGGGGATGAGAAATGTAGGATGAGATAGTCAAAAGGTTGAAGCTCTTGCTAGTCTGATGTCTGTCCAGCCCTGGTGAAGGTACTATTAATCCTGCGTTCATAATTCATCCCTGCCATACCACATTATTTTACTATTTACATTCATAATCTGCCTTTTCTCTGTCAAGGAACTTGGGGGGGGGGGGTTGTGCAAGGGTTCTCAGGTCACCAACCTACTTTGCCTACATTCCTAACCTAAGTCACAGCATAAGTCCTATGATGACATAGGGTGTCACAGAAGTGCAATAAGACACTTCTGCCTCACTCCGAGGGAAGGGGGGGTAGGTTCGTGCACAGGCATATGCTGACTTCCACATACCATCATGGAAAAATAGGCCAGGTGAATTAGGCCTGCCTAAATTTCTTAGAAATGTTCCCTTAAGTTTCAGCAAAGTTTCTGTATTAATATGATTTCAGGCCACATTCTGGGACTTCATGAGAAACGTACACTTAGGCATCTGCTGAAGCCGTAAGAATACTATGTGTTATTTGGAATGCAAAACTAGTGAGCCTTATAATTTGATGTTGTTTGTAAAAAAAATTAAATTCAACTTATGATATTTTCTGCCTCGCTATGCATATATTTTTAGTGATACCTAGGTTACTTCCCTCCTGTTATGATAGAAGAATTTGTTTGCTGGCATTTCTCAATGACTTCTTCTTTTTCTGAACACTGAATGTTACAGGTAACATAGAATACAGTTGCCCAGCCACAAATGAATGTGAAATCACAAAGCGCAGACGCAAGTCCTGCCAAGCCTGTCGTTTTATGAAGTGTTTAAAAGTCGGCATGCTGAAAGAAGGTAAGATCTAGTCCTTTTTTTCCTTCCTACAATCATTGTTAAGAATCGCAAGTCAGTATGGAAAGAATTAGTCAGTCAGTGTGATCATCTCTAAAAGGAAGCAAACCTTTTCTGTGCTACTCAGACATGATGATGTATTTGAGGTACATTCAAGGTGAGCACACATTTGGTGTGGTGTACAGTATTTTATTTTTGTATTAATGCACATGCTTTCTTATTAGCGCTGAAATATCTAAAAGTGGTCTGCAGTTAAGATTAAACATATTTAATTTATTAAATAAAATAAAACCTAGCATGAAACAACTAGAAGTCAAAAGAAGCAGAATGAAATAAAACCAAAATCAGTTGCTTTTTGAATTAGTATCTAACAAGTCTTCTGAAAATCTGTCAGGAATTCACCAGGAGTGTTTACTTATGTCTGACTTGGATATGTTGTTGTGTCATTTGGACTTTCATGCTTATATTTTTAAAAAGCAGGTGCTGGAGGCCCTGATCAAGAATGAGGTTTAGGAGAAGCCTGTTTTGTGAAAGGAGCTCACTGTTCTGGCATGCACAGGTCTCCTTGTCTCCTACTGAGACAGTGTGAAGCTCTGGGTGGTCCTGTCTGCTGGAAATTCAGGTACAGATTTAAAGAACCAGAGTACATGCCCAGAGCATCATGTCGTCCACATGAGGGGACAAGGAGAGCTGCAGCATGTGGGAATGGTAAGCATCATCCACTTTGGAAACTGTTGATATAGAGGAAGTGAATTTTGGTGTTTGCTCTAATTAAAATCACCCCTTCTCACAGTTTCTTTTGGTACTGGGAGGAAAGCCTATACTGTTGTCAATTGGAATATCTCATCCCCCACCCCCTGTGCTTATAATCCAGTTTAAGATTTCAGAGTACGCAAAAGGTTATATATAAGGACCTGCAAAAGATGAGGTTATTTTTCCTGAAAAAGGGAAAATACATTTCACACATTTTTCCTATCCTTTGTCAGGAAAAATAACCTGGCCTTTTGCAGGTCTCTAGATATATATCCTTCTCCCTCATCACATTCCTGATTTGGACCTCTTCCTCCACCACTGTTCTTTATGCAAAGCCTCACTTGTGGATGCAAAGAAAGTAAGTACAAGAGAAGGCATCTTATTTTAAATATTCAGGACCTTGGGCTTTAAAGATCAGAAGTAGCGCTTTGAAATGTGAAGAAATGGAAACAACTGGTATATCACAATATCAGATATATCACATTTACATAAGACCTTTTTGATCACCTGCCTTTAGGTATTGTTCTGCTGCATTTTTGTGGATTTCTCTGCTTTCATTCTAGACCTTATTACAGATATTTCAGGTCTGATGTATATTCAATCTAAATAACAAGTCTACTGAAGTCAATGAAACTAGCACATCAGACAGGGCAGCTCACATGCATACAAGCATGTACCTGTAACTTTAAAATAAGTTTTGATCATTCCATGTCCTTCCGATTAAAAGCGCTGACTGTATGGTAAATTGCAAGTCTCCTCTTTGGGGTAATGTTTAATGCATTCCAGGCATCTCTTTTAGGACAGAAAGGGTTGAGCACATAGAAGTGTAAATATGCATGGCAATCATGTGACTTTCTATAAAGAAGTAGAAAGTCATGATTTTGTGCATTTTCCAAAATGTTTAATAGATAAATTTTATCTTCTCTGAAACTGTTCTGAAATTCTACTCCACGTAATTTCAAATACCTGAGCCTGAATTTTTGAAATTGTGCTGATTTTACCAATAAGGGTTGGCTTTCTTTCTTTCTTTCTTTCTTTCTTTCTTTCTTTCTTTCTTTCTTTCATTTATTTATTTATTTATTTATTTATTTATTTATTTATTTATTTATTTATTTATTTAAGGGATTTCTATCCTGCCTTTCTCACAGCAGACACAAGGCGGCAAACAATGTGATAAAAGCACATACATACAAATATTTAAAACATTTAAAAAACATTAAACTAACCTATTAAAAACAACCCTATATATTAAAAGCATCACGGAGCAATCCACAAGCCTCCACAATAACTAAAAAGCTTTAGTCCATAAAAAAGTTTTTAGGCCCCACCAAAAATTCTGTATAGAGGAAGCAAATCTCTATTCTAGGGGAAGGGATAACGAAGTTTATAAACAAACATACTACATTATGTTACACTGTTAAAAGAGAAATGAAATTTTATCAATTTTTTTTGCAGTTTGGGCAAATTAGATGCCATTCCTGTTTTCATCAGGTGGCTTCACAGTTGAACGCTGTGTAACACAGTGTGTGTTAAGCAACTGCTTTAAAGTGCACTTTCTCCTGAAATTTGGTCTTCAGTTCCAAAAGTGAAACACACTTCGACTTGGGTAACCAGTTTTCTTTCTGCTGCGGTTCCCAGAAGAATATGGACTGACAGAGAGATGGCTGAAAAATTAGGCCTATCACACACCTACAGACATATTCTTATTGGATTATACTTGCTAAGAATAAACCTCATTCTGTGTGGTTGCTTTGGCAGACACTATGATCCTGTGAGCCAAAGCCTGCTGCCTTTAGTTTTACTCCGGTAAAAATTCCTGTTTAATTCAGCAGGGATTTTGCTTCTCTAAGAGATACAGGATTTGGCTTTTTTATTCAGATGCAAACAGGACCCTTTACGTGTGGAAAAACTAATTTGTTTCATACTACAAAACCATAGTACAAAAACATTAATGGAGCTTTAGATGAACTCAGACATGAAAAGCATGGTTGAATGCAACACCTTTTCAACCAGACAACACTGCTTAGCATATTTGGCAAATTGGAATAAAAACCATTGTTGGGGTTTACTTGCACAGCCATTTTCTTCCTCTGTGTGGCAGGTGTTTTTCAATCATCTTCTTGTATGATCCATTTGGTGCCTGGAATGATGACAGTGATCGGTGCATATCCTTCTTCCTGCGCTTTTTTTTTTTTTTGCTACTGCCTTGCTTGTGTGTACCCTCCTTCAAGATGCATTAATGTACAAGAAAGCTAAGCCAGCAGTTCCCAAACTCTCTGTGCTCTTACGGTGCATTACTAACCTAGGCCAGAACAACTCATTGGTCTTCACTTTCCTGTGGGGATGTAGGGAGGCAAGTGTATGTCTGTCTGCTGGCCTAACCCTACCCCAGGATTGGCACAGAAGAGCCTTATAGCACTTTTGTGATACCCCCAGGCCAGCATAGGCTTGTGCTTGGGCTTATTCCTGCCTAACTGGGGATTAGTATTGCACCTTAGAAACTGCTGTAAGTTTCTACAGAGGAAGGGGAAAGACAGCAATGCAGTTGCTGTGATTGAGCTGCTGCCAGGGGTCAAAGAGGAGTTTTTTCCTTACAGGAAGCAGGGCTGACCTCCTGTGGGATCTGGGGAGCACGAGAACTGGGGGATCAGTAGGACCCTCTCTGCCTTTCAGCTTCTGAAAATAATTTTAAAAGGTTACTTTCTGTTTTTGCCACAAAACTGGTAGCACCTTTCTACACATCCATTTTTCCTGTTCTCAACTCTCCTACCAGTCAATTTTAGTAGATGTTTCCTGGTTCTGGTGCTTTGCAAGAAGGAAGAACTCTCCCCATCCTGCGCGTAACTGTATAAATAACATCTTCCCTCAAGCATCTCCTTTCTAGACTGGAAAGCCCCAATTGTTGTAATCTTTCCTTGTAAGGGAAATGCCCAAGCCCATTGGTTTTTTGGGCTTTTCAGCATCTTCTTCGTTTGTGCTATACTGTATCTTTTTTTGAGATTTGTCAACCAGAACTGGACATAGTACTTCAGAAGCAGCCTTCCTATTGATTTGTACAATGGTATAATTACACTGGCAGTTTTATTCTCAAAACTTTTTTTAATGATCCCAAGCATGGAATTAGGCTTCTTCACATGTGACCCTCACTGCATCTATATATTTGTTAAATTATCCACCAAAACCCAAGATATCTTCTGATCCATCACAAAGAGCTCAAAACTCATTGGTGTTTATGTGAAATTTGTATTTCTTTCCCCAATCAGCATCACGTTATGCTTATTCACATTGAAGCACACTTGCCATTTTGTTGCCCATTTTCCCAGTTTGGAGCTCTTCCAATCCCTTTTCTTTTTCACAACTCAGAAGTCAAAGTATACTATAAACAGGGCTGTTCAGAAAAGAAATTCAAAGAGGAGGATCTAAAACACAGCCAGAGGCATAAGCATAGAGAAATACAAATATCTTATGTTCTCCTCAAAAATAAGCTTTGGAGGGCATCTTTGCAGTCTAGTCCTATCATCTCCCTTCTGGTGTAGCAACACCAAAAAGGCAGGTTGGGGCAAATTGAGAGGCTTTGGAAAGGAATTGGGATGTAAATCCCCTTGCCCTTTCCCTAAGCCTCCTGCTCTGCAATGGATATCTTCAAATCTGTGTCTGCCAGTAATTTCACTGGTGTAAAAAGAAGGTAGAGAGGTTACTGATGGAGGTATCAGCAACAATGACATCTTGCCCATTCAAAATCTTACCAAGATACTCAAAGTGCAGAAACTGGCTGAAAGGTAGGACGATGGTCAACCCAGCTATCATAATTTTGCCTTCCCATATCTCCAGCTATATCTGTCCAGAAATCTGGCAGACAGAGCTGGGAGAGACCCACTCCTATTGCCTTATTGACTGAATCCTGGATCAGAGTGGTTTCATTATTTATTCATTATTTACCAACTTATTCACACCTTGCAGCAGCCCCAAGCTGTAGTGGTTAGTGGTTGGGGCTCCCTATGTACAGATGGTTAGGCATTGAATAGGCCCACCTGACCCTACACTTCCATAACTCCTTGACCCATCACCCGGGAAATAGTGGCACCATTTTGGTGGCACCGAACCACATTATATAAAACAAAAAAAATCACTCTGAAGGATTATAATTTTTGTCGTTCATGTGAGAAGTACATAATTTATTCCTGAGGTTTCCCTAACACCTAGAAAACAGAAAAGTTAGGCTCTATTCTTGGTGGAACAATTTTTGCTGCAGTGGACTCTGAGCAGACTCAGTGTTGGCCTGCTGTATCTCAGGCATGTTTTTAACTTTTCTAATCCCAAGCAGTATGCCAGAGATCATGCTGGTGGAAAATCTATTCAAATGTAAAGCTGTTCAATTCAATTACCAGCCTATAATAAAATTTACTATTGCAAACTCCATGTTGGCCACAGAGGTTGCTGGATGCTGATGGCACAGTATGACTAAGAGTTGATAGCCTAAATCTAGTTACTTTAAAAAATAGTTGCAAGACTTAAAATAAGATCAGGTTTCAACAGTTTTGATAAGAACATGATATCTCTTTCCAGACTAAATGCCATACTGCATGCTTCTTTATTGCTAACACAGTTGGGAAATACTAAGAACATAAAAAGAAAACTGTGCTAGATTAGACTAAAGGCCAGCATCCAGTTTACAGTGTTCAGCCAGGGGACACTTTAAAAAACCAGATCCTCTGGATGCACTTTTGGCCTTTTCATAAGGAAACTTCCTGTGCAGAGTAAAACCTTGCTCATCAGTATGGTCTCATTTGTGCTTTTCATTCCTTCTGTGTATATGTATTTATTTTAATTTTTAATTTTATTTTAGAAATTTCTACGCCCCTTTGTGTTTTTCATGCCGACGTAAATATCCTAGATGGCTTACAATATTTTTTTCTGGTTTTTTGTTTATTTTAATTAATTAAAAAACATGGTTAAAAAAACATGGCACTAGCACAGAGATCTTCAAACGCCGTCCAAAGGGCCAGTTGCAGCCCTCGGTGATCCTCCATGTGACCACCAGCAAGACCCTCTATCTGGCCCTTGGGCAAGCCTTGTAATCCACTCCAATAATTCTTATATGTAAATTATGTAAATTTATTCAAATTTGAAATGTAAATTAGTTTTCCAGGCCCTGACAGTGTCAGAAAGATGATGTGGCCCTCCTTCCAAAAACCTTGGAGGCCCCTGCATTAGAACATAAGATTTGAAAGGAAAAAAGGAAAAAAAAATCAAAACAAGGAATGAATAGGCCAGCTCAATTCCCAGCACAAGTTCTGGCCTGGGGTGTCATAAAAGCTGTAAAATAGGGTGCTGTAAAATAGCTCTCTGCCACTCCTGGGTGGGGAGGGGAGAGTAAGCCAGTGCCCAGCCAAGCAGCAGCCTAGCCATGCCGAAGGAACAGGGAGAAGGGTGAGTTTGGCTGATCTAAAAAGGCTAGAATTGTGCATTAAGGCTACTGTCCTAAGCACACTTTCTTGGGAGTTAGTACTATTGAACACAATGGGACTTACTTCTGAGTAGACATGCTTAGGATTGCAGTTATAGTCTAAAAAAAGATAAAGAATATTAGTATTAGCACTGAACAACTTTTTTTGCATTACATGGTAAAAAATTAATATCGAAACAGAGTAAGGTTCAAGTAAAAATTGAATCATTAAATCAGTGTCCAGGGGCAGAAAGCTTGGTGAATCTTCTGTGCCAGTCAGAAGGACCTGCCATGAAACATAAACCAAATGCTAGGTAAAACAGGTTTGTTTTGAGCCCTTGTTGGAAAGATATGAGAGAGGAGGTGTTCATCAGTTCCCCAAGCAGAGCATCCTATAGTCATGGCACCACTACAGAGAAGGCTTGCCCATGAGCTGTCACTCTTCTCACCTGGGACAGAGAAGGTACTTGTTAAAGTGCCTCTTTATTGGATCTTAAGAGGGCAGGCTTGGATGTATAGAAGGAGGTTGTCTTTTAGGTACCCTGGGCCTAAGTTATGTAGGGTCTTAAAAGTTAGCACTTTTGAATATAGACAGCACCTTGAATATAGACACTACACACGGGCCAATAGAGAAGTTTGTTCCATTTGTCCCATGTCACTGACCCAGAGTAATAAGAGAGAAAGAGTCTCTCCCTCTCTCTTTCTCACATACACAGACTCTCTCTCACGTGCGTGCACGCCGCACACACACACACACACACACACACACACACACACACACACAAAAACACACACACACACAAAGATGGGGGTCTGTTCAAATCTGGATTTATTTGGGTTTATTTATTTTGGGTTTATTTATTTATTTGTTTAATTTATATCCCGCCTTTCTTCACCTGCAAGAGGGAGCTCAAGGCAGCTAACATCACTCAGAAAAATAAAACACAATTAAAATAAAATTATAAATATAGATTAAAACATGATTAAAATACAATTAAAATACAATTAGATTAAAAAACTGAGAACAATTAAAACAGACTAAAAACATTTGTTAAAAACAATAAAATAGAACAATAAAACAACTGCCCCCAACCTCTGCCCCATTTGAAAAGCTTTTTTTAAAATAAAAGGTTTTAAGGCTCCGCCTGAAGCTCTGTATTGAGGGAGCTTTCCTCAGTTCTATGGGGAAGGAGTTCCAAAGCCAGCGTGCTGCCACCGGGAAGGCCCTATCTCTGGCTGCCACACTTCTCACATCTCTTAGTGGCAGCACAGTCAGTAGGGCCCCCTCAGATGACCTCAGGTGATGGGTTGGATTGTACAGAAGAAGGCGGTCCCTCAGATACCCTGAACCCAAGCCATTTAGGGCTTTAAAGGTCAGGACCAGCACTTTGAATTCAGCCCAGAAACAAATGGGCAGCCAGTGTAGTTGCTGAAGCAGTGGCCTGATAGTGTCGAACCGACGAGCCCCAGCAACCACATGGGTCACCGCATTCTGGACAAGTTGAAGCTTCCAGACTGTCTTCAGAGGCAGCCCCACGTAGAGCACGTTACAATAGTCCAGTCTCGATGTCACGAGGGCATGGGTCACCATGGCCAGATCTGAGCGACTCAGGTATGGTTGCAGTTGGCGGATCAGCCAAAGCTGAGCAAAGGCTCCCCTGGCCACAGCCACTACCTGGGACTCCAGGAGCAGCTGCGAATCCAGAAGAACCCCCAAGCTGCGAACCTGCGCCTTCAGAGGGAGTGCAACCCCATCTAGTACAGGATGATATTCTAATACCCGAGTCGAGGACTTCCAAACCAGGAGAACCTCTGTCTTCTCCGTGAACAATATTTTTAATACCAGCAATTACATAAAGAACCAGCTAAGTAGGTCCCTTGAAGAGTACTGTGATATAATACCTTGTTTTGTGAGTTTGCCACTTTGAGTTTCTATATCTTACACTAATTTGCAGGATTATATGGGAACAAGGTGGGGAAGGGGAAAGCAGGAGGAATAAGAGGAAAAGCAAGATAATAAAAGATTGGAATTGTTCAGGAAACACTGTTGATTCCTGATTCAGAACTGAGAAAGTGAAGAAGGATAAATGACAAAAGAAAAAGTGAATATCTTGCAATTATTAATGACAGATACTCACTGTAATTTAGCCTTGCAAAACACATGGCCTTATTGATGGAGACACCCCCTGCAGGAAGGCAAAAAAAAAAATCAAATTCAGGCTGCAATCCTGAAGTGCACTTGGGTTAGCCTATCTATCACTGGGCTGGCCCAATTTCAAGATGGGCCAGCCCAGTTACACCAGAAAGGCTTAGGCCAGCATTAAGTCAACCTTGGCTGGCCCAAGATAGATAGATCCGGCCAGCCTAGCTGTGCAAGCGCATGGCCTAGAACAGTGCAGTTAGGCTGTATCCAGAGCCAGTTTTCAGGGCAGAAATGCCCCCTCACAGCTCATCAGGGTTAGAACACCTAAGGAACAACCTCAAAATGCCAGATGCACCTGGATGCAGGTGTCCTATGTGGTCTCTGGGGGCATCTGGTGGGCAGTTGTGTGATAAAGGAAACTGGACTAGATGAGCCTCAGCCTGATGCAGTGGAGGCTCTTCTGATGTTCTTATGAGCAGGAATAAATCTGAGTAGACCCATAATAAGTCAATGATAAGCCAGAGTAAAACTGGAAGTGATGGCAATAAATTCTGTGTCCTGGCCAACCCCTGCCTCTCTACTTCAGGATACAGCAAAACTACACTAGCCCACCTTAGGGGACAGCAGACCTACAGTACACCAGCCCAGTGAGCATGCTGCCCTTGGCCTTCTTCTCCTGTTGATTTGGCCTTACTTGTCAGTTCACGATAGTCTACTTAGGCCAGCTTAGCTGGGCCATTTTTCTGGTCTAAAGTCAGGATTGCAGTCTATGTGCATGTATTTCAAAGTCTTCTCTGTCTTGCCACTTCTTTGGTCTGTTCATTTACACTTTTTTTCCTTGCAAATAATGACTGAGATATTTCCTGTGGATTAGCGTCCATGCATCTGCAGTTGCTATCTTTAATTACTTATGCTGTGCTGTCATTCGAAATTCCCGAGATCTCTTTTAGTGCTCAGCCAAGCTCATTTGTTATCTGAAAAACTGATGCATGTTCACTAATTGGATGGTATACCATAAGTTCATTTGATAATCAATCAGCACTCAGACAGGAGAGAAATAGCCTTGTTTTTGTTTATTGCTCACAGTTGCTTGTAAGTCAACATCAAACACTCTGTAACTGATTAAAACACACAGGGTAACAATATGTGGGTTTTGCCATTCCGTTCCAAATGAAATACAAGATTTTTGAGGTATGTAAAAATGGCCAATTCCATTAGTTTAGTGGCTAACACTGTTCTACTGCCAATTTTTGTTCCTAAGGTCATTAAAACTAATACCCTGTAATACATTTGCTGAATGAAGAGTCACTTTTCAGACAGATGCTTCTTCATCAATTTTTTTTTGAGGAGCTGAAGACCCAATCCTATTCAGTGTTCCAACATAGATGCAGTCAAAATTGTTCCCTTACTTTGAAGATCCATACATGATTGTTCCCCACCATGGGTTGTAGCAATACTCTGTTGCTTGGCTTCTTCATTGCTGGAAGTATGGGTAGGACTGGCCCCTCAGACATACACACTATTTTGTGATAAAACAGGTAGTCACTAGATAAGATAATTTCTTATTTCCAGTAACTGATGGAAGAAACCTATCTTTCCAGTAACTGATGGATGAAACAATTTTATTTATATAAAATATCAATGAAAAAGGAGTCAAAGCAAAACTTACCATCCCTATTAAACAGGGGGATGGACTACACCTGAAGGGATAGTTTGTAAGCTGATGTCTAATAGCTTTAATCATATTAGGCATATGAGATCCAAGTTGGTCAAAATATTTCTTCCATACTATTGTTCCAAACTAGTTTATCAGAGGCTAAATCACAATCCAGAATGGCAACATAAAGGCAGTACTCCTTATGTTAATGTTTGTACATGATGTGTACAAAGTATTGGATAATAATAGAATCAGTTCTAACTCCTGTTTGTGTGCCAAATGTAATATGAGAATTGAAGCCTGTATGTAGAAAAGCATAAGACACATTGGCCCTGCTGAAGTGATTCAGGCTGCAATCCTATCCTCTAGTTAGGCTGGCCTAAGCCCCAGCATAAGTCCTATGCTGACCTAGGCATGTCACAAAAGTGGTGTAAGGCACTTCTGCCCAGTGCCTGGGTGAGAGGATTAGGCCAGTGTACAGGCATATGCTGACCTCCCCACACCACCCTGGGAAGATATGCCAGGTGAGTTAGGCTGGCCTAAATTGGTTAGGATCACATCCTAAATTCTATAAGGAAACTTGCTGAAGAACTATGTTGGTTTACACATGTAGTCTTCACAATGATGAAAAGGCAGACACTTGCCAAGAGCTGTTATTGCTTTCCTCTGCCTACAGAACAGAGACATGGAGGCCATGTGTTAACCAGCTCTTTGTCAGAGTTGCTTCCCCTGCTCCTAACTTAGGTATGGCACACATGCATAGAACTGTTTGGTTTCAGTCAAGTCTGAAACCTTGATTCTTGAACTTAAATCAGTGAAATACATAAGCCTGTTTCTATTCGAGAGGCTAGGTGCTGTGTATTCAGGCCATAAGCAAATGTAGTGCATAGAATGTGCCACAAACAAAATTAAAGCAAGCTGTCAATAACAGTAAGCCTGTTGAAATCTAAGACTTTGTAAATAAAAATGTGATATTACCTTATGTGTTTTGAGGCAAGGGGAAAAAAGCTTACTTGATACCATTCTTCACAGCAAATTCTCCTTTAAAAAAAACTTGGCATTCGTCAGTCTTGAAAGACTATGGTATCGTGCAAAGCACTAAGGCCGGGGTAGATTGATATGGAGGATAGGCTGACCCAAGCAGCAAAAATTCCATACATAATAGATTGCCAAGGTAAATTTCTTTCATAGTCTAAAACCATGACTTTGCCAAGTAGAAAAAAATAAGTAATTCTGAGAAGAAACATAAATCATTACTGTCTTTAAAAACAGGGAAAAGGCAAACACTTAACCAGACTTTGATCTTGAAAAGCCCAAACCAGATAAATTATTATATCCTAAAATGAGGTGTGTCCTGAATATCACTCTCCATTACAATTATGAAACATTATGAAGGTGGGGATGTTTTTGCCTCCATCCTTCCTTTGGTGAGGCAGTGTGGGAGAACTGGGACATCTGCCTAGGTGTTGCTGCAGCTGAGAACAGGCCTAGCCAGCCCAGCTAACTCACTTTAGGCTCAGTCTGTCTGTAATGAACCCAAGCACCTTCCAATTGGTATATCCTGAGACTAGCTAGAGAGGTGGGTAGAATTTGTTGGTCTCTCACCTGATTTGCATTGATGGGCAGTTTTTTTTGTCTTCCGTACCAGTCAGTTCTAAGGGTGTGACAGAACCACTCTATAGAGGCTTTCTGGCTTGGGGGGAATTCTGGCTGGTGATATATCTTGCTTGGGTTCAGAGACTACCTCCAATTCTTGTGCTGAACAGTGTAATTCCACTGCCTTGACCCTATTGAGGTTGGTGGAAAAGCTGTGATTGTTAGCTAGTTGGTAATTAGTTGGTAGTTTTGAGTTAGATTGGTTGTGCAAAAAATATAGTAAAAAACAGTGGTGTGATGTCTTCGGTGTGCCAAAGTAGATTCCCACTTTAGTGGAGGGAATTATACAGAATTAGGACCCTCTGCAGAGCTGTCAATAACTTGAATAAAAATGGTACTGTTTTAACCAAAAATAAGGTTTCATGTTGAAAAGTATGTGGGCAAAAGGAAGTATGTGTATTAGCAGATGTGTATTAGCAGATGATGTATTGATCTAATTAAATTGTATTCATATACTTTCTTCTTTATGTTTTTAATGCTTTTTTAAAATTCTCATTTAATGCTCACAGTTTTGTTTCAAATCATTTAGTGAATTCTAAGCAAACATATTGACATGGGGTAGAAATGTCCCTCATGATTTTTTCATCAATCTTTTTATTTTTGCCCTTGAATTGGAACGAAGTAGGTTCTGTGAGTTCAGAAGTCTTCCTGCACTCTATAACTGCTAGAAGTCTATCATTTTTAATTAACCAAAGTATATTGGCCCCAGTTTGACTTTTGAATAGCCTCATTTGTCATATTTTGAGTTCTCAGGCTAAAATAAAAAATTAGCATTTCTGTATTGCTAGGAAAATACTCTTCTCTTTAAAAAAGTACCACCAGATTTAGCCCAAAGGGGGAAACGGGTGAGCATTTGCTTATGTACCAGAAATACAGTGACAGCTATGTAAGTGAAACTAAGGGGAAGTTAGAGACATGCCCACAGGATGTAGTACTGGGTTTGACACGGCATCTTTCCCCATGAGCCCTGAGACAAATAGCTGCCTTTTGCCCTTTCTCCTTGGTACCCACACATTTGTTTCAGAATGATTCAGTTTAACATGAAGCCAGTCTGTGCTGCATCTGCAGGAAAAGGCGACTCTTGTAAATAATTTCATCAGTTTTATTTTTGTCTTTGCCACATATCTTGCTGCACCAAGCAAATGTGATTGACATTCCTTTTACAGAAGATACTTAACAGCCTTAGCACACACAAAATGTGTAAGATCTATGAGTAGGAAAAAAATATACTAAGTGGCCAGTTTTATGTTTTGGCCAGCTTAAATTCTGGTATAATTCTGCTCAGGTTAGAGCAAGTTAACAAAGTTTGGGCCAGATGCATTTTTTTCCTCCCCTCTCTCTTCAGCATGTGATCTTGCTAGCAGAACATGAAATCACTGGCACTGGCTACCAGACAGCAATCTTAAACACACTTTCCTGGGTGTAAGACCAATTGAACACAGTCAGGCTTACTTTTGGGTGGACATGGTTAGGATTGTGCTCCTCGTCTCATAATATTTGAGTAGGCAAACCTTTGTGGGCTTGGCACAGGATCTGCTGGAAGTTGAAGAACTCCACATGACTACCTCAGTCAATCAAAGCAGAAAGGGTATCAAGGAAAGCTAAAATTACGAGCTGCAAATATCACATGTGTGATCTCATGGAGCTGTCCCTCAGATCTTTCCTGTGTACTAAGCTCTGCCTTACTATAGAAACCATTCCAGACAACATTTATTTCATTGGGGGAGCCGCAAAGCAAGACACACCTCTCCACTTGAGCCAATGGTCAGCTGCTGGAGTTTCTGCCAGTCTGCAGCATCTGTCATTTTCCACTGAGATACTCTTTATCTGAGCCAGAGGAAGATTTTATTTGCTATCTGCATCATGACCATCTTAAATCCAAGATAAGTGAACAATGCATATCCCACATTACTGCACTCATAGCAGTCAGTAATTAGTGCCTGATAGTTTCTTTTGGGTTATGTACACACAAATAAATCATGCCTAACAAGCGATGAAAACTAAGGGCTATGGAAATCCAATTTGAAACGTGGTTTGCCATGTTTCAGGAAATACTCTAATGCTCTTATTATAAGCAATGGGCCTGACTGTATGTTGAATTCAGTGGCTATGTACAATAGATTGATAAGTGGGGGGAAAATTACTGGATAAAAAGAAAAATACTTTTCAACTACTTACAACTACAGTATTTATTTATTTATACCCTGCCTTTCTTCCTAAAGGAAGGATATCCAAAACTAATGACTCTATGCACAATCTTATATTAGTAATTGGCTGTTCCTTATCTATGAGATCCCCTTATCCATTGTCTGTAATGCCATTGAATATTTGTGGATAAACAAACAGATGGCATGTGAGGAAGAATCTATAATGGATTTGTTTTATTTGTACTTTTTATTAAGTTTACATTTTATACAAGCATGGTTAAATGCCAAGGGTCAAACTCCATGCTGTCTTATGTGTTTATGCTTGTATTTTATGTTGTGTTTTTGCTAAATAAAAACTGCAGGAAGTCTTGATCTGGTTCTGCTCTGGGTGTGTATGTGGAATGGAAAGTTTAAATTTTTATCCTTGTATAGTTCCTATATTGTTTGGGCCTCCACCATATCACCATAGGGATGAGCTGTAGGAAAACTGGGCTAATTTCTAAGAAATTTGTGAATGTGCAGATATATCCCTTTTCCTTTTTTTTGTATCCTAGCCTTGTAGCATATAATTTCAGGAATGGTAGAATGCGGCAAATCGGTGATCCAATTATTTTGACCAGGTCAAAAGCATTATACAGTCTATGGCTTATTGACAGGATAAGCCTTGTGCCAAAGAGGTTTGAAGAATTGGGCATGGTTATCAGAAAGTGAGGATTGGCCAGGTGGTATAGAGAAACAGCCACATGAATGTATGAATGTATGAATGAATGAATGAATGAACGAACCAACCAACCTTTATTGGTATGAAAGAAAAAGCAGTATACAATTACCGTATTTTCCAGCTTATTACACGCACTGGACCATAAGATACACCAAAGTTTAGAGGAGCGAAACTAGAAAAAAATATTATGAACTGAATGATGTACTAATATATTTAATATTTATTTATTTATTATTTATTTAATTTATATCCCACCTTTCCTCTCCTGCAAGAGGGAGATCAAGGCAGCTAACATTAAGAATACAATAAAACACCATTAAAATAGATCATAAATACAGCTTAAAACACAATTAAAATACAATTAGATTGAATAAAAACTGAGACAATTAAAACCTGCAGACTGAAAACATTTGTTAAAAGCAATAAAACAACTGCCCCCACCCCTGCTCCATTTAAAAAGCTTTTTTAAAATAAAAAGTTTTAAGGCTCCGCCTGAAGCTCTGTATTGAGGGAGCTCTCCTCAGTTCTAAGGGGAGGGAATAACCACCGAGAAGGCCCTATCTCTGGGCCCTATCTCAGTTCTAACCACCGAGAAGGCCCTATCTCTGGCCACCACACCTCTCACATCTCTTAGTGGCGGCACAGTCAGTAGGGCCCCCTCAGATGACCTTAGGTGACAGGTCAGATTGTAGGGAAGAAGGCGGTCCCTCAGATACCCTGGACCCAAGCTGTTTAGGGCTTTAAAGGTCAGGACCAGCACTTAGAATTCAGCCCAGAAACGACTCAGGTATGGTTGCAGCTGGTGGATCAGCCAAAGCTGAGCAAAGGCCCCCCTGGCCACAGCCGCCACCTGGGACTCCAGGAGCCGCTGCGAATCCAGGAGAACCCCCAAGCTGCGAACCTGCTCCTTCAGAGGGAGTGCAACCCCATCCAGAACGGGATGATATTCCAATACCCGAGCTGAGGACTTCCGGACCAGGAGAACTTCTGTCTTATCAGGATTTAATCTCAGCTTGTTCACCCTCATCCAGTCCCCCACTGCCTTTATTATTGCTATAATAAAATATAGCAGAATAATATTACAACCATGTAGAGTCAACAGTTGTATTAAAAATCCTCATCACAGTCATTAAAAACCGAGGAGGGACGTTAAGGTTCAAGCACTTTTCTAATTTTCTGGAAAACCCAAGAACTCATCATTTGCAAGCTCTAGCAAACCAAATTCTATGCATTTGCAAGCCTCAGTTGCATGATTGCAAGAAAGGATTGCAGCCCTAGGAACCAGATCCTGTGCATGTCTACTCAAGTGCAAGCTTCCCCCACCCCTGGAAAGGACGCATAGGATTACAGTAGCAGAGCTCTCTCTCTCCTGGGCTGCTTCCTCCTCCCCTCTTTCCACCAGTGCCCCCTTGTTTTTGCCTGCTTGCTTCCATGCTCTGCTGTTTCTTGGGGCTCCATTTGTTTCTTTGGGGGAGGAGCCTGTGGGGAAGCCGCTGTCTCTCCTCCACAGCTTGCCCTCAACTTCCTATAGGCCTGCCCAGGGAGAAAGAGCACAGCTGCAGAAGGTGCTCCAGGATTGCCCCTTCACTCCATAAGATGCACAGACATTTCCCCCTCCTTTGGGGGAGGGGAAAGTGAGTCTTATAAGCCAGCAAATACAGGTAATTAAAATCAGGAACAAGATTTACAACAACAATAAAATCAGTCCCAGACCCTATTAACCTATATATATTCTTTTCGTGAAGTGGATTTTCCCATAGGAAATAATGGGAACTCAGACGATTGGTTCCACAACCCCCAAAATATGCATATAAAAATATTAACTGGATGTAAAAATGATGACAGAACACTGGGATTGAATTCAAAACATGCATTCAATGTGCATGGTCTTATGAAGTCTACTTAGGCTGCAGTCCTAAAGACACTTTCGTGGGAGTAAGACCCATTTAACACGATGGGGCTTACTTCTGGGCAGACATGGTTAGGAGGCTGCAATCCAAGACACCTTCAAAGTGTCTCTCCACTTTCTCCTTCTCTCCATCCTGAGCCTCTCTCTCCCCTGCTCCCTTCTGCCTGGCCCTGAGCTGTTTCCTCTTCTCCACTGCTCTTCTCTCCCTCTGCCCAGCGGACACCTGGCCACAGGAGGAACAGCATGGAAGTGTTGCTTTCACTATGGGCAAGTGTGCTAGGCAGCCCTGACGCTTTTTAAACAGGCTGCCAGCCAGCATGTCTGCCCCAACTGCCAACGAATGTGTTCTTTATGTGAAGCACAGTTTGTTACGTGAAGCAGAATCCTAGAGAAACTTTTGTTTGTTACGTGAAACATACTTTACGTGAGGCGTTCTTTACGTGAGGTGCCACTGTATATATAAAAAATTTGTCCCTATAAAATTCCATTACAAACAGGCTATATTAGCTTACAGATTTTCTTCCCAAGAGCTTACACTTATAAAAGCAAAGAAGGCAACTCTGTCCAGGACCTCTCCCCTCTCTGACGATCTCAGCACCTCTTATAAGGCCATCCACAAAAACATTCCATAATTGGTTTTAGATGCCTTTGACACTCAATCTTATGTAGAGGACAATGTAAAAGATATGTTCAAGTGTCTCTGTATGGTGCCTTTGCACTGGCCTAACTTATACCCAGGAGTGGTGAAGGAGTGTCTTATGGCACTTTTGTGACACCCCCAGGTCAGCACAGGACTTATGCCAGGGCTTGGCTGGCCTAATTGGAGGTTAGGATTACAGCCTATGTTTTATTAGACAAAACATAGGCAAGAGGGTTTTTATTTATAGTAGAAGAAAGGACTTGGTAGAAGAAAATAGGCAGTTGAAGCAGAACTTCAACTACTGATACAAAATTGTGCTTTGAGACTGTAAGCTTCAGAAGTCAGTATGTATAAATCAACACATACATGAGGGTGCAGTCCTAAAGACACTTTCCTCTGAGTAAAACCCATTGAACACAATGGGGCTTACTTTCAAGTAGACATGGTTAGGATTGTGCTCTAAGTTGGCAGGAGCCAAAAAAGATTCACCTAAGAGATTTTCACCTAGGTAAAACTCCTAAGAATCTGGAACCCATCAACCTTTCAAACAGCTCTTGCAGAATCTGTTCATTTATTAGAAATATTTATATTATGCCTCCTAATCATGATTCTCTAGATGTAAAATACAGTTTTAAAAAATTCTGGGTCCTAGAATCCTTCCTTTGGCAGGACTGCCAGTGAAGTCTCTTATGACTCTAGTTTCTATAGTTCCACAAACAAAGGGACTTATGGGATAGAGGGACAAAATCCTGGAAACTGTACCCTGAGCATTCAGGTGTGAAGAGTTCCTTACAATGTGGGGTGTCCTCATCTAGTCTGCTATCCTCTTGGCAACACACAAGAGATGCAGAGGGCATCTAGAAAGCTCTCCTTAGATCTCAGATGTTATAGCTTCACTTTCTACGACAAAAAAGACATATGAACCTGAAGCTGCCATTTGCAGACATGTATATACAAGCGTAGTATTTAATCGAAAAGAAGATCTTCCCAGGGATATCTTGAATGTAGGCAACTCTCAAAACATTCCTGACTGTGTAAACACAGTAGTGTGTACCAGTTCTGTTGTCATTCTTTTGCGAGCTTCATGGGTTGTTGATTACAAAGACAAAGAAGTTCTTTTAGTTTGTTCTGAAATGAGCGTCTGAGTTTCCTTATCCATAGTCCATTTAGTTAGTAATCCACGTACCTTATCTAGAGGATTGTCACCAACTCTGGTAAATTTGTGAAACAACTTGTAATTTTCCTGTTTGTGAACTCTGGGTGCCATTTTTCCCATCTGGAAAGAAACTGCAGATGGCTGATGATGCCAAGGAAATATCAGAGTTGGAAATGCCCAATAATTTCCCATGAAACCTGAAGATGAAAAATTAGTTGTGCAAAATTTATTAATCTCCAAAATGGGCATAAATCCAGTTCCTGAGCTTATGCAGTACAATTGTTCTATCAAGACCTACTATATCTGCCAATATATATCAAGAAGTGTAATTTCACCTGAATCTTGGCCCTACTTTAGCCCTCCATTAGGTATAAACCACAATGGCTCAGAGCCTGGGTTCACCCACAGAATTCCCTCTGGAAAGGAGGTCGAGAAAGTTGAATTGCTCCACCTAACCTTTACTGGGTAACCACTAAGCTGAACATTCCCAATTCCAGCAAATGGTCTTGCCAGACCAGATCCTGCCCTGTGTTAGAAATTGCCCTAATTAGGTATCCATGTTTATGTTTACACCTCTGACGAATCAGAAAATTGACTGACCAACTATTTATATTACTTTTGCTTATCTAGGACACTTTTATTTGCCCCACTTGATTTGCACCCAAAGTGTTTCCCACCTGAAAAATAAGAATTACAACTTTTGGCTACAAATGTAAACTGGAAAACCTTTGGACCTGGGTGTGTGGAAAGCACATGGCAATTTCATCCCATTCAACATGAAGGAATTGCATCAGACTGCAAGGAAAGCTACAGTACAATTTGAGTTTTTCTTATTGCTGCCATTCATTCTTTTTACCTCCCTCCCTTCTCATTGCATGCTTTTCAGACTTCATGATGTAGCAGTGGAGCAGAATGCTGATGAGAAATTGCTCCATAGAAGCATCTGTTTCTTTAAGCAGTTTTTTAAGGAAGAGATTAAATGTGTTAGCCTTCAACTGAGGGTAAAAAGCCTTCTCTTTATAATACCATAGTTTAGGCTGGTTGACCCTGTTCTCTCCAGGACATATCTTTAGTGAAGTTTAATCCTTTCAGGGTGGTTGAGATGTTTCAGCAATATCTCATCTCCAATTAAAGTACTTTTTATGAAGCATTCTTAAGTATAACCACTTAATGAAGTTAAAAAATGCATTTAGATGCAGATCGTGAAACTTCAATTGCTAGAGTTGCTCTCATGGGAGAATTATGCAGTCAGGAGATATTTGAATTGCTAGCTAGCTATCCTATTTTGTTCCTATTTATTTCTTAACTTTCCTGCCTTTTTAAATGCTGGTCAGCTGGAATCAATGCTTTTATCCCCATCTGCCATCTTTTTCCTCTCTTCTTTCTTGCATATATATCCAACAGTGACACGTGCCAGCAAAGTGGCTTCTTGAGAATTTGAAAGTCTTTGAATGTGTTATCTGATTAAAGGGATGTATATGTCTTTAATTCTCATCTGCAGTTCCACCTTTGACCCTATAAGTTAAAGCAGAGAGGAGCTGAGAGGAGCATAGTCCCAGATTCAACCCAAATAACCTGAAATGTTCAACCCTTTTGTAGCCAGCATAACTGTTAAATTCATAGTTTTTTTATTGAGATTATGATTGATCTATGATATAGTAAGTTGAAAATATATGTTTTTTTCTATGATCTGAGAATGATACTTATTCCCCCTGTAAATTATTAGGCAAGCAATAAGTTACCCTGTGTAAAAATATTTGCTTTAAATTTGCACATCATGCAAAATCCAAAATCATACTATAGATTCATAAGAAATTATATGTACAATTGTACCTTATTCACAAAAATTAAAAATTAAAAATAATCAGCGAATACCATACCAGTGCAAAAATAGCTTTAAAGATCCATGACTAGGTTTCTTGGTCCTTCATAGTTGCCCCAAAATTCATTTGTATATGTATACCACACGCTATACCACATTCAGTCTCTAGATGGAGTGAATAATGGAATCTAGTGGAATGGAATTATAATAATTTAAGAGCACAAATGTTGGGAATTGTATTTGAACTTCCCCTGGAGATGCTCTAGGGGGAATTCCTGCTGCAGGCAGGGGGTTGGACTACTTGACCTACTAGGTCCCTTCCAATTCTATGATTCTATGAAGCTTTTTTTTCCTTGTTACAAGGCATTTGAAGGTGGTATCAATGGTGAGTAAAATCAGTGGATTCCATATCAGTGGATAATGAGGTCCCATCTCTACACCAAAGACAGATGCTGAATGGTTTTTAGCAAAAACAGTTTTTGCAATTGGATGATGTGGTACGCCTGTGCCTTGACTGTACAATTTCAAGTAATAAGACTTCACAATAGCGAAGCCTTTTTTTGTTTTCTATGCACAGAAATTGGTTTTTATGATGCTAGAGTACCAAATCATGATACCTACCTACAGCTTCAATTGATATATTCCAGCAGCACATTTCTGGAATCTGATTCAATGTTGTCTCTGAAATACTCTAAGATTGTATGTTGAACTGAGATACCAGTTCATCTGCAGTTTCAGAAAACTAGGCCATATTGCAGGAGGTAATCAAGAAAGTAATGTGTTGATACAATAGAATTAAAATTTCAAAATTAAAATTTTGGAATCTAAAGACTTTGGATTCTAAAGACTTGCTTAGCATGATTACCCTTCCTGATTGTGACAAGGACTGCACAGGACATGAGAAAACATCCAGCAGTGTCCATGCCAATCAGTCTATCCATCTACATTTTACAGCTGTAGGTTGGTCCAATGCCATAGTAATGTGAGCATGTCTGAGTGGGGAATTTGGTATGGAGCTCAAAGTCTGGAGAACAGCTGCAGCTTTATGTCCTCTTGGACCAGACAGGTCCTCTTGGACTCTCCCCATTTCATGAAAAGTGGAACGAGAAAGCCTGTCTTCTACCCTTAACTAGATTCTTTTGTCTCAGCTTCCACTCCTATGGTGCATCACCTGCATTGATAGGTGGCTTCTGGTATGGATATAATTTTTACAATAATTTAATGTAAATTTAATGTAAACTCCAAAATGACAATTTTCCAAAACTCCTCCAAGAACAGCTGTCATAAGATCAGTAACAAAATAAAATTAGCAGAAGCCATAAAACCAAATTACGACTACAATCCAGAGTAACTATGGGACCTTTTACAATGACATAGTTATGGTGCCATCTATGAAAAACCTATGAGAAATGCATAGAGCAATCCAGAGTAAGTGCCTCTTACATCTTTCTGTAGTTACTCTGGATTGTAGGGCAAATTAAAAATGATCTAAAACTGACAGTTATGTATTTACCAACCAATCAATCAATCAACTATACAGTACTTATCTTCAAGAAAAAGTTCACGAAGAAGTTTACTGAGAAAACTAAATAATTAATTTCATGTGTAAATTACACAGGAATGCTTATGTAAATTTTTTTAAAAAAAAACTTCCACAAATATTTATAAAGATTGGTGCCACACAAGGTGCATTGGGGAGAACTTTCCATAGAAGAAGCACAAAGAATCAGAAGGTATTGTTCCCAGACAACCTTTGCCTGACTTCCAATGGCAGAGGAACTCAGATGAACCAGCAAGGGTTTGGATATTCTTACACGGAGGCAATTCTACAGATAGGCAAGATCTAATGGTAGGTAAGTAACAGCCAGCAACCTGAATTATGAATGTCAGTGAGGTCAGTGTAGCTAGCCATGGCTCTGTCACCTGTGTTAGATGTGTTTGGAAGCCAGCTTCCAAGCATAGGTCAGTGCATTCGAATGGACCCCTTTTGATGATCGTGTTTTGTGCACAGATTTTCCTAAGCCATTGTATAAAAGATGACATGTTAAAGCAAACCTTAATAACTAGATGCCTATAAATAATATGTTTTAAGCTCTGTAATATGTCTAAACCTCTGTCTAAAACTCTATTTTATTTTTAATAAATAAGTTACACATATATGTATATTCAAATTAGTAGAACTTGGATAAAAAAAGAAGTTAGCCTTAGTATTCTGACGGCACTGAAGCTCTGTTTAATGTACATAATAATGCAAATGGGCTCTTGCTGTGATGGAATCATAGTAATAAGAGTTCAGTATTAGAGTGTTCAGGTTGCACCTGACTTGGCTGGTGCCTGCCAGCCTCTGCAAGCCTACTGAGAGCATCTGTCTTGCCACCACCTTGCTCACGCTGTGTCCTCCACAGGCACTTTGATTATTCCAACCAGGAGCATAAATCATCCACCTGTCAGGAGATCTTGCTGCTTGGATTATGCAATGCCTGCCTTCATTTGGAGATGGTGTGAGCCGAAGATTGTGGCAAATGGTTGCATTCATTGTAATGCCATTCCGGCGTTTCTCTAGCTTTAATGAGGGATCATGGTGGTGATGATTTTATGAGACAATGGGCGCTGCAGCTACGTTTCCTTTGTGTGTTTGTGTAGCCTACTTTAGAAGTCTTTCTGTTCTATTCCCCCTCCTCTTTGTTTCATTGATGTGAAGATATGAATGGCATGAAAATTCAAGCACAGAATATGTGTACAAAGCCAGTTGCTGTCTACATTGTTGTACCTTTACTGGTTATATGGCATTCCTAGAGAATCAATGAAAAATTTTGAAACTTGCCTCAATTTAGTGTTGATTATCTATTCATGCTGCCTCTAAAGTGGAAAGTAAATTCACTGCTTGAAGTCAAGTTTTCTTTAAATTCCAGATTTGCAACTTCTGTTGACATGGCAAATACAGAATGTGACTGACATCTAAACCTTTGCAGGTGATTCAGTTATGGAGGTGGGGCTTCAAAAAATCAAGGGTTTTCCTGGTTGTTTGCTGAAATATACATGTGCCCATAAATATACATGTGCCCAACACTGGTGCCCATAAATTTTTCACACCTTCCATAAGTATTATGGAAGTATTAGTATTTTTTTACATCAGTCTTCTGATAAGGCAGTGGTTTTCAAAATGGGAGTTGGGATTCTCTAGGATCATCATTTCATTTTGGGGGATTTCGGAAAACTGGGAGCCCACATCTCAGATTCTGGCACTGGAATCTGGCACAATCTGACCCTTTCTTCTCAGAAGATGGATCTTGTTTCCAAGTCCAGGAAGGAGCCCAGGTCTACGCATCTGGTAATGCTTATGGCCCCACCTAAACACAAATACTGGACCCACCTTTGTGCCACCTTTTCAAGGGTATCACTTTATCAACACCCAGTTGGTTCCGTGCTGTGTCATAATACCTCATTATATTATTATTATTATATCTCCTTTATTTACAGCATTTATTTATTATATCTCCTTTATTTACAGACTTGGCACTGGAACAGGCAGGCTAGTATGCCTGAGCTGCATTCAGCGCAAAACAAAGGGGCTGCTGCTGCTATTTTGGGGAGGGGAGACTTCTCCCATACCCTAAGGTAAAACTGCAGCAGCCTCAGTCTTATTAGATTTAGATTATTCAGATTTTAAATATTCTAAGTATTCAGATTTAGGCCACCTCTGGAAGTAGCCTGAGGAAATTGGAGCAGCCATAAGCCACATAATCCTGCCTGCCCTCTGGACAAGACCAAGATCCAGCCCCAGTCCAATCATGGTTCTGCCCTGCTTTCCTCCCTCCCTCCATCCCCAGGCTTGTCCCCTCCCCATGCACTCCAGTCCCTTCCACACCTCCCCACAATCCTCCCCCCAGCATAAAACTCCCCACACTCCTCCCCCCAGCACTCCTTCCCCAACCATAAGACTTACTGCTTTGGCTTAGCAGAACTGTTGCAGCGAGTTGATGCAGTCAGCAAAGGCCAACTGACTTAAGCCACATCAGGAACATTTTGAGTTATGGAAACCCACTTTTTGTTCCATTGATTATTTGTATCATTTTCTGGTTAAATATCTATTACATTTGAGAGAGTAAAGATATTGCAGTTCAGTTTGTTTCATTGCATTCTGCCTTAAATTATCTTTCCAATGATATATAATGTAATTATTCTTCTTACATATTACGTTTTTCACAATTTTAGCTACTAGTGTCAAGTTTAGCTTGTTGCCTGTCTAAAGCTTCTTACCCACTGCAGCTGCTACCCACTCCATCTCCCTCGCTACTCCACTGATTCCAAGCAACAATGGGAATAAGAAGTGGTCAATAAGAAGTAGGGTGAGTGGAATGGATCACCAGATTTTGAGAGACTTGGAGGGAATGAAGAGAGAGAAGAGGATGAGATGTGGATCCGAGACATGTAAATTTCTGTAGGCAGCTTACAACCTGAAAGGATCTAAAAAGTTGTAAAAGATCTAAAAGACTGAGAGTCCCACTTACAGTAAAGCCAAAGATTAAATAAAAAGTTAGGAATTTTTAGGAAAATTCATTGAGCCATTTTACTGTTCTATTTAAGACACTAACACGCACAACTACAAATAAATAAAAATTGAAATCTACATACATGAGTAATCCTTTTTTTGATAGCCAGTGATTACTCTTGATTAATGTTCATATCCTGCTTAAAAATGAATGTGACCTACTTTAAGATTGCATGTGTTGCCTTCTTGTTTAAACCAGTTGGAGAAAATTGTTGTTTTTATATTTTCCCCTTTATCCTATACCTGCCAGTTGTCACAGATAGATACCTATAATGATATAAAGAATTGTCTTTTAAAAATGAAGAAGTCAACTACCAGGAAAGACAAAATAGACTGTTTCGATGCTCACACACAATATGTATTAGAATTAATAAAAGTTGCACAGAGAAGAGGGAGAAAAATTGCCACCATTGATTTATTTCCTCTTCATAATAACAGTCCTAGCCAGTCCTGATTATTGCACCAATGCACTGAGTGTCCCAGAACGATCTAAAAACCCTTTCACAGATGGTCAGTGATATTGGTGGTAGCTAGACCGTGGACTATATTGTAACATTGTCTGTACACCAGACATGAATCTTGACTGTATGGAGAAACCCTGCATATCTGTAATTATTTCCTTCTTTTAAAAAGGATGAAATTTATAGCATAGACCATCCCAAGAAATAAGATTTAATAAGAAAACAGTGACGATCTTAATAAACTAAGGCTGCAATCCTCAAGACACTTTCTTGGGTGTAAAACCCATTGAACACAATGGGGCTTACTTCTGAGTAGACATGCTTAGGATTGTGCTCTAAGTGTGTAAATGTCACACATATACTTTGAACTTTATTTGTTTTTGGTAATAAGCTAACCAACATCACCATTAATTTTTTTAATCCTCCTTCAGTGGTAACACCAGCCCAGTTTTAAGTGAAGCTTTCAGCGGTTTACTCTAAATTTTTTTTCCTTTTCTTTTCAGTTTTGCTTAATCAATACATTTTTAAATCTATTTGTACTGAAATAGAAAGCAGGACATTTACAAAACCAACAAAACACTGACATAATCAGATGGGGGAAATCTCAGTCTTCTATCTATGAAGAAATTAGATTTATCATCAGAAAAAAGCATTCTCCTTTCATTTTCTGAAAGGTGCTTTTTGACAGACCCTTTGCAGTGGACGTCATGCTCACAAAACATGCTGTCACAGGGCTATTTGAATATGGTGACAGGCTCATTATCATGTTGGAGACAAGTGACAACACCACAGACTAGAAACGGACAGGCTTGCCAATCAGCAGTTGAAAGGATTGCTGTTGAAATAGGGCTTTTTTGTTAAGAGAACAGTAGTACAAATTGACAACGTTAATTCTTTTTTTATTACACATGCATACACTGTAGTTATGGGTCTGTCACTTTTTGCATTAAAAATAGCTGTTTTTGAAGGTTTATTAGTAAAACAAAAAATTGCCCTGTAATATAAAGGAAAAATGTGTTCTAAGAATGTTGTATATTGTAGGATTGATTTGTATATTATGCATTTCAAACATATACACTTAAAAACAGATACACTTAAAAGGAGAACAAAGTTCCCACTTTAAAAAGTTTTTTCATGATCTATAGGAAAATAAAATGAAAAGATCTTGTAATTTAGAACAAAATATTGCAAAAGTTTATTATATAATTTATTTTATTTTTATTTATTTTAAAAATTTATATCCCGCCTTTCTCGGGCAAATTAGCCCAACTCAAGGCGGCTGCCATAAAGCATAATTAAAAACATAAATAGAACAGTATCGTTTGTTATCAAGACACTTACAAACCTGTTTGGCTCTGGTGCAGTCAGAGTGACCATATGTCATTTGTGTCCCCCCAAAAAGAGGTCCAGGTTCCCCAAAATTCCTGACATCCAAGAAAAATTCAGGGCATGTTGGAATAAAATGTAGGACTTGCTAAAATTTCTGACATCCAAGCAAAATTCAGGACATGTTAAGATAAAATGTGGGGCATGTTAAAATCAAACATAAAACTGCACCTCTTACATAGGTGTAAGCTTCCTTGACTGCAATAGGCTTACTTCTGTGTAGATATGCATAGGATCAGATTCAGGCTTACAAGAGGGTGCAGGGCTGACTGGCTGGTGGGAGGGCGCTCTGACGCTTTAGTGAGACTCTCACTTGGCCAGGCCAGGAGAGGATGATCCATCCCACCTGGCTTTGCACCTCCGGAAGCAATGCTTCAGGTGCAGTGCAACTGGCCAGGGGTCTTTAGCTGGTGGCTGCGCTAACTGTGACTGCCTGAAGCACAGTACAATGGCTGTCCTCCAAGCTTTGCTGCCACTGCGGCAGCTGCTCAAGCCCCAGAGTGCCTTTCCACTCCTCCACAATCCGGACAGTCCGGCCCTTAACTGGACCCCTGGTTCAAGGGTCCCATTTCCAGTGATGTCTGGCTGTTTCTGGACAGATGGTTACCCTGGATGCAGTGCTGAAGTTGAGTAGGCTGGAATTTTCCTCAGGATATAGAAACATTTATTCCTTTACCTCTTCTTGAACACCAGCCTGTCCAATGGGTCTGCTTGAACCTTCACCAGCTAAATTACCGCACAATGACAAGAGCCTTCCTACACGTACTGATAGACATTGTGAGGCTTAATGGAACAGAAAAGGTGCGATAACAGCTCACTCTCTCTTTCCATAGGGCTCTATGCATTTTTAGTGTTTTGGCCATAACATTTGATAGCAAGGAGATACTACAAAACCAATTTTTGCATTGGATTCTGTTTTACACTTTGCATCCAACGATATATAACATGATAGGGTTACTCAAATCCTTTGCAAAAATATATTTTAGGGTGTTGTGCCCTCCGCCAGTGTGCATCACTCCCCTGGGTGTGTACCCTGATGTGGGCCACACAACCTGCTCGCTTCAAAAATGCGCTGCATCCAGGTACATCTGAAAAGGGTCCAAAATTATAATACTTGACATAGGGTGCAATCCTAACCAATTTAGGCCTGCCTAACTTATCTGGCATATCTTCCTGTGGTGGTGTGGGGAGGTCAGTATATGCCTTTAAACTGGCCTATCCCCCCAGGAGTGGAGAAGTACTTATGCAGGGTTTATGCTGGCCCAACTGGAAATTTGCAGCCCAATCCAGAGCAACTAATCTGTCCACATAAGAGCCCTTAGGTTGCCCTATCTAACACTAGGTTGGAGCAACTGCAAGATGCTCCAGCCCAGTTACTCTGAAAGAGGCTTAGGGCAGAGCAAGGCAAGATAGGGTGCCCTAAGAGAGGTGGACCTGCTCTGCCCTAACTGGGGCAGCCTAAGCAGCTCAGGAGAGGCAAGTTGAGGGCATGTTGAGCATTGCCTAGGGCAGAGCAGTTACTCTGTATCCAGAGCCTGTTTCCAAGGCAGAAATGCCCTCTTCCAGCCCTCAGAGTTATACCACCTCAGGAGCAGGTATAGTAATGAGTAGACCCATAGGGGTCCATGATAAGGCCCGAGTAAGAACGGCAGTGCTGACCAAAAATCTGAGTTCTTGGCCAGCCTAGCTGCAACCCCTGCCTCTCAACCTTAGGATATGGAACAAACTACGGCTGCCCACAAACCTCAGGATACAGCAGGCCACTCCAAGAAGCCCCTTGTATTCACTGTAGAATGTACTGGCATCTCATCAGGGACTCCTTATAAGGCAGGCACCCAGTGGCGTCACCAGACTGGTGCAGCTGGTGTGGGCTGCATTGGGGATGCGCTCCGTATGGGGTGATGTGCCGGAGGAGTTTGACTGTCCTTTGGCAGATCCCGGGTGTCAGCACCCCCTTTCAGGCCTGCTCCAAGGTGGAGAATCAGCCAGAAGCTGCCACTTGTCTGAGGAGCTGGCCTGAACGGCCATCTGAGGTGCACTGCGCAGAAACACACTGAGCAGGCCGAATAGCTTCAGAGGAGACTTCCTTAGAGCAGAGAAAGTCCGCGCCTCTGCACAGCCATTCGGCCTCACTCAGGAGGCGGAGCGGCAGCCGAATGGCTTCAGAAAGAGTACTGCACAGGCACCAACTCTGACGCCTGCACAGTCTCCCCCGAAGCCAAAAGGCTTCAGAAAAGTACTGCGCAGGTGTCAGAAATGGTGCCTGCGCAGTACTCTTTCTGAAGCCAGTTGGCTTCAGAAACAACTGCGCAGGCTCCAACTTTGGTGACTGTGCAGTCCAGGTGGGGGGGGGGGCGCATCCCAGGGATGACGCACAGGTGATGTGCAGAGTCATGTCACCACTGTAGGCACCACAGCTGTTCCTTGTTCAGTGTGATCTGAGGGGTGTCTCCTCAGGAGCAAGTCTTCCCCTTGTGTCAATTACTTAGCATGCTCTGGAGCAGTTAGGGCAGCCCAGGCTTCCTGACTCTTTGGATGCAGCATAACTTTCTGCTCTGGATACAGAATAGTTAGGAGAGTGCAGTTAGGTCAGAGCAGGCTGAATTTGCTCTGGATTGCAGCCTTGGACTGCATCCAAACTATGCCTATTGTTAAAAGTATAGACTCTGAGTATCCAGTTTCTTGTATGTGCACTGCTGCATTAACTGTTTAGTTTCAGCATACAATACATTAGGGTCTTGCCCAGTCTTTGTGTTCTCTGAATACTTATATTTATTTATTTATTTAATATATGGCGAATACATGGACTTGTGATAAAGCAAACAATAAATCATTATAATAATTGTAATGGTTTGATTATCATCATTGCCACCACTACTATTCACTATTTATTTATTTTTTAGATATTTATATCTGGCTTCGTCAGCAAAAGGGGATTTCAGAGCAGCAACGTTAAAACAATAAAACATAAAAATCAATATGGTAACACAGTAAAAACTCAGTAGCTGCAGCTAATTTTTCTACCCTAAAAAGAAAAGTGGGTTTAACAAGATCTAAAATTGCAAATAAAATATCTCCAACTGGTTTTGAGGAGGGGGAAAAACACTGGCCCAGCTGAGCAGTCAGAGAGCATTTTGCACATAGCATGCCACAACTAGAAAGGCCTCTAGTCCTCACCTCCTTGCAAAAGCAGAGGGGGGCACACTGAAGATTAATATAAGATTTGGGCAGATTCTTTGTGGGTGCAGGTGATTCCTTGGGTACCCTGCTTCAAAAAGTGACCCCTTTCCAGCTAGATCATTTCATTTTGGCTCAAGTCAGAATGAGTTTCAGATTCTGCACCCACTGCAACCCATCACTTCTTTTCAGGTCTTCATCTTGGGTAAGGAAATTTTAATCCTTAATCCTTCACAACATAGATGGGGCTGGCCCAGACATGAGAATCACTGAAACTGGCACCTTGCCCAACAGACTAGTGGGTGGCACCCATTTCTGTCTGCCAGCATGCCTCCCCTGCCCCATCTCTTGGATTGGAAAAGGAAGGTGGTGTGGGAGGATACAGAGGCACCATTAGTGCTCTCGCTGGCCCATCCCTCTCCTTTGCACCATTCCCTTCTTCTTTCAACTAGGAAACAAAAGGAGTAGATGCTGGCCTGTCCTCTGATTAGGAGGGGGGCACTTGGCATGGTGCCTTAAGAAGTCTTGGGCTGGCTCTGAAAATGTAGATCTGACACAGTTTGCCCAGAAAACTTTGTCGTGTCATGTTTACGGGTTGTACCTCCCCATTCACGACTTTTGGTTCCCTTAAATGGAGTGATTAAGTATTTTCCCATTATAGAAAAGCAATTATTTACCATGATAACAAGGCAACAATGAATCAAGTTCTTTGAAGTGGCTAAATTATTACAAGCTCTTGACCTCTTACAAAAATCTTGCAAGCATCTGCAAGCAGTATGCAAGCAGTTTGCAAACAAACTGAGCAATTGAATTGGAAGAAAGGGAGGGGCTACCAGCTGAACAGAAACCAAGGGCAAAATCCAGAGTAACTGCAGGGAGTCCTTGCTCCGGTGTAAGAACAACTTACTCTGGATTCCAATATGAATTTCCCATAGATTTTCACTAGGTGGTGCAGTAACTACGGGTGCACGTAAAGTCTCTTATGTGCTCCTGTAGTTATTCTGGATTTGGGGGGAAAACAAAGAATGTCACAAACATTTAAGATAAGCTGAATTCCTGCCTCATTACCAGTGTAAGCAGGCTGCCTTTAAGCCATGATTAACTGCTCTAAAGAGGAAAGTTTACCTTTCTATTTAAATAGCCAAACTGCTTATCTTTATCTTAATGCATATAAATAATTACATATAAATAATTCACACATAATTAAGTTACATTCTTTTGAACATCTGTAGGTAGTATTTACCAAACCAAAAAACCAAGCACACGGGGTCAATGAGATAATTACAAGCTTTTTCTGCCCAATGGAGCATATATGCCACACAGACCACATGTTCAGCTGTGAACGACAAAAAATTGGTTAACATCAACATAGTTTGGCCTTCAAAAATGTTTATTAAAGAAGTGCTAATGATGATTTCAATGCTAATTATTTCACCAGGTTGGTACTCAGGAAAGGGTTCTTTAAACCTATTTTGAAACATTTTTTCCAGCTAAGTGTACTTCAATACTAAAAAAAAGAATAAATCTTCAGCGGTGACAAGGGCTTATTTCAGTTCAGACTATGTTCCATTTTAGCTTCACATTAAATGCAAGCTCAGTTTTACTATACAACCCTTATTACAGTGTGGTTAATAGCAGGAGCCACTAGATACACAGTATGTGATAATTTTAAAAAAAATTATTGTCCCTTGACTTGCTGTCAAACTTTAATAGCTGTTGTATCTTGTACAAAATGTATGCATGAATTAATTTATCAAATAGTTTAAGCTGCACATTAATTTTCACATAAAGTTTCTAACAATGTTGATTTCAATGTAAAAAATATCTGGTAAAATATTCATGCAATTAATAACGCGTAGGAGGAATGTATAGAAGTTTAGGTGCTGGTTAAAAAGTCTTGGGGATGCTAAAACTGCAGGCACACAGTTTACCAGGCAGAACTCACATACAGGAATTGAAATAATAAGGAGATGTGCAACAACTGTCAAATGTACATAGATGTGTGTATGGAATAGAACAAACACCTTATAAAGCTTCCCTCATTAAGAAATGTAACAACACTCATATCCATTTCCACAACCTCTATTTGCAATCATGACCAGAACTATGGGTAGAGGTGGGAGAAATGAGGTAAAGAAATAAGGCATTCATAACCCAGCATTCTGAACTTCTCATTTTTGTAAAGAAATGTACAAACAACCACCCCACCCAAATCTGTGAAAAATAAACTTATTTACCATTTATTTTTTAATGGGAAGTCCATAGGCAACAACTGTGTCTGCAACTGCTGACACTAAACCACACGTATCACCTACCTAGTACACTTTTAAAGTGTAAATAGTGTAAAAATTAAACATTTATATATATATACATATTCTAATATAAAAATTATAATGTACAAACACATAACATTTCTGTTTGGAAAACACTTAGATTTGCAAAAAAAATAAAAGGTTTTCTGCCACTCCTAGTAATGGGGTGGTAGTTTCCTTACCTAAGGTAAAGGCTATGTCTACAATCCAGAGTAACTACGGGACCTTTTACACTGATGTGGTTATGGGGAAACCTATGGGAAACCTATGGGAAATGCATAGAGCAATCCAGAGTAAATGCCTTTTACGTCTTCCCATAGTTACTCTGGATTGTAGGCTATGTTATGGTGAAGACAGTGTCTAAGTCCTGTTTGACTTATGCCCAGCTGAAATGTTCAAGTTCTCATTTTGTTCTCAAATTCTCATTTGGGTACACTCACTGTTCAAAATCTTGCATCATTATTACTACTAAGCCTCTCTCTCCTATTGTCATCCCAGTTCTATAGTCTCTGAAAACACACCTCCAGCACCCTCTGATATAGCACAGGCTGCTACAACCAGAAGAAGAAATTGAGCAAGTTTTGTTTTTCACAAAAAGATATTGATGTTTTGCATTAATGCATAGGTCTTCTTCTTTAATGCTACCCTTTTGCTTTGATTCTTCCCTGCAATGGGATAGCTCTGTCATTCCAAGATGTTAAAATACTGATGTTCTGTTTTCTTCGGAAATATTCCAGCTATGGCATGAATGGGTAAGGCTTCTTGCAGTCTTGATAGGAATCCTTTCATCATCTCCAAACATCTTTTCTAGTTCCACCCCTTTGCTGTATATTAGCGACTCATTTAAGACACATGACTTGCACACACCAAGTGCTCTTAAAACTGTTGCTAAAAACAAATCTGCTCCATGACCACCAAACACTTTACATTCTAATTTTGGCCATATATGAAGGTTGCTTATGCACAGAGATAACATTAGCCATCTTTCAGTAGCAACAAGTGTTGGCTGTGGTTGAGAGCAGAAGCTTAAGATTCCTGTAATAAAAATGTTTTGCTGCTGTACATGAGTAATACAGTATGCGTTCACCTCCGAACATTAAATCTAACCTGGATTTGGTTCAGCTGTGCAATGTGATACTGTGTTGATTCACAGAGCCCCCCCCCCCCCCCCCCCAATCACTTTCCTCCTTAAATATAGGTTGGAGCAAACGAGCTGGCATTTCATGTGAACTGGCTCAGATTTGTGTGATAGTGGCCAACTTGCCCATGGATATGCATCTTGTTGCTATTTCTGTAGACATTAGGTAGTGCTGCCTTAAAGAACAACATCATGACTGCATGGACTTGGTGTTACAAATCATCAGGCATTCTGTCTATGCGCTAGGAAGGGTGATATCTATTTATAACCCTGTACTACTATGTTCTTACTGTATTGTTAGGTTCTCTAAGCACTTACATGGGCCATTTCAGTTTTGTTGTCTGGGAAAGATAACCAGAAAGAGTATCAGTGTTAGATAATTTCACTACTGATTCTATAGGACAGCAATAGGTTATTTGTTCCATATTTATATTTCATATCTCCAAAGCCTGAGACAGCTTTCCTACGTATTAGTTTAACACTCTACTATGGTATTTACAACAAAATATAAACAACATATGGAACAAACAGCAAGGAAGATGCTGGACTGCCATAATTAAAAGGGAGGACTAAATCAGCTAGGTGTGTTTTGGCTGAGAAAAATGCTTTCCATTGGAGGAAAAATCATTGCAGCTTTTATTTAAGCTGTGTGGTTGATATCATTCTTTCCTCTTGCTTTAAAAAAAAATCTTCCCTTGATGTGGGAATGGGTTCCTGAGGGGTAGAAACAGTTTATCTTTAGCCTGGCGTGTCTTTGGGGGACAATTTATTCTCATCTTGGAGGAAGAGGAGAGATTTTTAAGTTAATAATGTTTTTGCCACCTTGCTCTCCCCTCCTATCATGCTCACAGCCAAAGGTGAAAGCCTGCCTGGTGTCCCCTGTGACTAGTATAGAATCTACATCAGAAGGAGGGAGAGGAGGGAAGGGAATGAGAAAAACGAAGGAGTGAGATCAGCTCTGTGGTTTGCGGCATCCTATAAAACCAGAAAAGCCTTTACAAAAACAGGAGCCAGACAGAACTCATAAAAGCTAGTAATCTGTTCCCAACATGGGCCAGTTGGCAACCCTGAGCGATGGTTGTTTGTTATTACAATAGGAAGCCCTGCAAAACCAACAAAAGATTCCCAGTACATTTTTATAGGTTATCGGTGGCAACAAAATACTACTATTAATCGTTAGCATTCCTTTAGTGCTTACAGTGCTCTGATGCTGCCCAGCCATTCTGTCCTCCTGCTCTTGTGTAGTAAAATGAGCCTGTCTAAAGAGAATGCCTGGGCAATGAAATGATTTTTAAAAACAGTGAGATTTTTCTTGCCAATGTTGTTGTTCCTTTTGGTACGATCAGGTTTGTTTACAGGAATTAAAGTGTACAGTATTAACATTTATGGCAATCATTTGCATATACCAGGGTTATTGATCAGCACTCATTCCCCATGCAGTCACTTTAACAAGAAGTAATTATTAATACAAAAGGATGTGCAGACTAATGCTCAATGGGAACTGCCAGCCAATACCTCATTGGTGTATGAATGGAATATGGCACCAATGGAGCACTGTAACTCTGCCATGGTCTAACTGGCTATACTTCCTGTTTATGTTTGTGTTGGTCAACCGAAAGGATGTAGGCTTATGTAAGTTTCATCGTATGTTGTCCTGTTCTGGATTTTATCAGTGGAGCATGTTGTGTAGCAAAACATCACTTACAAGTAAAATGTACCCAAAGCACTCCTGACATAACAGACCTTATGATTCCTGTATTTGCAGTACTCTTGTTAGGGTGAAATGATCTTTTGCTTCCTGCATAGAGCATAGATGTGACCCCGCCCCCCCACCCTGACATGTTAGGCAGCTATAGAGACCTTGCCTTTATTAGGCAAGGTCAGCAGGCTATGGGCTCACACACACGCTCAACTTTCTTTTTTTATAAATGGACAATAGGGTGTTGACAGACCTTAAAAGACAATAACCCTACAATCCAGAGTAACTATGGGAGCACGTAAAAGACATTACATGCACCTGTAGTTACTGCATCACTTAGTGAAAACATATAGGGAATTCATATTGCAAGCCAGAGTAAATTGTCTTACACCAGAGCAAGGACTCCCCATAGTTACTCTGGGTAGCACCCTAGGCCCTTTCCAATAAGGATGGATTAATATCAACTGTATAATTTACAAGAAGGGGCACTATCCCCCTGTATCAAACTGTTCTTTCCTCCAGTCTAGATTATATCTCTAGAACCTGTCAAAAATACATGTTTATCAATTCCAGGTACTTTAAAATATTTCAACTGAAATCGTGGTGAAAATAATTTCTTAAGATGAGAAATTGCAATGAAGACTGGACTAAAACAAAGAGAACAAAATCATGACAATATTTTCCCAGTATGAAATGTAAAACAATACTATCTACTATAAATCTAAATGTCCTGAACTATGTGTTTACTATTAAGGAGCCCCCATTATAAATTTCCTGTACCCCAAAAATTTACACTTGGAAAATTTTATATGCTGCTTTAGTCTGTGCAAATAAAGATTTTTCAGTTTTAATACCCTACCGCAGGGTTTCTCAACCTCTGGGTTGGGGACCACTGGAGATCCTTGGTGACTGCCCCACCAGTCCGCGAGAGGAGCCTCTGTACCTCCTCCCAACAGGCTGTCCTCAGCATCTGCCTGAGCAGTTGGCATGAGGACTTGGATGGAAAAGGTCTCTGTCCAGCCCCACTAAGCACCTTTCCCCACCTCTCAGCAGGAGGGCTCTGTCAGAGGAAACTTCCGTACATATTCAGAATTTCTCTGCCAGACCCCAGACACAGGAAGACATTGTGGTCAGCCAGTGAGGAGCCAGCTTGCAAGAGAGGTGGGGGATGTGATGCATTCCCCCATTCCAGCCAGAAAGATGTGAAGAGGAGAGGGGGAAGGAGAAAGAGGAAATGACAGACAGAGACCCCATTCTCGATGGGAGGGAGTGAAGAGAGGAGAGAGAATGATGAGACACCCTGATCCAAGCAACAGTTGGATCCAAGCAAAGGTTGGGTTGAAAAGAGAGAAGGGGGGGAACCCCAATGATCCTAGCCTTTGCTGACCATCTGTCCTCTTTTTCCTGGACATATCCTCTTTTTTAGCCCTGTGTCCTGGAAAAGAAATCTTCATTTTTCTCCTCTTTCTTGTGAGCAGGCACCACATAGCCTTCTTGTAATTGATAAATTATATGTAAGAAATTATTGCTGCAATCCTGAGAACACTTTCCTGAGAGTAAGCCCCACTGAACGCAGCAGGGCTTACTGAAGAGTAGACATGCCTAGGATTATAGCAATTTTAAATTTGCTAATACAACAATTTTAAATTTGCTAATATGTAGCATAGTGCTTAAATTAACCATATGAAAGCAATATGCATGTGTGTTTTTAGCTTTTATTTTGTCATGTCCTACATTTTTCTTGGGTGTCTTATATTTGGAGGGGTGGGTGTTGTCCTCTTTTTAGGTTGTGACCTTTGGGTACCATGTCCTCTGCCAAGATCATTCTTGTCACTCGCTCACAACCTTGCCTTCCCCACAGGGTGGTTCAGATTTGAGTGATATGGCTGGATGGTGCAGTGATTAGGGAATGGATAGGGACCTGGACGATCCAGGCTTAGGTTTCTAGTGGCCAAGTGCTTCTCAGCCTCACCACCTCGCAGGATTATAGTTCAGCTGGAGGGATAGGGTTGGATGTGTGCTGAATAGGGAGTTGGACTGAGATTTGGAGTATCCAGATTCAAAGCACCTCTCAGCATAGAGGCTTCCTATCTATCGCTCTTGCCCTCGTTTACCTCACAGGGTTGTTGTGAGGTGGAATGGTTATGGCAGGGTGGTGTAGTTGTTATGTGATGGACTCAGAAGATGCAAATTCAAAGCCCTGGCCATGTGGGGGGTTCCTCTACCACAGAGTGTGAATCCTCTGCTTGTCTACTCAGTAAGTCCTATTGTAGTCAGTGGAGCTTATTCCCAGGAAAGTGTGAATAGGATCCCAGACTCAGAAGCCAATCCTGTGCCTGTCTACACAGTAGTACGTCCCATTGTAGATAGTGGAGCTTACTTCCAGGAAAGTGTGAATAGGATTCCAGCCTCCTGTGCCTGTCTACTCAGTATTAAGTTTCATTGTAGTCAGTAGAGATTACTCCCAGGAAAGTGTGGACAAGATTGCAGTCTCAGAGTGCAATTCAATGCCTGTCTACTCAGAAATGAGTCCTACTATAATGAGGCTTACTTTCCAGTAAGAGAGAACAGGATGGCTTTATGAATTTTCAATGCATCTTGCATCAAAAACGGTTGAAAATCCCTGCTCTAAGTAGACATGCATTAAGACTTTGGGCTGTCACCTGCAATGCTATCCACAATAACCTAGCAATAGCTCCATTTATTAATTTACTAGCAAAATGTACCCACCTTGCGGGAGTACAATACCCTTTGTACGCCATACCCCCATTGCACAAAACCCTCCCATGTGCATCAATACCCATGCACAACACTCTCCCATGCGCAACACCATTCCATGCGTATCAGTACCCCCATGTGCCTCTTCCCCCCCAAATATAATCTACAGTGGCGCCTACATAACAAGTTTAATTTGTTCTAGAGGCATGCTTGTTACGTGAAACTCTCTTTATGTGAAGTTCCCTGGCCATGGAAGCCTATTCAAACTTTGCCTACGGCCCCACTGTAGCTCAAGCTTGTCCCACCGTGAGTTCCCTTGCCATGGAAGCCTGTTCCAAATTTCTTCAGAAGTGCTCTCTACTCAAGACAGTGCTCTTTATGCAAGTCAAAATTACTGAGAAAATTTTGCTTTTTACCCAAAACATTCTTTATTCAAGTCACTCTTTGCTCAAGGTACCACTGTGTATAAATAGGTAGATAGGTGGATAGCTAGGTGGATAGCTAGGTGGATAGATGGATGGATGGATGGATGGATTTTACAGCTGGAGGCAGCTGTGCTCTGGGTAGGAAAGCCAGGTTGTCAAAGGGATAATTCCCCGCCCCTGCTGGTCCTTGGAAAAAATTTTCCCAGAGAACTCGTCCCTGGGGCCAGGGAGGTTGAGGACCACTGCCCTAGAGGGTATAGCTGTCCAACTTAAGATCAGTGTTCACTGGAAAGTCTAAAGAGCTTTCTGGATGAGATCTTTGACTGCTTTGAGGTAGATACCTTAAAAGGTTAAGAGAATGCTATAAATTATTGGAGGGCTTAAAGGAAAGATTGTTAACCTTAGTGATCCTGTCATTAGATATGTTGTGGTATCTACTAACATTGCATTGTTGTTGTTTTTTAAATCCAAGTGCGGTATTACGTTTTTTGATAGAACCAGTAATCATATATGTTCCACAATATATGAATGTCTGGCAAATGTTCAGTTAGTTAGATTTGTTGCCAAATTCAGAGTTCACAGCTGTAAGCTCTTTGGAAAGCCCTGTCCCTATTTATATGTCTGTAGAGAAATATTTGATTAGAACCCAGTGGGTTGCTCTTCTTTCTTTGTACTAGGCTTTTTGCTAGTGTGAGCATGTCTTTGAACTAATACATCACAGTCCCTTTATGGTCCATGCATGGTATGCTAGTAAGCTCACCCGTTAAACTGAAAATAAAAAGAGCCACATTAAGTAGGGTTTGCGAGGCATTTAAGCATGCCACAAAGACATTTTAATTGACTCAGTCAATTTTGAGAAGAAACTCTTTCAAAGCAGGAGCACTTGTTCTTAATCATTTTTGAATGCAGAAACACCTTCCAGCATGTTAAAACCAAAAGGACTTAATTTTTTATACTGACATTTAAGCAATTAAATAAATCTATTTAAAAAAAACTAGTTTGTTTTAAGTGTCCATGCTGTCATTCTATGAATTTACAAAACTTTGGGGAGGGGATTGATTGTATGGAATTACAATTCACTGTTAATGGTCTGCACTTAACATACTGGGTCACAGAAATACTAACCAGATATATAATCAGTTACCATGTTGTAGCCAACAGACTATATTCCTTTGGATAGAATTGACTATATTCACTTAAATGGACTTGACTCCAGCACAATCACTGTATTCAAATGTCAGGGTAAAAAAGAGAAGGAGGATGTCACATAGGGTCACAAATTATGTTGGATTTTGACAGATTGTAGCCTTGCTTTACAAGAACAGTAACATCTCATTTGTCACCGTTTGATCTGGAAGTGCGGGAATGAGAGCGGAAGGCCCTCCATCTCCACCGCAATTTAATCGCTCTGAGGCCGACAGTGGCGGCTAAAGCCACCTGCCCGTGCACTGTACTGCTGATCTGTTTTAATTTAATCGTCCGTCAGCTGGGATGAAAGCATAAATCGTCTCCCTTTGATCTGCAAACGGTGTGTTTTTGTAAAACAGGGTGCAGAATCAGGGAGACAGTTTTCACATTTAGAGCAACATAGACAACATGAGCTGAAAAGGGCTTGTAAGTGATATTTTAGTGAAGTCGTTAAACAGGAAGTTGCTCTTTGTGTAAACTGATACCTTGATGCAGGTTAGTTGGGGGAAAAGCAGGCCATAAGTAAAGGAACATATTGATTAATAACTTATCAATTATTCAAGTTTAAAGGAGGAAAAACTGAATATCTGAAACCTCTTAGCACTTTGGAAAACTTTAACTGCTTTGCTTCCAGGTAGAAATTAAAAAGACAAAGAGCGCAATCCTAACCATGTCTACACAAAAGTAAGCCCTACTGTGTTCAATGGGTCTTGCTCTCAGGAAAGTGACTTTAGGATAGCAGCCATAGTTAAATTACTACTATTTTATCATATGTTAAATGTACCCCATGTGTTCCCATGTGTGGTAGTACGTTTTTGTGTTTTTTATTTCTAAATAACAGGAGATAAAAACCTTCCTTTAGAGCAGAAGCTGAACTCTGAATGTTCAGGGTCAGATAATGGAAAATGCCCCTGAAAATTTCATGTAGTAAGTGCACTGTGTTGTGTCCTCAGTCTGACTGCTGCAGAAAAATCAAGCAAAATGTATTTAGACTATATTTTCTTCTTCCTTGCATGTTGGAGGAAAACCATCAAAGAAGCAAAGAGAATCAGGGTCTGTTTTATTTTCTAAAACCAAATTGTATTTCTTTATACAATTTTTAATTATATGAGCCATTAAATAATGCAGAGTTAGAGTCAGAAAAATAATTCTACAGAACTTAAGACTTGAAGGGTGCAATCATGACTTTAGGCCTTGGAGAATGGTCCAGCTAAGCTGGCCTAAGTACGCCATACCCTGAGCTGACAGTTAGGCCAACTCCACAGGGCTAGGAGGCCTCTAGTCTGGTCTAACTGATGCTAAAGAGCCAGCAGCTGAAGGGCAGAAAGCTCTCTGGGCTGGTGTAGTGCCATATCCTGAGGTGGGCTCTTGTCATGTATCCTGAGATTAACTGACAGGGATTGCTCTTAGGTTGGCCTAGGATTCAGAATTTTTTTTTTTGCCATCACTTCCATTTTTACTCTGGCTTATAATGGACCCTTGTGGGTCTACTCAGATTTACACCTGAGGTGGCCTAAGTCAGAGGAGTTGTGAGGGGGCCTGTTTGCCCTGGAAACAGGCTCTGGATATGGCTGAACTGCACTGTTCTAGGCCATGCTCAATATGCCTCTACTGAGCTGACTATGCCAGCACTGGTAGGGCCATCTCAGGTCCATCTGTCTTGGGCTCAAGACCTTCTGGTGTACCTAGGCTGTCCTAAATTGGAATTAGGGCTGTTTAGAGCTATATAGGCTAGCTTAAGTGTACTTCAGGACTGCAGCTGAAATATAAAATTTTGAGCATGAGTAAAAATAGAATTCCTGTTAATGTCTGGATTAATTGGGTTGCAGATTGCTGCTGTGGCAAAAGCTCTTTTCACAGTTTAGAAATTAAAAAAAAATTTGATTTTAACTGGAACAACCTTATAATTACCATTTCCAGGTTAAGTCAATCAGTGGGGTGGAGGGAATAGCAACTGCACTGGGCAACAAGCCTTCAGAGGACAAGTGGAACTTAAACAAAATTGTGGTTCAAATTGTGAAAACCTTTTTATGTATGAAGAATACTATCATGTTTTATATAATTGAAAATGGTCCTTAGTATAACTTGAAAGGTTAGAAATGTGTCCAATAAAAATATATCATTTCACCCGTCTTTTATTGTTTAGCATTTCTTAATTAATCTTTGAATTTACTTTTCATTAGTCTGAAGATTTGCTAGGAAAAATATTTGAGGAATGTATTTTGCCAAAGACAAAAATGATGCTTAGAATGAGAATGGAAGCCTATTTGCCCTTCACAGTTGGTAACAACTTCTACAGGTCAGGAGGTTTGGAGACAATTTGGGGCAGGAAAGAGGCTAATGAATTTATCATGTAATACCTTCTGTATAGAAACATGTCTGGATGTATTATACATGGCATAAGTGATGGCTTTGGCCTTCTGTGACAGGTGACTTCACTTGCACAGAAGATGGCATGACGCGAATAGTGATTAAACATCAGAGTAACCAGCCTGAGTTTGAACCTTTCTGTAATAAATCATTATACACTTGAAATTTGGTAAAGTAGTAGTACAAATCACTACATGTGAACTCCATATATATTTTAGTCCTGTATATACTGTATATCACTGGCTATCTAGTTCTGGATCAACGTGTGTCCATAAAACTTTTCCAGATTTAAAGATTTGTGGTTGGTTGATGAGTTGGTGAAATTCCAAAGAATCTATAGAAGCTGTTCTTTTCTTTAGTCTATAGATGTTGAAATATAGATAGGAACACAAGGCAAGGCCTTTCTTTGATTTAAGAATTAAGAGGAAAACTTGAATTGAATGAGTGTAAATGGCATAGTAGTAGTTCTCCGAATTGCCACTGCAAACTAAACACATATTGATAATAAACAGAAGTAGGATGACAGCTGGTGTAATATAGTTCAGGATGCAATACTATATGCATTTACTTGTAATCCCCATTCAGTACAGTGAAAATTAATTCCAAGTAGTCATGTGTAGGATTGAGGTGTAAGAGGCTGAACTATGAATTGGGATTTCTATGGTTTGAATCTTTCCTCTGCCATGAACTTGACAAGTCATGTCCATTCAGCCTCAGTTTCCCAGCTGTGCTAAGGGATAACATAATAATACTATCTTCACTTATAGGGTTGGTAGAAGGATTGTATCTTGAAAGATGATGCTTTTAGACACTTGAAAGTACTGTTTTAAATGCTTAGGTTTATTATTAGTGGGGGAGTTGTGGAGGAAGATGTACAAGGATCCTATTTGCAAACTATGTGCACGACTGATCATCCAAAACACAGGGCTGTTAGAGATGGGAGAAATTCTTCAGTCATATGCCATCTGATGTACCATATCTGGGATGAGTAGGCACCCCATTGCCTCCTACAGGAAAGTATGGGTGGTGTGAAGGATGGGTTCCCCCCTTTTGCTCCACAGACCCCACATCATCTTTGAGATATTGTACTAGGAACATATTGCTTCATCCCATCATGAATCTCTTCTTGTTCCATGTAACTGGCTGATGCTGGAGGACAACGAGAAATGAAATGAGGAAAGTGTTTTTGTCAGCACCCCTGTGTTTTGGATAATGTTTATCCAGCAATTGTAGAGGATAAATTCTTAATACAGACCAATTAACTTTACATAAATTAAAAATAATTTTTAGATGAATCTATTAATTTGTGGTACTGTAACATACCATTATTTAGCAGTACTGTCACTTTCCTCTCTACTACTGATCCCATGTGTCCTAGGCCTGCCCTGTTTTTTTTTCTTCTGTGAATTGAGTTCACACAGCACTTTTTCACAAGAAAAACCACTTCCAAAGAATTGCCAGAGAAAAGGGATATTCCCAGAAGTTGTGAAGGAGACCACTGCAATCCTTTTCCAATTGCTCACCCTTTTGGAGCAATTGCTGCTTTCCTTTTGCATATCCTAAGCATTTTCCTAAAAATGTCTTGCTGCATATTCCTGTCCAGCCTGTTTGGGAAAAGTTGCACGCACTGGGGATAAAAATGAGGTTCACTGGAGGTTGCAAAGCACACTGATGCTAATGTAAGTGCTAAATAGAAACTTTGGGTACATAAATTTGGATGCATTCAATGCTGCAGAATAAAAAGAAGAGAGAAGCCAATGCAGTGTGGTGTCTGTAAATCTACTGTTTGCCTAGCATCAGGTTGAGGAATTAGGTTCTAACCTGTTTTATGGCAGCGCAACAAAGCACTATTTTTATCCTTTTATTTATATTATATTATTTATTTTTATAATTTTATTTTATTTTTATCCTTTTATTTATTTTTATCCTTTTATTTATATCCTTTAAGTGATAGAGGGACCACTTTCTGGAACACTTGATAATGTTTCACATTCACTGGATTGAGACTAGTCTGGAGGCTTTGCATTTTCTTTGGCCTTCCTTTTGAAAAGGCCTGAGACACCTTTGGCAACTCATAACTGAATACACAGTGTTAGTCCAATACATTTTCCTTATTGCGACCCACTAAAAATTAGCTCATGACCCACTTATGTGCCCTGAACCATAGTTTGGTAACTCACTGTCCTAAAGCATGGAGAAAATGTTATCTTGCTCAAGGCAGCATATGAGGATATCTACATCTCTCAGCTTCATGAAATTGACAGGATGATCCATCTTGATGCATCAGTCACTGAGGATTCCATTAAGATACTTTTCTCACATGGTCTGAAGAACCAAACTGACCAGGATAAGTTTAGGGTGTAGGACATATTTGCCTAGTTTCCAGTTCTTTTCAGTCATCCAACATTGAGAACTTGTTGATTCTGGAAAGTGTCATGTACAGGCTGACCATACGCCTGGAATTGCCCTGACAGGTCCAGAATTGGAGGACTTGTACAGCTTGTCCAGACATGGGGGGGGGCCTTGTGTACTGCTTTGCGACCACTAAAACAGTTCCTCAGACTGGCGTGCGCCTACAGCAGCTGTCCGAGCAGCCATCTTGGGAGAGAGAAGCTGTGCGCATGCACACAGCCTCTCTATCCCAGCCCACAGCTCTATCCAACTCTCTATCCCAGCCCGCAGTGTTTTTTTTAGGACATCCTACATTTTGTCCTACATTTTAAAAAATGTAGAACAAGGTCCTCCAAAAGTCCGGATTTTAAACTGAAAATCCAGACTTTTGGGGACCCTTGTCCTACATTTTGAGGTGTGGCATATGGTCACCCTGGTCATGTATGAAATACACTATGCGTACATTATGCCTATAATAACAGCCGAATCCAGGGTAACTACATGAGCACGTAGGAGACATTATGTGCACCCGTAGTTACTGCACCACCTAGTGAAAAGAAATTCATACTGCAATCCAGAGTAAATTGTTCTTACACCAGAGCAAGGACTCCCTGTAGTTACTCTGGATTTTGCCCTAAGCCTAACTAGTGACTTGAGGTTTACTGGTGTATTCAGCCACTATGCCTATTTTTATTTGGTAAATCAGGTAAAGGTGTCCCGAACAGGTTATACTACTAGTCATGACCGACTGTAGGGTGTGGTGCTCATCCGCATTCCTAAGCCTTTAGAGCCAGAGTTGTCCAAAGACATTTCCATGATCAATGAGGCCTTTGGTAATATCCCCAAATAAAAAATAGGCTGTATAGCCTAGTGTTTGTTTGATCAGGAATAAGTTCCACTGATTAGTGGTTCCTTCTGTGTAATCTAGTAAGGATAATAATCTTAGATTGCAATCCAGACCAGCACTTTAGTTGTTGCCAGTCCCTGTGCTGACCTACAAGTGTCAGAAACATGTCGTAAAGCATGTTAGTGATGTCTTGGAAACTCCCTGGAAAGTCAGGGGTAGGCGATTATGGCAGAAATACAGGATGGAGCGTTTTGGGATGGGTCCAGGAGAAGATGGATCTGGTCCCAGTGCCTAACGCTGGATCCTAAAAACTAAACTAGCATATTACATCTGTGCCAGGAATTTCACTGGCACAGATCCGAGTAGCCCCATGGAGTTAGCCACTGCCTAATCCGGCACAGGTTATGTTTGGCTGTAAGTGTAATACAGGTGTCCCACATTATCCACTAGGGTTCTGTTCCAGAACCTCCCATGGATAAAAAAACCTGTGGGAAAATATATTTAAAGTGTCACTTCTAGGTTTCTTACTCCTCCTTTGCTCCTATAAGATTGTACTTCGGGTTTGTAATTTGTATCTTTGCCTGTAGTTTGTTCCTTTGCCTGACATGGCTGAAGAATTGAATGATTACTTGCATGACTGCACCAGTACAACAGTAGAAAAGCAGTTTTTAAAACTGATTTGCAGTGGTCATTCGTGTTGAGTCAAATCGGTGTACTAAAATATCTGTGTATAACAATGTTGGACCTGTATGCCTTTGTGTCAATCAGCTTTCCTATTCTAAGAAATATTCTTTAATACAGAATCTATCATACATCGATCTACCGTACACAGTATCCCAGTATCCAGTACAGTATGCATGCATTAATCTGTTCCACCAAAGCAGCATGCACATAAGAAAATCAGAGGAACAGGGTAATGATGCAGTGAATTTTCCCTTCTTTGGAATGTGCTTGTGACTTGAAAATAAACCTAAAAGCAATGCTCTGTGCTTACAGCAGCTATAATTTCATTCGGGATGTTCAAAAAAGTGAACATTTTTTCACATGAAAAAATGTTTCAGAACATCTGTAGTCAAGACAAAAGCAATAAAAATGGAATATTATTTAATTCGATGGAAGATGCAAACACAGCTTCATTGAGTTTCTAGATTCAAATTAAAAGAATAAATATTTCATCAGTGATACTAATTAAAGATTGGTCAAAGATTTCCCAGTGTCTCATTCAGCAAATACCAATCAGACCTGATTAGGAGTAGTAACATTTATAGCACTGTCCACTGGTTGAAAAGAATGATTAATATGAAACCTATCTTCTGAAGTACCAACTATATTATTATGATCCACATTTATTATAATTATGTCAAAGAAATCTACCTACTGATTTCTGTCAAAGAAAATAAGGAAAATGGTAAAGGACTTGTAAAGGAATTTAAAAAATAAAAATAAATATTTTTTGGCTGCAATCCAAATTACACTTTCCTGGGAGTAAGCCCCTCTGAACACTGTGGGGCTTACCGTATATACTCTAGTATAAGCCAAGTTTTTGGGCCCAAAAAATGGGCCCAAAAAGCCCCCTCGGCTTATACTCAGGAGAGCTGAAAAGTGGCAGAATCAAACCCCATCATGTCATATACCGTTGGATTCATATTGAAGAGCAGAATCCAATGCAAAAATCAGTTTTGAGATGTCTCCTTCCTGTCAAAAGTTATGGCCAAAAAACCAAAACTATAAAAATAAAAAATACCTTTTTTTTTGCAATCTTTTTAAGCAGGTAGGAATTTTGGCCTTGGGGTTCAGGAATTCTGGGTTTGGCATCTGGTCACCCTGTCCTATGCATGTCTACTCTAAAGTAAGCCCACTAAGTTCAATGAGGCTTACTCCCAGGAAAGTGTGCTTAGATTTACAGCCTATGAGTTCCAAGAAGCCTACAAGGAAAAGGACCAGTACCAGTACCTGCTGCATTTCCCACCCTTATTTCCCACCAGAGTCAATAAGTTTTCCCAGTTTTTGGTGGTAAAATTAGGTGCCTTGGCTTATACTCGGGTCGGCTTATACTCGAGTATATACGGTACTTTTGAGTAGACATGGTTAGGATTGTGCTCTCAATCTCCTTATTTTCTAATCACACTATTTCATTACTTTCCATATGAAAATGAGTAAATAATTGAGAGGTCTTATGTATTTATTGTATGGTAATATGTTTTGTTTATATGTTTATAAAGCTTAAGGTATATGTGATATCTACAGTATTTATATACTGCTTTTCAACTGAAAAGTTCACAAAGTGGTTTACAAGAAAATGAAAAAAATTAATAGCCAATTAATAGCTAATGGGTCCCTGTCCCAAAAGGGCTCACAATCTAAAATGCAAAAAAAGAACACCAGCAGAAGCCACTTGAGCAGACATTGCTGGGGTGTGTAGGGCCAATTACTCTCCCCCTGCTAAATAAAAAAGGAACACCCACTTGAAAAAGTGTCTCTTGCCCAGTTAGCAGAGGTATATAGCTTAATGTTTCTGTGTAAACCGCTTTGTGAATTATTTTATTATTCAAAAGTGGTATATAATCAGGGTTGCCAGACCTCTGGAATTTCCAGGAGGCCTCCAGAAAACAAGCCCCTCCTCAGGGAAAACGTGGCCAGCCTCAGGGAAAATGGCCGCCATTTAAATTTGGTGTGCTGAGGCTGTGCACACTTGTTTGGCTGTGTCTGGGGCATGCGTTATCTTTGGTCCTGATTATTAGGCGGACCATCATGTGGGAGAAAGAGTGAGCAGGAGAAGGAAGCTCCTCCCCCTCACCACTTCACTGTGGCTCAGATCACTCTCAGCCAGCAAGCTGGCAAAGGCCTCTGGCGCGTTCTCCTCACGGGGCTGCAATCGCAGCCACCCGCCGCCTTTGCCCCAGCCGCCCTCCCCAGGAGTCTGCTGCCAGTCTATTTCTGCCTCCATGCTCCATCGCCGGCCTCCCGGCATTGCTTGCCTGCTATTCCTTGATAGTCTGCCTACTGCTGCCTCGCTCCGTCACCGCGGCTTCAACCTCCCGGCTGCCCCAAGTGAAGTGGAGGAATTGGAAAATGTGTGAGCCCCATGCTAGTTGTGTTGTGTCTGCCCAGAAGGAAACTCCATTATACAATGGGACTTCCTCCCAGACAATTGTGCCAGTATAATGGAGTTTTTGTCTCTCTCACAGCCACAGTGAGTAGAGAGTTCCATCATTTTTCAAATTTAAAAGGGGTAATATAGTACTGAAATTAAATACAGGAGAGAAACACAATTGTCTTACATTTTTGGGGGTTTTCTACAATTTTTTTAATTGCAGGAATTTATGCAGGAATTTTGGCTTGGGGGCTAGGAATTTTTGCCTTTGGGCAGGAATTCTGGCCTTGCCATTCAGGGATTTTGTGTTTGGCATCTGGTCACCCTGTATATAATACTCCATTATTATTAATCATCATCACCATCACCAGGAGGGCTGCAAGTGACTTGAAATGGATGAATGGTTTTTGCCTTACATAAAAACATTACTATTAATAAGGGAGAAGCCCTAGGCAAAGAATGGGCTGTGCTTCCATCAATAAATGTGTCAGAAGTTGAAGTGTTGTACCATGCATTACATGATGTTAATATGAAGCAAGGCAGAATTTGTATTTCTTGCAATAACAGAGCCAGGCTGTTATGGTATTAGGGTTTTGGGGACCTTCTGGCCAAGTAGATTCACAAACACTGCCCTGGAGTGAATGTGAAGAGTGCCTCTCAGCCCAGTGCCTATCTGGAGTGTTGTCTCCATTTTCCTGACTGCGTTTGTTTAGTGCCATTTTTGCAGATGATGCTTCCCTGAATGAGAGGTGTCTTTTCCCCATTTCCCTCTGATTCAGCCTCTCCTTTAATGCTTCCAAATCACTGAGAAATGAATCTAGGGTGGACTTGGGAAAGGGGAAACAGTGGGTGCTCTTTGCAATGATCTCTCTAGAAATCTTAAAGAAGGGTCTTCAACCAGCTTACTCATCCACTTTCCCCATCCAATTGCAAATGGGGAAGGCTAGACAAGGACTGCAATCCTAAACATGTCTACTCAGAAGTAAGCCTCATTGTGCTCAATGTGTCTTACTTTCAGGAAGTAAGGCTGGCCTAACTCATCAGTCTTCCCATTTCCATGGTGATGGGAAGTGGTGCAGAAGTATCTTGTGGCACTTTTGTGACACCCCAAGGTGAACATCGGACTTAAACCAGGGCTTAGGTTGGCCTAACTGGAGTTTAGGATTGCAGTCTTAATTTTTAAACTCTGTTTTCCTTCTGGGAGATTAATGAAATTTGCTTCCTGCTGTTTGTATATTAACAACAGAAACATTTCCAGTTTTCTCAGAGCAACAAATGAATTGCCATTCTGCTGATGCTATAAACATAAGCTTCCATTAAAAAAACTTTTAACAGTAATCCTCAGTAGATCTATCAATCAATTTTTAAATGTATTGATCAGTAAGTTATTCCATAGGCTCAAAACTACTCTGAAGTGATATATTATGCTATATTATTTATACTGTACTTTAAATCATTTAAATTCAGTGTAGCATGTGCATATGCGAATTTATTTTCACTTGTATAAGTACATATTAAAATAACTGGTAAGATTAATACTATTGTGATACTTACACTTATGTGTACACTTACACTTATGTGTTACACTTATGTTCATATTCAAATTTTAATTTTAAATTAGCTAAATATATATAATATTTTCAAATCAGTACTGTTTTTTGTTCTATCTTGTGTTATTAATATTAATGTTATGCTGTCTTCCATACCTATGCTTTTCTTCCAGGCTATCTGATAATTGGGTTGGGAGAGTATATACCTGGGTCATCTTGTTTAGCTTATCTGTGTAAGAGAAAGAGTGGCAAATAATAAGAGAATGCAGCAATAAAATAGTCGGGGGAAAAATAGAACGGAAGATTTAATCTTTGACCAATTTGAAACATATCCCAGTGAATCCACGGAGAAAAAGATAAAGTGTGACTATGAGTAAGTTAACTAAACACATTACTGTGTGAGAGAGCAAATGGAGTTAGCCCATTGTACATGTTTAATTTCCTATTAGTCTCTGGCGTTTACTACTATGGTCTGAGTTTGGGGCATCTGTAAATTCAGTTAAACACAGTGCATTGTCTAAACATATCACAGCTCCAATCAGTCACCCTGACTGCTGATAAGAAGCCTCTTGTATTATTGAATCTACAATAGGGAGGCTCTGCAGGCGCAAAGATAACAGCTAGGTATTTCACTTTAAGTATGAGGAAAAACAGTGACTCGCCTTTGCTGCTACATCACTGACATTTATTACTATCCTCTGATTTGTTTTATTCTACTGATGTGAATTTGCTTTCATGCGCTTTATATCTCTTTTTTTCTCCTTAACTTCTGACTACTATCTGGGAAACAATGAATGGAAAACAAATAAACTAAAATCAACTTTCATGTTATTACGCAGATAGCAGCAAATTCAGTGCTCCCTCCTGCCCTTTAAGGATTCTTTCATGATTTATGCTGCTCACACATTCTGAACTTGTACAGATGAGAGCCTGTCTTTTGTTTATTCTTTTACCCTTTTGTCTATTACTTATTCATGTAGTTTTTGTAAGGCTCCTTTTATCAGATCCCTTTAAAATACACAATCCTTAGACTGTGTGTCACAAGCTGTAACAAGAGGGTTGGATTTCTTCTATGTAGGTCATATAATTATTCCATCAGTTGTTAGTGGAAATATGGTTTGGATATACAATTAGATTTTCATTAAATTGTAGTTGCTATGTTACTAACACATATCAGGAGGAGAAAAAAGTTTTATGATTCAAGTACATGATATTAATGTCTTAAAGGCACTTGCATGTCAGATAGTAAATTTCATTTTGTGAATGGAGTGAAGCAGTCCTGTATCCCACTTTTCTCTGCAGTGTTCAGTACCTCTGAGAGATGAGGGACCATTTGGAACTGAATGGCACACTGGCACAGAACCCTGCAGTGTGAGAATTGCTAGAAATAGGCATCCTACCACTTTTGGAATCAAGTCATAGTTATAAAATTGTGATATGCATCTGGTTGTATTACAGTCACATGTATAATGTGGTTATACTGTGCAGAATTCAGTAATGGTGATGGTAGATGCACTAACTATTCCATTATAAAAACTGTAACCTTCCTCAGTACATCATTCACAGAATGATTCTGTGCGTATTTACTTAGAGGTATATCTCATTGAGTGGAAAGGACTTTCAACTGGGGAATGGACTGCAGCATTAGATTTTATTATTATGCTTAAAATGTTGTATGCCAACCCTTTGGTGAACACCAACATGATGCCAGAATTACAAGAGTGCTACCACAGCATAACAAAGTACACATATTCCAACAAATGGTTGGCCTTGAATTATCTTCAACATTTCAGTCTCTTGAAGCATCAGCAAAGTTGTTTCCTAATTTTCCCTCTTGTTTCTCCTCCCCCCCCCAGTAAAAGTGTTTAGTACACCTGTTATTTCTATTGTAAATCAATCCAAATTCATTAGTTGACAATGTAGCCCAAACTATGCCAATGCCTGATCCATAAGCTGTCATGTAAGTGTTTATTGTGATTCCCTTTCTACAACACCCCTATAGTATCAACAGTACAGTAATCCTATGGTAACAATCCTATGGTAACCAGCAGTAACTACACCATTCCTAAAATCTTATATGGCAATAACATCCAGCGGTCTATTTGTTCGAGTCTCAGCTAAATTCCAGACACAAAAAGCCAGTTCATATAATGGGGATTTAACATCAATATCTGAAATGTAGGGAATGTTGTCAAATCTTGTGGAAACAAGAATAATCACTTTTCTGGTTATAGTGCTACATAAAGCAGTATTTTAAACTTGTCTGAAAACTTCTACCAAGATATGGGAAGTATTTTTCTATCAGCTAGCACAATTGCAGTATCGTTTTATTATTAAAAAAACATGGAATTGGCCCCTAGTTCCTTCTTAAGCCCCCAATCTTCTTTAGTCATGGGGTTAGTCTCTAGATTGGTACTGTGACATGGATGGTGTGTAAAGTGTTGTGTTTAAGATAGTCTTTTATTAATGTAGAAAATAACTTTGTCCTATTTAGGCCATAATCTTTGTTAGGGTGCAATCCTAACAAATTTAGGTCAGCCAGCGTATGCCTATGCAGTGGCCTAAGTCCCCCTCCAACCAGAAGGGGAAAAATGTACCTTACAAAACGTTTGTGACACCCCCAGATCAGCACAGGCTTGGCTTATGCTAGCCTACGAGCACAAACCAGAGCAAGTTCAGCCTACTCTGCCCTAACTGCTCTCTCCTAACTATTCTGTATCCAGAGCAGAACGTTATGCTGCATCCAGAGAGTCAGGAAGCCTGGGCTGCCCTAACTGCTCCAGAGCATGCTAAGTAATTGACACATGGGGAGTACTTGCTCCTGAGGAGACACCCCTCAGATCACGCTGAACAAGGAACAACTGTGGTGCCTACAGTGGTGACACGACTCTGCACATCACCCGGTGTGGAAGTCTATGCGTCACCCCTGGGATGCGTGCACCCCCCTACCTGGACTGCGCAGTCGCCAAAGTTGGTGCCTGCGCAGTTGTTTCTGAAGCCAACTGGCTTCAGTACTTTTCTGAAGTCTTTTGGCTTCAGAGGAGACTTTGCAGGCGTCAGAGTTGGTGCCTGTGCAGTACTCTTTCTGAAGCCATTCGGCTGCCGCTCCACCTCCCGAGTGAGGCCAAATGGCCATGCAAAGGCGCAGACTTCCTCTGTTCTAAGGAAGTCTCCTCTGAAGCTGTTCGGCATGCTCAGTGTGTTTCTGCGCAGTGCACCTCAATTGGCCGTTCGGGCCAGCTCCTCAGACAAGTGGCAGCTTCTGGCTGCTGCTCCGCCTTGGAGCAGGCCTGAATGGGCGTGCTGACACCTGGGGCGTGCCAAAGGACAGTCAAACTCCTCCAGCGCATCACCCCATATGGAGCGCATCACCCAATGAAGCCCACACCAGCCGCACCAGTCTGGTGACGCCACTGGGTGCCTGCCTTATAAGGAGTCCCTGATGAGATGCCAGTACATTCTATAGTGAATACAAGGGGTTTCTTGGAGTGGCCTGCTGTATTCTGAGGTTTGTGGGCAGCCGTAGTTGTTTCATATCCTAAGGTTGAGAGGCAGGGGTTGCAGCTAGGCTGGCCAAGAACTCAGACTTTTGGTCAACACTGCCATTCTTACTCGGGCCTTATCATGGACTCCTATGGGTCTACTCATTAGTATACCTGCTCCTGAGGTGGTATATCTCTGAGAAGCTAGAAGAGGGCATTTCTGCCTTGGAAATAGGCTCTGGATACAGAGTAACTGCTCTGTCCTAGGCAATGCTAAACATGCCCTCAACATGTCTCTCCTGAACTGCTTCGGGCAGAGCAGCTAGGGCAGAGCAGGTCCACCTCTCTTAGGGCACCCTATGTTGCCTTGCTCTGCCCTAAGCCTTTTCAGGAGTAACTGGGGTGGAGCATCTTGCAGTTGCTCCACCCTAGTGATAGATAAGCAACCCAAGGGCTCTTATGTGGACAGATTAGTTGCTCTGGATTGTGCTGTTAAGTGAAGGTTAGGATGGTAGCCCTAGACTTGTAAAACTGCAACTGTTCCGGGCAAGGGGAACTTCCACTTGGCAATGAAACTATCAAACAAGAGTAAGTGAAAATTCACTGAACAGCAAATTCATAAACAGTAAATGAAGAAACTGAATAATGTCATGATCATATCTGCCAGAAGGTGGGTATTTCCATCCTTTATTTTGAACAATCACTTTATAGAACCTTTAAAACTATTATCGGTATGATGATTATTCTTTTCCTTCTTCTTCTTATTAAGTATATAGATGCATTTATAGAACTGACACTGATATCTGGAAGTTAGGAAAAATGCCCATTAAATTATGCAATGTTTCAGAAAGATATCCATGGATTTTGCTCACTCTCCAAGGAAAGGGAATTTCATAAAAGTGGCTTATATATATGCAGCACATGAACTAGGTGGACAGATGGTATAGTAAAGATCATCATTATGTAGGTATTTATAGCTCAAAACCAGTACCTTGTCTTGTATCCCAACAAGCTGTTTAGCCACCAGAACTATTTCTGAAGAATACCTTTTCCACAAAAGTAAACTCACTGATTTTAGTGGGATTTACTGGTGTTCCCAGATAAGCCTCGTACATAGGCTCCCATGGATTTGGACTTTGTACCCCAGATTGGTACTTCCCACATTTGCTCTTTGTTAAGGAAAAATCTTCCTTAGCAAATAGCAGGTGGGGCAAAGTTAAAGTCCCTTGCAGATCATGATATGCAAGCTACATTTTAACATCTAAAAACAAGCTTGGGCTTGACTAGTAATGTCTAATGTGATACACACTGATATCTATTTACTGTGTGTGGTGCGTGCACGCGCGCACACACACATACATACATAATCTGGCATTCCCATTTTAATGGTTGATCTACTGGCTACACCAAAATATCTGCAAAAGATTCCATAATTGGCCCTTTTCGTTACGATTTATTCCAAAGTCATTAAGAGGAATAAAACTTTTGATCTCTGTTAGTTTGAAAAAAACAAACAGCAAAACTACATGTCCAGATATGAGATATGAAGCAACTAAGCAGGATATGAAGCAACTAAACAATTGATACTTAAAAGATAATTCAATACAGTTTTCATTCATTAACATGAACAATATTTAGTGCAATAGCTTCATTTTTTTCAGTACAGCAGGTACTGTGGTGAATCAAAAGAAATTTCTCCATCCTTTCCTTCCCAAAATATTTCAACAAACCAATCGTACAGTAATTCTGAATGGTTAAATTGTTTTCTTCAGATTTCGTTAAGAGAGACAATTACTTGTACTGTGTACTTTGCTAATCCTTCTTTAACAGAAGTGCAACTCTTCAGCATTATCCATTTAATTAAGTCTGAATTTCTTATATTATTTTGGTGTGGTGATTGCAGGCAAAGACTTAGTGGAAGTCATTTTGGTATCCCCGGAGAATTCTGTGTTAACAATGCATACAGCTTTTCCCCCCCTTTCTCTTCCTTCCTGAACAGTAGATAAGCAGCAGGCCCCAGCTAGATTTCATTACTATCACACACTCTTCATGGTCATCTTTTAATATTTGAAAGGATCATTTGTTAACTGGAAATGGTCAATTTTTTCCCTTTGGCTTTTGAAATATAATTTTCAATTTTTAATTTGATTCATTTAGATGAAATCATTAATCAGGGTTGAAACTGAGTTAATTTTCTGGAAAATAAATGAGGTTGTTAGAGTGAACATTATTAAGTGGGCTCTGCAAAGAAAGGGATAATAGCTGAAAATATAGAAGACTTTGAGAACTATAGCAGTTGAGGAATAAAAACAGGAGAGTTTTTTTTTCTTCTTCACTAAATGCAGCAATTTATTTTTAAAATAAGTAAGGAGAGGAAAGCCAATGTTTTCACAATTGAAACATTAAAGTCATAGGACATAAGGAACTTTTGATTTTTTTTTAAGACAACTGTTTTAAAATTAGATCAAATAGCGTGTATTCAGGTGATGCAATAACAGGCAGTAATTTCAAATACAGCCACATTCCAGATGCAGTTCTTTTGGGTGTCTGTAGTGAGTAGGGGCACCATAAAGCCAAACTCACCATTCCCACACAGATTCAGTCATCAAGTTATATTTTAAGAAGCCACCCAAACGATTCTTACCATATATTTAAAACAAATATAAGTCTTTGGTACCTTTAATGTTTTTAATAAATCTAATTTTTTTTAAAAAAATTCTTGCTAGACCAGAAACCATTTTTGGACCTGAAAAATCCAAGGTAATGCATAGGTGAGCATAGATCAATTCTTCTTTTTACTCCATTTATGAGTAGAACGTACTTGTTCCTCCCTCACTTGGAAAGTCCAAGTAGTTACTCCTCATCAAAACAGTACTGAGGAGAACCAATTTGGAAGGAGAACATGATAGGAAGTGTGATGTATACCCAGTACCATTTATCCCTGAGTTCCTGACCCATATGGTGAATGCCATTAAAAGTATATATGTGCGAACCTGATACAATTCAGAGCATACCCATGTAGTAGCACTGTTCTTGGTTGGATGAGCAAACACCTGTGCACATGGGAGCAGTACAGATGAGAATCTGGCCTGGTCTACCATTCACCAGGGGTGTGTACGTTGGAACATTGCTATTCAGTATATGACTATGAATATCAGCTAATTGAAAAGGGAAATGGGGAACTAGATTCTGTTTCCTGTGTACCTCTATTCCTTGCTACTATCAAGCATCACTCCTGAGGCTGTATATAATAAATGCTGTTAGAAGCAGGCTAAAAGGCCCAAAATGCAATCCTAACCCCCAGATAGGCTGGCACAAGTCCTGAAACAAGTTGCCTGCTGGTCTGGGGGTGTTGCAAAAATCTGCACCACTCTTGGGGTGGGATTAGGTCAATTGAGAGACATGCACTGGCCTTCACATACCACCACAGGAATGGGAAGATGGGGGAGCTGTGCTGGCCTAAGTTGGCTAGGATTACACACCCAAACATATAGATGATGAATCTCCCATGCCCCATAAACTTATTTCTAACTTTTCTAAACAGCAGCCTCCCTGCACCACATCACTCAAATACTTTTAGTATTCTTTTAGGTTAAATAATTACTCTTCATAGTATAATTTAGACCACTGATAGGCAACCTGCTGTTTGGAAAATTCAGTGTTGGCCTTAGACATTTTTGAACATGACATGGACATTGAAAATGAGTATATGCTGTGGACTAACACTCTTTCTTCCCCTTTTATTTCTTTTTAATTGTCATACTGAGATGAAAAAAGTTAATTGTGGCTCCTCAGGAATCTGTGACCTACTTGTGCTAGTAAAAAGCCCTACTGTATGATATGCAAGGATGTGCATTCACATAGGCTACAATCCAGAGTAACTATGGGACATCTTACACCAAAGTAGTTATGGTGCCACCTATGGGAAACCTATGGGAAATGCATAGAGCAATCCAGAGTAAGTGCCTCTTAATGTCTTCCTGTAGTTACTCTAGATCGTAGGGATAATAAGGCTCCAATCCTAACCATATTTACCTCAGAGTAAGTTCCATTGACTATTATGGGATTTATTTTGAGTCGACCAGCAAAGAATTGGGCTCTGAGGCTATCAGAGTTGCAAAAAAGGGTTATGGGCAGAACCGGTCTTTCTGAGACTATGTGCAAAATCCAGAGCAGTTATGGGTCCACACAGTTATGTCACCCTCTAGTGTTATCTTATGGAAAGTCACCTTAACTGCTCCGGAGCAAAGGGCTTAATTTGTCTTTAGGATATGGGCCTATGAATGCAATTACAGTACACAAACTTCATTCTTGGAAGAAATATTAAGTTATGTTATGTTAACCATAACATAACGTAACATAACATATGTTAACCATATCAGTTAGGGACTGATATCAGTGGATAGATGGACTGTGTGAATCACCCTTGGGCATCTGGGTTCACCATCATCGGTAGCAATAAGGCACAGTGGTACCTCTCATAACAAGCACCTCACATAACAAGCGTTTCACATAACAAGTATAAATCAACGAAGAAATCTTGCTTCACATAACAAGTTCCACTTCACTTAACAAGCTATGGGCACGTGTACTATGCAGCCCTGATGCTCCATGTGGAGGCTCTTTAAATGCTGCCGGCCAGCTCTGCTGCCTCTAACTGCTCCCAACTTTGGGGCAGTTGCCTGGGGGTGCCAGAGGCAGCTGCCCCCAAGTATCCCCACCGACCACCTTGAACCTCCAGCTGCAGCCCAAGTAAGCCTCCCAGGAAAGTGTCTTTGATTGCAGCCTCCTAACCATGTCTACCCATTAACCATAGTGTTTAATGGGGCTTACTCCCAGGAAAGTGTCTTTGCTTGAGCCTCCTAACCATGTCTAACCAGGAAAGTGTCTTTAGGATACTCCAGCCTAAGTAGACTTCATAGGATCATGAACATTGAATGCATGTTTTGAATTTAATTCCAGTGTTTTGTTATCATTCTTACATCCAGTTAATATTTTTATATGAATATTTTTGGGATTGTGGAACCAATTGTCTGAGTTTCCATTATTTCCTATGGGAAAATCCACTTCACTTAAAGAGCGTTTCATTTATGTGAGGCACCACTATAGCTGGATTCATCTGGCCCGGAATAATATTTATTTATTTTTAATGCTTGTTGAAATAATGCTAAGGGCATAAACAGATTCCCGTTTAGGAAAAAAAAATAGTAGAAGAAGCCACATATTAATTCCAGCCCTCCTAACCTCCGGTAGATATAGAAATAAGGATGATATATGCTGATACAATTGTGTGATGTCTGACTGGAACCTGCCAGCTCAAATTTGGCCCGAGTCATACTGTAAGCAGATGCAAACATATGCCTCTGCTTGTGAGCAAATTAAATTTTGAGACTGTTTGGATGCAGTAGGTGCCACTTGGATCCACATTTTCAAATTGTATTGTAGCAGGATAGCCATCTGTCCTACCTACAAACTGCTCAGTTCATGTTATATGCTGATATCCATGTTGGCTAGCTATGTTGGCCAAGATGAAAAATGTTTGATAATAGCGGGAAAAAATTCTAATTTCAATTGCTTAAAGGAAGGAAGTTGTTCTGGAACAAAGAAAACAACAATCCTGAAATGGTGAGTATGATCACTGTGTTTCATTTTTTTTCCAAGTTTCATTTTTTTCCAAGTTAAGCATCCTGGGTGAGTTTGTTTCAAATGCTTTTCTCTAGCTTTGAAGACAGAACACTACCCCCTCAAGCTCCAACACGGAGTACTGGTCTGTTTGTTTTCACAAGCTGAAAATTAAGTGTTCGCATGAGCTCATTTACAGAGAGTGGGGTTGGCAGCATTATCAGGAGAGGGAAAAGGAGCCCTGAAGATGAAAAGCTATTGTAGTGACAGAAGTCTTTATTAGGTTGGGCAGTAATGGAATGTGGTGCACGCAGGATAAAGTGACGGCTACCTAGAGCATTTAGGGAAAACTAGAAGAGTAATCATGTTTTGTGTTGTTCCTAGTCTGGCTTTCTCAATGATTCTGTTGACCCTGAGGATGTATGGGATAAAAAGGGTTGGACTGCATGTTACACATGTTAAGTAAAAAGGTAAATTTGGCATAAAATAAACTGCCATGTGCTGCATTGTGTTGCACTTAGGGCACAATCCAGAGTAACTACGGGAGCATGTAAGAGACATTACCCCAGACAAACGCAAATAAAGAGCTGGACAAAAGTGCTGGATTTAAGGGCTACTTTATTAACTAATTTAACATTTAAAATAAACAAGAACTGCTCAAAAATAGCCGTATGGTCTAAGGGGATGTGGCTCTCTGCATAGTTCCCCCATGCAGATGTTAAAGATGGTTAAGGGCGTTCCCATCCTGGCTCAGGGCATTCCTTGAACAGAGTTGCCAACCCGTCTTTGCCAACTCGAAGGTCAAGGTAGCCGGAGGCGCAGCCGCCAGCTTTTCCGGCCAGTCTGCACCTAGGTTTCCCATTCAGGTAAGGGGGCTCATCAGACCTTACCCCCGGAGCTGGTTCAGCATCACAGGGAGGCTTCCTACCCTCAGACGCTTGCTACCTAAGGCTGCACACCGTAGGCCTATCCTGCCTATTGCGCAGGACTCCTGCTAAAGTGACCGAGCTCAAAAGCCAATTGGTTTTAACTCTCTCCCCTTGTACGGCTCAGGGTAGGTGAAAAAGAATGCCACCAATGGCCAATCAGGTGACATCCAAAAAATTCCTACCCGGCCCCGAGGCGACCAGCTAATCCTAAGCTGCACTACAGGGAGGGTGGGGGAAGCTTGCTGGAGCCCAACTGAACATCCCCAGGCAGAGCGAGCTTGGGAACAGGCAGGCTCCGCCCCCAGGCCCTTCTGCAGCCAATGACTGCAATGCATTTTGCCCGGGCTCTGCAGCATTCTGCAGAGGGGTAAAGCGAGCCAGTGCTGCAAGGTGCACCAGCTTCATTGTGTGCACCCACAGTTACTGCACCACCAAATGAAAACCTATGGAAAATTCATATTGCAATCCAGAGTAACTTGTTCTTACTCCGGAGCAAGGACTCCCCGTAGTTACTCTGGATTTCACCCTTAGAGTATTTGAAATGGAAAGAGTAAAATAGGCCATAAGCTTTAACTGATTTTTTTGTGATTAACTGACTGAGGGTGCAATCCTAACCAATTTAGTCCATCTCCTCATTCCTGTGGTGCTGTAGGAAGGCCAGCGCATGTCTGTGCACTGGCTGAAGCCTCCCACAAGTGGTGCAGAAGTGACTTATGGCACTTTCCTGACACTCTAGGCCAGCTCAAGACTTGATTCAGGACCTTGCTGGTTTAACAGGGATTAGGATTGCAGCCTAAAGGCACATCCTGACTATGCCGTGGGCCACTGCAAGTTAGGATTGTGCTGTGAGGGCACAATATACTGTAACTAGGAACATTCCTGATTAGAAGTACAACTACGAGGGAAATTGAACAAGCTCTATTTTTATACAGCCTTTTCATAGCACACACTGATCTCTTTAGCCATGTCACATGACCCTGTATAGGAAACACTATGCCCTCCCCGAGAATCAGCTTGTGACAGACAGCTTACATTGGGGGTAAGGAAGTATCTCTGATTCAGTGGTGATGAGACCCAGAACACTGCTCAATTCTACCACAGGTTCTCCATTTTTATACAATAAAAAATTATGTGGTACTACCCTGCTCTTTGTATGATTTTTTCAGCTGTAAAAGTGCAGGACTTCAAATTTGATTTGAAGTGACTGGATAAATTAAAGAAATCCTTCATTTGTGTGGTCACCATAAATGAAATCAAACCAGAAGTCTTGATTTCCATTTTTGAAAAACTCAATAAAGAGGTGATGATTCTACTTCCTGCTGGACTAGTTTTCATTCAGGAGACTGTGAAATTTGTGAAAATTAAAATGGTGCTTCCAGGCATAAAGCAAGGAGCTCCCACCACCCAATAAAGCCTTGGGTAGGCTCATGCTCCATTGTCCACCATTGAACGTCTCCCACCCCCAGCCTATGAATTAGCCCACCAAAGACCAGTGAGTTGTATCTTGCAAGTAGTGCACATGAGTGATCCACTGTGCATAGATCCAGCAGAGGGTTGGATCTAGCAGTTTGAAAATATGGAATAGAAATACATAAATAGGTACCACCTTGAAGGGAAGGTTAAAAAGCATTCTGTGCGCGTTCGGCAGTCATGCTGGCCCACGGAAGTATCTTTGGACAATGCTGGCTCTAAAGGCTTAAAAACAGGGATGAGCACCACATCCTACAGTCAGTCACAACTAACAGTACAACCTGTAGGTTACATCTTTACCTTTATTAGTGCACATGAGGGAATTGCTGTGTTTATCCAGCAGAGGGTTGTACTCAGGCCCTTCAAATCTAGTTACACCTTCAGTTAGGGGTAGACTGTTTTGCATGTAGAAGAAATATACTAGAAATATACTGCAAAAATGTCCTGTAAATATTTTTTGCTGAAATCTCATTGATTGGAAAAGCATCTGGAATGTGGAACTTAGTGTAGAATTAAGTGTCATTAAATGGCTCCTACTTCTACATAAGTTTGCATTGAATGTATTTCTTTTTTTAAAAAACTTACATAAATATATCAACCTCAAAATCTACATAACACCATTTCAAATTCATTGTCTACTATTATATTCTGATGAAATAATGGCAAAGGAAGAGGAAAGAAATCAAATGGGGCTGGCATATTTTTCGTTAGATATAGAGAATTATATTTTGTTTGTGGGGTTATTTTTGTTTTCATTTCTTTTACTGCATTGCAGTCTTCATTAAGGTTTATCTTTCCTCTCCAAGCCAATATAAAATCCAAAACACTTTTGTGTAGAGCAGACTTTATTCACCAAGCAAAACCTTTTGAATTATTGGTAGGGGAAAAAAAATAAAGAGCTAATTGTCACTCTGGTACTTATAAATTTCAGAGCTGCTATGAAATCCAAATTGAGACCTGAAAGGCTTTTATAGACCATCTCAGGCCTTCCAATAAACAGCAACCAGGCATCACTTCAAGTTTCAAATTGCCACTTCTTTAAAAAAAAATTAAACAGATACCTTCTGGCTTAATTAAAACAGCAAAAGTTTCATTTTGGCTGTACTGATTTGCTTGGAAGTGTGATTTTAAATAGAAATCACAGTTAACAAAAGAACACATAGCATTCTAGACACAGAGATGAAAAACAAAAATGAATTAAAAGAAAAAGATAAATTGCACAAATACTACTTGCATTAATTAAGGTGGCTTGCATTTCTTGAATATTATTTATATGGGAAATAACAGGCAATCAGGAGTCCATCAACATGTTTTTAGTGGGAGGTTGCCTCCTGATTAAGAACTGCAGGATTTGGTCTGCTGAGCATTGGACACAAAATCAACGTATATCAATGGCAGGCCATTTATTTGTACTCTGGAAGGAATAACAGTGTTGCCAACTATTATGTTTTTATTCTGCAGGCTTTATAAAGGGCTTTGCTCTGATGCTACATGAAGCTGTAAACCAGTGAGTGTGTTTGAACTTTACATTTTTGTTTGGTTCCTACACGGAGTAAAGTCACATTGTTTCATAAGCCATCTTTTTTAGGGTGAATTAATGAAATCTAATCATATAGGATAATAACTCTATCCAAAGCATTCTGTGCATGTATAGCATAGACTACAACATTAATAAGGCCTTCAAAATTGGAAGAATGCTGAATTCTGAACATTCTTATGAAAGTTCAGTGAAATGTTTAAAAACAATTTCAAATAGAAGACATGGTTTTTACTTCAGACTTCATTATACAACCTCCCTACCAGCAGAAGCAGCAATGAAAATGTTGCACCAAGAGCTTTACCTATACAAAACTGGCTGATATATCACACCATTCATCAGTCTATCTTCTCCAGTGTTCAGCCAATATGCTACAGCGCATTAGTGTGCTGCAAATGGTCAGCAGTTGTGCTGTAGAGTCATCTATTGGTTGGAAAATTGGGAGATGTGAGCCCCTGCTGACCACATAGTGGGCCTTAACATTTTAGTATGTTAAGTATATGTATGCCATTTCAGTATGCCGTGATATGAAAAAGGTTGAAATTCACTTGTCACAGAAGCCCCTGAGATCTCACATTTGTCCAGAACAGGTAAACAGGCAATAGTAGTTTGAACAAAAACTGTGGACTTGAAATGTCCATTTTCGTGTTATACTATTAATTCCTCGAGCATAAACCTCATGGCCTCTTAACAATATAGGAAGCCATTTGAATGGAGGTGCTCACTATATGTTTTGAGCGAAGTGAACTATTCCTTCTTTTCAACTGACTTTGTTGGCATACTTTCAATAGCCCAGTGTGTGAATCCCTTGGCCACATTGCTTGGCCTTGCTACCTGGGCAAGAGACACTCTTTCAAGGGGGTGTTCCTCATTTATTTAGAAGGGAGAGAGTGGCCCCATACATCCCAGCAATGTCTGTTCACTTGGCCTCTGCTGGTGTTCGTTTTGCATTTTAGGTTTGAGCCCTTTTGGGACAGGGACCCATTAGCTATTAATTTTTTCATTTTCTTGTAAACCGCTTTGTGAACTTTTCAGTTGAAAAGCAGTATATAAATACTGTAGATAGATTGTCCATAAAACCTGAGAGACTGATCCCTTGAAGTTCAGGTGGAGGAGATGCAAAGAATAAGACTGCAATCCTAACCTGACCTGGGGGTGTCACCAAAGTGCCATAAGACACTTCTGCACCACTCCTGAGAGGGAGGGTTAGGCTAGTGCACAGATATGCACTTGCCTTCCTACATCACCATGGGAATGGGAAGACTGCTGAGTTGTGCCGGACTAGGTTAGAACTGCACCTTATGTCTCTTCTAAAAGCTGCTCACAATGTAGTCTAGTAAGCTTCATTTGTCCCTTATTTAATTAGAGAAGGAATAGGATAATGCATGCACACACAAAAGAAATGTGTTCTGCTTTAACCCAACCTTTCCTACCCTGACTCACACAATAGGCAGTTATGTGACACTCTTAAAATTTCCCGTGATCAGCACATGAGAAAGATCCAAAACCTTGAGAAACTATCAGAAAATACGGAAAATGCTAAGATGCTTGAGATCACAGATTAATAAAGAGTTTGCTTTCAGACCCCTGGGTCTTCCTCACCAGATCTATCCTTATTGCCGTCTGCTTTGATTTTCCCCAATAAACATGTGCTTGACTGTTTTCCCCCAGAAAACATACTGATGTTGCTTGTAAGTGACACATAATTTTGCTTGATGTAAGATGGTTTCAGGCTTCTTCTGCAGCTGCTAGCTCCTTCCTTCGATTCTTCCACTATGATGAATGTGGGTCCTTCTGAGTTTTTCCTGATATTGTCAGGATCCATACCTTTCTCATAGACCTCTAGCAACATCATGGAAAACATGCTGCTGCCTCAGTACCTCTAAATCCTGTTAATGAGGGCAGGATCCTGTAGTGTTTTTCTGATGCTCCCTTTTTATACAGAAGAGTGAGTGAGCATTCTTATGAAGGCAAATAAGTCAGAAGTTTTTCTTTAGGAACAAGCAGTTTTCTGACTCAAGCAAAGATTAAGCCTCTGGGAAGTACTTTATATATGTGAAGCCAGTTTAAAGCAGAATATTCCATAGAAGGTTTTCTTCACAGATTAAATAAAAACGAAAACATGATAGAAGCAAGACCAGCTAGTTAGCACTACTGATTATACCACCATATAGTTATTGCAGTCTGATAATGACAAGTCTGAGACATTTTTATGCCTCGGGTGGAAAGTCAATAGACTGGGAATATTCTTGCTTCTGCTTTAACTGGTGATACACAAAGGAAGAAGATAAGAGAGGTAGGGTCAAGTGTTACATGAATAAGCATGACCAGTAGTCACCAAATCATAGAATGCATTATGTGAAAGCCTTTCCAGTCATGGGCAGCACTTATCATTCTGTGTTGCTCTGACTTATCTTTCAGTGCAATCTTTTCAAAAAAATTGCTTCCCACAGCCACTTCCACTCTTGTTCTAAGTCCCTTTGATGGCCCCAACCTACCCCATCAATTGGGTGCTATCATTGCCTCCAGTATGTTAAAATTCAAGTATCCAGGAGATCCCAATAAACATGTGATCCTTCAATCCATGCGAGAGCTGCCCAACCCTTGATGCCACCTGATGTTAAGCTGCTCCTTCTTTCAGGGGCAGCACACTTTTACAGGAATGACCAAAAAATGCATATATATAAATGTACACATAGAGCAGTGCATGCAGCATTACTCCTCATATAATCACTTTTGCTCATGATAATATTTTATGGACATATCCTCATCTACACCCCCCATGGGGGAAGATCTACATAAAAGGGCTTTGGAAGGACATCACCACTTAAATTAGTTACTGCTGACACCTAGATTTCTTGAACAGGTTTAGAAGGGAACTTAGCTCAGGTGCCCTGCATTAACCCAACCTTTCCTACCCTGGCTCAAACCATCTTTCAGAGCATGCTACTTTTTACCTCTTTCTCCTGTACACCTTTTTCTTCAGCCACTGCTTCTAGTCTTCTCCCATTCACCTCTCTCCATTCTGTCTCCCACAGGTTTGTTGTGGGTCTTGGGGATTTGTTTCTCCACTGTCTACACTGCTTTTCTGAGCTCATCCTCCACTCTTCCCTCCTGGCTTGCTAACTTGGCTTTCCAGCACTGATCCTATTCTTTGTCTGGCAATCTCTTTGCATTCTCCTTCTCTTCCTTCTTTTACTAGTGCCTTCCAATTCTTTCCAGTTCCCCCCTTCATTCTTGCACTCCATCTATGCAGCCTCCATCTATCTCCATCATCCAACCTGCACTCATGCTCTTTAGCCTTAGGCTGCTCCTATTGTCCCTTTACTTACTGTATTTACTCTTCCTTCCTCTTGCTATTCCTGCTGACCTTCTTCTCCTCTGGTCACATTCCCACCTCTTTAGACCAGAAGGAAAGCACCTTTGCACAATGGCATTACTATATAGAAAAAAGTGAGGTTGCTGTCTAAAATTAATGAAGTACTGCTGTACAACTTCTCATTATTCGTTTTCTTGTTTTGACAGTAACTCTCTTGGTTAAGTTAAAGATGTTTTCTTTCTACTGATGTCTAGAATAGCATTGCTGAGCCTCTGTGGTGAGGAAGAATATATCTCTTGACAACAATTATTAACTTTGCTTGCTTTTTTAATTCCGGTAATTTAATCTGGGTAAAATTACATATTTATTCATGTTTCTTAATAAGAACAATGCATTACTAATGAATATTTGTCATTAAAATTTGCTCATATAAGCAATTTGATATACATTTTCTGTAGCTGGCATCTGGCATCACAGTATCACTTCCTGTCAGATGTCGCTTCCAGCCATGACATAACTTTCAGATTTCCTCATTACTTATGGGGGTTTCTTGTCATTATCAGAAAGGAGTTCCAAGCTGAAATGTTCAGGAACCACTGTTTTAAGGAAAGTTAGCAATAGGAGTGTGTTGCCCACTTCGTAGCTTATTGGCTCCAATACCGCCAAAATTATTTTTACTGGAGTCTATGGAGAACAAATGAATGGAAAATTTGTGACTAAAGACCCATTACTTTAGCAAGGTTCAGTAATTATTAGAATATTAACTGGTTCAGAATACCTGTTGCATTTTATTAAATCAATTCACTAAATTAACTGATTATAAACAAAGACAGAAGTGGGCATCTTGAAAATGGTACTCTTCTGTTTTTCAACCCACATCATCTAGGGTTGCTATTACAACTTTTTCCCTTCCTATTTGGGCTCTTCTACCTTTAACTGCTACAGATGCTGAACAGTCTTAGCATCTCCTACAATGAAGAAGGGAAGAACTTCATCTGTTGAATTTTCTCCTGTTATAAACAAATTGCACAGAATCTAGAAACAAAGATGCCAATTCCATTCTCACTTGATCAGCTTTTTAGACATACGGTGGTGTCTCTTCCTATCTAGAACTATAGAACTGCTATAATGGCGTATAGAAAAATACTTCTAGTAGTATCATTGTTCTATTATTTTCATAACATTGGCTGGAAAAAAGATTCTTTAGTTACATTAAAGATTGTTTTCCAATCTTTATGCACATTATTGGTTTGGTAGCCCTGCTTCTGAGAGGCCTGCATCTAATTCTGTTGTTCAATATATTTCATTGCCATCATTGCATAAAACCTGATGCTCAGGCATATAACTTTATACTTACTTCCTAATCCTTTAACGTGACTTTCCGTCTGATTTTGAGGCCTATTTTAGTATGTATACTATATAAATGAATGAACATTTACTGTCACAGTTAACTTTCAAGGAGCAGGGTGTTTCTGAATCACCTTGTGGTGGTGGTGAAATGGAAGGCATCTTAAGTAGAGAGCCGCCAGCTTCTGGGTCTGTTTATTTTAACCTAACTTCCACTATAACTCTAGTTCTGAATAAATAGCAGTACTGGGAGAAACATTATTTCCATATATTGGTGGTTAATCACATTGTTGACTGATCTATTTTATCCTGCCCTTGATTATGAACAGAACTTTCCTTTCTGAGTTCTACTTTAATATCCATGTTAGGTAAGCATTACATAGTAACCCTTAGATGCCCATCCGGATCCAGAGTCCGGAAATGCAAATTTATGCAAATTGGGCTATTTTTAGATGGGCATTTAAAAACATACTGCATCTTAGATTATACAGTGCATTGTTTAGATTTGTGTACCAAAGCAGTAGGCAAATGGAAACTGCCCTTTTACTCAGAGAACCAGAAGGATTCAACATGCAGAAAGGTTGCTACCACATTGGTCACTAAAATTAAATCTGTTCCCACTTTTCAGGAACCTGGCCAATGAGTAGAAAGGCACAGGGATGATTGACAGAGAAAGGATGCAGTGATATCTTCCTTATTTCCCCTCCTTTGCGTGCACTGATCAATGAAAAGAAATTTTTTGCTCCAGTTGGCCATGGCTGCATTATTTTCTTGGCTGCATTTATGTTCCTGGCTGGTGAAGTGGATATTGATTTTTCTGGCCTGAGAACAAAATAGGTAGACACGTGATATTGTTCTGGCTTGATAACAAACTGGCGGGCACTTGAAATTTTTGATTTATTAAAATTAGTTGATATATGATTTATATAAAATACACTAATTGCTCAGTCTTCTGGGTGGATGCAATGACTGATCTCACAATCTGTCATCACATCTCACAGGCTGCTGGCTCTGCAGCAGCTTTGGAGGGCAGTGCCAACACTAACACTTGGAAGAAGTGTGTGAGTACCAGGGGACTCCAGATCAGCCACTCCGCTGGCAGTTTGGTGTGGGGAGGATTGAAGGGAATGGGATAATGAGCAGGCCAGGCTGGGTGTGGGGAGACTAGGGGCAGAAGGAGAACATTCTTGCTGGCAGTGGAGGCTGCTAAGATCCTATCCTCCATAGTCCCTTCCAAATATTCCTTCTTGGACCTACCAGTTTTACACCAGCAAAAGAGCTGGTGTAGATCTGAGTATGGTCATGTCAGACCTGGAGTATTGGAGTGGGTTAGCAACAAGTTTATTTAAGTACCTCTCTGCCACTTTCTGGTCTCCAGATGGCCTGTAGGATGAGGTGGAGTCTGCATTGGTGAAGTTGGTTGCAGCATTCTATAACAGGCCACAAAGGAAGAGAAAGAATTGTCTGGCGCCACAGTGTAGGAAAATAGTTAAATAACAGGTGTGCAGGGATGGAGCATCATGAAGAGTGAATTTGCAGATGTAGTATTTGTAGATTTAGGCTACAATCCAGAATAACTACAGGACCTTTTACACTGATGTAGTTATGGTGCCACCTATGGGACACCTATGAGGAATGCATAGAGCAATCCGGAGTAAGTGTATGCAGTCCAGACTAAGTAAGCAATCCAGAGTAAGTAAGCATGATACGTCTTCCCATAGTTACTCTTGATTGTAGGGTCAGTGGAATCTGGTAAAAGCACATGAAGTTGTTGTATAATATTAAACTAACATTCCATTATTTAGTCCAGTCTTGTCTATTCTGGCTGCATAAAGTGCCAAAAGCTGATTTCTGAGATTCAAAATAACAGAGTCTAGGATGCCAATAAGTATAAAGCAGCTGCCAATATGTATAAAGGAGTTGACAGCGAATCCAGCAGCTCATGTCCTGAGGAGTCTTTGATGAAGCAGCATAATATCTAACTAGAAGATAAGTGACCTCACTAGTATCAAGTCTTTCCCTCAATATCATCACATCATTCTCTTTTTGTTAGTAAAGTCATTGTAAAATATGGAGTACAGCTTTATTCATGCATATACCCAGCAACTGGAAGAATAATGGTTCATATCACCAAAAAGTTACCATCATTTGCAAGAAGGTCTAATTAAGTCACATTGACGGTTGACCCAGGTGATTAAGGGTGCAACCCAGAGTTACTACAGGGAGCTCTGACAGAGCAAGGGCTCTGACATAAGAACAATTTACTCTGGACTGCAATATGAATTTCCCATAGGTCTTCACCATAACTATGTCAACTTATTTCTCTTACGTGCTCCCACAGTTATTCTGGATTGTAGGGTAAATGCATGATAACTAGTTGAGTGTGGATGGACATAGGTTCTGACCACAGAAATATGACAAGCTTCCCAATTTTTTGGGAAGAGATGGTAAAACCTAGTTACCAAGTGACTGGGGGCCACCAATAATCATTTAACTCCTACCTACAATAATTTATCTCCCTAACCTACAATGGTTATCTGTATTTCATCCTGAGTATATATAAGGATGCGCAAGCAGGAACACCTGCTGGTCTACTGAACATACTCCAGTTTCTGAATATACTCTTGTATCAAACTATGCATAACTATATGTGACCTTGGATTTAGGGTTCTAAATACTAGTCATGGAGTGTGTATCATTAGTTCTTTGTCTGGGTTATGGTCTTGTTCTGGTTAGCTTTGGCAATCCACCCTCCCCAACTACCCAGTGAATGAAGCTGCTATTTTTGTCAGTGCAATGATCTTCCCAGCGCAGATAACAAAATGCTGATGGGTCTTTTGGAAGGAGGCGCTGCAACAGAGACAAATGGTTAAATTCCTTCTTATGCACCACAGTCCTGTATACTGATTGGGTCACCCTAGGGTAATATTTAGGAAACAAAAAAACAAGCATGCAAGACCTACGGCCACACTTAAAGTAATGTTTAGTTTAGCTTTCAGTCTTCAGATAGATGACCAGTTCAGGCCCCCATAGCTTGTGAAGATCAGTTGAACTGAAAAAGCGCTTTTGATCTCAGATGTACACCAAAGGTGTACTGTAAAGCTAATTTAGGTGTACATTGGCTATATAATAAAGCAGCAAAAGATCTAAATCCTAAGCCTACTGTCTTGTAACCTGCTGAAGTGAATGTCAGTGTTTCCAGGAAATCTTAAACCTTTTGTGGCAGGGAAACATATTTGGTGATCTTCTCATGTTATGTTAAACTTTAGGACCTTTGCCATGCTTCTGGATTCCTAAATAAATTTGGAAACTTTCAGTTCTTAAAATAAAATACTGCTTAACTGCATATTATTTCTGAAGCCGATAGTGAGATCCAGATTTCATACTATCAGTACTTCACAGTCGGATTACTGTAATGAATTTTATTTCGATCTCCCCATGTCTCTTGTGACTTGCTAGTAAATGGTCCAGAACTTTTACAGTTAGACTTCTTTCTTTTGAGGTGTCACTAGCTTATCACTTGAATTCTTTTCACTGGAAATGCTTTGCCAGCGTAATCTAGAATCTAGGCCTCCTTTTGACCTTCAAAAGACAGTAAGTCATCTGTAGAATTCTTATTGTAGTATTCTCCTTTTAAAAACCATGACTAGGGGCGCAATCCAGAGTAACTACGGGGAGTCCTTGCTCCGGTGTAAGAACAATTTGCTCTGGATTGCAATATAAATTTCCCATAGGTTTTCATTAGGTGGTGCAGTAACTACGGGTACACGTAATGTGCTCCCGTAGTTACTCTGGATTTTAGGGTCAGAAAATCAAATTAAAGCTTTTTGTTAGTAGTTGCCTGCTTTACAAGGCTCACAATGTTTTTCACACTGGAGGTCTTGGCATTTCACAAAGATGTCATATGTGGTTTCTTTCTTCTAGTCCAGGGAAGGGCACACTTTTTGGAGGGAGGGCCACATCAACTCTCAAACACTGTCTTGAGGTATGAAAAAAGAATCAATTTATTTATCAAATTTAATGTACCTTGCATATAAATTAAATAAACACAGAGACGATTGTTTTACACCTTTCCCAATCTTAAACCAACTACTTGTTCCATATCTAGTTCATACTCTTTCTTCTTGACCTACATACAGGTTTCTCATCTCTTTAAGAACTTTCCACATTTTGTTGTGATCTACACCATAAGTGTCAAACTCAAGGCCTGCAGGCCAAATCAAGCCCATCTGGCCAATTTTTGTGGCCAGTGAGAGCTTTGAATGGTTAATCAGGGGGTGAATCAGGGGGTGATGTGGTGAATCAGGGAGAGGAAGGCTCGACTGTGTGTTCAGGGCAAGCAGCATCAGCTTATCAATTTCCTCCAAACATTTACCAGTATAGTTGTGAACTGAGACAACCCTTGTCCTGATTGAGTTTGACACCCCTGAATCTACACAATCAAAGGCTTTAGCATAGTCAATAAAACAAAAATAATTTTTTTTAACTGGAACTCCCTTGCTTTCTCCATACTCAAGTGAATATTGACAATTTGATCTCCAATTCCTCTGCCTCTTCAAAAACCAGCTTGTACTTCCATTAATTCTCAGTTCACATACTGTTAAAGCCCAGCTTGTAAGATTCTGAGCATAACCTTGCTAGCATGTGAAATAAGAGTTTTTAGTATATATATAAGGGATGCTCAAACCCTGGCCTGGAAGCCAGATACAACTGTGGCAAGTCTCGCTGCAAGACCACAGTGAGGTCTGCAGCAAGACCCCTCTATCGAACCTAAGGGCAACCCTAGTAATGCTCTGGATCAGTCTCTAATACACTCTTATGTGCAAATGTGTGTAAATTTATTTTAATTTGAAATGTAAATCATTTTTATGGCCTCCAACACTATCATAGAGATGATGTGGCCCTCCTGCCAAAAAATTTGGATGCCTCTGGTATAGACCATCTGGTGATATCCTTATATACAGCCACTGCTTGGCTAGTTTTAAAAGTGTGATTATTATGACCAGCATGTCCTTAGACAAAACTAGATTTTGTCCTCCATGCTTCATTTTGTACTCCAAGGCCAAACTTGCCTGTTTTTCCTGTTACCTCTTTAGCATTCCAGTTCCCTATACAGTGGTACCTTGGTTTACGAGGATTTGTTCCAGAAGCATGCTTGTCATCCAAAACGCTCAAATTCCCATTATTTCTTATCGGAAAATTCATTTGATATTGTGATGTTGAAAGGTTTGTCATGAATTCAAATCACAATCATTATGTTGTTTTTAAGATTATACCCAGTAATGTTTTTCCTACGCTTTTATTCACTATGAGTGCTACTCCAATTCTTCTGCTGGATTCTTGTCCACTTGTAAGTACCAGTAAAATAAATTTACTACGGCTATCCATTTTAATTCCCTAATTCCCAGGATGTTAATATTCAATTTTGTTATCTCATGTTTGAACACAGCCAGTTTGATTCATGAATCTTACATTCCAGGTTCCTTTTCAAAAATGTTCTTTTCAAGATCGGACCTTCCTTTTACTTCCAGACACATCTACAGCTGGGTGTCCTTTCAGTTTTGGCCTAACTCACTCATTCCTTCTGGAGATACTTGTAATTGTCTTCCATTCTTCCCCAGCAGCATATTGGATACTATGAGATCTATTTGATCTTCCAGTCCTTTTTAGTCTATTGATACTCAAGTCCATAGGGTTTACTTTGCAACATGCTGGAGTGGTTTGCCATTTCCTTCTCCAATGGATCACATTTAGTCAGAATGCTCTGCTGTGACCTGTCTGTCTTGGGTGGCTCTACACAACATCTCATAATCTTTTTGAGTTACGTGAGCCCCTTCACCACAACAAGGCAATGACCCATGAAGGGGTACAGTCGAATTGAACCTTATGGAAAGGCTGTTGAATAAACCAATATTTATTTCTGAGGAACAAATACACTTAAAATCACAGCATACTATGTTTCTTCATGAATTTGACAATTACAGGTGAAAAATACAGGTATGCAACTTACAGGTACATGTCTCTCAAATCAAGTATACCACATATGGCAGATCAATTACTTAAGCTAACAGCCTCCTTTCATAATATTTTCCCTAGGTTTTCCATAGGGAAATCAGGAAATTGCCCATGTTTTCCATTGAAATGTGTGAACTTCTAGCAATAGTCTGAAGGGATATCACTAGTTACAGTAGTTCTGAACGCTGAATGAGGGACTCATAAACAGAGATGCTTGTGGAAAGTTGTAAGCTGAACCCATTCTGACAGCAGGACTCTGATTGAAGGATTATGGGGCACTCTTTCAGTGCTTCCAATTTGCAGTTGAGAGGCGAGCAGTTTGTCAGTCTGCATGAATCCCCAACCAAACCACATGTCCTATGGCGACAAGCAGGAGGTCAATGTAGGCCATGCAGCATAACATCCTATATGATTACAACTATTTGAAACATCACTTTTTCAACAAAATTGGTTAACAAAGCATTTTCATTGCTTTCATTGCTAACAGAAAGATAGTTCGCTGTCCTGAAAGGTCTCACAATCTCAAAAGGAAATGCAAGCAACTTCATAGATAAACTACTGAAAAGAAAAAAGCTAGACTAGAAGGGCCTTTGGCCTGATCCAGGCTCTTCTTATGTTCTTATGAGTCTCCAAACTTCTTAGCAGGATGGCTGTATCAAATAACTAGCACATGCCAATGCCAATTGAGGGCGGAAAAAAATTTAAATTTATTTTGTGGTGGGGAAGAATATTTGTAGTGAGGAAAGGATATTTGGATACCTTTATAATAAGCAGTTAAACAATATTTTATTTTAATAACTGGTCTTTCCATCACCCTTTGGCAACCTACCAAAAATTAGGTTACAACCTACTGGAAAATCCAGACCCGTAGTTTGGGAATCTCTGCTTTAAAGGCAAATCAGGCATTAGAAGGGCCAAGAAAGCCCCAGAGGCTGGGCTGATGGGATACATATTGCACCTGGTGGTGATGGGGCTGACCAGAAGGCAAACTAGAGGTAATGAATAGATTTTCTGGCCATGTATGGGTCTCCTTGGATCCTTTCCAGCTACATAGCTGGCATAAGTCTGAAGAGAAAAAGGGAACATGGCAATTTGAGAAAGAGGGGATGTGATCCTGGCAAAAGTCACTGGTGCCAATCTTCTTCTCTTCCCCCAAACTCCCCTAAGCCTCCCCTCACTCCTTTCAACATATTGCTGACTTATTGGTGTCCCACTTGCTTCGGAGTATTTCCCACCCCATTCAGTAGAACGTAAATTTTGGTATTGTTGAATACATTCTAAATCTCCTAAATAATAAAAGCAGCTTTTAAAAACCCCATGAATTTGTTTTACTTTGATTACATTGAAGGTTTACTTTGAACTGTGATTACTCTGAACTGTGATAATGGCAGTATTCCATGTTTAATGCAACATGCAATTGTTAGATGTCCTTGTCTCTCACATATTAAGATGTTCACTTAGTCCTGAACAGAAATAAAAGGTTCAGGGCTTGTCAGCCTCATACATAGATGTTTTAGAGAGAGAGAAAATGAGGAGTTGGGTATTGTGAGGCTCAAGGGCTGTCTTGCCAGGCTCATTTTTGTCAGAATTGCAGACAGACAACATTCAATTAAAACATGTCACCTGTTTTTGTGATCTAATTTGTGTTTATAAATGGCATGGATTAGAATGCCAGGCTTCACACAGATCCAACTTTTTGAAATGAGTGTAGAACAGAAATCCTTTTGGAAAACATGGGCAAATCAGATTTCTATATCTACACTTCTTTGATCCCTAGCTGCTTGTTTGGGCTTTCCCGAGTGAGCATCCCAATGTCATACCTGCAAGAACATGCATCCAGTCAACCTACACTGGCATCCAAGGATTACGCAGTCTCTCTGCTACATTTCTATAAAGCAGTCAGTGGTCACTTTCTTTTCATTCAGAAGAGCTATTTATTTATTTTTTTCCTCCATGCTTCAGACATCTTGGCCAGGATCCCAGGAGCTACTGAGGCTCCCACAAGGGGCTTGCACAAGCCAGTAGCATATTGATTTGTTTTTCTTTGAACAGCTGATCTTCTCACCTTATGGCAAGCTGCTGCTACTACTGTAACTTCTGTGTTTCAAAAGCCGGCTGCCATGTGGCACGGGAAGGCCCTCTTTGAGAGAATCAAGTCTAAAGCCAACATGGACTCATGGTGCTAGTTAGTAGTTGTTCAAACACTGGCCATTGTCATTTTCCTGTTCTAAATTTCTTAAACATGTTTTTCCCCTACTCTGAACGGTAAATTGTATTCCTTTCTAATATAAGTGTTAGTCAAAGTCAGAGAGATGGATACCTTTTAAGGTTTCCTTTGCCAAGCTTAGTAATATGCTTCAGAGTGCAGATAGCTATCAGGAGACAAAGACTGACTTCCCTTTGCTAATTGTTAATTCAGCAGTAGAACAGGAAAGCTTTAATGTGAGCCATGGCTTTTATCTTTTTTGATGACTTAGGATTCTGGCTTTTTAAAAAAATTGCCTGGCTAATGGACATGCATTTTGCGTGTCTTTTCTGTTTTCACCTGTACTATGCCGACAAAATACCGTCAAATTCAATTTCAGAAACATATAGCATGTGCAAATATGGTTTGGCCCCTGTAAGTTCAAAGAACATGTGTTTTTATTTTTCTTCAAATCATATTCTTTCTAGTGTAATTTCAATTTTGTACAAGGAGTGATCTTACTTCATTGTCAGGAAGGGACTTTTTCTCTATGTAGTCAAACTTAGAAATTACTGGCATGGAACAAGTACAATAACCCTGAAGCATGATGTGTAGTAATAAGCTTTTTTTGAGTGAGGTGACCATATAGAATGGAGGACAGAGTGCCTGTATCTTTAACCATTGCATAGAAGAGGGAATTTAGGTAGGTGCTGCTTTTTAAACCCTTCTGTGTTGAGCTAAACTTGCCTAAATTCCCTCTTCAGTGCAATGGTTAAAGGTATATGCACTCTGTCCTCTATTCTATATGGTCACCCTGTCTTTGAGATTTGAATGCCCAGGTGTCAGCTGTGGTCAGGAGCTGATGAGCCAGCTGCGGCCGTACCTGTCTCAACAGATGTGGCCACGGTGGTCCATGCCTTGGTGACATCAGAATAGTTTAATGCACTCAGAATAGTCCTGACCACAGCTGACACCTGGGCATTCAAATCTCAAAGACAGGGTGACCATATAGAATAGAGGACAGAGTGCATATACCTTTAACCATTTTTCAAGGGGAATAGTTGTAGAATAGTTGTAATGCTCTCTATGTGGGGCTCCCCTTGAAAATGGTTCAGAAGTTACAGCTGGTTCAGAATGCAACAGCTTGTCTAGTTGCTGGCGCTCGGCGGTTTGACTCTGTCATGCTACTGCTCTGGTGGCTGCACTGGCTGCCAGTTCGGTTCCAAGCCAAATTTAACCTGCTAGTTATACCTTTAAAGCCCTAAATGATCTTACTTGAGATACAGCCTCCTTCCCTACAATCCGGCTCGTTCTCTGAGAGTCTTTGAGACCCCATAATGGCTGCCTTTTAAATTGGATTCTATTTTATGGCTGACTGCATCCTATTTTATTTTATATTTTAATATTTATATTTTAATTGTAGTATTTTAATTGTATTTTATGTAATGATTGTTAGCCGACTTGGGTGTCCTTCTGGGAGAAAGGCAAATTACACACACACACACACACACACACACACACACACACACACACACACACACACACACACACACTTAAATAAATAGGGTCTGCTGTGTTCACTGAATTTAAAGGTCCCCCCCACTAATTTTTTTTTTAAATAAGGTGCAAAATTTGGGATTCCTACCTTTTTGTGACTGTGTCATTTCCAAGTCTTTAATTTTAGTGCTGAAAAACCCACTTCCAGGTTGTGCAGAGGTTCCTTTTCCTCGTATGCTTGGCCCAGAATACAGTGTATACATTCTTGTGGTGGTGCTACTGCTCCTGAATAGGTGTATGGCTTATGACATGTTTGTCACACTTGAAGCTCACACAGAGAGGCTGTGCTGGCTCAAAAGGGGAGAGTAGCATTGGTTTACCCATTGTTGAGTTTTGACATATTGTACTGGGATGTGGAAAAGCAAGAAAGTAGATGATGGTCCTACTTAAGTTATACATGTGGATATTATTCAAGTGATGCACAAACAATTCTAATGATTATTTTGGTGGATTTAAATAGCAATATAAAACATGTTGTTGTCCATTATCTTTTTTATGACTCTAGTAACAAATTAGTTTATGACTTATTCATATTTGTTGCACAAGAAGTCCCAAACATGAATTTAACTTACAATGACTGATTTCTTGGCTACTCTTCTCCTCATTAATTGTTTTTTATTTTATAGGCGTACGCCTAGACAGAGTACGCGGAGGCCGGCAGAAGTACAAGCGCAGAATAGATGCAGAGAATAGTCCATACCTGAATCCTCAACTAGTTCAGCCAGCCAAAAAGCCATGTAAGTATACATCAGATTATGGTGTATTTATGTGTGTGTGTGTGTGCATGCACGCACATGTCCACAGAAGATGCAACTTGATACATCTCAGTAAAATGAGAGTAAATTGTATTCATTATGTTCCTTATTAATGACAAGTTTGTAAACTCTTCCTACCATCCCTGCCTTTCTTAGCACAGCCAAAGATGATTTTAAGATTGAGGGTTTGTTAATGTACAACTTATGCAGTACACATTTTACATTTACAGGTGATCTTTATTTTCAGTGGTACATAAAACAGCTCATACTGTGATCATTAGTTCATTGAAGCTTCTAGTCACAGATTTTACAAGGAAGTGGTTTTAGTAGTTTTCACTTACTAAATGAGTTTGCCAGCTCAACCTCCCCATGAAAATACATTAGGAGCCTCATTAATTTATAGCAATAGAAGATTGACGCAGTAGCAGATTACATTGAAACAAGAATATGCTGTACTTACAACAAATGTGGGCCCGTTTTCTTGCTGATGTACATATCATTTTTTCCTTTCCTTCCTGAGGTGTTAATTTTCTTTTATCCAGCTAATATTTAAATTAAGTTTGTTCAAATTATACTGCTGTGCAGGAACAAAGCTAGTTGTCTCAGAGTGCAATCCTAAGCATGTTTACTTAGGAGTAAATCTTATCGCACTCAGTGAGAATTACTCTTGGGTAAGTGTGCAGAAAATTGCATTCCAAAAGCAGTATCCCTGTGTAAGAGTAGGTTGTTGATCTACAAAAACAGGAATTAGCAACACAGAGTGCTTGTGAGTGCTTTTGTATTTAGACTGTCACTCTCAAAATGGCTGCTTTGATGTCTAAACAGTGGCGCAGGCCTCTGGGGTACAGAAAGCCTTCGCTTTGGACAGGAATAATAAAAGGTTATAAGAATTACACTGATAGTGCTTACCTGGTTGTGTCAAAAAAGCAGTTTCTATTTTCACCTCCAATTCCCCAGTAGGGGACACTGCTGTGTACAATACACAGGAGCATATGGGGATCTGGAAAGGAAATAAACAGAGTTTGAACTGTAAGTAAAAGGGCATTTTAGCTATGTCAAAAGGAAAAGAAACCAGTTTTACATAAAATTAAGGCTTAAGTGAACATATGGCATCGTTTCCTTTTGCCTTTCCAAAAAACATTATGCTGATTATACCTTCAATTGTCCAATCTGGCATCTTCCACACAGCCTGCATAAGCTGTTCCGCCACTCTGTAAATACAATCTAGGGCTGCATTAAGCAGATTTTGCGCATTATAATAAAAACTTTCTGATAATACAATAAAATTCAATAAACTCTAATGCTTAATTTCATTAGAGGTTTAGATTTTCTGGATGCACAGATTGCCAGCTTTTCATTTATTTTATATTGTATCATTGAATTGAATTGCTGACAGCTCGGCACATGCACACACAATTAAGCCTTTTATCATAGACATAGGTTAATGCTACTGGGATGCAAATGCCAGGAATAGGAAAGGAACAATTCATATGGAAGTTGTCCTGTGTAAGCCCTGTTCAGATCTATGAACACAATCCCAACCAATTTAGGCAGGCATAACTCACCTGGCATATCTTCATGTGGTGGTGTTGGAAGGTCGGCATATGCCTGTGCACAGGCCTAATTCCCCGAGGAGTGGGCAGAAGTGCCTCCCAGCATAGGATTTAGGCCAGCCTAACTTGAGGTTGGGCTTGCAGCCTATGCTACCACGTTCTTTTGCAGTCACCATTCATTTCAAGGAGGTTTACCTTCCCAGTGGATTGTGAACTTTATAATGAATCACCAAATGTGGTAAATTTTTTAAAAAACAAAAAGATTGCTAACTTTAACATTTTTCTGTGGGAAACTTGCTTTTAGTCTTCTTCTTCCGCCCTTTTTAAAAATAAGTTTTCCTTCACGGATTCTCTAAGACATGGGAGAATTTATAACACTCAACTTTTGCATCCATTCCAGCAATTGTCAAGAGGAAATAATGAAATCACATTGGCTGAGGAAGAAACCTGGGAGATTTTCTAGATTCTGACAGATAGTTTGTATACAACAAAAGCAAAGGAATGAAAATTGGCTTTTATTGATTCTAATTAGGGAAACATTAAATAAGATTTACCTTGGAACTGTGCTTGTGGCTATTCAGTTTCTTAACTCATAGGCTTCCTGAGCATATTCAAAGTGCTCCTATGTTTCTACTTGAATACTTAGAATGATTTTCCCCATAGCAAAATAATACAGATTAGAAAATGTTCATAACACAAATGCTTCTCTCCCCCTCCCCATTTTTTATTCCTTTTCGTTTCACCAAACCCAGTGGTCTGCCTACAGGTCTTGTCATGTTGTCAGAACAATGGCTGATGAAATGTTGTGAAGCATAAATGAAATTGTACAGCATCCTGAATCACTGCACAACGAAACTGTTTGTCTTTGAGGAAATAAAAAACTTGGAGTATATTTTAATCATTTCCCACTACCATGTGTGCTTTTCCCCCTTCAGCTTCTTTGTTTGTCCTCTGAATTTCTGCACATGGACATCATGGTAAATCCAAAACTAGAACTTTTAATTATTTACATAGGGCAGGGTGATCAGATGCCCAAACCTCAAAAGGAGGACAATGTCTTGGATTCCTCTCAACCTGGCCTTTCTGTCAGACAATGGCATGTTTGCCTACTCACAAGTAAAACTGCAATACTGGGCATTTTCACTTTCCCATAGAGCTTAATGCATATTTTTTATTTTTAGTTTTTTGGCCATAACTTCTGATAAGAAGGAAATATTTCAAAACCGATTTTTGCATTGGATTCTGCTCTTCAATACGAATCCTTATACTTATGACATGATGGGGTACTGCATACCATTGCAAATTTCCAAAATGAAGCCAAAATGGACAAAGAAGCCCTTTTGGAGGACACCTGGATAAGAGGCTAAAAAAGAGGACAAATCTGGAAATTTCCACTCATACACCCTGACATAGGGTCACATTCAGAGTAATGCTTCTTTGAATTGAAACCCATGCTTGAATGCAACATCTCAGAGAACAGAAGAAGCAGTTGGCAGAAATCATCCCTTGTGCAAGGGAAAGAGGCCTTTTGTGCAATAAGAATACTCATTCTGTTTTCAGAGCAACCTTGTATCCAAAGTGCACTTTCATTCAGACACATTGCTCTGGATCAGTGTGACCATGTGTCCTCTTTTTCCTGGACATGTCCTCTTTTTTAGTCTTTGTCCTGGAAAAAAAATTGTCATTGTCCACCATTTCCTTGTGAGCAGGCAGCATATAGCCTTCTTGTAATTAATAAATTATCGTTAATAAGTCATATGAAATAGTTGTTAATATAATGTTTAACCACATAAAAGCAATAAGAATGAGTGCTTTTAACTTTTATTTCGTCATGGGCTACATTTTTTCTTGTGCGTCATACATTTTGGAGATCCTTGTTCTCTTTCTGGTTATGACATAGAGCACAATTCTAACCATGTCTACTCAAAAGTAAGCCCTATTGTGTTCAATGGGTCTTACTCCTAGGAAAGTGTCTTTAGGATTGCAACCATAGTGTCCCCCTGCTGTGGTGACTATCTCTAAGCCTAAAATCCAATGCATACTTTCCTGGAAGTTAGCAATAAATCTTGGAGTTTACTTCCAGGTAAACAAGCATAGACTGTGCTTAATAGTAAAAAAAAAATACTTGTAGTTCATGGCTATTAATTTGTGTTGTGCATGCACGTGCATGTATCTGTGCACGCACACATGCATGCACAGACACATACACTTAATGATATACAAAACATGGACTCTTTTAAAGAAAAAAACAGTGAAAATATTTGCCACTTTACTTGGGTAATTAAAGAGTTCCAACAATCTTTTAAAAAGCTTCATTTGAGTGTGCATGCACATGCATGTATGTGTGCATACAAAACATGGACTCCTTTAAAGAAAAAAACAATAGTGAAAATCTTCGTCAGTTCATTTGGGTAATTAAGGAGTTACCACAAGCTTTTAAAAAGCTCTGTTGAACTTCCAAAAAGGGAAGGCTCAAATGGGAAGGGAGATCTGCCTCTCCAAAAGCTTAACATTAACATGGAAAGCTGTTCATCAGAACATGTTAAAACCACCATCCATCATTTTTAAATGAGATAAATATTTCCCATTAATCATTTTGATAATAAGGAACATATTGGAAAACATTTATTTTGTTGGCATTGCTTTGGCAGTTCCTATGCAACCATAAACATACGCCTCAGGGTCTTTTCATATAAGTAACACTAAAATCAGTTTTTTGAATTTCCCTTAACTGTAATTTGCTTCCTCATTCACATCAACAGCATCCACTAGTGATGCATTCCAGATGAAAACTGCTCTTGTCACTTGAAAAAATGTCCTTATTAATAATAATAAAGCATCCTTGATGTGATGGGTTGCAGTTTGCTTTCGCATTTGTTTTATGTAAGACTGATGTACCTCACCTTCTTGACACACATATTTGTAAAATACTAGAGACAATTGATCAGAGGTCCAGAATAAATGGCACAGTGGAGCATTAACAATTGTTTATAACAAATTAGGCCAGTTTTTAAAGTCACTGACAGCAATTCTGCATCACCATTGATGTCACTGGAATTCAAGCAGGATTGTAACTCAAAACAGTCTTGTGAGTCACAAGAAACTTGAAATCATCTTCATCTACCTGTATAATTCAGCTTCTTTTCTTTAAAACATTTTTATTAGAAAGAGTAGCTGAATGCTTAACAGAAAGAAAGAGTTGTAAAACATTATAAATTGAATTATTCACATTAGAAGACATCTAGTTTCCAAGATGGAAAATGCTAATTGGAGATAGCTAGCAGATATTATAGAATTCAGCCATTTCATTTTTATCCAACTTGTACTCCATCATTCCCCAGGTAGAAAGTTATAGCAATGAAAATATTCATAAAAATTCACTTCTAGGGTCCCAAATACCATCGAGTCCATCTTATGGCGTTGCTACATACCCTGGATTAAAATCAATCCCATCTATTAATTTTTTTATGGATGGTTGCTTAATTTCTAATATAAATTCAATTTGTCCAGTTATCCATGCAGTTTATTGTTATGTTTCTTATAGTTGTGAACTATATACCAGCGGTCATTATTTATTTCATTTCTTTTCCGTTTTTATACCACCACCTTGTAGATTTTTAGTCTTGCAACCTGAAGATAGTTTACATAGACATGTTGACCATAAACAGACCCTTTTTCCAAACTGATTTATACAAGTGTCATTCTATGAGAGAAACTTACAACTGTCCAGTCCTCCAGATATTTTCCTTCATAGTGCGGTTGTCATCCTAACATCCATGTTTTCCAAGTTTGCATAGGCAACTGTACAACACACTTTAGGCTTGTTCATCATACAGTGAAGTAGCAAAGTATATGGCTTTGAGATAGGTAATATTCATGTATCTGTGTGAACTCATCTGAAGGAAAAGAATGCTTCAAGCCCTGCTGAGGAGTATACAAAGAAGTGTAGGCATAACCTGTTTGGTATGTATCATAAAATTACTGTAGATATTTGCCTATAAGGGGACAAATTTCTGGCAATAAATCAAGTGTAAATCATCCCCTCACTTGTGAGGTGATGGCTGTTGCAACATCAGAGATAATTACAGAGCAATCAGTCTCCGTGTTGACCAAGCTTCAAGGCAAGCTGTGGACTAAGTTCACCTTTTCACTGCTCCACAATCAAAAGTAAGCCAGGGTTCAAGGATTCCATTTAAAGTAAGGCTTTGCACCTCTTTAGCAGACCCTTGCTGTACAAGAAATTTCCCTTGCTGGACCCTTACTGTAATGGAGACCCTTGCTGTACTGGGGAGAAACTTCCAGTTTGCAATTAGCCTATAATTCTCGTTTCCACCTAAAACATACTACAATTCAGTACACGTTTGCTTAAGAATAACAACCTTGAAAATCAGTGTGTCTGAGTAAATGTGTTGCAGCTATCTTAGTTGCATTTGATCATGCTCATTCCTTTTTGCTTGTCTTTCTACAGTGAAATGAATGGCTCCCTGTTGTTATGTTTTATATGTGATATGTAGGGTTTCTGGCATAACACACAAGGCCTTAAAGAAGGATTTGACTAATGGTTCTACGGTTATGTTGTTTATAGTAAATTTATTCTGAGATTGTTTAGAAAATCTTTGGGAAGACCAGGATTTTAAAAGTTAAAAAATTTCTTATGATCTTTTATTATGAATTTGATTAAGTTTTGGTAATAATTACTGGTAGGTTTTATAAATCTCTCAAATTTATAGTCATCCCCCAAGTTTAATCCTCCAATATATCAGAGGGCCAGGATTTTGGCTCAGGACCTTCCCTTGACTTATCTGTGGGATCAACTTATAAGCAACTATCTACCATATTTTCACCTTTATCTGAGTAGTTCCAACCCACTCTCTGCTCTCAATACTGTTTCTTGGTATGATATAATTTTTAAAAGTTTAAGGTATGGCTGTCCCACACATTCAGCTTGAAAATTATGTACTCCTCAGTTGGCAAGTGGCATTTTGCTGTAGCATTTCAGATTACAAGAGAGGTGTCATTTTCAATTCTCCCTCATGTAAAAATCTTCTTACAGGTAAAGTGAAAAGAAAATTACAGAAACATAGCAAAACATACACAAAAGTTATATTTTATTATTTAGAGAAAAACTGTTTCCATTTGGATTATTTTAAACTGTGATTCTGCCACCTTCAGTCTGAAGTTATATATTCTAGTCTTCCACTTACTCTCATGCCATATATGAGTCAGGGCTGGAATACAAAGTTCCAGTCCTTCCCCTGTTCCCATTTTGCTCTCCACCTGTGTTTACCACCATCATTCCCCTGTACTTTTTTCCTTCCCATCCTTCACTTAGACAGTTATCATGGACAGAGTAAGAGAGTCCAAACTCTGGCCCCATTCACCTGCAACAAAATTGAATGGGTAGATTTTGGGCATCAAGCCATTCCTCTACTTTTGGGTGGGGGAGGCAGTTACAAGGTTTGTCAGTACAGGGCAAAGACCCTGCAGTTAGTCTGCAACGACAGGCAGACGGGCAGGCAGACATGCTTTTATACTTTTAATTCACACAAACATACAGGTGAACATGTTAAAAAAAAGGAAACATAGACATGTGTGCACAAACTGAATGAGGTAGATATACATACATGTGGGTATGGCTCAGAATCAGTTGTCTTGTCTTCTTTTCCTTATTGTGCTTCTTCAGTTCCTGCTGTCCTCTGTAATATCCAGCTTCCACACAGCAAGCCAGAGTAGTCAAACAGGTAGAAACCCAGGCTCACCAATGCATGAGTGGTAATGGGTTCTAGTAGATGAGCTATCAAATAGCTTGTCGGACTACCAAATAAGCCAGCTGTTCATACGTGTTGTTTTGAGTCTGTATGGTGGCAAGCCCGAGAGTCCACATATGTGTAGCTGTGTATGCATTTTACTTAGTATAAAATTAATTAATCAAGATCTGCAATTGTTTGGGGAGCACCAAAATGCCGGGTTGACGTTGTAAACAGCTAATACCAGGTTTGTTTTTATATAAATATAAATTTATTATATAAATATACATTTTTATTTCACTTCCTTTAAGATGCTCATGTATACTATATTCTCTCCCCCACTCATTTTATTGCAGCAAAATTCTTGTATAAAGGGCTGTGGTAGTTGTGGTATAAAGGGTAGGTGGTAGTAGTTCAAGGCCACCTATTAATGATTGGAAAGGGAATTTAAATCCAGGACACACTCACTCCCTTAACAAGCATTCTATCCTTATTTCATATTGTCTCAGCAGTGAGTGAGCGAGGGAGGTATAGTTTATCCAGAATTAAATGTTTGTACCTGAAGTAAATAGCAATATTATTTCAGTGGATCTAAAGCTATTTCTAAAAATTATAAATCTTTTTTTTTTAAGGTCCTTAAGTGGAGTCAGTGTTGCAGTGTTGCAAATTTCAGTTCTTATCTTTGAAAAGAGAGTGATTAGTAATCTACGCTGTGATCTGTCTTTACAGATAACAAGATTGTTTCCCATTTGCTGGTGGCTGAACCAGAGAAGATCTATGCCATGCCTGATCCCACTGTGCCAGACAGTGACATCAAGGCCCTCACCACTCTGTGTGATCTGGCAGACAGAGAACTAGTGGTCATTATTGGATGGGCTAAACATATTCCAGGTAAAAAAGATGTCTATTCTGGGACTTCACATCACATAAAACTGTTTTTATTACCATGTTAAATGTTTATTTTCTTTTTCAAATGCCTTGTTATTTCTATATAGTCTGTTGCTTGCAAATTCAGACAATAATAAATAATAAAAATGAGCCACACTAGTAGGATCAAACAAATTGCCCTGAGTTTTTAAAAAAAATGTTTTTGTAAAAATCTTTGCAGCTTTAACTGATTTGTATGTGGCTTCTACTTAAATGTGTCATGGTGTCATGGCCAATGCTGCCTAAGGGCACAATCCAGAAGTGCACTTGGATTACACTGTCTCTTTAGCTGACCCAACTGCAAGATGGGCCACTGTAGTTATTCTGGAAAAGACTTGGGACAGCCTAAGGCAACATAGGCTGCCCCAAGACAGGTAGACCTGGGCTTCCCTAGCTGGGCCAGCCTAGGCAGTTCAAGAGAGGCATGTTGAGGGCGTGTTTAGCATTGCCTGGGGCAGAGCAGTTACTCTGTATCCAGAGCCTGTTTCCAGGGCAGAAATGCCCTCTTCCAGCTCCTCAGAGTTATATCACCTGTATAGTGGTATAACTATATAAGGAGGTATAGTAATGAGTAGCCCCATAGGGGTCCATGATAAGGCAGAGTAAGAATGACAGTGTTGACCAAAAATCTGAGTTCTTGGCCAGCCTAGCTGCAACCCCTGCTTCTCAACTTCTCCACGGCAGCACACTAACCTGGGGATACAGCAAGCCACTCCAAGAAGCCCCTTGTATTCACTGTAGACTGGACTGGCAGTCTCATTAGGAAATTCTTATAAGGCAGGCACCACAGCTGTTCCTTGTTCAGTGTGATCTGAGGGGGTCTCCTTGGGAGCAAGCCCCCAGGTGTCACTGACTTTGAGCTTACTGAGCATGCTCTAGGGCAGCTCAGGCAGCCCAGGCTTCCTCTGGATGCAGCATAACTTTCTGCTCTGGATTCAGAATAGTTGGGGCAGCCTAGCTAGGGCCCTCCTCACTGCCCTTATTCTGGATTATGCCCTTTGCAATGCTTTGTGTCCTCAACAATGCTGTATTGTGCCCTTAGCAATTTTTAGAGGCATTTCTAATTGGCCCTGCTCATTCCAAGCCACCTTGAGTTCTCTCTAAGCCATGAAGGGCCCAATACTATTGAATTGCCAGTGCAGCTGTGGGAATGCAATGTGTGCAATATCATGCGATGAGAATCTAGTAACAGAGGCTTCCTCAGGATAAGAGAATGTTTGGGGCTGTACTTTGGCTGTATCAGCACTGAAATGTTCAGTAGGACTGGGCCCAAAGAGATGTAAAAGTATCCTAAATAAACAGGTAGCAAAGTAACCAGATAATTTGCCAGATAATTTGCCACATCCTAAGGAATGTTAATTATCATTATGCAGTTGTATATCTTCGTGACCAAAAGATGTGCTGATGGCCATAAGCTTAGATGGCTTTAAAGGGGGTAAGCTTAGAGGATATCACACAGTCTATCAAAAGGTACTGAATAGCAATTGCTGGAGAACAACATGTGAAGATGGCTTCATGTTCTGCTTGTGATATTGGGTTGGCTACTTTGGAAAACAGGGTGCTAGACTAGGTAAACCAGCAGTGCTACTCTTACAATGTTGTGCAAATGCAGTGTTGGCTTAATGTCAATATATGATGGCCACCTCCCACAGAAAGGAACTTCCTCCAAATTATCTTCCTTGCTTCCTCCCTGTTGAGGCAGTATGTAGCTGGTATTGTTTGGGAATGAGCGGTATGTCAAAAGTAAGTGTGCATTTGAACATGAACACACCACATCCACCCGTAGTTCTTCTTCTCCTTTTCACATTCCCCAATCATATTTAGAAATGTTCTCCCTGCAGTGAGTGAAGCAAGCACCAGTATTGTAGACATTGTTAACTGCTTTGTGAGTTAATAGACAAGACAGTTTTCAGGAATGTCAGTTTGTTCCCTTTCATAGATATTAAATTCTAGTCTTGGGAAGAAAAGAATGAAATACCTGTTCATGTTTTTAGCAAGATGAAAGGCTTTTGTACATTTCTACATTTCACTCAATTTGGATTTGTGTTGGCATGAGGATGCCCTAAAATAGGGCAGCATTTGAGGCAGCTATTAGCCATGGGGACAGCTATACCATAATGTCTTCAGACAACATAACTCCTCTTCTTGATTACATGACCAATACAATCTGTGTTAGAAACCTACAACCAAAGATTGGAGTACGTACACTCTGCAGCCTTTTCCCTTGCCCCTTTGCCTCCTTCTTTCTTCAGCTCCTTTGTGTCCTTGTCCTCAACAACATATTTTCTCTTCTGTCTGGGAGACTTGTAAAAGGTGTCTTTTTGGTCTCCCTTTTCCTTGGCACTTATCTCAACATTGAATATCTATGCTGACATCTCTCCCTCAGCCTCCTGCCTCTCTTCTATTCATTCATTCCTTGGGAGCCTGCTTTTCAACACACCTGTTCCATGGTTCAATTTGTGTCACGGCTCAGTTTTGTGCAGTTGTCAGAGGGGAACTATGATTCTGAAGTCAGGTATGGCGACGTCTGAGCCAGTGAACCAAAACAGGAATTGGAATGAGAGGAACAACAGCAAGAATCAGAAGTTCTGACTGTTCTGACTGTCAGAGCCACTTGTTCTGGCAAATTCTCAGCCAAGACAGCCCATGCTATATAGTCCATCCTGTCTATTGTTGGCAGCTTTAGTCTATAGGATCAGATATGGGATATGAAAAAAAAGATTTAAAAAAGTGGTATTTCACAGACTTGAATCTCATTTAAAGTGGTTCATCATGTTCATTCATGTGGTATAAGCACATCAGAAAGCCATGTTCCAGATGAGCATCATGCTGGCACCTTAATGCAGCAGTCATAGTTACAGACTATATTTAAATATGAACTTGGCATGACAAATGCTGCATGGGTTGTCTTTGTTTGAAACTGATGCCAGGAATGCAAACAACAGTCTGGCTCACAAAATTCATCAGGTCATTCACCAGATCCTGTTCCCTCTTCAGGACCTGAGAGTCTGACATGGAGGTGCTCAGACTTGCACCACTAATAGCACCTTTGCATAGCTGGAGTTTTACTTAGAATAAGGGTGCAACTCATTGATCTTCCTGTTCCCGTGGTGTGTAAGGAGGCAAATGCCTGCTTGTGCAATGGTCTAATCCTCCTCCAGGAGTGGCGCAGAAGTGTCTTACATAACTTTTGTGGCACCTCCAGCTCAGCACAGCGCTGAGCAGCACTCAGCACAGGGCTTAGGCCAACCTAACTAGAGGTTAGGATTACAGCCTTAGAAGATAAATGCCCCCTTACTTCAAGGAGACCTCTAGTCTATGTCTGTCCAGCATAATATTCAGCATGGGGCACATGGCCTGCTGGTCCAGTGCCAGCTAGGATAGGGCTGTCCTTGTGACAAACCAGCATTGCCAAACATTTTGAATTTGATTTTTGCTTAACCATTATTAGACACATGGCTGGCAGTAGCATATCAGTTCCTTGTTCCTCTTCTAAACCATATTTCTCCTAAACCATATTTGTCAATCATGTAACCACCAGAAGAATCCCTCCCCCTAGTTTGTGTGGACCCTGACTGAACCAAGCTTAGGGAAAATATGTGTTTACTGCTCATTTGTGCATAATAGGTCTTCTTCCAGCTACGTAGAACTATCTTTGCAGAGGCATATGTCCATGGGCCTGGTTGAATCCAGCTGTATGCATGTATTGATAGGTTTTCTAGATGAATTGATAACGTTAAAAAAAACTGCAGCTACTTTTCAGCTGGTAGTTCAGCAGATAGACTTTTGGTTCAGATCCAGTTTTGTTTAAAACAAATCTTCTCCTTCATCCTAGACTTGATTCTTTGGCTCAGGACTCTCTTCCAGTGGAATGGAACAATATAAAACACAATTTCTGCTTGATTCTAATTGCTTTCCCCAAACCAAATAATAAGGAACAATCAATACACATCTAAATCATAATTTGTTTATAAAGGGAAGATAGTAACATTCATTCTGAACTGTAACATATTTTCTACACAGAAGAAATTTAGTTGTTCAGAGTTTGCATCACAAATGGCTTATAAACGAGCTTTTGAATCATGAGCAATGTTTTTCTGGTACAGTTAACTTATTTCTGTCTCCTTAAACTAGTTTGTCTTTATGCTTTGAATGCTACAGTAATTTCTTTAATCAAATTGATGGAAGTCCCTTTCCCAGCCCACACTGAAACCAATTTATTGGTCATGATATGCCAGCTATGTTACTAACAGTCGTAACGAACTGTCAGGCAATATCGCAGTGAAGCTAATTTGAAGTCATTAGGTGTGCAGCGTTCAGGCAACAATTTGTTACAGTGGTTAGGAACACAGCTGACATTTCTGAATGGCTTTGTTCAGAACAGGTCTAGATGAGCCCAAGCAAATTGTAAACTAATTTAAACATCACTCTGTATTATACTAGCTACTTTGTCTTACACTGGTTGCTAATAAAGCACCATAGATTAAGTCAAAGCTAGTTAAATATGTGAGTTTGACTTTCATTTCTGGACAATGCCTACATTGGCCTTACCAATATGGGGTACTCACCCTAGTGTTGGTCAATAACACATCATAGTGATTGCTCAATATCTGCTATAAGGCTACAATCCAGAGTAACTACGGGAGCATGTAAGAGACATTACATGCACCCATAGTTACTGCACCACTTAGTGAAAACCTATAGAAAATTCATATTGCCATCCAGAGTATCTTGTTCTTACTCCAGAGCAAGGACTCCCCGTAGTTACTCTGGATTGCACCGTAAGTCTGATTTCTGGTTATGTGACATAGGTTTGCTTTAGATGCAGAAGAAATTGGTGTGTGTGTGTATGCGCGCAATATTTCAGTGCCTGCTGTTAGTGGTAAATGCTATTGGCTACTTTAAAATGGCATTCTAAATTACAGACACAAAATCTGAACTAACTACTAGCTGTGGAGGAAAACTTAAGGAGCAGACTACCTTCAGAAGCAAATTCAGAATCTGGTTTGCCATGGTATATAACAGCTGTTAGCTAAGTTGGTGTCCACTTGACAGGGTGGCAAAGAAGATCAGGTACAAGTTAACTGCTGAATCAGTGAAAGTCTAAATGCAAAAACCACAGTCTTGTTCTTAAAGAGTTGAGTTTGGTTTTGAATGACAGAGAACTATGTCTGCAATCCTAATCCCCCGTTAGGGTCCCATGCTGGCTTGGGGATGTTGCAAAAGTGCCATAAGGCACTTCTGAGCAGCTCCTAGGAGCTGTAAAGGCCCATGTAAAGACATGCATCCACGCTCCCCATGCCACCACAGGAATGGAAAGCAGGTGAGTTGTGCTGGCCTAGATTGGTTAGGATGGTGCCTTATAACTGCAAAATAAAAGCTGATTACTAAGATTACTATACAGTCTTACAAAGGAACTATCCTGTTCTTGCCAGTACCAACAAATGGATCTAGATCATATAAAAAACTGAAGACTTGTGCATTTTGGAAAATGTATCTTCTAACTGTAGAGGCAGACAGACCTAGGCTATCAGTTTTCATTTTAGATAATCAATATACTTTCTGATGTGGCCATTTTCTAAATCTATAGAAATTCTTATATCATGTTAGTTGTTAAAATTATCATCCATTGAGTTTTTTTTAATGACTATATTTGCAGTGGTACTGAAAACATCTGTGAAAGATATGGTAAAGAAATATCTCAAACAAATTCTGACACAGTTCCACTGAAATTTTATTTTCTAATACAGTGGCACCTTGATTTAGGTATGAGCATAATATATTCCGGAAGCATGCTTGTTATCCATAATGCTTGTATATTAAAGCAAATTTTCCCATGAGAAATAATTGAAACTCATACAATTTGTTCCATAACCCAAAAATATTCATATAAAAATGATTACAATACTGTACAATAATACAAAATAATAGAAGAAAATACAAAATAGAAAGAAAAATAAAACAAAATAACCTACAGTTAGTCTCTCAGGCTGCAATCTGCCCCCCTCCCCCCCCTTGTACAGGAGTGAGCCCCACTGATTAATAAAGCTTACTTTAGAGTAAACATGCAAAGTTAGGTCTCTTGGGCTCCATTCCATTTTCCCCCTTACATAGGAGTGAGCCCCTTTGACTGTAATAGGCTTGCTTCAGAGTAGACATACATAGGCTGGCTGAGCTGGTGCTGGCAGAGCACCAAAACCAGCCATATCCCAGCTGGGAACTTTTTTCTTTCTTTTTTGCTTGTATTGCAAGACATTAATTGTATTGCAAGGCAAAATTTATTAGAAAAGTTTGCTTGTCTTGTAAAATACTATTAATCCAAAGTTTTACTGTATACAGAAAAATTAAAGTGCTGCGTAATTTGAAGCAGTTAAAAAAGAAATACGGTAAAACTGCTAGAATGCATTGTGAATTTAGTACAGCTTTTATAGAAATGATTTTTTTCAAGTGGATAAGTGGTATATGAGCATTTCAGTCAGAATCCCGTTTTGAGAATGACAATCTATCCAGGGACTCCCCCCTTCCCCGGGAAGTGTCATGGCTGGAATTGTCATTAAAGTTGTCCAGTGTCAGATGGCTGCATCCAGTTTTTCACAACCTCCTTGAAATGAAGTCATGACCCCCCACCCCCCAGAAGATCCCACACACTACGGTATGCTTACCTCACAATTTCAGAGGTGATTATTCAATTGTATTAAATTTTTTAAATTTCACTAATTCAGTGCGTTGTTGCCATTCTATAAAGTAAGAGTTTTGTGAACAAAAAGATATATAATTCTACAGAAAATGGACTGTATTAAAAATGAATCACACACACATACAATCTTTATGGAATTAGCCCACTTGCATTAATAAATCAAACAAGTGAACAGTGGTGTTGTGAATCATGACCACATCTTATCTGTAAAAGAAAATGATCACACTGGCATTAGGAAATTCTTGACTTTAGTTACAAGAGCGTAAGAACAGATGATGGTGCCCTAATAGCCCTTTTTAAGAATGACAGGGCCCCACCATTAGCATCCTTTTATATCCTTGGAAATTGCTCATGCCTCACATTTCTGGTTCCTATCTGCCTGACTCTTTTTTATTTCTCTTTCAATTTCATCCGCGCTCGGATAAGCGCATACTAACACAATATGATTGAGCTGTAAAATGGAACGCTGTCGCCTCTAATCTCTTTTATGTAGATATGGAGGTACTTCCACACTCCACTTCATTCTCTCTCCATTGTTGGTCTTTATAGAATGGGTTGCCGAGAAATGGAAGCTCGCACTGTCAAATATTAGAGCTAGGTTTCACAGGGTGTGATAAGAAGATTATCGGCATTGCAGTCAGATCTATTGTTGTTCTTTGTGTCAGATTAAAACATTTCTATATACTGTAACTTCGTTAGTAAAATATTACAGGTATTTAGGAAGGCCCTAATCTTTAAAGAGACAATACCTGTATTAGCATTGCTAGACCAACTCATGAGTTAGGTTTATGGACATTAACTTGGATTTGAAAAGCATTTGATATTTTGATTTGCATTTTGAGGCCCCTCAGTTTACTTTTGGACATCTTTTTTCAAAAAAATCAATTTTTTCATAAAATGACATTCTGCTTATGTCTGACCTCAGTTTCAAAGTTACTTAGACATTATTTTATAATGCAACTGTCTCACTGGCATTCTGCAAATTGTGCAATGCTCTCCTTTTAGTAAGTGGAAGCAGGAAACATTAAGCTCTTTAAATGTGCATAACAGGAAGCTTAAGAGACAAAATGTTCTCTGTCACTTTGCAGACACAAATCAAGCAAACCAAAGACCTTTGCAACTTTTTACACTTAAAATCAATTTTTGATACAGAAACATTAAATCTCAGTAGTCTTGCAATATGTATTAAGTCCACATGGTAAAAAAAAAGTTCCCTTCAAGTGTTTTGCGGCCTTGCTGCATTGAAATTTGCCTATCTGATGATTGTCAAAACTTTCTGGTTGCTTTCAGAACCCTCAAATATGCTTTCTTCTAGAGCAGCATTTCTCAAAGTGGGGGTCAGGACCCCTTTGGGGGTCGCCTAGAGCTTTCCTAGGGGTCGCCTAAAGACCCCTGGTGCAGGGGGCCAGGTCAGGCTTGCCAGACTCTGGCTGTAACTGCATGTGCACTAGGGCTGACTGACAGCCTCAGGGCCCAATCCTAAGCATTCCTACTCTGAAATAAATAAAATAAAACAAATAAATTGTGTTCAGTGTGTGCATAGAATACACATTTCATTTGTAACAATGAAAATACATCCTGCATATCAGATATTTACATTATGATTCATAACAGTAGCAAAATTACAGTTATAAAGTAGCAACGAAAATAATTTTACGGTTGGGGGTTCCCACAACATGAGGAACTTCTAAGGCGGTCATGGCCTTAGGAAGATTGAGAACCACTGTTCTAGAGAAAGAGTTTTTTAAATGTTTGTAAATCTGCAACTAGTCCTGAGATATAAAATCTTAATATTTCTATAGTATACAGTGGTACTTTGGTTATGAGCATAATTCATTCTGGAAGCATGCTTGTAATCCAAACTGTTTATATATCAAAGCAAATTTTTGCATTGGATTCATTTGGAAAATACACATCCAATGAGGTTAGGTATATGACTTGAGGGGGTTACTGCAAAGGATTCTAACAATTTTTGTGTTTTTTTTATAATGTTGGTAACCCCCAGTGTGTAAATCCCCTGAGAGTGGGTCCCAGGGCCTAGGGCCCCTAGACTCCCCCCTTGGAATGCCACTGCTCTGGTTCCAAATAAGAACTGCAGAAGTCAGGGACTCAACTGATACCTTTTATAAGAATCTATATGAAAAGCATGTATTTTGTTACAGGTGTCCCCACTTATCCGACAGGTTAAGGACTGGAGCTGTGGTGAAAAGTGGAATTGGCTGAAAAGCAGAACCTGGTCTTTTTTAGTTTACAAATATTGCTTCTGATGTTTTTTTAGCTAGCAAATTGCAAATGTCCTGTTTACCTTGCTGTTGCTCAAAGATTTCTGCAAATAGAATCTCATTCCTTCAGGAATGGGAATAGATGTGGAGCTAAAGTGGCCTTGCATGCTTTCTCTCTCTCTCTCTCATGCACACATGTCAAAACCGTCTGAAGCACCATGTCGTAGGCAAATCAACATGGGAGAGGGCAATTTTTGCCTTGAGAATAGCAGAGAAAGGTTGAAGGAGTGGAACATGTGTTGAATGCATGACTTCTTTGTATAATTGAAAGGTGTTGAAAGAGCAAATCATCAGAAAATGAACAGTCAGCAATTGGGGGACACCTGTACTTAGATATGGCCTCTCCATTTATATGCACAAATATTTGAAACACATGTAGTATAATTTGTTTGTAACTACACTTAGTGTGCAATCCAGAGTAACTAGGGGGTTCCTTGTTCCGGTGTAAGAACAATTTGCTCTGGGTTGCAATATGAATTTCTTGTAGGTTTTGGTGGTGCAGTAACTACGGGTACACGTAATGTCTCTTCTGTGCTCCCGTAGTTACTCTGGATTGTAGTCTTCCTCTTTAAGAGTGGGTCTACTTTTCCTAATGCATTGAAATTGTTACTGAGATGAGCTCAATAATAAACTAGCTTAGTGATTCTCACATTTTTTAAAAGTGGGGCCCAATTTTTAAAATGATACTCTATTGGGACCCATGTACCATTACAAGACTTTAAAAAAAAATCTTATAAGTAATTTTAATTTTATTGGCAAAACAATTAATGAATTTTTTTCATTATGAGGCAGGCTTAACAAATAGCCTCAAGGAATGAGGGGCTTAGTTTATGTGACCAAGGGCACGATCCTTATAAGTTAGACCATGTTTATTCCCTTACATTGGAGTTGCATTGTCCTTATCCCAGAACCAGAAAATTGGTTAGGATTACACAAGGGGTGTAATTCATACAGAGGGTCAAATTAGCATTAATGGTATCTCCCGAGGGCCGCAATCCAATTTTTTTGCATGTCTACTCAGAAGTGTCCCATATAGTGAATGGGGCTTACTCCCAGGAAAGTACTGGGTGACCATACTCTTTTTCCAGGACATGTCCCCTTTTTCAGCCTGGTGTCCTGGAAAAATGTAATTGCCCTCCTTTTCCTTGTGAGTAGGCAACATATAGCCTTTTTGGAATTAATCAATTAGATGTAATTAACCACATGACTATACATTAAATGCAAATATGAGTGTTTTTAGCTTTAATTTTATATCCTACAAGAGGACATTGTCCTCTTTTTCAGTTATGACATATGGTCCCCTTGCACCAAAGGTTTGTCCCATTATAGTCAGTGGGCTTATTCTTAGAAAAAGAGATGGGGCTGGAGGGTCAGGGCTGGAGGGAGAGATCCAAACCTCTGCCAGTCTCCTCAGAAGTAAGTCCCATTATATTCAGTGGGCCTACTCTCAGGAAAGTAGACAGGGCTGGAGGAATAGGGCTGGAGTGAGAGATCCAAGCTTCTGCCAGTTTCCTCAGAAGTAAGTCCCATTATATTCAGTGGGCTTACTCTCAGGAAAGTAGACAGGGCTGGAGGAACAGGGCTGGAGTAAAAGATCCAATCCTCTGCCAGTTTCCTCAGAAGTAAGTCTCATTATAGTCAGTGGGCTTACTCCTGGGAAAGTGTGGATGGGAAAACAGCCCAAAATCCTAATCCTCTGCATGCTACTCAGAACGAAGTCCCATGATAACCAATGGGACTTACTCCCAGAAAAGTGCGGATGGGAAAGCAGCAAAAAAATCCTTATTCTATACATACTACTCCTATGCAATCCTATGCAATCCTTACAGGTGGAGACCCTGGATGGCGTGAAATGCTCCTGTTGTAGGGAGTGCGTAGGGGCTGCGGTTCCCCAAGAAGCAGAAACAGCAGCAGAAGTAGCTGCTGCACATGAGCCCTCCTTCCTCCTGGGCTTTTTTTCTGGCTCATAATCAAGGCATACAATGTGCGCCAAATCAAGTGTGCTGCCGCCACTGCTGAGCTGCTTCTGGGGGTGAGGAGATCACTTGAGGGCCACAGACATGGCTTCAAAGGGCTGCATGTGCCCCTCGGGCTGCCAGTTTGACATGCCTGGATTATACCACAACTTTCACCTCCTCCCATGACCTGTCATTAATAGACTTGGGGGGAAAATACAACAGCAAAAAAATGCTCAAACATTTATTTCCCTAATTTATTTAGGGTGCATCCTAACTTAGGCTGGCCCAACTCATCAGTCTTCCCATTCCCATGATGATGTAGGGCCTAACTCTCCCCCAGGAGTGGCGCAGAAATGTCTTACAGCACTTTTGTGACACTCCTAGGCCAGCATGGGACTTATGCTGGGTCTTATGTTGGCCTAACTGGGGTCAGGACTGTAGCCATAAGCTTACAGTGCAGGAGTTCAGCTCTTTAAAGGGGAATTGGCAGCCATCTGGTTTTTGAATAGCCTCAGGGCTTGAAACAATTACTTATCCGGTCTTTTCGTCACCTGTGCTTGACTAGAGGCTCTGTGTTAGCTACAAGAATTATCACCTTGATCCTGAAGCACAGTTTAAAAAACACTGAATTACAGTAGCTAAACTAGCTCTTAGGGTATGTGATTAGTTGTGCATTTCCACACAAAAAAAGTAATTTCTGTTTTCTGTAATATTCTTTTTTCTTTTCCATGCATATACTAACATGTATTTTGTGAGTTGAGAACAATGTAGATCTGGCAATCTAAAACAATTCTATATTGCCAGATGATACAAAATAGCCACTTTTTGCTACAACACACCTTAATTCTTGTTAACACTAGTGATTGTTATGTCAAAGACAGAGTTTGCACTTGTCTGTCTTCTTTCAGACAGCAGTTAGAAACCAACCACATTCTCCTTGTCCATGTTGAAGGACATTTGTGAGACTGAGCCAACTTTTAAATCTATGCAATTTTTAATAGCTTCAGAATGTCAATCTCCAGTTTGCAGTAGAGAAAATACTGCAGATATAAGGAGGAAGGGAAAAAATGCAGCTAATTCACACATGTTGTATTCTGCTCCTTGTTATGTCTTTTTCCCAAGTTAATGTGAGTAGTTTACTTGCTTAAACCCTAGAGCAGGGATATTTTAAAAACTTTTTCGTCTCGTGGCACACTTACAAGGTACTAAAACGGTAAGTTTTTTACCATTAACAATGCATTGGTTAGGTACATATTTAGTATGGCTGATCACAAAAGTTATACAGAAGTCTCATTTCATCACTTCCTAGTTCACCAATAAAGTTCTTATTAGATTACTTATAAGAGCTGAAAAAGAAGTATAAAAATAAGATTCCCATATGAAATTTCTACTTTAACAATAATTTAATGAATGACCTTTGAATAACATTCCTCATCAGTTAGTTGTGAGACGTAGGGTGTAGTCCTATGCATGTCTACTAAAATAGTCCAATTGTGTTCAATAGGGCTTACTCTAGGAAAGTGTGGATAGGATTGCATCCTATTTTATGAAAATTGTCAGGCATGTCCACGCTGTTTGTCAAATTTATTGCCACTCAGATCCAAGGACTTGGAATAAGTAGCATGTGAAGAAAATCAACAATCAACAGTCAAAATTCTCTAATGCTGAAGGCACTCTTAGGGCGCAATCCAGAGTAACTAGGGGGAGTCCTTGCTCCGGTGTAAGAACAATTTGCTCTGGATTGCAATATGAATTTCCCATTGGTTTTCATTAGGTGGTGCCATAAGTACGGGTGCATGTAATGTCTCTTATGAGCTCCCGTAGTTACTCTGGATTGTAGGGTTAGTTGATCTTATAAACAGATGACATGTTGTTCTCAAAATCATTTTGCCAGTATTACTTTAACTGGAAATAAATATTCAGTGACAATGCGACCCGCCATTCTTTTGTTGGGAACCAAAGGAGTTATTTCGATAATGAATCCTTAAATGTATTTTTTCAGAACATTCAAGTTAAGGTGATTCCACAATAGTTAGTTTTCATGTTTCCCATTTATCCTTGGAAATGAAGTAGTGAGTTAAAGTAGCTAGGGATGTATGCTTACCCTATCATAAATACAAATGCCAATTTCTGTGAACACAGTTAAAGGGCTGAGTCTGTAGAAGTTTATCACAGCAAGTTACCAGAAGAAAACAAAACAAAACGCCTTGACAAACCAGAGAAACGCTCTAAATTAATCCTATTTTGAATGATGAAATTTGAAAATAATGTTGTTTCTGGAAAAGCATGTCATTGTTGAAAGATTTGAATGTATTAAACTTAAAATATTCCAATCCTTGGAATATTTTTTTCGATAATCAGAATGACAACTGTATACTCTTTGTAAATTGTCCTTTATTATTTGTTCCCATAGCATTTCTCATTTCTGCTCTTTTTACTTCCTGCCTTTTCAAGCCAACTCTTTCTCCTGTTTTTACACACACAAACACACTGGAGATTGCACTTTTTTATACCAGTGTCCCCCCTTTATCTGCCTGAACCAATCTCTAAATGAATGCATGTCTATCATGGCCTTAGCTTTGACACTCTGGATATATTGATTAATAGTTGCCCTAAGCTCCTTTTAGCAAATCAAATTTTCACTTTTAGCAAGGATTTCGCCTCTGATTTATTCAGCAAATGAAATGCACTAAATTGACTTTGACATTCAGGGAAAATGGCTGAAAAACAAAGAGGAGAGGAAAGAGATATAAATTGTGTGGCAGCTGGAGACTTGAAGCATAGAAGAGGCAGCTTTAAAAAATTGAATATCATTGGCTATCTTGAAAACATATGCATTTCAACAGGGAATGAAAAACTGCTTGCTGAAACTAGATGTATAATATAGACTGAGAATTTTGGATTGGCACATTTTACATAGCAAGACATCATTCAGTTTCACTCCTATAGCCAGCTCTGAAAACATCTGAATATAAAAATTGGACAAATTATATTTTGAAGACATTCTGTAATTTTAACATGCAGTTTCAGCATTTCGAAAAATACTTTCTAACCAAACATTTGTTGCCTGATCTGGCATGTTTTCTGTCATGTTAAAAATCAACAAACCAATAAGTATTAATTCTATCTGGTTTTAGGTTTCTTTTAAATAGAATCTGGTTTTATTTTTGTCTCTATGCCATAATTAAAATAGTAATTATTCAATATTTGGATTAGAGGGACATTTATTATAACAGAACTTGGTTGTGAAGGAATACCAGTTAAATGACTTCAGGATGTTTTACTCCCCCAGTACATTCTTGTACGTTAAATCTGATTACTATGTACTTGCTTTCTTGCAGTTATAATGTATAAACTGACCCCACTTGAAGCCATTACATGGAGGGGAGACAAAAATAATCGTGTGGAGAAATATGTTTGCAGTGGCAAGTTGCAAGTTATCACTTTACTGTTCGTTACTTGATGACAGGAGCATCATGTGTAAATCAGCCACAGGCTTAATGTGGATGAATCCTACATTCCCCATTTTATTTCTGAAGAATTTAAGATCCACGTAAACATTCAGTGACTGTGGGGAAGAAATCAGGATTCTAATTCCTGCCCTGCTCCTCATCTCCACACAATTATCCCAAAGTCTAAGAAGGTCCCATGTACTTCTGGTATAGCAGATAGCACTTACCTACTTTTACAGAATTTCCAGTCATGCAGAAAGAGCCTTCAAGTTGTTCACTTATTATTGGCTGATTAATCCAGACCTGATAAATGTGATGTTTGGAATAGTGCAGCAATCCCAATTATCACATTCAGGTCACTATTATAACCAACTTAGGCTGGCAAAAACTCACTGTCTCTCTGGTAATGTGATTGTATGTCTGGTCATGTGGTTGTACATGGGTGCATGTCTGTGCACTGACCTAACCCCCTTCTCCAGAAGTGTCTTTAGTCACTTTTGTGACACCCCCAGGGCAGCACAGAACTTAAAGCTGGGACGTATGCCAGCCTAACTGGAAAGTTAGGATTGCAGACATACTGCCTAATTCCATCCCCAATATGTTATAGCATGCAGCTGTGCTTGTAGGGGCCGGGCTGCATTCGACGTATCCAACAGCACTCCAAACATAAACTGCCCCCTAGTATCAGCTAGAAAGGAGAGATAGAGCTGAGTGTCATCAGCATACTTGACACCCAACTCCAAATTCCCAAATGACCTCTCCCTGCAGTTCCATGTAGATAGAGCCCTGAGACACCCCACACCTCAAAGGCCAGGGTGCCAAACAGGAGTCCCCCATCATCATCATCTGAGACCTGTTAGTCAAGAAGGAGCGGAACCACTGTAAAACAGTACCCACAATCCCCAACTCAGTCAACTGTCCCAGAAAGACACCATGGTGACGAAAACCGTTGAGAGCTCCTGGAGGTCTAGAAAGAATACTCTCTCTCTCTCTCTACCTCCCTCCCTCCAGTATATATATATATATATATATACCACTTTTCAACTAAAAAGTTCACAAAATGGTTTACAAAGAAAATGAAAAAATAATTGCTAATTAATAGCTAATTGGTCCCTGTCCCAAAATTGGTCCCTGCTCACAATCTAAAATGCGAAAAGAACACCAGGAGAAGGCCCTTGGACAGACATTGCTGTGGTTTTGTAGGGCCAGTTAACCAAGATAAATGGGGGACAGGACAAAAGAAAAGCTGGGAACACTGGGACTATGTACATTGTTGTCATGTGGCTCATGGAAACATGGTACCTGTTGTATAGGGTGAGTGCAAGGGGATTGGCTGCTGAAGTGGGGAGTGGGAGTGCTTAGGTTGGCCGAGGACTTAGAACTTTTTCTTTTACCTCCATTTTTACTTTGGTTTATCATGGTTCTCAATGGGTCTTCTCAAATTTACCCTTACTCCTAAGTCAGAGGAGCTTGGAGAAGGCATGTCTGCCCTGGAAACAGGCTCTGGATATGGCCTAACTGTGCCATTCTAAATCGTGCCCAACATGCCCCTGGTATGCCCTCACTGCGCTGCCTAGGCTAGCACTGCTAAGCTGGCACAGATTCATCTGTCTTACACCAGCCCAAGGGGACCTGTGCTGGCCCAGGCACTTTTCTGTTGTAGCTGGGCTGGCCTATCTAGTATTAGGTATCAGTACCAGATAAGCTGGCCCAAGTGCACTTCAGGATTGTACTCTTAATCTCCTAAGGGGGGGGGGGAGGGAGGGAGGGAGGGAGGGAGTCAGTCAGTCTGTCTGTCTGTCTGTCTGTCTGTCTGTCTGTCTCTGTCTCTCTCGCTCTCGCTCTCGCTCTCACTCTGAGTATGTGTGTGGGTCCAACAGAGAAAACTTATTACAAATTGTTTACATTTTTACAAAATGAGGAAAATATCCAAAGACGTAGGGACATCTCATTATTTTGCAGTGTACAAATGACTACAGAATCCAGTCGACTGTATCTGTAACACTTCTTAGAGGTGTGATCTGTAAGAAATGCTCTTGCCAACACACTTCTACATTTATTTAGCAGATCCCCGTAATTTCAGTGGTACCTCTTCTGAATAGACATTTGCTCTGTGAGGGTTGCTCTATCAGTCTTGGGACCACAATGTTTACATGACTGCTTGTACCCCTGTGCTTTGACTAGGTCAGCTGACAGCACATTGAGCTGATTTTTAATGTTTTCATTATTAACCCATACAATAAGTAGTAACCTTATTAGCCAAGGGAAGAGAAACTAAATTGCTTCCCATTTCCTTATTTTCAGCATTACTACACTGTCTCAATTTTCTTCTTTTTCATTTGTAAGAAATCTAATAGGGCAGCTGCTGCATTGGCTGACCTCAGTCTTGACCTGACACTAGAGCTGTGGTGGAATTTTGCAAATGGGAGAGCATCTGGAGTGCTGCACAAGATATACCAGGGCATCCCAGGCATTTACAGACATATTATTTCCTTAAAATCATGCTGTTTCCTACATAATTTAGTGCAATTTTCAACCATCTTAAATGACTTCTAATTAGGAGGGTGCTATAAAATACCAATTTAAATCGCTGAAATAATCTTTCAGGGAGGCTTCATTTCCCAAACTGCGTACACTGTACACTAGATAGAGCAAAGAGGGTCAATTCTGGGTAAGTGAAGGAAGCTCAAGAAGGGTAAGACATGTTCAATGCTATATAAAGGGAATTCCTCTAAAGAAGGGCAGTTAACGCCTTCACAAACAGGCAATCCTTTGAGTCTTTGTACTGGAAAATCTGTGTTTAGCAAGAGGTTCTGCAACTGCTGTGCCAGCACAGTTATATTACCTCCTGTGGCATCTTGGCATTGCAGGACAACCAAGGACATTTCATTCAGATGGCAATATAGAATGTTAGTGCTGCTCACTTGTCTAGAAATGTTCAAGATTGTCGCTGGGGTCCCAGCAACACTATGCCCAGAGACAGGATGGTAGCTGACTTATCTGTAGCATCTAATAGGTATTTTTATTACTGCTGCTGAACCATCTATAGGAGCACAAATATGGACACTTTATGCATGTTAATAAGTGGTGTAGACTTGTAATCAAACCAGCAAACCATAGGGCAGAATATATTTATATTTTCGTTTGTGTTTTATGCATGTGACATTCATAAATTCATTCCTTCTTTTGAGAGAACAGAGGAAGAATCTGGGGAAAGGATGTCAAGTTATGTATGCAGAAAAGGCATTTTTTATATAAAAGCCGAATTCCAAATTACACATTGGGAATGCTGTCTAATTTTTTTCACCACATGTGGCGGAGTTAATGTGGGCAAGAGGCCTGGAGATTCATCTGAAGGAGAAGCAAGTATTCTACTGCTCCCTTAAGACCTGGCCCTGAAAGAGAGAATGCTTTATGACAGGAGAGGATGCTTTATGACAATTGTCATATAATTTTTGTCTCCTTTTTTCTCTTTTTGTTGGAATTGTTAAATAAGACTATAGTTTGTTTAAGAAAAACTTAGGCACTAGGAATTGATATTAGACTATAGAAAGTAAAATTTGCAAAGATGGACAACAGGTGTCTGGAAACCAGGAGAAGGCAGAGCTGCTCAACTCCTACTTTGCATCCATCTATTCTCAGATGGAGGGCTGTGCAAATAGGGGTGGGGGATCATTGGATGATGTGGGGTTGTGCTTGCCTCCCCAGAGAGGTAATGGTAACATGGATGGTGCAGAACAGCAGATTATGATTGACAGAGAACTGGTTCGTAACCACTTAAATGGCCTAAATGAATTCAAGTCATTTGGACTGGATGAGCTGCATCCTTGAGTTCTTAAGGAACTTGCAGATGTCCTTGCAGAGCCTCTGTCGATCATCTTTGAGAAATCCTTGAGGAGTGGAGAAATGCCACTGGACTGGAAGAGGGCTAATGTAGTCCCAATTTTTAAGAAGGGGAAAAAAGAAGACCCAGGAAATTATAGACCAGTCGGTTTGACTTCAGTCCCGGGCAAGATATTAGAACAAATCATAAAACACACAATTTGTGCACATCTAGACAAGTACTTGGTGATCAAAAGAACCCAGCATGGATTTACCAAGAATAAATCTTGCCAGACAAATCTGATCTCCTTTTCGATCAGGTTACAAGCTTCCTGGACAGTGGCAATGCTGTGGATGTCTTTTATCTTGACTTCAGCAAAGCATTTGATAAGGTCCCACATGAAATCTTAATTGGGAAGTTGGAAAAATATGGGCTAGATGAGGCAATCGTTAGGTGGATCCGCAACTGGCTCAATGGCCGCACTCAAAGGGTTTTAGTAAATGGGTCTGCATCAACCTGGAGGTCGGTTTCAAGTGGGGTACCCCAGTTCTCTTTAACATTTTCATCAATGACTTGGAGGAAGGGATACGGGGGAGCCTGATCAAATTTGCAGATGACACCAAGCTGGGAGGAGTAGCAAACACAACAGAAGACAGGAGAAACCTCCAGGAGGATCTGGATAAACTAGAATACTGGGCTGTAACAAATAGAATGAACTTCAACAGGGAGAAGTGCAAGGTTCTGCACTTAGAAAATAAAAACCAAAAACACAGGTATAAAATGGGGGATACGTGGCTTGGCAGCACAACATGTGAGTGAGATCTTGGAGTCGCCATGGATCACAAGCTGAACATGAGTCAGCAGTGTGATGTGTCTGCAAAGAAGGCAAATGCCATTTTAGGCATTTGCATTAAGAGGACTGTAGCTTCCAAGTCGCGAGAAGTTCTAGTTCCTCTTTATTCAGACCTCTTTATTCTTTATTTATTGGTCAGACCTCACCTTGAGTACTATGTTCAGTTCTGGGCACCTCACTTTAAGAAAGATGCAGCCAAACTGGAGCAAGTCCAGAGGAGAGCGACAAGAATGATCAGTGGGATGAAAGGAAAGTCTTACGAGGAAAGGTTGGGGGAACTTGGGATGTTCAGCCTGGAGAAGAGGAGGCTGAGAGGAGACATGATTGCCCTCTTCAGATACCTGAAGGGCTGTCATAGGGAGAAAGGAGTTCATTTGTTCATAACTGCTTCTGAAAGCAGAACTAGAACCAATGGGTACAAACTGCAAGAGAGGAGATTCCGGTTGGATATCCGGAAAAAATTCCTGACGGTGAGGGCGGTTCAGCAGTGGAACAGATTGCCAAGGGAGGTGGTGGACTCTCCCTCACTGGTGGGTCTTCAAGCAGAGGCTTGATGAGCACCTGTCGTGGATAATCTAGGATGATTTCCTGCTGCAGGCAGGGGGTTGGACTAGATGACCTACTAGATCCCTTTCAACTCTTGGATTCTATGATTCTATATATAACTTTCAAAATCGGTGTTTTATTATATTTTTTTTTGTATTTTTCTTTGTTTTGTTTCTTATAAAATCAATGAAAAAATATCAAAATTAAGACAACAGAAAAAAGAGTTGCCTTTGAGTGCTCCAGGTGGGAAGGTAAAACAAATCCAGCATGCCTCCTTACCTTAAGTCAACCATAGCTCTCAGTCTTGATAATTGTAAAATTAACCAGGTCACAGCTAATCGGCCAGGACTCTGGCTAGCAGACCTGAGTGGGGGAGAGGAACTTGGTCTTAATTCTACACGTAGTTGATGCTTAAATCACGGAAGGTGATGGGGGCAGCAGGAAGAAAGATGTGCATAGGCTGGATTTAGAGCAGACAGGTCTACACCTGCATGACTAGGTCAGCAGAATTGGACTAGTCTCCTTTCCTGGAGTAAGCTGCCCAATTAAATGCTTAAAAGAGCTTCTACTTTCTCTCTGGATGCCACAGTCTCCCCATCTGCTTAACCTAGATTGGAATAGGATTAATTACCTGAGTTACAAGACTCTATAAGCCATCAACACGTTTCCGATGGAACACATGCCCTGACCTGAGTGTTGATACAAAGAAATAGCAGTAAATTCCTGGGTATGATAATGAGAAATTGTCCAGTCTGAAGTTTGCAGGTTTTGGTATGTTTTCTTTCAGTTCCCAAAAACTGTTTTTTTCTGCAATTGTTTGATATTGTTTCCGTTGTTGATTATAGTTTTCTTTAACAGTTTTTCATCTAATAACTACTGGATTTGGGGTCAGGAATCCTTTTATTTAGTTATGTACAATATTTGTTATGTTATTGTTCCTTAAGATTTTAAATATTTCTTCATAATTAGAATAATTTAAATTAAATTAATTAGAATAATAAATTAAATAATTTAAAATTAAATAATTTAAATAAATATATAAGAAAACAGAGTCACTGATCATTTAGGGCCCAGTCTTATTCAGTTTTCCAATACGTGGATTGTTGTGCCACTAGAGTGTGTGCTGCATCCTGTGGTGGAGAGGCAGTCGCTGGGAATTTCTTTAGGTATGGCAATATTTTCCTTTGCCACAGGACTATGCTGTGGTTTTCCACAGTATACTGGAGCTGGAAACTTAGATTGGATTGGGTCCTTAGTTATTCAAATGAATACAGTTCCTGGGAAAACTGGCAATATTAATGTCCATCCATTGGTAGCATGACTTGACATGGAACTTACTGCTGGCACACACCAGGTTCGTACAGGCCTTCACGTCAGTGTTGTCAAAGGCTGTGTTGTCATAAAGTGCTTTATGGCACTTTGATAGTTAACACTACCATAGCATGCACTCCACCAATGCAGTATCTGCTCTGTATGGGAACAATAGATTTGAGATTTGTGTGGAGAAATTATTTGAATCTTATTTCAGTTCAGGTTTTGACCAGACATAACTGAACTTGTCCCAGAATGGGCTAGGTCTTGCTACAGTCAGAGAAATAATCAAACACACTTGTTTCGAACTGCTAGGCTAGCAGGAGCTGACCAAGGGATAGGTGCTCACTCTGTCTTGTAGCACCCCAGTCTCAAACCCTGGCCTGCTGGTTGACAGGCTCAGCATCTTAACTGCTGACTCACTACAGTCATAAGCCCCGCAAACAGGGCAGTAGAAACCAAGGAAAAAATGATAGGGCTTTCAGAAGTCCTTTACAGTAGGGCTGCCCTGGTTTGGCATCTAAAAGACAATAAGGTTGATATCTTAATAGTAATCTTAATATCTTAATAGTAATCCAGTTTCAGCTTTCCAACTTTTTCTGGATGGTCCCAACTATCTACGTAAATATGATTGTATGATTTTGCACTACATATCTTATTACCATATTATCTGATGACATTTACAATCAGTCCAATCCTTCCTAAATCCTTGGTGATGATGCAGCAGTACAGTATCACATTCTGTTGGGGGCTTTTGGATGCTGATGGTCTCTTCAGGGTAAGGAGACATTTTTCCCCTTGTTCCAGAGTAAACCTTAGCAATGGGGCATGGGGCAACTCAGCTCAATCACTGATGCAAGTCTATGTTGCTCCATACAAGTGAATCTAGTTGGGAACAGGTTTAGGATTCAGCATGTACAACTGCTGCCGTTGCCAATCACACCCCACTTCCTGGGACTGATCCACCCATCTCCTCCATCCCCTCCCCCTCCCTGTTACAGCTGAAAAAAATAGATCTAAAAACTGAAATAGATACAACTTTTAACAAGCCCATCACCAAAAACAAAAAAGTGACAGTTAGCAGGCAGTTAAATAGAGCAGTTGGCATGAATGATTTGAAGCATGTTCCCTGGGATTTCCCTAAATTAAAATTGCAATTTGTTTCTATTCATTATTTTTAAAATTGTGTGTTGCTTTAAAAAAAAGATTGTGGGATTTGCTGTAATTCCCATGCTGTTCCAAATGCCAGCTTTTTAATGTATCTGTGCTGTTCTGAAGTGTCTGCTCCATGGTACATCCGTACTTGGCTTGTTATCCCCTTATCAGGCTCTTTGCCTCCCTTTGTTTATTTGAGGAGACAGGAAGACTGTATGAAGGCTGCTTAGTCAGGGATATCAGCGTTGTTGGCAGGGGAGTGATTGCCAGTTGAAAAACAAGGCATTATTGCTCATTTTTTCCCTCTTATTAGTTTGATTACATTTGCAAATCAAATCAATCCATCAGACATGATCAGGCCTCGTCCGCATTTTAAGGAATAGTAATCTCTGTCTAATAAGATGCAAATGTGTCACATCGGTAAGTAACCAATAAATCATCGTCTTGTCTTTGGCAATCATTAAATATCAGAACCAACAGTCAATTTTTAGTATTTTCAATTTGCGATATGCCGCTGGAATATAAAGATAGATGGACGTAATTACACAAACCAAACACTATTTCAGTTCATTCCAGACAGCAAATTTAGTGGAAGGTATAACTGGCTTGTCATCACACTACATTATTTCTGGCGGTTCATGCAAAGTTCACAGAGAAGCTTCAAATGGACACTGCCTTTTTTTCTTCCTTTTTTATTTTTTAAAATTTTCCTTAACACCATCTCCCTTCCTTCATTCTGGTCATTCTTTGTGGAATGGTAAAAATACCGTCTCATCAGTTGGTGCACAAAATGGCAGGAAAATGCAAAAAGTATCATTGTCTCTCCCTGTCCCCATTGTGATAAAACAGTAGTCTAGAATGTTTTCATAATATTTGTCACACAAGCTCTTTTCTCACCCCTTGGCTTTCCTGTCTGAGGATTCCTGGACTTCTTTTAATGTTCTGTTTTCCCATTTAAGTGGAAAAGAACCTAAACGTTCAGATCCTGAATCATCACAACATAGAGCACAATCCTAACCATGTCTACTCAGAAGTAAGCCCCATTGCATTTAATGGCTCTTGCTCCCAGGAAAGTGTGTTTAGGATTGCAGCCATTGTGTTTTCTGTCCCTTTTGGATGAAGCATGCTTATTTATGACAGAGAGCCCTCACAACTCAGGCATCTTGTATCTAGAACTTTCTGTCTGCCACTTTGAGGCACACTGCTGTATAGCCATATGTTTAGTTTTGTATATGTCTTGTGAGGACAGATTTCATGTTGCCTTAGGTGTCCAGATAATTAAGGGCTATAATGCCATATATTTCCTGTACCTCTTTTACTCGTGAGTTATTTAGTATCTGGCTATTTATAAACAAGACAGGATAAAGCTGCAAAGGACTTAGCAGTAATTGAGTAACCCATTTTGTCTTTGTAAAGAAATAGAAATTCAAATTGTTTCCTTTTTCTAATTGATTAGGGATTTGAGAGAATTGATTGCCTCATATGCATCGTACGGATTAATTAATTGCTCTTTTGTCTTTCTTGCAGTATGTTGCTTTCCATTAATGGGCCTATTTGTACTCAAGGTTTACATGTACTTTAAGGTCAGGAAGGATTTTTGGATCTGTTTATTGGTGGCAGTGTAAGGAATATAGAAATATATAGTTGTGAAGTTGATCTGTATTTGTGGTATTAATAATAACAGGTCATGAAAAAGTAGGGGCTGCATTTGCTATGTTTCAAAACACCAAATCCTCATTTATGTGCTCCCCACTGTTTCTCAGCTTTCTGTCATGTATGTTTCACAATAGTGTTACAATGTTACAATGAGTATTTATATTGACGAGTGTCATGGAATTTGAATAAATTGTGGAAATCTGTTCTGAGGAATCATGAAAATTAGGTACCTCTAGCAGTGGTTCTCAAACTTACAGGGAGCAAGTCAGTCTTCAAGTTTAAATGCAATCACTGCTTCACTGCAGGCTTCAGGGAACCCTGCAAGCACTCTGCAGGACTTCACAGGGATCCCTTCACACACCCCTGACACTGGCAGGACTTCTGTTATTTTTAGAAATAACCCCCCCCCCCATTTCCCCCAGTGGGGCAATCCTGGGGATCGTGCTGATGCTTTCCCCCTTCTAATGCATCTTAAAAGGATCTTGGGGAGGGGGGGGTACACCTGCACTAACAGATTTCACGTACTCCAACTTTTATGTATATTTCCAGCATGTTGTTGTGACAAATAGTGCTGCATACATTTGATTTTCAGAGTGTTCTATGCTATCTTTATGCACATAAATCAATGTCAAGGTTGAACCTTCATTCCTGAGTTTTTGCAAGACATTGACAAGATTTCTTTGCAGTCATCACATTCTAGCATCTTTCATTGAGAAGATAAAGCTCACATGAGGTTGGAGGTAACATGCTGTCAGAAGTTGTCTCCACAGCAGCCACAGTAAGAGCAATTTTTATTTTATTGTTTTGATTTTGCAAATAAACTGCAAATGAAGTAAGATATAACTGTGGTGGGAGGCTCTGGAATCCAAATTCCATTGAGACAGCCCGCTAGCAGGGTTGGCAGGCAGGTGGAATGCAGGTTTCCAACACGACAATGTAAACTGCCGAATGATCATTGCGTGTAATTCACTCTTGGCACGGAGAAGTCTTGAGCTCTTTTCTGGCAAGAGATGGGTATCAATGAAAGAGATTGTAGAATGTTACAATGTTACACTTGTCAGCCACATGCTTTATCAATTCTGCATCCCAACCATTTGTGTAGTGTGAAATAAGGCATGCAATTATGTACAAGTCTTCTAATACACTGGTATATTCCAACTGGCACTCGAACAGCTATATCTGCAATAGATCTGTCCCCAAAAGATTTTGGACAATTGATATCTTAGACTTCAAAAACTTTTTTGTTTTGTAAAACTCCAGACTATTCAGCTTATTATTTCATATACTATTCAACTATATATATAAAAGTTCATAAAATTTCATACATTTCATCAAAGTGTATATGAAAACCACATAACTAGAAGATCTACTATTGGAGTGGTTCTCAAGCATATCAGCCCAGGAGCCCATTCTGAAAATGACAATCTATCCAAGCAACCCTATAAGTGGCATAACTTGGAAGTGATGTCTTGGCTGGAAATGACATCAAAGAGGAAGTGACATCACTGTGATGCCAGAGCTCCTCCATGTCTACTCAGAAGTTAGACCATTGCGTTCAATGAGATTTACTGTAAGGAAAGTATGGATTGCTGCATGAGTTCCCCATTCCAAGATGGCAGTGCCCAGCTGTTTATGATTAACCCCCCTGCTCATGAGGGGTTGTTGCGCATGGGGGGTTGGAACCAGTGATGGGCTTCAAAGAAATTAACAACCGGTTCTCTGCCCATCTGGCAGCCACTTTTAAATGGCTATTTTTTAACTTTATATGTCCTGTCTCTTGTTAACAACCGGTTCTATAGAATAGGTGCAAACCTGCTGGAGCCCACCACTGGTTGGAACACAAGGGGGGATGGTGCACATGTGGGGTTGGTTTGCATGGGGGTGATACAGAGGGGGTGTTGATGCGCATGAGAGGGTGTACATGCGGGGTTGGTGCGCATGGGAGGGTGTTGCGCATGGGGGGTTGATGCTCATGGGGGATGATGTGCATGGGGTTGTTGCACAGTGAGGGGATGGCATGTGGGGTGAATTTTACTCCCACAACACAGGTATGTTTTCACTAGTCAAAAATGTACATGTGGAAATTTTACGCATTCAGGGGTGGGGAATAGGTGATTTGCATCTAGGAAGGGAGCAGTTTCTGTTGGAAGTTAAATCATCTTCCTTCTTGGACCCAATTCTGAAGACCTGAGCCAGCTGTTTAGCTAGAAAGGGTAAAGTATACGCCCCATACTGAGGAATGATTGTTCCATTACCTAGGGAAGATCCTCCTGGATGCTCTCCCCGTCATAGGATGGAGCAGGTGACATTTTCGTGCCACCGCATCAGAGAGAGGAAGAAACAGTAGGATTAGGCTCCCAATTGCCTAGTATTCAAAATAATAAACCACATCTACGTTTCAATCAATGGTGCATCAATACCTTACATTAGTAATAGTAGGTGCATTAAAGGGCATTCCAGATTTGAATTTTTTATCTGAGATCATGTGCTCAGAAAGTAACTTTTTAATGATCAAATTTCATAAAAATAAAGTTGGGATTCCCTCATTTTGGTCAGCTCCTCCATTGAACAATTCTCAGTCTTCTTTCCTGTAAGAAACACCTAAGAACATGTCCACAAAAATTAATATCAGGAACAGCATACTTCAGAAACTAACCCTACAATCCAGAGTTACTAAGCACGTAAGAGACATTTACGTGTTATGGCACCACCTAGTGAAAACCTACGGGAAATTCATATTGCAATCCAGAGTAAATTGTTCTTATGTCGGACCAAGGACTCCCCATAGTTACTCTTGGATTGCACCCTCAGGCTGCGATCTAGAGTTAGGGCAGTTCTGTATCCAGAGCAGAAAGTTATGCTGCATCCAGGGAGTCAGGAAGCCAGGGCTGCCCTTGCTGCTCCAGAGAATGTTCACTAGGGACAACTCAGTAGCACTTGGGGAGGGCTTGCTCCTGAGAAGACACGTTGCTCCTGAGAAGATCAAATCACACTTGATCACACTGATCAAGGAACAGCTACGGCACCTGTCTTATAAGGAGTCCCTGACAACCAAGTAACAGCTGCAACATGAGGTTGCAGTACCGTTTATAGTGGATGCAAGAGTCTTGTTGGAGTAGCCTGCTTTATCCACAGGTTAGTGAGCTGCTGTAGTTGTGCCATATCCTGAAGTTCAGAGCCATGGATTGCAGATTTGGTCAACACTACCATTCTTACTCTGGTGTATCATGGACCCCTATGGATTTACTCAGATTTATACCTGCTCCAGAGGTGGTATAGCTCTAAGGAGCTGGAAGAGGGAATTTCTGCCCTGGAACAGGCTTTGGATCTGGCATAACTGCTCTGTTCTAGGCAATGCTGAATATGCCCTTAACATGCCTCTCCTGAACTGCGTAGGCTGGCACATGTAGGGAAGCTCAGGTCCATCTATTTTGGGGCAGCCTGGCATAACTGCAGGGTCCCATCTTGGAATTGGGCCACCCCAGTAGTAGATATGGTAGCCCAGGTGGACTTCTGAAATGCAGCCTAAGAGGATCTGGATGGGGAGCCTCAGCCTCTGAGAATATCAACATTAGGGTTGGTCTATTCTGCAGCAGAATGCTGTGCCCCTGTATGGCTTAATAGCTGCCCACTAGTAAGAGTGATGCCAGCCTAACAAAACCATGAGGATCATAAGCAGTTGCATAAAATCTGCTCCTTCTTGCTGGCACCCTGTTTTGAGCCACATAGCATCACCAGTTCTGTGAAGGCAAGGAATACAACAAAATTATGAGCAACCCACTTCTTCCTGTGCATGCTAATCTTCCTCATCTATTATTTGGCAGGCCACAATCCAGAAAACCATCTCTAGCACTAGCACAACAGCCATCTAACAACTTTAACATCAACATGCAGTGGAAAGCTAAATGGGCTGCTGAATTGCATGGCACAACTTCCTGGGGGGCACAGACATACCTTATGGTATGTTTGTGACCAGATACAGGTAGTTACGTACTACACAAAAGGTGCCAGGTTTTGACTTACCTCGCCAGCATTGATCAACTCTGAACAAGATCCATACCCAACACAGTGTCTACCAGGACTCACTGTTTAAGTGGGGTCTTGTATCTACCCCTCAGTGTTGAGGTGCTCCTCAACAAAATATTCATCACATTGTGTTCAAGTGCCCATGAAGACCTTACATTGGCCCAGTGTTTGATTTTTTCAATGTAGACCCCTCTGTCCTTGAAATACTGGGCGGAATTGACATTAACATCTGAATTACTATAAGTCTATGTATTTGCCACACGCTAAATAAACAAAAAACCTTATGCCTACCCATAAATATGTTGGATTAAGTAATGAGACAGTCATAATCCTTGCAGACCTTCCACATTAATACATCCAGCAATTTTGGATATCTTTTTAGAATGTTTTAAAATAACAAGTTACTGGGTGTTTGGCATGCTACTTTGACCATAGGTTTTGTATTGTTCAATGGTTGTAGAAAAGTAGAGCAAATAGATGTCATACACCATGAATTTTATCCCCTGCTTTTTAGAAAAACCAAATCAGCCTTTTCTCCTGATAACACATCATCATGGTAGGCTACAGAGATTTGTTCTTGGAGAGGTCAGATTGGAAAACCATTCAGCCATTGTATAATTGAAAAATAAGTCTGATTTTTTTAAAATGAATGAAAAGTAATAAGTGATGGATCATCAATATGCAAATGTTTCAGATACTTTAAAACTAAAATTAAAACAATAGGTTGGAAATTACCTTTTGGTAGTCAAAGAGCAAATAGGTTTTTTTCGAAGTGCTTTTATAAGGATTTTATTACATGGGTAATTACATATTTAAATGTAATGGCATTGACAGAGCCATTACAGGCCATTGAGTAAATAATATGCATTTTAAAAACCATTTATAAATATGTATTTATTTGACAGAGCAGAACGGCTTTTATTTTTAAGACATTTTCATTCACTGAGTAAATAATATATGGATTGCTTTTAAAAATAAATATGTATTTCTTCAGGAGATATTCCAAGCATTTTGGCAAATAATATGCATTTTTTCTCACACTTAAAAATACATAAGGTATTGAAATTCTCTGGTCTAAATATGTACCTCCTGAAACATTCAGAATGAATCCAAAAATGTCTATGTTTCAAATTTCTGTGTTATATTGTTTATGTCAGTTTCACTGCAAACATATTCTGAATTGAATGTGCTGTTTTGTATATGTTAATATATTTTATACAGTAACTCAAACACAACTGATGCCACTTTTATAATATTGTTCTTGATAATATTTTTATAAAATTCATATAAACTACTATGAAGTCTATGTATTCTGATGGGGTAATATATGAAATTCTTCTCCTATTTGGACAAGGAGGATTGGGCACAAGGAAGTACCGGTAAAAGAGTAGGGTTTTTGCACACAGAAACCTTAATGACATTTTGACTATCCCTACAATCCAGAGCAAATACGGGAGCACGTAAGAGACATTACGTGTACCCATAGTTACTACACCATCTTGTGAAAACCTATGGGTAATTCAAATTGCAATCCAGAGTAAATTGTTCTTACACCGGAGCAAGGACTCTCCATAGTTACTCTGGATTGCACCCTAAGTTTCGCATGCGTGCAACATTTTCCACAGTATGTATCTTGGAACACGTGACTAATAAGGCTTATAACGCAATACTATCTTGTGCTGGAGCAAGAGGAAACTTTTCTCCTTACCCTGGGTAATGCTGCAGAAGCCTCAGTGGGTCTACTTGGATCTGCACCATCAATTTTGATGGTGCAAATCCAAGCAGCCCTGATTGCTGCAGGCTTCCCAGGAACAGGGGTTGGATTTGAAGTTCCCACTGTCCCTGTGCTCCCTAGACTCCTGCATTGGCCAAGCTTGGCCAGCACAATTTACTGCATCCCTGGGGCCACCGTTGCATGGCACAACTTCCTGGGGGGCACAGACATACCTTATGGTATGTTTGTGACAACCCTGAGCTGGCGCAAGGAACTTGTATCAGCCAAAGGGTGCATCAGGATTGCATCAGGATAGTTCATTATTGTACAGTATCTTCAGAATATTTGTGAGCAGTAGCATGCAGAATGACATGAACTACTGCATTACTTTCACATGCACTCCTTAAAATATAGCCCATTGAAATGTGTTGGACTGACTGCCAAATAGACATGCTTGTGATGAACAGTCCATAGATTGCCTTCATGGAAATGCATACTTCTCTGACTATACCTACATAGTGACTGTTGTCTCTTTTACATTTGTGACTGTCACATCTCTGTAGTGCAAAGTTTCCTTCTATCAGAAATGGCTTGCCACTTTGAAACTACTTTTCCCTGGACTTCTTCCCAAAGGTGTCAGCCTGTAAAAACTAATGACAAATTTTAGGTGTGAAATAAGAACACTTCCAGATGGCACTCATTGCAGGATTCAGGAATGACATTTCAGCACTTTGAAATCTCACCATCCTGCAGCGCAATGAACTTCAGCCCTTGCTGGTTGACTTGTTCCTGATTCTGATAGGGACTAGTGATGTGCCTGGCATTAAGCACGTTACATTCTTCTAACTGAACCCTGTGTTTTGTTTCCAGTACAAAGAGAACAAAGTCATTGCCTTGCTATGGAGGTCTGCAAAAGTGAATCCTGATCTATAGTATATTTCCAGAGGGATCCCAGATATATCTGACTTTTTTTAAAGTCTGCTTTGTATTTCTCCAATTTGTTGCCAAACTTTTTAACATTGTGACCACTTTTTAAAATAATCTAGCATGGCCCACTTAGTTTTAACAGACTTTTTTTTAAAAAGGATATCTAGAAATAATTGTTTTATTTATGTAATAATAGACTATCAAACATTTATCTCCTTATATTATTACACCTCCTTGCAAACTGCAAGAGCTGAGCTCTTTGCTGGGTAATTATCTTTGCTGGATTCCTTAATAGCCCCAGGGCTTGAGGTTAATAGCTTGATCTTTTTATCAACCTTTGCGACCCACTAAAATCAACTATGGGCATTTCCAGAGTAACTACAGGGAATCCTTGCTCTGGTGTAAGATCAACTTACTCGGGATTCCAATATGTATTTCCCAGGTGCTGTATTTCCCAGGTGGTTTTTCACTACGTGTTGTAGTAACTATGGGTGCACGTAAAGTCTCTTACATGCTCCTGTAGTTACTCTGGATTTGGGGGTAAACCTAAACTAAAACAAAAATCCATCAGTGGATCCTGAACCAATTTGGAAACTGCTGTAATTGGTTAAAATGAATGCATGAAATTCAAAGATGTTTTATGGAACTAAGCAGTCATTGGCAGAGCTAGTAAAGTTTTCATAATGGGCTTGTTTTTTACTTTCTACTCTTCCTTTCAGCTGCTGCCCTCACAGAATATTTAAAATTGCCCACACCTAAACCTGAACTCAAGGGCAACAGATCTCCCCACTATCCTATTTTGGCAGCTCAATCCCACAGCCCACCACATTGAGTGGCACTTACTCCTAGTTACTATGCATAGCATTACTGCCTGAGTTTTTCAGTCAATGGGGCTCTTCATGCTAATTCACAACTTCCTCTCTCTTTTTGTAGTTGTAGGAGTTTAGCATTCATGATGCAAATTCTGTGGGATGTGTAGTTGAGACAGAGATGAACCCAGATAAATGCACGGGTTGATTTTTGTTGTGTATATCTCTGGATTCTGACCTGTACACACAGACCAGCTATGAGCACCATTATATAGCATCCTTTTAAGCACTTAATTCATGAAACAATATGAAAACCACTTTAACATATCATTTGCAGAAGATTTAAAGGAAAAGCTCATGTCATTAATTGAGGGGGGTGTTGGAGGGGGGTTCTCCTGGGGAAAAAACTTGAAAGAAATGTGGAGAAGAACACAGCAAAATGAATGAGAAGAAAAAAAATGTAGACTCTGTAGACTTTGTCACTCTGTGATCGTATTGAATTTGACTGTTAAATTCTCTGTATAATTAAAGCAGATAGGACTGTGCATACTTTTTTATTTCAAACTGATACAATCTTTTTTTGTCTGTGATCTCAGTAAGATTGTGCTGAAGTTTTTAATTTAGCAGATTAAGGAGCACAATTAAAATATCATGAAAAAGATCATAATCTAAAACCTCCTTTCTGTGCCTGTCCCTGGCAAGTTGATAGCACAGGCTGCTGTGTGTAACAATTACCTCCGCTGCTGTAAATTTGCTCTAGTTTGTGGGCTGAAGTGTTAATAAATACCTTGCAGTATTCCAGGGGGAAAGGTTTTCCACCTAATTAATAAAACTTGGAAGAATACCCGAGATACTGAACCATATCTTTCTTATTAGTGTTGGCTTCTACCAAAGAGAATCCCTGAATCTCAACACATTAGTAAATGTCGTAGCCTGGGTTGCACCGAGACCTCTTGAAAAACTATAAGGAATGGGGGGTTGGGGAATTATTCCACATTTTTGAAGCAGTCCCGCAGGGGAATATCATGTGTATTGATATTCAGAGTAAAACATGGTATAGGAGCAATAGACTCTTGCACATTAAATGAAGCTTCACAATAGGTATACTTTTTAATCTTGCTTTTGTTCCATCTGGCTGGCAAGAGCTTCTGGGTTTTTTTTACTTGCACCAATACTGCTGAATTGGGATCCTATTCCTCATTCAACATCAGCCTCCTACTTGTTAGAAAAATCAGATTTACTGTTCAGCAAGTGCTCTATTCGACAATGTTTCATTTATTAGTTGGTCAGCAGTTCTGATCTTTACGTTCTCCATGGTTGCACAATGTACAGCTACTGGAAGCTGCTTCCAGCCATTCCAGATCCATGACCCACTTCTTTGGCCTTGTCATGCCCTAAAATCCCATGTGGTTAGTGCTAAACATTCTGGGACATGGTTATGCTTTGCAGCACAGTAGAGAGGTATTTTGTGAGCTCACAACTTGAGAGAGTGTTATCGAGCCCAACTGTAGTAAGATTGGTTTCCTTAAATATTGTTTTTCTTCAGATTGCAGTTTCCAAGATCATAGCAACAATTTTTAATGTTGTAAGTTGCTGCACATGTGCTGTAAATTTTCCAAATGCATGTGTGTTCTGGTCTTCACAGAGAAGCCCATAATATGCTGCATAAAAGAACCAAAGTGTAAATATCCTCACCTCTGCCTAGACAAAAGAGACCCACCAATGTGGGAATAGCAGTGATGAAAAATCCTTCTGTGATGGAGCTGTGTTTGAATTATTGCACTATGTCGAAGATACTAAAATTCAGTTCATAATCATAAAGAACCAAAGCTTAATTATTCAGTCCCAATTTCACATCCAAGCTTGTTCACAACTCTGGTCAGCAGAAGTGGGGATTTGCTAGGTTTGGACATCATCAGTTATTCCATTTCTTAATTAGGCTCAGAAGTATAAAACTTTCCCTTCATATATTAAAAGAAGTGGGGAGCACAGAGCTGTAGAAGCATGAATGCATGCCAAACATTTAGACTGTTGTGGTCTGCATGATCTGATTAGTGTATTTCTATTGCTATCAAATCCAACCCTAGATCCTATAAGTTGCTGTTCAGCGTAGTGGCTCATAAGATTGGGTTAATAGGTTTATTACAATGAAATGAGCAACAGTTTCTCAGAATGTATTCTGCTATGGTTCAAGATTCATTTAAACCAGGTTCCTTTAAACTGTAGTTTAAGGTTCCTGTGTTCATACAGTCAAAGAGAAAAAACCTTTGGAATAGATAATATATAGAAGATTTATGTACGGACTAGAGTTACTGTTGAAAATTGGTGAATACATGTAAATAAGGAAAACAAATCATTCTCAATAGGCAAAACTGTTTGGATAAAATTATTTAATCTTGGTTCATATAACACTTGCTAATATTTTTATCCTTTTATGGAGGAGAGAAATATGCTTTTAAGAGTACATGGATAAGCTACTTCAGTCTTCTACAGTGCAAGCAACAAGTTAACTGCCCAAATATTTGTCATGTTGAGATTTTTGTTCTTCCTTATTAAACTACACAGCTAAAATCTTACCATTTTGAATACAAGTGTGCAAATATTGACAGACTGGAGCAGTTACAACAGTGACACATGTTTGAAGGAGAAGGAGGGTGGAATGCATGATCTGTGCATCCAGACTCTTTTCTTAATTCAGGACACAATCCATGGCAATGATCCACCTCAACATTGTCAAAATGAATGGAAGTTGCTAAAGAGAAACTCCAGATCATTCCAGTGGGAATAATACAAGACAACATTCCAGTGGACTATGAGTGCAATCCTAAACATTTCATACACCAATTTTTTAAAGTCATTGTAAGTGTCCTGCGATCAAGTGCTTTCACATGTGACATTGAAAGTACATTTGTATCTGTCTCCAACATGAATTTTAATGAGGCTTTGCATATGTAGTTCCAGTTTATAATTTGCTTCATAACCAGACTGGTTATCAAGATTTGTGGGCAGATTGGGAGCAGGATGGGACTGGTGATGCCAGTTCATGCAGTATCCAAACCTCCTTCTCAGGCCAAACCCACCACCATGGATCAACATGGACTCATGGAAGTTCTGGTTATGTGATAGCTGCTTTCACTATTTTCAAGGCACCAGGAGCCCTGAAGAGCTTTGCAGAGCTCCCCAGTCTCCCCACACTTCCAGAGCTTCTGTTAGGCTTAAAAAAAGAGCTCCCCTTCTCCCACAAGGGCACTGTCTTGGGATTGGCATCACTACCTTTACAAAGACTTACTTATGGAGTAAAATTTCCTAAAAGTTTGAGAACCACAGCTTGTAGACTTATGTTAGGGCTGAAGGGTTCCTTGGAGGTAATCTAGACCAATGTTAAAAATATTGGAGTTGGAAGGTGATTTGGAGGTCAGTGTAGGCAATTGTAGCATTCTTCCAATGAGGGACAGCTAGCAACTGTCCCAGTAGCAGCCAACTCTGATACTCAGGAAGTGCTGCCTCCCTTACCGCCCCAATCTTATCTGCATTTTGTGCTAATGGACAGGGAGGTCTGATAGCATCAACTCCATGACAGCCTCAGCTTCTGGGTACACAGCTTATGGCATGACATGGGATTTTTTGGTTGCTGGAGATCTCTTTGGGATAAGGGAACACTTGTCCTCTTGCCCCAACGTAAGCCCGTGCAGCTGCTAAGGGCCTGCAGTGTACATCAGCGTAAAACTAGTTACTGTGGTGGGAAAAGGGGGTTAGGACTGAGGAAACAGTGTGAAACAAGGTACTTTATCACTTTGTGCATTTAACAATTCTTGTTGTCAGAGAAATCACACCTAAGGAATTGTTTGTCCATATCTCGCCAGGAAAACAAACTTTCTAGAGGAATTTTGCACCTTAAGAAACCAAGCTCATTCCACTTGAGGTAAGAAAGAGAGAGGAAAAGCTTGAATTCATTCTAGGGGGAAGCTTTCCCAAGTGTCTCATCCTCTCTCTTCTGTCATCCCGAGGCAATGTGCCTGCATTTGTGTGTAGATTTATAGTTTATCTTTATCTACGGCTTCATCGGTAGGTAGCTATTATAGCCGCCTTGCCTGGATATTGTTTGGGCCTGATAGATCTGTCTGTAGTTCATCAAAGGGAAGCTGAGTGGCTAAAAGCCATTGGGTCCAGCTGAGGATGAAATACGAGCCATCAGCCTTGGTAATGGCTGTAAAATTTCATAATTACACGGCCTTTATTACATTGCATAATGATCCTGAAGCAGTATGGAACAATTAATTAAGATTTTCAACCGTGGCTTTTTCAGAAATTAAAAGGTGCTAGTGGCTGAAAAATGGAGGAAAGCGTCTAGTCCTAAAAGCATTAGGGATGCTTAAGAAATACTTTCAAGGTATTTTCTTTATAGTGGCGTATATGAACAGCAACTAGTGAGACAACTAATGTTAGGGATAACTAACACCTGTGCTTTGCTCATCCAATAAATGTCTGAAACCCTTCAAAATACATGCTAGTCAGCTTTTAAAAAATTATTGTTAAAAAAGAAAGATGAGAAAAAATTTTAATCCACTTTTTGGATCTAGCCATTTATCACATTTATAGTTCAGCTCCATTTTTGTCACATAATGCATTATGTGGCATAGGAGAGTCACATAGCTATAAGCTGGTTAAATTTGTTTCATATAGCAGGCTGCAAAGCATTCATGCTGCCTGTTGAGGACCAAAGTGACATCATTAAGCTGGAAGTGATGTGACTGAGCAGATGATGGCCAGCAAGGAGCATTTTGTTCTCCTGCAGATAATGTTCTCCTCCACTAGCAGGAAATGACAGAAGAGAAAACATGCAAACCTTGATCATTTTGCTAACATATGAGAGAAGCCCATTATTATGTGGACTTTTCTGTCAGCAAGGCTGCTTCTGCCATAGTGTCACTTTGGTGTTCAGTACCTGAGAGGGGTGATGCAGTGACACCTGGGCAGAAGAAGTGCTGCAGGAAAGGCTGCCTGTGTGTTAAGATTCTCCCACTGCATCCACATCTTCTCCATTTCTCAGCACTCTTTCTTTCTTCTCTTCATTCCGTTTCTTGCCTTCAAAGGCCTCCTTCCATTTCTCCCACCCATCACTTCAGCAGAAGTAGCAATGCTGAAAGGGAGGCTCTGAGAGAGCAGTGGAATCGCTAGGTCATTTGGCCCACAATTTTTTTTGACACCCCCATCAACCATAATTATTTGATTAATGATTATCCATATTAATTAATACATTTAATTAGATATTAATATTTTCATACTTTAAAAAAATCACCTTACCAATTATCCAGTTACACAGTATTTCTTCCCCCACCCCCGGGAGGTTTCTAGGTCCCAGGGCTCCCCCAACCTATCCCTAGGGTTATTACTGTGAGAGAGCCCAGTTACAGTGTTTCCAGATAAAAATTTTCCAGTGGTCACAGGCTTCAGACTTTACCCCATCAATAAGCAATGGTTGGCTTTAGTTTTCAAAGTGTGGGATCAGGAGAATGCCACTTCTCTGTTGAGAACCAACATAAGCCCAGTTCTGCCCAGCCCTCCAGAATACTCCAGAACCTCACTGCACCTCAGAGCACCTATTGGATGCAACTGGATGACTTTTACTATTGCTTTTACTATGACTTTTTACTATTTACTATAGTCTGGTGAGGCTCTCTTTATGTGACTTGAGACCCATGGGTCAAATCTTTATAGAAGGGTGTTAAATTTTTTTTATTCTCGGGTACAAGATATTTTGGCTTTGCCCAGTGCTGCCAGGAGCCACCCCTTTCCCATGACTCATTCCCGTGATCTGTCTCCTCCTCTGCCCAGACTTCCCCATTCGTTCCCACTTTCATCCTGCTACTTCACCATGTCAGTTTATCTGTATCCTCTCCAGCAGCTGGCTCTTTGTGTAAGTGGTAATTCTGAAATGGCCACTGGAAGTGTGCTATCTGAGCCACTGTATGCCCATTGAAAAAACCATTGTCATGCTAAAATCTGGGTTATGATTGGGCTGCAAGCCTTCTGTGGTGGAATCATGAAAATCATCTTTGGAAATTCTTTCTTAGTATTGCAGAGTTGGAAAGAACCTACAAAGCTGGTCAAATCCACTGCCCTGCCCATGCAGGCTGTCTGCAACTTTCTCAGTAGATGACTTTCCAGCCTCTGCATAAAAACCTGGAACTGGTTCAACTGGACATTCCTTTCGTGATTTTAAATGGAAGTTGAAAATATTCATTTTTCAGAAAGCTTCCAATACCTGCAGAATCTGATTTTATTATGGTGCAGGTCACTCTACTGGTGTTGATTTGCTTTATAAATATGTATCTGGTAATTTAAATTGTTTTTGTCTCCCAATTTAAAATTATTTTTGTGAACTCCTTTGTACTTTTTTTAATGAGAAGAGGGATCTAAATACAGAAAATAAATACCCAATTCACTGTGCTGATGATCCATGATTTCCTATTGCTGAGTGGATTAAGCCTAAAATGGGTTTAAGCCTTAGATTAGCCTTAATATCTAAGAAACCAGCTCCTCCCTTATGAATTTTGGAACAAGAATGCCATCTTAACCTTACATGCTAAGTTATTGAGACAGTCTGCAGCTCAGTGGTAGAATGAATGTTTTTCATGCAGGAGGTGCCAAGTTCAAACCTTCATATTTCCAGGTAGGGATAGGCAAGTTAAAATTACAGAGCCCTCTTCGTTCGTCCTTTTGTGGAAAAACCTAGCAGTGTGAATACTGCACAGTTTTTGCCAGTAACAGCAGAACAAAAAATGCAACAATGCACCATAGTTTAATGGGACTTCTTCCAAACAATTTGACATAAAGCATTATCACCTTAATAACAATCAGAGAGAGGCTCTGGAACTACCATGTTGGGGCTATCGTGAAGGGTATGGAAGGTATGTCTACTCTCTTACACCAACAGGGAGGAAGTGTTCTTCCTTCTGGGAGCCACATGACCTACACTTCTCTATGGCACTTCTACTCCAATATTGAAGTACTTTCCATTATAACATCAAATAACAAATGTAAACTTAACAACAAATTGTATGAAGATGCAAATTCCTAGACTGACACTGCATTGGATCCCTAGACTAGAGCATCACAACCAATGGAAGCTTTCCATTTTCTCTCCACTGAACTCACAAGTCACTCTGTCCACATTTTTGCATATTTATGTGCATTTTTGCACGTCACTCTTTTGTGCATGACCACATTTATGTCTCTATCCTCAAGTAATGCTTGGCTGCTCTTCCAAGAGATAATTCACAATACTAGAGAAGTGGGAAGCTACAGGAGTTATACTTCAAACTGTAATTCAATGGTTTGGGGATTGGCACTGGTCTGTGGATCATGCTTTGAGAAACATGCTATGCTGTAATCTGTTCTGAGCCTTAGCAAAGAGGCAACATAGAAATCCAAACTGAAATAAATGTATACTCTTATTCTCAGAACACAGTTAATATATCAATATAACACGTAAATTATCTATAATCTATTATAAACTATATCTATAGTTTATAAAACTATAAAGGTTATACAGAGAGAGAGAGAGAGAGAGAGAGAGAGACCTTGAATAAACAGAGACTTTAATAAAGAGTGTTTTGTGTAGAGCAAAATTTTCTCAGAAATTTTGACTTGCGTAAAAAGCAGTGTCTTCAATAAAGAGCACTTCTGAAGAAGTTTGGAACAGGCTTCCATGGCAAGGGAACCCACAGGGAGTATGAGGGAACTAGCTTGAGCTACAGTGGGGCCCTGGGCAAAGTTTGGAATACACTTCCATGACCACGAAACTCATGGGAGTCTGGGGGGAGCAGCCTAAGCCATGTGGGATCTGTGTGTAGCAGTGTGGAAGGTGTGCCTTATCAATGTTCTAGTGTTGCTCCACATCAGCAGCTTGGGAATGTTAAAGTTGCACAAAAAGACAAAGATCCCTTTGAGCCAATGGATAGCAGTGACTCCATTAGTAATTGTGAAAGAGCACAATCCTAATCATGACTACATAGAAGTAAGTCCCATTGTGTCCAATGGGTCTTACTCCCAGGAAAGTGTCTTTACAATGGCAGCCAAAGTCATCCTCCTGTCTATAACTCTCACATCAGCCATGAAGTTTTTCAAAGCTACAGTACAGTTTAGTACTGTACAGTATTTTCTTTATTGCAGTGCATTTGTATTACTGTATATTACAGTGTTTTGTATTATATTAGTGTTTTGTAATCATTTTTATATCACGGTTAATATTTTTACATAAATATTTTTTGGGTTGTGGAATATATATATATATATATATGGATGTCTCTCTGTATATATGTGGGTGTCTCTCATTATCCACAAGGGTTCTGTTTCAGAACCTCCTGTGGATTAAAAAAATCCATGGATAAATACAACAATGGAAAAATAGATTTAAATATCCACAGGTTTCGTGCTCCTCCACTGTACCTAATAGAATAAGGTAGTGCCTCAATTTCCGGAAGGGCTTGATTCTGGCACTGAAGAATGTAATGATTGCTTGCATAACTGCCTCTCTACAATAGTAGAAAAGCAGTTCTTTTTAAACTGCTCTTTGTAGTAGCCATTCATGTTGAGACAGACTCATATATAAAAAATCCTTGGACCTCTCTCTCTCTCTGTCTGTGTGTGTGTTTATGTCTCTCTCTCTCTCTCTCTCTCTCTCTCTCTCTCTCTCTCTCTCTCTCTCTCTCTCTCTCTCTCTGTGTGTGCGCGTGTGTGTGTATGGGTGGATAGACAGACAGACTTGCTTCTTGTGGAAATTCTGAAGCTAAATATGTGACCATATATGGTGTGAACTTTTCCAAATAATAATTAAACTGAAGTAAACAAAACAACACTATTTTAAAGTATGCAAGTAAGTCCCCCTAAGTTCATGCAAGTGTATCTAGATCTGCAACCCAAATCTTTGAAGTATATTTTGTTGTAGCAACTGCAGTGGTCTTTCTTCTGTCTACAGTGTGCCTCCCCCCATCCCCAAACGAAACTGTTACACAAGTTCAGAGTATGTTTCTCTTTTAATACTGTTGATTTATGTGGATCAGTCACATAATGTGTTATACTTTGCGATATGCAAATGGCCCTCTTGGGTGTCTTTTGACCACTACTTTTGCCAGAAAATTTGAAACCGATTATGTGCTTCAAGGAGGAGCTTGCTGCTTGAAGTCAGTCCTTTTGTTGAGTCATTTATTCCCTTAATAGGAATTTTCTGATCGGCTGTCATTCTTGTTCACACACTGGGTGTCACTGCCTCTAAAACACTTGTCATTCTTTAATGGAAACAAAATAGTCATTGCTGTCAGAGCTGCAATGTCATTCCACTACCCCTTGCTGCGTCGGCAATAGTGAAAATGACAGAGCGGCTCTCAGTAGGGGTAATTAAAATGTAAATATTGATATTTTATTATTTGAAATTACTTTCCAGTGCGGCATTTAATATCTCTCCATCTGTGCGGCTCTGTTTAGCGGTCACTTTAGTGCAGCTCAGGGATGCCAAGTGGCGGCTTGATCCCCGTTATGTCAAAATGCTTGTTGCTGCTTAATTTTGATATCTAATTAAGTGGAAAAGTACAGTCCACACTGTAATCCATGGCATCTTAACCAGCTGCTTGGGTATATTTAGAATTAATCTCCACTATGGAATCATCCTAATGTATGCAATTAAGAGTCTGCTGATGGCTAATTAGGTGTATTAGAATCAGAATGTTTTTTTTCCTTTTTTGAACTGTTGCAGACTTAAGATATTCTGCCTCCAGAGGTAGTATTAATGATGCAGACACACCACCAGAAGAAATACCAAAACCTGAAGTAAGACATGGTTAGATGCTAGGAAGAACTAGCAGAGTTCATTTGTAGTTAATGTAACTCAGTCCTACTAAAGACACTGGGTAAATCCTAAAATGGGTAAATCTTCCAAGTGACTTGGAAAACTTTCCAGTCCATTCCTGTATAACTAATGAGTACTTAGGAAGTCTTAATTACTAGAGCAGTTGTTTGGGAGAGTTTTCTTTGCCTAGTTCTCTTATATTTTTTAGTCACTATGAAATGCACACTTTGTAGAATATATAATGTCAGATTTATCTTCCTCATGCTTTTTATTCTAAGGGTGAACTATTGCTTTATTGTGCTTGTTTAACAGTGTATTCAGTGCATTTTAGGATTTTTAATTTTCCTTCTTCAACTTTGGCTGCAATCCTAAACTCCAGTTAAGCCAGCCTAAGCATTAGCATAAGTCCTGTGCTGACCTGGAGATGTCACAAAAGTGCCATAAGACACATCTGCACCACTCCTGGGAAAGATTTGGGCCAGTGCAAAGACATACGCTTTCCTCCCTACATCAACATGGGAACGGGAAGACTAATGAGTTGTGCCAGCCTAGGTTAGGACTGCACCCTTTATCTATGTTATTCTTAAGTCTCAAATCATAGGCGGTTATCAACCAGATTTGTTTTCAACAGCCCAATTGAGCTATTTAAGTTGTGGTGTCTGAAAAGCATGTATTGCTATACCTGAGGCAGCATCCTGTCTCCAGCATGTAAAGAAAATCAATCCTGTTCTACAATCCTGGCAAATAACATCCTTCCTTTTTAATATGCTGGTCGTGTTTGGCTGGACTTTCTGGAACCAAGGGAATAACATATTAACAAGGTGAAGCAAAACTGTGACCTGTCTCATCCACACCAACAGACACTATGGATCATAGTGGGTAGGTTCCAGGTACCAGCAATTGTCACCCATGTGGTGACACACAGTGGTTTCACTACGTGGTGGAGTGATACGGGCCACACCAGGTTTGGGGTGATACCATTAAAGGCCAAAATTGGTAAAAACTTGGTATTTTCAAATAATACTATCATATCATTGTGTAATTTAATGCAGAATGCAATGAAACAAATCATGTTGAAATATCTCAATAAAAAGTTAAAGCTAAAAAAATCCACAAGGAGTTGGGCAATGGTATATCACTAGGCCCACCTTCAGGACATTGCCCCGCCCACTGCATGGGAAGAGGTCCCGTATGTGGTTGATGTTCTGGTTTCCTGACTTGGTGCCATCTTAGGTTTGTTCCTTGTTAGATAGTAGCTGTGAGAAAGCCCCAGTCAAGATTTGGAACCCTCCCTCCATCCCTATTTAGAGTTAAGGACCTTCTCATCCCTATCCAGATCTGGCTTTCTCTTCCCCTCAACACCTTTTTATTTTTGAAAGAAAAGTCAGTCCCAATAGCAATAATGATACATTTAGCATAATGTATAGCTTTACTCTTCGCCAAATTATGACAGAGGAAGGGAGCAAGTCAAGCCGTCACTTTAAAACTTATTACAAAAACCCCACATGTACATCATTTTGAATTTCCACCCCATTTTAAATTTTCAGTTTGTTATGAAAATACTGAAACTGTCTGAATTTTACTTTATTAAAATGAAATTGATGACTCCAAAGTTAACTATACACTATCCTGGTGTATAGTTAGCCTATACACCATTACTCTTTTTTCTCGTAGGGGTGGGGTTGCATTTTTCGTATTTTTCAACATGCCTATAGTGGCTTTCTGCCTTTTCTTTATGCCTATAGTGGCTTTCTGTAGTCTACATGTAGTCCCCTGCAGTTTGGCCTGCTAGTCGTGACCGACTCTTGAATGCAGTGCTCATCCCGTTTCCTTAGCCTAGAGCCAGTCTTATCTGAAGACGCCTCCGTGGACATGTGGCCTGCATGCACATGTTATGCTCTTAACTTCCCATGGAGGTGGTACCTATTTATCAACTTGCATTTGCTTGCTTTTCAAATTGATGGTAGGAGCTGGTCTAAGGATGAGAGCTCACTCTGTTTTGCAGTACTCAGGTCTCAAACCACTGACCTGCCAAACTTCAGACTGACAGGCTCTGCGCCTTTCACCACCAAGCCACTGCAGTCCATATTCTGTAATCTAGCTCCCCTTAAATTTGCTTGAATATAGTCATGTGTCATAATAAAAAAAGCAAAATACTTTTGTGCACTTTTATAATAAGCAGAAATATTGATGGTCCCGAGAACACTTTTTTACTCTGATAGTAATGAATATGAAACTCTGATCCTACCTTTCCTAACAGTCAGTTTTATTTGTGTTAAATTTTTAAGTCGTTTTTATTTTATTGATTGAGCCTTGAAAAGAAAAAAAAAACTACAGTTCTTGGTAGAAATGAAAGTTAACAAGGCAAGCAAGATTTTTTTTTGTAGGGCGCAAAGCTTCTGATTGAAACTACATCAGTTTGGAATTGCCAGATGACAAGCTTAAATGGTTCCTCTTTAGGATTGTTAGGTAATACCTGATAGAAAGTAAAAGAGACCATTGAAATATCTCTAACTGGCATTTAAATTACATTAACACCTTCTTGTACAGCTTGAGTGAAAGGTCATGCTAGACAAGCAGCATCTTCACTATTTGTAAATGTCTGATTTGCTGCTTTTAAATTGCTGTGAACCTCACTTACTTAGTCCTGCTGAATGAATCCAGTGTAGCAAATACTTCTGACAAGTGAATATTTGCTTAGTGAGAATCCATTGTTCTTAATGGATTGAGATGGACGTGCAGTGTGAACGCATTTTTATTGCCATGCCATCTATCTGCGTCTGTTTGAGGGGGATAAAAGTAGTATGGCGATAAAAGCCCACCGTTGCTCAGTCTGTTTTCTGACATTTGCTGTCCTATCAGTAGGATTCATTGGAAAAGTGCTTATGGTCAGTGCTTTTTCCTGCATTGGTTGTAAACAATTCATTTATATTTTATAGGAACCTACATAAAAAAGAAATGAAAAGATACATTTAAATAAGAAATAAGGAGAAATGGGCCAGGAACAACTAGCTGCAGAAGCCACATGGAACGTATCATAGAACAGAAGTCAGGATGAGGGGCTTTCCTTAAGCTTTTTGATCCTTGCTTGAAAGATAAATGACTTTGACATAAATTACCAAACAAACATACATCAGCCTCTGTGTCTTAATGCCACTTAATGCAGACACTTGCTCTTCCATCCATCTGTGCCCTCATGTACCTTTTCATACATCTATCCCATGTCTATCTAAGGCAATCCTTCATTTATTGCTTATAGCTCTATTTTTGTCGTCACACTTTCCAGACCCTCCGTGTATGATGAGATGGGGAAGGTTGGGAGACTTAGAGCAAAATCCAGAGAAGTTATGGGTCCACACAGTTATGTCACCCTCTAGTGTTGTCTTATGGAAAGTCACCTTAACTGCTTCATCGCAAAGGGCTTAATTTGACTTTAGGATATGGGCCTTATACACCATCTCTAATGGTCTCTTTCCTTACACACCTATCAATACATATAGAATGTAACAGCTGGTCCCCAAGATTCTGTGCTTATTTGAAAGGCAGAACTCCCTGTGCTTTCCAGTATAAGCAGGGAAATCCTGAAGGCTGCAAGCCTAAAGACACTTTCCTCGGAGTAAGACCCATTAAACACACTGAGACTTAAATTTGAGTAGTCATGTTTAGGATTGTGCTATGATGTCATATAAATACAGAATTGGTTGATTCAGGCATTTTTAAAATCTGGAATTGTGCAATTTTTATTTTTATTGGATTTAATACATGGAACTCCAGTTGTATGTTTTGTACAGGGATCATGTTGTTGTTTGATCTAGGGCATGGGTCTCTAAACATTTTGGCAGGAAGGCCATGCATCGTCTTTCTGATACTGTTTTGAGTGCCGGAAGCAAAAAAAAAATAGATTTATATTTCAAATTTGAATGAATTTACATAAATGAATTGATGGAACTTGTGAACAAATGAAATAGAATCATAGATTTGGAAGGGACCCAGTGGATCATCTAGTCCAACCCCTTGCCTATAGCAGGAAATCCTCATCCTGTTGGGACCCGGGTCTCAAACCCTGGCCTGCTGGTTAACATGCAGTGTCTTAATCACTTGTGCCACCAATGAATGAATGGATTCAAATCAGTTTGAACACTTTCCAACATAGGGAGAAAGAATGATCTTCAAAGCAGTTCATAAGCACTTCCATGCACAGAGAGATGTGCGTACAGCCTCGTCAGCCCTCAAACTACCCTCCCAGGATGTGGAGAGCAGAGCTCCCATCACCTCTGGAGGATTACAGGCTTGCCCAACTGCTGGATGGAGGGGCTTTGCTGAGGGCTAGATAAAGGTTCACGGAGGGCTGCAGGGTCAGGTTTTAGTGACACCTGATCTAAGGCAAAATAGATGAGATCCAGACAAAACAATGTAATTTTTGAAATAATCAAGTGTAGTCCCGCTTGATTCCAGAGTTAATTAGTATACAGTGGTGCTTCACATAAAGAACGCTACATATAACGTATATTTCACGTAACAAACAAAAATTTCTCTTGGATTCTCTTTCACGTAACAAACTGTGCTTCACATAATGAACACATTCATTGGCAGTTGGGGCAGGTGCACTAGCCGGCAGCCTGTTTAAAAAGCACCAGGGCTGCCTAGTACACCTGCCCATAGCAAAAGCAATATTTTCATGCTGTTCCTCCTGTGGTCAGGTGTCCGCTGGGCAGAGGGAGAGAAGAGCAGTGGAAAAGAGGGAAGCAGCTCAGGGCTAGCCAGAAGGGAGCAGGGCAGAGAGGCTCAGGATGGAGAGAAGGAGAAAGTGGAGAGACACTTTGAAAGTGTCTTGGATTGCAGCATCCTAACCATGTCTACCCAAAAGTGAGCCCCATTGTGTTAAATGGGTGTTACTCCCAGGAAAGTGTCGTTAGGACTGCAGCCTAAGTTGACTTCATAAGATCGTGCACATTTTTGAATTCAATCCCAGTGTTCTGTCATCATTTTTACATGCAGTCAATATTTTTATATGAATATTTTTGGGGTTGTGGAAGCAATCGTCTGAGTTTCCATTATTTCCTATGGAAAAATCCGCTTCACATAAAGAACCTTTCACATAACAAACATGCCTCCAGAACGAATTAAATTTGTTACGTGAGACATCACTGTACTTCTAGGAAGTACTTCACACATATGAAATGGCTGCTAGGAGATTTCATGAGGAAAGTCTGCTGTGAGGAGGACTATATTTTTTAGGTTATAGATCATTCTGACCAATAGCCATTTCATTGGCATGAAAAAGTGACCCAAGAATTGATGACCAAAAGAGGGTATGGTTCTTGTGTTTTAAATAGTGACATAAGAGGTGTAGTTATAATATTTCTCAACCCTCTATGAAAAGCTACAGCTGTCAAATATGCAACTCAGATTTTGTTGCTGCCTCTGGTTACTCCACAAAAAATGGCTGCTACAGGTTTTATCCACATTTAGGCTGATTTTATCCACATTTAGGCTGATTCATGTTAACAGAGGAGGTAGTATATATATAAAATAAGTGGTGAGGCCTCAGTTCTATTGAGACCTTGTGTTTGATCCTATTGGGAACATTGGGTGAAAAGTTCTAGTAATGGAGGTCCTTTATGGCTCCCACCAACTTGCTGTTTTGCACTAGACTGGGGCTGCAAGTAGTGAGTGCCTATGTCCCAGTGGCCTTGTAGTGACCCCAGTCACTAGTAAGTCAGCACTGGGAGTAAGAAAGAGTTTGGGATGGATAAAATGGGGCAAGGAGGAATGAGGAGGATAGGGCTTTGAGGCCAGAAAAGGAGCAGTATTGATAGCAATGGCTCTGTCTATATCTTTTCCCCTTTCCCAAACTTAATCCATCTTTCCAGTTCCCTTGGACTTGCTCTAGCTAAATTGCTGCAGGTCTAAGTAATCCCAGCAGGGCAGAAATGGATTATCCCTCCCAGACAAGGGTAAGTGTCTGCACATCAGTAAGATGCAGCACATGCTTCAGAGGTGTGGCTGCATTGGTGGGGGGAACACCTTTGGGTTAGAGTGGGCTGTGAACTCTATGTATGAGCCAACCCTAAACTCTACAAATCACTGGTAAAGGCTATAAAATGTTAGAAATATGTTTATAATTTCACCTCCCCAACACTATGCAGGGCCACAATTTAGATCCACTATTGTTTAATCGTACATTTTGCTTCTCCTTTTTCATTTAGTAATTTGAAGAATGCAACATCCCACATAATGCAGATTCCCTATGCTCAAGTTAGTGGCTGGCTGGCTGGTTTTCCCTCCATCCCTCCCTCCGTGATCTCAGAGGCAGCCACTGCCCCATCTCTTACCCCCTTGCCATCCTTCCAATTTACCCACCCACCCTCTTCTCAAGACCCCCCCCCCCCACCCTGGACAGTTCCTCCAGCTAAGGTGTGAGCAGGCAAGCATGTAGGACCCATATTTGGAGCAAGAGCTGCTTGAAAGCTTCTCAGGTCCTCCAGCATGCCCACCCACAGCTCAGCTTCACTCCCTGAACAGGCAACCACAGAACCTAAGCAGTGTTCCTATGGCATATGTTCATGTCCTGGAGGATCAGTCAGAGGATGGGGCACAGTAGAAGTTGCACCACCTTCACCAATTCTTCAGAGGGTGCAGCTGAGCTGCAAGCAGACAAACAGGAGGACCAAGTTAGCCTTCCCATGGTGTGTGCTCCAGTCCTGTACTTAGCAGCACTTCCTGTTACAGAGGGGGCGTCTTCTCCATCCTCTGCTTGCCCTCCAGGACTTTCAAGAAGCTCCTGGAATGAGTGGAGGAGAGAGGAGAAGCAGCGCTGCTGCTGCCACTTCAGAGAGTACAGTGAGGTGGGTGAGCAGGAGTACCTGGCTATGGCTGCACATTGGGTGCTTTGCTCCAGTTCTAGACTCGGCTGCAGTTCCTGAAGTGGCAGCAGCAGCGGTGTGGCTTCAAGGAGTTCAGCCAAGCTGTCAGCAGGCATGCAGGATCCAGGCAGCCTCCCTGTGCAACAGGCAAACTCATTTGGGCCTGCTGGGAAACTGCTCCATGCTGCCTCAGCCAGATCTAATCTGGAGGCTGTGGCAGCTTCCCAAAGCCAGGCATAATGAACAGCCTTAATATTGGAGAGAGGGGCTAAGGCCCTCCTCCATCTGGTACTCATCTGGTACTGGTCCCACGTAATGCTACTAGTTCCTAAACTTACCACTGTTGCAATATCCTGAAAAACTGAAGAGCATGACTGGTGCATCACATGGGGACATCATGCCATTTACTTCTAAACTGGAAGCCTCCAAACAGCTGTAAAGGGGTTACTTTGGTTAGGAAGGCTTCTTGCAGGGTGATTATTTATTTATTTATTTATTTATTTATTTATTTATTTATTTATTTATTATATTTTAAATCCACCTTTCTCTCTGAAGACACTCAGAAGGTACCACTCTTGGGGTACCACAGCCTTGAGGCCTCATGCCCAGTCTCACTTCAGGGTAGTAGACAACCTGCAACACCTCAACATGTGCCTTGTGACATTGTAGGGTTTCACAGTGCTCACTTTGGGAACCACCGACTTAACCCTTTGCCAGCTATCTTGCAACAGTATGACAAAAACAAAACACAAGCACACAGAAAAAAACATGTTGAGGACACTGTACTGTAGACAAACCCTACCTTTAATGTCTGTGAAATCTTTGAATGTGTCTTTTGGCATGTAAATCAGTGGTTCTTGAGCATTTCAGCCCAGGGCACCTCTTCTGAGAATGACAATCTTTCTGGGACCCCTTGAAATTATGTCACCAACCTAGAAGTGATGTCATGGCTAGAAGTGACATCAAATAGGTAGTGACATCACTATG